>OX439049.1:18540842-19149592 GCA_949317995.1 Acholoe squamosa
GCATTTGGTCTATTATGACGTCGTAGGCAGCTCACTCAGCTCCTCCTCGTGAGATAAACTGCATTTAGCAGTCAGAGCAATGCTCGTGAACCCTTAATATTTATCGCTACATTGTATATGAATGGAGGGGGTGGGGTATAATAGCCTGACAGCTGGCCCTATGTGCCGTGTGTTTATAACGAGAACTCTTCAAAGTCCTATTGTTATTCAATATCTATAAAGTCAATATAAAGTTTTCATGTGGCTGTTCATAGAGTGTTCCGTTGGGCTTATATTACATCATGTATCAGTGTAGAATTTTTCTCCTTAGTGTTTTTTTACACAAAATGACGTGGTATGGTTTGTAACATATCATGCGTTACCAATTTGACTGGCGCAGAAATTTAAACAAATATGTTTGTTTACAATGAGACAACCCTGCATTTTATCTATGTTTATTTTTTCCTATTTTTCAAGCTGTTTTCTAATATCCGTATGTATTTTCATGTTTTTCATATTCCTTTTACATTTTTTCTATGGATTTCATTTCTTTTACCATACAACAGCCTGCAGAGATAAGGAGGATCACCTTTGAAGTCAGAGGGTCCTGGGTTTGAGTCTCGGAAGGTCTAAGCACCATTTTCGCCGTCCACTACATCGGTGTTAGACTTGCTCAAGTTTGTGGATTTTCAGATAATTAGAGTAAAGTGAGAAAACGAAAATTTAAAATATTTCTCGTAAATCCATTTCTAGTGAATCACAGCAGAGAGAGGAGAGGGACGAGGACATAGTGTTGGGAGGATAGCTCAGGGACTGTCACCAGTCTACATCAGTGTACCTTTCGAGCTTCCTATTGACTGAGTATTGTCTCAATATTGGCAAATTGAGACTGAGATCAGTCAATGGTAAAACATGGAGTAACCATAGTAAAAGAAATCCGTATTTTCAATTTCATCTCATGTCAATGTCTTTCCTCTTAGCTTTCCATAGTATGACATCATATGTCATGTATCTGATGACATTCATTTCCCCTGATTATCAATTACAACAACTGCTTGGAGCTTAGGATTACACAAGTGGCTACCATGGATTTGGGAACTTAAGATGGGTGAACTTACATACAAAATCGCTCATATAAAATCTATGGCAATGTGCACACCTCTAATTTGTTGGGAACCCCATTTGGCATACTTTGAACTATCAGAAAGCCCTATGCTTATATGTGAGCCACAGTTTCACTCCATAAATCCATGTGCAATCCCCATACAGTTGGATTACGGCCCACTAGAGTAAGTTAGTTTAGCTTGCCTAAAACTACCCTATCCCGGTTTGTGCTTGAGGAGTGATACTGATTTGGGTACTAGACAATATGACTAACATATGAGTTAGACTCTGTTAGTCACCCCTTGGTCAGATGTACTCACTACAGGTTCATTTATTCCCCTTGGCTAAGTTTAATTTGACTGACTGACTTGCTTTTATTTTTCAGGTACATGTCGTGTATATGCATTCAGAATAGACCAACACATGGACAAATCCCTAAACTTCAATATGAATTTTAATATCATACTACATTTGATAGCAAGCTTATGCTGTAAAATATCCTTGATATGTAATCATTTATAAGTTCTATGTAAATGATAATTTGCGACAACTGTCTGAACTACTTGGAACATTTCATCTTTCACACCTGAAGCAGCTGAATAAATTAAACTGGCACTCATTTCTTTGGCATTTTAGAATACATGTAAAAAGAAAGTTACAGGCAATCCCAATGTATCAAAAGCGTTCTTCATTGTATGTTGCTAGCTTCAGCGTCCACCAGTATGTATCATGTATTTGTGGATAAGACGGAGGAGGGTCAGAGGCTGCCCCCTCCAATATTGAGAGAGCTCCATGTCTAAGCCTAAGCCTATATGTGACGGCTGTATATAAGGCTCCAAAATTATCTCCATACAGTGCTTGAATGTGGTGCTCTGCTGAAGTAGTTGTCTTCATACAGTGCTTGGATGTGGTGCTCTGCTGAAGTAGTTGTCTTCATACAGTGCTTGGATGTGGTGCTCTGCTGAAGTAGTTGTCTTCATACAGTGCTTGGATGTGGTGCTCTGCTGAAGTAGTTGTCTTCATACAGTGCTTGGATGTGGTGCTCTGCTGAAGTAGTTGTGAGTGGCTCGCAATTGATATATTGATTGTGCATTTTGTAAATAAATGCTCAAAAGCTTGTGACATTTGACATTGTGTAGACCAGAAACCTTTTATTTCTATGCGGGAATTGTTTTGTTGTGTGGACAGGTTTCCCAAAGTGCAATCATTTCCTTAGGGTTGACAATATGGACGACCTTCCACCTTTTACTGACGTGGCACGATCTAGATGTGCTGTTATACACTTCAGGCACATGGAGGTTGAAGTACTCATAGTTAATCTGTTTGATGCCAAATATTTCACACACTATGCCAAAATAGACATCCTCCATACAAAACCAAGGTACGTTTTCTGCAGCTGTAAATAGCCTGTTCATGGTTTTGTAGCTCATCATGAAGGCAGTGCCTATACAGTAGGGTGGGTAGGTGTCGGGTGCATACTCATTCCTTGTCACAGCATACTTTGTGTTCTTGTCACGCACCACCCCAGTCACCCCCATACATGGACCAAACATCACATCTTGGATCTCACTCTCGTGAGTTCTCAGAAAGTCCAGGACATTGGGAATATCAACGAAAATGTCATCTGCACTTCGCATAACATACTGTGCCCTCTGGCATGATGTCATGGTGAACTTGAAAGCACCCATCAGTTTGATTGTCAAATTAAAGTAGCTATCCACATAATCATCTAACAATATGTCTCCAAACTCCTCACTTTCCTTTTTCATAGCCTGCATGTCCTGCAGTGGCCAGCCAGCCCCCAGGAGCCACATATAGCGGACAGACCTGGTGTTGTTACCTGTCACACTCAGCCACGTCCTCCTGATAACGTCCCTCTCACGCCGAGCTCCAGGCATGGTGGATAACAGAACCAGTACCTTGATATCCCCCTCTGCCTCACAGCTCCTTGGCCTGAGTATAGTCTTATAGATATAAGCAGAACACCTCCTACAGGTCCTCCTCCTTGGTACCTCGGGGTAGGTACGTGTCTTCAGGATGGCAGCCCCACCTTTCAGCTCTGGAGGCATGTGGGCATCACCTTCAGACACCTTATACTGCATGTACAACGGGTCGTCTCCTTTAGCCTCCCCTTGTGTTTTCTTGGACTTGTCATGGGGCTTGACTCCTACAGCAGGATGCTGTGTTGTCTCGGATTTGTTATGTCCTTTGACTCCTACAGCAGTATGCTGTGTTGTCTCGGATTTGTCATGTCCTTTGACTCCTACAGCAGTATGCTGTGTTTTCTTGGACTTGTCATGGGGCTTGACTCCTACAGCAGTATGCTGTGTTGTCTCGGATTTGTTATGTCCTTTGACTCCTACATCAGTATGCTGTGTTGTCTCGGATTTGTCATGTCCTTTGACTCCTACAGCAGTATGCTGTGTTGTCTCGGATTTGTCCTGTTCTTTGACTCCTACAGCAGTATGCTGTGTTGTCTCGGATTTGTCATGTCCTTTGACTCCTACAGCCACCCTTTGTGCTGTCCTGGCTTTATTATGGGACTCGGCTCTTACAGGTATTTCCTGTGTTGTCTTAACTTTGTCATGGGTGGTGGTAGCTGTGGGAATGTCCTGTGGAGTCTTGGCTTTGATATGGAGTGTATCTGTAAACTGTTTGGGCATGGTTCTCACCAATGTGTTTGTATCATGCTTTTGGGTCCTCCTGGGTCGGCCAGCACTGTGCAAGGATATGTACAAGAAACCAGCCAGGACGAGTAAAGTAAGACAAACACACCTACGGGTCTTTGGTCCAAATAGGTTAAACATCCTGAGCTTTGAAAAGGATATTTAACATGAGAACTCTTAGTACCTAAACGTTCTTAATTTCTGTAAAAATGGGCTCTCCAGGGAGGATAGATAACCCCAGACAGAACTGAATGCAATCTCTAATTGGTGCCACGAAAGTAGCAGAATTGATGAATACTGCAAGTATTGGGTTATTTTGAATTCACCAGGCAGTGGTGACGTGTGTTCGAGTTGTAGTATGTAGAATGGCACAGTGATGTATGGCTAGACATCAGGTTTAAGGTTTCACGGACGTGGCTATGCAGACAATTCAATAATGATCAATACGGTTTACCACCATCTGTTGATAGAGTCATGGTTGTTTAAAGGCCAACATATCATAATAGTTTACATATGTTTCAGGAAACTAAATAAACACGCTCAATAAAGCAGAATAAAGTAACACGTTTCCCCTACGTAGACAGGGATGTTCCTAAAGGACCTGGCTATGTATGTAAAGATTAAATTATCAAAGAATATGGACGCAATATAGCTTGATGTTGTGCTTTTACCTCAATTTACCTCATTTCTATAATAGGATTATCGATAGATGGCCATAGATGCATGTGACATAACTTACTCTCAGACAATCTAGGATTTCATTACTATATTTTATAGTTCGTGTGCCTTCCTTAGGTGAGGTTAACTTCGTTTTCTGATATATCAATAATAGAACAAAATTATATATGCTCTATATGACATGGAGAACATTAAGGTTTATTATTATCCATTCACTGCAGAAGTCGTAGGAGGTCGCTGGTACCCGTCCAAATAGTAAGGGCATAACTGACGACTAGGGGTTAAGGAGTTGATTTTAGGGACAGATAAGAAGCACGAGGCCGTAGGCCAAGTGCCTTCTTATCTTTTTGGTTCATATTTCTACCCCTGTTTAAAGGAAAGCGATTGTAGAAATGAGGTAAATTGAGGTAAAAGCACAACATCAAGCTATATTGCGTCCATATTCTTTGATAATTTAATCTTTACATACCCCCGTTTAAAGGAAAGCGATTGTACAATTGCTTATAGACAGGTAGCTTCCATGCACCTACTAACCAATTACCATTATAACATGAGCCAAATCCAGTTAGTGATGAGTCAGTGTCTATGACAGGATGACAATCAAAAGTACGTAGAATTTTGGCAGAACCATTAAATACATAACTGAACCTTTTCCACCAGCGGATGTCATCCATAAACCAATCAGGTAGTTTAACCACCGTGACGCTATCAGCCATGTATTTGAGTAGGTTAATAACTCTACGCGAAAATGTCCTGCCTCCCCGAATAACTCTACTAGCGTGTGCCAAATGACCACACACTTCTTGTAACTCTTTTTTGGTAGCAACAGTTTTACCCAAGAACTTGTCAATCAGTACTAATAAGTTGTCTAACTTATCTGGGGGTAAGCTGATTTCCATTTTCACTGTGTCAATTACCAGACCCAAATACTGGACTTTGGTAGCAGGGGATAAGATTTTTTTCCATGCAATATGGAACCCGAGACGTCGAACCAGATCTACCAATATCGCCTGACGCCTCACACACTCCTCATAGCTGTCAGCAACAATGACAAATTCATCAAGGTAACCGAAAACATTGAAAATACCTCTGCAATTCGCACACCGGATGACAAACTCAGTTAGTTGAGTAAAGATAAATGGTGCACACCTAAGACCAAACGATAAGGCTTGATCTTCAAAATATTCTGGCACACCATCCAGACTCCACACAAAACCTTGCTTGGAATGATAACCAGGATGGACTGCCATACTACGATTAGCAGATTGGATGTCCAATACACATAAAAATGAGCCCTCATGTATGACATTAGTAACATCATCTACTTGAGTATAATGAAACGGTTGGCAAGTTGTATACATAAAGTCATTGATACTTTTAAGATTATCATCAGGATCACCACGGCTGCAATCTGTTATGGGTCTTAAGCTGCCATCTGGTTTTAAAATAGCTGAGGTCTAATAAGAACCCTTTTGACTTTACCATCAATTAACTCCTTCCTTACCAGATTGTCCATTTGGCATTTTACACCTTCTTTGATTATGGAATGGTAATTTTTTTGAAAATAAGAACCATCATAATCCACATCAACGGTGTTGAAGCCGTTACGAACACCGTCTAGGATATAAGCATAATTTCAATCAACTTTCTCAAACCCCATGCATTCATCAAAGAAGGCATGTGGGTTGAGTTGGAGGCACATGCCATCTAAGACATGAACGACATCACAATCCAAAGGACAAGGTCTAAACCATTCAACACCATCAACAATTCTGGAAGTGTAGATAGTAGGAGTTAATATAATGTCTCCAGTATCTGGGAATTACCCTGAAGAAGTGACAGGATTTGAACCACAAGGAATTTCGAATTTATTGACATCCCATAATAAACTGTATTCCAGTTCACTGGTATTGTCAGAATCATAGGAATTTATAATTCCACAATCTATGCCAGATTCTTCGGAGTCACTAAACCCTGAGTCAGAATCCACTAAGGCCTGATATCAATCATTTGATTTTTTAATAGTGCACTTTAGCTTTGTGTGATTACCCCTACAAGAACGACATACATGTGGGTGAGGGCAATTTTTGGCGTTACAACCATTATCACCGTTAAATGCATAGCAACAGTGAATTTCATCCGACTTTTTATTTTTGTTTTTTTTTCTCTTACTGCTAGATCCCGCACTAGCACCAGCACCACTTTGTGATGCTGGAGGCTGGATACCAAGAACATTACTTAAGTGCTCAGCACTCAGATTCTCAAGACCAACACTGTTTGAGAAGATGTCGTGATCGAAATAACAGAATGTGTGTTCCCCAAACGATTCTCCCCACTCACGCATTGCAAGATCATACTGAATCAGAGCATCCTCATTGTAGAATGCTTTCTTGTCAGTTAGAAACTTAACATGTTCACCATAGTTTTTACATGGGAAGTTTCTAGCCAACATGCTATTCAAAAGACCCATGCTAGCAGAAATAACATCATTCAAGGCGGTTTTTTTTACTTTGTCATGCGGCATGTGCTGTTCAATGTCATAAGTCACAAACTTACTGCCACTTTCATTGTTAGGTGAGAATATTACTACTGGAGTGCCTTGGGCCTGTTGTTGGAGTTGTTGGTTAGGATACCATGCTGTTGGGTTTTGTAGAATCTGGGATTGTTGCCCAGACTGAACACCAGAAGCCTGAAATAGGGGGTTGTTGACCCGGTAGAATTCCAGCAGCCTGGTATTGTTGTTGAGGATTAGGAACAACACCAAATTGATACACAGCCCGCTGTTGTTGGGATGTTGGCACTGGGACACCATACATGTGAGAAGCAGTCGGAGCACCATATACCATAGGTGTAGGTGGGAATTTGAGCCTACCATCTGGTGCCCTAAATTGACCCACACCAGGCCAATTGACAGTCTGACTAACAGGTGTGACAGGTGGAGAGTAGGGTGTGCCATCTTTGTAAAACAGCTGAGGAACAGTATTTCCCATAGTGGGTTGGGGTGGATACACCCTGAGTAGCATTAGGACTAGTAGAACTGTCAGTTGCATGATATTGTGGATCAATACCACCAGAAGTGCCTGAAGTATTGTTTTTAGGAGCTATATTACCATTGTTTCCACAGTAAGAATTCATGATAATCCTTGTCTAACTCACCCTGGAACTGTGTTTCACCCACTGGATGTTGCGGTTGATTTTACCGGGGGACCGGGTGATTGTACCGGGAAGGGGGCTTGTTTTCGCGGGTGAGCGACTTGTTAAATTGGGTGTTCCGGTCTCCTGGAGGCAATTTTTTACTTAAGTTAGGCAAATCAATCATACCTGAGCTGGATTCAAGGCCAGACTGGCCTGCAGAGGGTCCAATAACACTAGAATTAGGCCTTAAAACATTGCTTGCAGCCGAAAACCGGCTTTCCGGAAGTCCAGGGCGGCCATCTTGGCCTCCGCAGTGAAGGATTGAGCTGGCTTGTGATTGGCCGGTCATAGCAGAAAAATGGACGTTTGGCCCCTGTGACAAGGAGTCTGTGGCATTGTGGCCCAAGGATAGACTATTCGGTTAGACCCAATGCTGGACCAATGCATTGGTCCAGCATTGGGTCTAACCGACCCTGCCAGACTAGTGGTACCATCAAGGGCAAAAATTGCCCCTCTCCATGCTCTTTCACCATACTCTAATTCACGCAATGATCTATTATTTGCCGCTCTGATGCTTGCCAATTCTAGCTCTAATTCTCTACACTGGGAAATACGCACATTATCAGCCTTTCTAGTTTTTTCAGCCTCAATTTCGTGAAGCAAATCACCATTTTCTCCCAAATAATCCATAGAGTCCTCCTCAGGCTCACCATGTTGGCCGTCCTTCCCCCGAGGCGGCCGGTTGCTCTGCTCAGCCTCTGTGGTACCGGTTGCTCCCTGCTCATCACGGTCGGCTGAATCCGGTAATAATTCCGAATCCTCTGAAGAATAACGCTTCCCCAGGTTAGCCACCCCACAATTCAGGCACTTGGCCGCATTACCGAGACGTATCGCAGGTCACACATTTAGTCATGATGATTGGTACATTCAGAAAAAAAAATCTCCAATGTGAGACCGGTGGTCCTTCCTGGGGCTAGGCAATATGGCCAACTACAAGGGCCACCAGTGAAGGAACCTGTTACATAACACCTGAATGGAAGTGGTGACATCTACTAATACATTGGGAACTGCTACTGCCCATTTATCACCACTTATATGCGCGCATATAAGTAGCTTAAAATTTGATTCTAATAAAGTTAAATCCTATTTGTATGTGCTGCCACCTAGTGGATCATGTTAGAACTAATATCACAAACGAGACATGAAAATTAATAAATGCTCCCTTTAGGTACAGCGTGTGCCGGAACTACTTTCATATAAGTGCTCCCATCCATTACATTGTTCGTATACAGAGTCCTATGGTACTGGAGTTGCAAATATTTCTTACCTTGGAAAATTGTCACTCCCCATTTTGTTTGTTGTAGGGTTTTTTCAGCTCTAGCTGCAGTCTCCATAGCATTTACGTCCTCATCTCGTAGATTTCCAAATCTTTAAGACATGGGTTCATTTGGTACTGCTGGAGTAGGCTGTATGGGAGGTGCTTTTACTACTGGTACCTCGGGCAGGGGGAATGTTTCGAATGGGTCGTCTATGATGAGTTCTTCTATGATAATATTACTATGTCGGAGGCTCATAGTAGTGACTTCGTTGATGACAGTGTGTTCAGAAAGCAGGGTTACAGAGTACATATATGCACCTTGCAACTGTACTTTGGAAATTAACCCTTGCACCTATTCTCCATTCAAATTCAGCTTGACAAATTCACCTTCCTTGAAATTGGATTGCCAACTCGGCATAGCCATTTTGACAGGAGGATTGTAGAACTCTCCACAGCGGGAGGTTAGAATCAATGCGATATTCATACGCCAGTTGTGTCCCACTGTAGTAAACTAGTCATTCGAGATGCAGTCAACAAGAAGACAAAAATGGCCATCGATTCGATTTCGATTCAATACTGTAAAATATAGACGTCAAATCATTACCCTATATATAAAAAGGCATTAGTTCGTCGCTGGTTCTCACCCCATTAGAATAAGCTTGTGTGCTTGCAAGGAACAGATAAACCAAAAGAGACTACATCAGAATATGTACTAAATTCAAAGTTAACTCGATTTTTTTCTTTAAATTTAATTTCTTTTATATTTGGAGGCCTTTAGATATAAGAAAACTCCTTGCTATCCCAGTTACTGTTTGATCTGAAATGTAAATAATTAAAAAATATAAAAGATCTGCCTACTCTCTCATTGGACGTCCATGGATGTATCTAGGTCACAGGTCAAAGGTCACGACCGTATGACGTCACAGATGCAGCCGCAGATCCCCAGATGACGCCACAGATTTTGCTGCCCCATTTAGGACCAAAGGGTTAGGGGTGGGGGCACGGGAAGGGAGGGAGGGCATACCCTACAGTAGGCCTACAAATGTCTATTTTTTATATCATGTTGCTACTGCCCCAAACACTAGTGGCTTCAAAATAAAAAGGTAGGTGATAAAATCATTCAAGAACTTGATAACCATGGTATAACCTTGATCTACCTGAGGAGATTCAGAGAGCCACGACAAAGGTAAAATTCAAGGAGGGTGTGATGAAGATAGAAAATATAAGGTTGAACCTGAAATTGGGTTATAATTGACAATAAGAAGCAGGTGTAGAAACTGCGCCGCTTCATATTCATATTCTGAAATTAGGTTATAATTGACAATGAGAAGCAGGTGTAGAAACCGCGCCGCTTCATATTCATATTCTGAAATTGGGTTATAATTGACAATGAGAAGCAGGTGTAGAAACCGCGCCGCTTCATATTCATATTCATATCCCTTTTCATGTTTATATCCATATTGATATTGTTGATGATCCCATATGCATATATAACAGCAGTATAACACTTGAATTATCACTTATTTGAACTCAAAACAAGATGTATCTAGCTGTAATCATGACGTACTGAAATAAAGTGTAAAGGCACAAATCTCTGTATGACACATTATTATCCTTCTATCTATTTTGCTTTAAGTATGTTTGTCTGTACTTACTATGTTGATAACCTGTTGTGTGAATATTGCCAGCCCCTATTTCTTCTCCATCTCCTGATTGTGTTCATATTGACGTTTGTCAAGATCTATGATGTTATTGTACTGTTTCATTTGTGACTTTCCTTTGAAGAATCAATAAAACTTAGTCTGCTCTATAGCATTATTTAAATGAACATAGCAATTCATTAATGCAATGAGCAAGTCCAAAAAAAACCCAAAAAACCCTTAACATAGGACCAATTGTTGGCAAATAGTAGCTTTACAAACAACACACGTGGATCAACACATAGATCAACAAGGTTAAGTGTAACTCCTCGAAGGGCCTCACAGGGGTGCATTTTACCCTGTTGATTAATTTACAGGAAAATACATGAAGTGCCTCCCCACCCCAACCTCGCAGCCTTACCACGTACGTCATCGGTGAACAACCAGGATCTCATTTCTTAGAAGCTAAGTTTACCAACCTAACCTTGATCGGAAGCCTATTCTTCCACTTTCTTGGGTACAGAGGGCAAAATACTATGAGTGGTACTGGAGTATGTTTCACAACGATTAACTATCACTAAATAAGCCTACGACCACAGCTCTTATCCCAGTAAACACCATACCAAAATGCTACGTAGTACTTTGGTATCACTAGGTTTGGTTCCTACCAAATTGGTTTGAATTATGTTTTTTTTTGCTTGGTATATGGACGTTCAAACGTTAAGGTTGAATTACGTTCTAGATATGTAGTCATCTAAATACGTTTCTCTACGTATTTTTATGTTTTTCTCCTACCAAAAGGCTACGTAATAATGCAAAAAAGAAAATCAAAAAAATTCATAATGCTCCCTTTATCAAAATTGATCCCAGGACCCTTGTATTTGAAAATCTTTGCTCTATCGACTGAGCTATCCAGGCTGTCTATTTCCTTAGACACAAAAGTATAATGTTTTGTCTTGGCTGTAGGTTTTAGGTAATGAAAATAACATAATGGAATTTCCTGAGATAAATGTTCATCAGAATCTGTAGTACAGTGGTACCAAGTAGGCATCACTTGTGGAGGGTCCAGGGTTCAAGGCTTCATGCACCTTAAATGGAATTTTTACCTAAGCTTTCAAGGGGTTTTCTCCCAATGGTTTTATAGATTTTTCGTAGGAAAAAAACATAGAAAAATGTATCTCTGACATCTATGTATCTAATACGTAGATAAATCGTTTGAACGTCCACATGCCAAGCAAACCTACATAGTTGCAACCAAAGTTTTACGTAGGTATACCTCTTGCAACGTCCATGTACGAAGTTGTGTTTACTGGGATATTGGGAACCACTGCATTTTTAGGATTAGGGCCTTATTTTACCTATTAAATATCTACAATTCCCAAATTCTTTCACAACCCTAATATACTATAGGGCTTTTTGAATATCTGTAATGAAAATTGTCAGAATCTGGAACATATTTCTGAATTTTTTGAACTGCCATTTAAAAAAAAAAATGGGCAAACACTGCAAAATTACTGCCCATTTTGTGCTTTATAGGTGCTTCAACAGCAGGTGATTGGGATGCAAAATATTGATTTTTCTGCCTTTAACAAACAAAAACTATGACCTAATTGGCCAGGGACATCAAATACAAGCCAGAGATATCAGAAACATATTTTAGAAGTGAATGAAACTTATAAACAACCATATAACTTCCATATAAATAAGTGGGTCACCTGCTGACCTAGAAACACAGTTCTTTAGGTCAAGGTTGAATGAATCCATCAGTAAGGAGGAAAATGAATAATTAAACCACATGCCCGAACATCTAAGATATCCATCATTTTGAAAGAACACATAAATATGATAGAAATTCCATGCTTTTTCTACCTCATGCTCTATTTGTTTCATAGGTAGAGATCACATCAAATGCAGTGATGAAAGATTGGGCCAAAAGATCAGCCAAAAATGCAATTTATATCTACCATAAATCCCCGCGTATAAGACGTGGCATATACACTAGAATTACATCATGTGCGTCCTATAGGACTTAGCCAGTCAGGGTGTGTCCTATATGTGAGGTTTTTACACTATATGAGACTTCTAAAATTTGACTCTAGATGTGTCCTATTGGACTTACCCTAACTCAGGGTGCGTCCTATTCGGGAGGGGCGTCCTATACGCGAGGATTTAGGGTATTAAAAAAAATACATATTGTTCTGTAGAATTTGAACTAATAGATACAACATGGAACGTACAAAAATCTTTAAAAAGCTAAATTGATGTTTTAAAAGATGAAGTTATGAAAATATGGGGTCATCATCTACTTTTTCTCAGCACCCCGTCAGCATCCCTCCATCTATCTGTCAGTATCCCTCCATCTGTCCATCAGCATTCCTCCATCTGTCTGTCAGCATCCCTCCATCTGTCCATCAGTATTCCTCCATCTGTCTGTCAGCATTCCTCCACCTGTCTGTCAGCATCCCTCCATCTGTCTGTCAGCATCCCTCCATCTGTCTGTCAGCATTCCTCCATCTGTCTGACAGCATCCCTCCATCTGTCTGTCAGCATCCCTCCATCTATATGTCAGCATCCCTCCATCTGTCTGTCAGCATCCCTCCATCTATATGTCAGCATCCCTCCATCTGTCTGTCAGCATCCCTCCATCTGTCAGTCAGCATCCCTCCATCTGTCAGTCAGCATCCCTCCATCTGTCTGTCAGCATCCCTCCATCTATATGTCAGCATCCCTCCATCTGTCTGTCAGCATCCCTCCATCTATATGTCAGCATCCCTCCATCTGTCTGTCAGCATCCCTCCATCTATCTGTCAGCACCCCTCCATCTATCTGTCAGCATCCCTCCATCTATCTGTCAGCATCCCTCCATCTGTCCATCAGCATCCCTCCATCTAACTTTCAGCATCGTTCCATCTAGTTGTTAGCATGTGACTCATGAAAGAGCTTCATAGAAAGGTATTGAGTTGCTCTATAACATGGTGTAGGGGTATGGTATTTATATTATGATATTACACTCGTAACGTTCATGTACCTGTGGGACTCAGACCCAGGTCTGCCGGTGTGATGGGGAGTGTGATGGAGTCCATATGGCAGGTGGCAGCACCTGCCTCCGGATTACTAACTTGAGAGTTGACAGTGGAAAAATCATGTTTTCTTATCTGTTGCCAATATGCTTTTTTTATGCTGTCAACTGTCAAGTTGACAGTTGATGGCAGATCTTTTCAAACTTGACAGTTGACAGGAGAAAATATCATGTTTTCTTATCTGGTGTCAAAATGATTTTTTTCGCTGTCAACTAGTTGTCAAGTTGACAGTTGACAGCAGATTTTTTTAACTTGACAGTTGACAGGGGAAAAAATCATGTTGACAGCAATTATTTTTTTCAAGTTGGCACTTGACAGGGGAAATTATCATGTTTGACAGCAATATTTTTTTAAACTTCATCATGCTGGTTGTGAGAAAATCATGCTGATTTTGAAGTGCATGTTTTTTTTTGTGGTGTGGCCCTTCACGGCTTCCATTCTACGGATATGTTTCCTAGTAGGCACTTGGAAATATCTTTTCAGATGACAAAGATTCGAAATTTTCCATACCCATGTAATAGGTCACAAATAATCCTTTTCAAAACATATTTGATCATATCAATGCAAATGTGTGGAGATTGTGTGAGCAAACACCTGCTCTAGATTTGTACTAACCTGGCAGTGGCAGATTGCCACTAGTCACACTAGGCTGCGCTCTCTGTAAAATACCTCATTAAGGGCAGTCATACTATTCCCAGATCTCTAAGGGAACCTTTTATATGGTCCTTTATACACTATGAAATAAAAGTTGTATGTTAGGCCTTCCATTAACAATTTATCACAGGCAAGTCTACTGACAGGGAGTAGGCCAACTTTGAAGAAGCTAATAAATAGTCAGTGATCAATAAAGTGGTGACACCTGGCTGAAAGTGTTTAAGGCAAAAAAAAAAGGTGTGTTCCCAGTTACATGGGCTGCAATGCTAGGGTCGTAGGTCGTTTTTTTTTTTTGTTTTTTTTTTTGGGGGGGGGGTGGGAGAAAAGTCTACCTCCTATCCAATAAAGGCATGTTATATATCAAAAGAAACATAATTTTGAGATGAATCTGACAGGATATGTGGCCACAATAGTCCGTCAATACATAATGGGGTGGTATACGTAGTTATTTATCAACAGGGTGGGTGGTGGGTTTGAGGGGGGGCATAAAAATGTTGGACCCCTTCTGGGGGGGGCATAAAAAAGTTTGTGCTACTACAGTCATAGACCTAATTTGTGTAAATCTGTGTGTACACCCCACAAGGTCAAGGGGCCAGGGCATGGAATACAAGCACATCATATTCCATGGGGGGATGGCAATTCTCTTCTTTTTTTTTATTCGTTTTTGCCTCTGGCCACCCCAATTCTGAGCTTAAAAAGCCACATTGGCTTAATCAGCAGATCTTTCCAAAAAATGGTCTGCTATTTTTTGTACCTCTATTGGTGTTGTTACTATAGTCCTGTCCAAAAAAATTGGCTCTGTTTTGCTAGGTTCAGTCGCGTAACTGGAAACCAACCTTTTTTTGGCCTAATCTAAGCATAGGCTGTACTGCGTGATCCAGTGATATTTTATGACATAACCAGTTCATCATACGCACGGGACAAGTAGGCCTATCATCTGTATGCCCTACGGCATTATGAACTAAATGTGTCATAAAGTGTCATTGAATTATAATTTATTTTGGCCTAATATGTGCAATATACATGTATAGGATAAACCTAATGTTAGAATTACCTTGAACTGCTCATACATGCAGATCACTACACCGGAACATATATCTACTCTATCTCTAGGCCCTTAGATATCATGAACTAGTTGTGTCACCAAAGATCAATGAATTGTAATCTATTTTGACCTACCCATTACCGGTAATATGTGCTAACTACATGTATGATATGAATCTATTGTTAGAATTACCCTAGTATTGCCCATACATGCAGAACCCTACCCCCCGGAACGTATTTCTACCGGAACATATTTAATGCTACACCGGCCACCAAGTGGGAACAGAACATAGAATCAACGTTGACAACTAATTGATTTGTTTGGATAGTGTTGATCAACCTGTCTTCAACACTTTTACAATGATTTCAATTTTTCAACCCTCACCATTTCAACATCAGATCATGACATATTTACTATTGTTCCCAATTTAACATTGATTCAACACTAATTTGTCATCATTGATTCGATTATGCCAATTTCAATGTTAGTTAAACGCTTACATGCCAACTCAGAATTACCTCACAGCCATTAATATTATAACAATGTTGAAGCAACATATATACAACAATGAAACTATGTTGAATTAACAAAGAAATACAAACGTTGAATCAGCACTGATGGTTAGATGTTAAGTCACAGTAGATCTGTTTATGTTGTGTCAACTTTCAAATTTAAACATATTTCAACCCTGAATCAATCGTTGATATACAAGTGTAATGGTTCGTATTGACTTATATGTTGGGTGGCTCTTTGGCTCGCTTACCACTAGAAATACCAACACAACACGAGTAGTTCGGGTTGGGCAAAGCCCCAGAAACCCCTACCTCTCGGGTAGGACTTTATTCCACTCTAGTCTACAGGTTAGGCTGCGCGTCTGGACTGGACTAGATCCAGTCACCTTCTGCCGCTCGTCCGGCTCCTTAGTAGGAGCTGGACGCGAGGCATGGTGCCGCCCCCTCTTGTACCAACGGGGTATCACAAAGCGACACCTAGCTGGCATAGAAGGAACAGGCACCACACGAACACGTCTCTCGGATGAACGGCACTAATATATATACGACGATACCGGCCCCTACACCACCCCCACTAGACTATACCTAGGGTTGGGTGTAATTAACCTATTGTTTTAACTTTATACAGTAATATCATATACAAATAGGTAAGTCTATATATACAGTTCGTATAGGATATAGAACATCTAGGGGCCTTATAAATAATATGTACATAATGAGGCATCGTTGCATATAACCCGAAGTAATGATAATTAATAATAACGAATAGGAGGTGGCGCCTTATGCACCATCGACCTATGGTGATATGTAGTAACAGTGTTACAATAGTGTTATTATTATAAACGAGACGCATTAAAAAGTGGTAGACGAGTAATCAGGTGATATGAATAAAATTTTACAGTATTAACTAACCGACCCGAGGTGGGGTAGATAACCCGAGAGAAAAATTTTGTTTGTTTTAATTACAAGAATATATATTTGGTATAAAAATATATTTATACAAAAAAATAATAATACTGACAAATATAGGTGTCCTACCAGGGTAGCAGGATCACCCTTACAATATACCGGACTTCCGGCGAATCTGGAACGACTGGTTTCTGCAGCTCCATCCGGCAACATATGTGTGGTGGCAAGCCACGTTGCTGTTGTGATGTGCCCTGATGAAGATGGGAAGATGGAGCCCCGGGTAGGTGTGGTAATCCTTTTTGGTGTGTCGGGTTTAGCGTCCATCTTCGCTGCAGGTTACGTTCCAGATATCAGGAGTCCAGCGTAAGGAACAGTGCCTCTGGCATATTAAATGCTTTTACCCTCGGGTACAAAGGAGACACCGTCAGATGGACACTTAAAGATCTTCCGGATCCGTGTCCATCTTCTCAGCCGACTCCACTGAGGCAGATGGAGCCGAGCTGCTACAGCTGCTCGTAGAGAGCGCCGCGGAAGCCTCGCTGGGCGTATCGCTCTCCAAGCTCAAGGCCCTCATCACCGCGGATGGACTGTCCATTGCCTCGGATGCTGGTGCAGCGACCGTGGCAGTTGTAACAGTCTGGGTGACAGTAGGGGGCGGGAGCAGGAGAGCTGCCGGAACTGGCGGGGCAGCCGGGACCGGTGGAGTGGCCGGAACCGGTGGAGTAGCCGGGACCGGTGGGGCATCCAGGGGTACATCTGGTATGAAGATAAGGGACGACGGTAAGCCGTCCCACTCCTCCAGATGTTTCCCGAATGCCAGGAAAAACTTGAGGTCAGCCTCCTTAAACCTATGGATGTATCTGGCGTTTTCAGCTTGGTGAAACTCCTTAAGCTTTTCGGCTTCCTTCTGCTGACGCCGGCAGGATTCGAGAGCCTCTTGGACTCTGTCCTTCTCCAGCTGCCTGATCTTGTCTTCCTCCCTCTTCTGGATTTCGTATACCAGATTGAGGGTGGCTTCAGTCATCGCCCGCCAGTAGTCGACTGACTTCTGGCGGTGCAATGCCTGCCACTCCGCCATCAGCTCATTCTGGATGTGAACCGTTTGGACATCTCGGTGGTCAACAAACGTGTTCGGATCCTGAAGACCTGACAGCGTATCCGAAATTAGCTCCATCAGGGGTACCCGAGGGCCCGTTGGTGGAGCAATAACTGGTGGAGGCGCGGTGGCTTCCACTGGGGCAGGCGGAGTACCTGCTGGAGGAGCAGACGGGCCCTCAACCGTTAGACCGCCCCGGCCTCGGCCACCGCCCGGGGAAGCTCGGGTGGACTCCAGCCCACCACGGCCTCTACCACGGGGTTTGGTCCGGCCCAGGGAGGTAAGGACCTGCGACTCGGGTCCAGCTGGTCCCATAGCGGGGAACTTCGCCGCGTACTCGCTATACGTGGGGCGCTTGCCGGAAGATCCCTCTCCGGCCCACCAAGAAGAATACCCGGATGGGGGAGCGAAGAGTTCGCCCCCACCATCCTGGCTGCCAGTGGCTTCGCCCGGGCGTTGTTCCGCGGGTGCAGGTGTAGAGGTGGTGGTGGCTGGAGTCGCCGGTGTGGCTGCCTGGCTACCCGACCTACGGGCCTGGTTGCTGGGCATATCCAGAGCCGAGACTTGTTGTCCCGACTCGCGACGATCAGCTGGGTTAGCTGGTCTTGGCTGGTCCTTGCCACCCGAAGGGCTCACGGACCGGTCTGCTCGGGTCCTCTTGGAAGCAACAGAAGGTGTGGCTGTGCCTCCGTTAGGACCCTTAGAGCGGGCTTTGGCCTTCTCTCGCTTATCATCTCCTCGCCACTTTTTTACCTTCAGGTGCACCTCACTGGGCATCCCGAATTTCGTGGAAGAGAAGTTGATTTGGAAGAAGGTCAACAAGTTGCCGCTCTTCCATGAGCAGAATCCGGTCTCGAATGCCTGCTCCTTAACGTCTTTAATGCTCAACGAGGCCCAGTTAGCTAGGAGCTCGTTGAAGCACTTGATGGCTCGTTTCCTGGTTTTCTCCAGGCCGATGCCATGGGCCTTCTGCAAATGCAGAGCCATGTCTCGGCGCCGGTGAGTGCTGAACGAGCCATCACAATGTTTGCTCGGGCGGTCCCCAAGCACACACATCATCACAGGCTTGTGGTGCATGTGATGTTCAACAATGTGGCGAGCGAAGCGAGGCTTCGTCTCGAACATCTTCTCACCCGTGAGAGCCAGCTGGCATGACTCGAATGGGCACCGTCGGCGGCTGCCGGTTGGTCCCCATTGGGTCATTGCCCACTGAACTTTCGTCCGGGCCTCGTAGCTGTAAATCGACCCCAATTTGGATTTCAGCTGGTCAATCCAAATGAGGTAGAATTTACCTACAGGCGTATCCGAGGGGCCGGATTTCATCCACTCCTCGTCATCGCTGTCACCGTCCTTATTGACGGCGCCGGGACACATGTAATGGACCGTGTCGTAGGCACAGTCCGCGAAGCAGCGAGGAGTCCGTTCTTTGAACCCTTCGGCTGCATTCTTCCACATCCATTTCTGATTGTCGTCTTTCGGGACATCCGTGGTCATCTCTTCCCACGTTGTCACGGACTCCAAATCAGATTTGGCCGACTCGGGCAGTTCTGGATCGCTGTCGCTATCCTCACTGTCCGTGTAGATACCAGCTCCCCTACGGCTCGCTCGGCTGGTGGTGGTGGTACCAGCCGAAGCCTTGGCAGAGGATTTGGCGCCTTTTCCGCTGGTGCTGGCAGTGGAAGCTGCAGCCGAGGTGGCTACTGTGGTGGTTGAGGTTGTGGTGGTGGAGGCGGGCGTCTTCGGCTGACCCTTACCCCTCGGCTTGGTGGGGGGTGTGGGTTCTGCGGGAGACGCTTTCGCTCCGTTCTTTTTCTTCCGGCGCTGAACCTTGGTGGGCTGCGCCGGCATCTCAGGACTGGAATCCGACTCCCGTCGATTCCTGTCCTCTGTACGAGGGCTCCTCCTTCCGCTGACCGGGGAGTCAGAGTCGGAAGAGACCTTGGTTTTCTGTTGGGCCTGCTGTTTGCGATGGGCCCGGCGAGCTGCGGTGAGCTCCTTCTGCTGCTTGGCAAGCTCGGCTCGCTTTGCCTCCACAGCAGCCTGCTGGCGCGAGATGTCCTCTTCCGAGATCTCGCCAGGTGCCTCCGGGATGTCGGCAGCTGGGTCGGTCTCGGTTGTGGACCTCTCGACGGCGATGCGTACATCCTCAGCCTCCAGATCGCTCTCAGTGAGAGGACCCTTAGGCGCAGGTTTACGGGTCAATCGCTTGACCCGGTCGGTTTCCACCGACGACAAGGTGACTGTGGAGTCTGTATCCATGTCGGATTCGGACTCCCTTAACTCTGAGGCCTTTCGGGTGATGCCCTCGGAGATCAAGACGGCTCGGGCCAGACTTTCGTTGACCGCCATATTCTCCGCTAACTTCAGATAGTTGCGGAGCCAAGAAACTGGCATATTGTCAGCCAGCTCGTCACTGCACGAGTCCATTACCAGAGTCTTGAAATCATCTGGTATGGGCTCGGGCACACCCTGCTCCACCGCCATTGGTCCACATCCGAACATGGAGGCGTGCATGGGGATGTAGGTCCCCCAGGAGGTGTACACGACACCGGCCTCGCGATCGACGTGTGCCATACGTTCGATCCGAGTCTTGAATCCCGGAGGATACATTGGAATGTCCAGGACATCCACTTTGCTACCCGAAGCGGCTGCTGCAGACGAGCGCTCCGGGCGTGGTGGTGGTGGAGGTGGCATCCTCTCCCGGTCGGTGGCCTCGGCCATAGCCGAGAGCGTCCGGGCGGCCTCCTCTGTCGAAGAATCCATAGATTCCTCGACCCGAGACGGGACCTTCGGGTCCTCGCCTAGTTCCAACAGAACGTTGGCAGTCTGACGCGCGGCGTCAATCGTCCCCTGTGCCATGGCACTGAGGGCGACTTCCAAATAATTTGGCGTCTGTGTTGGACTCCTCCCGAAGGATTCGTCCAACAAAAGGTGATGTTAGGCAAGCTAACCGACAGCTAGGGGCCTGTAAACCGCCAACAACAACTAGAGCAAAAACGGGTGGCGTCTAACCACCACGAGTCCGCTCTAGTTATGACCAGTATGACGTCACGCATCTCGCCTCGCGAGATCCCGCCGTGGCTATCCGGTGACCTAGTTCCAACATTTCCCGCCGCACCCGCGGCGCCACCTAGGGAACTAGATCCGAACTAACATACGACTCGACATGCGGGACGCGGCCTACCACCCGAGTGCTATCTGCTGGAGTTTGGCGGTGTATACAACGCTTCAAAGCGAATGTACCGGTTAATCCGACCGCCGCTCACGGGATACAGCTCCCCGGGGAGGGCACGTTCGGCATCTCCAGCCGTGGGACGTATGTTACCCGCCTATGGCGGACAACACGCAGCAGCTTGTTGTGTACTGAGTTAGGTTACGGCAGACCTCAACCGGGGACTGCGTCTAACGCCTTAGGTTAGCCTCTTATTTTTCCCGGCTTTACGTACGGCCCTTTCTGGATTCCGCCTAGCCACAGCGGGCACCTTCCCATACGTAATGCCTTCACTCAGCGAGACATTTTTCCTTTTCTTACGATTAGGTCGTTTCCTGGCCTTCGTCTTCTTTTTCACCATACCTTTGTCTCCCGGCGTCTTTCTCGGCCGGCCTCTAGGGCGTTTCGTCGGTACTACCACGCTCGGTCCGCTAGGGACAGATACAGGTGGTTTGTAGCCGAACTCCCTCTCCGCCTCTTCACGTCCCTTCCAGGGCCGAAGTTTTCCGACATTTGTCTTCCATTTCCTACCAGTTAGGCAGTCCTCCATCATCACCGTGGATTCGGAGATGACACGAATTATTTTAAACGGACCTTCCCAAGGCGTTATGAGCTTCAGCTTCTCCAGCGGCTCATAATACCTTAGGACTTTGTCCCCTACATTAAAACGAATTCGTTTAGCATTGGTGTCATAACCCACCTTCTGCCACTTCGCACTCTTCAGCAGTTCTTTACGAACGGCCTCGTATGCCTGTTTGAACCTGTCCCTTAATGACTCCACAAACAACACAGTGCAGGGCGCCTCCGGGTCTATACCGACCACTCCATACACTAAGTCGGCGGGCATTATGATGTCCTCGCCGAACACTAGCAGGTTGGGAGTGCAATTAGTGGATGAATGGACAGTGTTGTTGTAGGCATGTACCACAAACTCACACTGTTCATCCCAGTCATCCTGGTGGGTATTGACCAGGGGCTTTAGCACTTGTATGAGGGTTCTGTTGAAACGCTCTACCTGCCCATCCGACTGTGGTCGGTATGGGTTTGTTCGGGTCTTGCAAATGGCTAGGTAATGGCACATTTCCTGCCATAGCTCCGACTCGAACTCCCTTCCTTGGTCGCTGTGCATCATAAGGGGAACACCCAAATGTAACACCCAGCCTTTCACAAATGCCTCCGCACACGTGGCGGCTTTGTGGTTAGGAAGGGGGAACACCCGAGTGTACTTGGTATAATAGTCGGTTACGACCATCATACAAGTATTATCTCGGGGCGTCGTTTTAATTCCGCTGATGATATCTATCGCCACTCGAGCGAATCTGATACCAAACAATTCCTGGGATAGGGGTTGCTTACCCAGGCCGGGTCCCGGCTTGTTTTTACAGCAATCCGGGCAAGTGGCGATCCATCGAAGCAGGTCGCCTCTCATACCGGGCCAGTAGTAACGCCTTTGTAGGCGCTCTATTGACCTTTTCTTACCGAAATGGCCACTTGTTTGATGGCCATGGCAATAATACATGATATCCCTCCTCATCGGGGTGGGTATCACTATTTGCAACAGCCTACCATTGGTGGGAGTTGTCTTCCACCTGCACAGTATGCCGTCTCGGATCTCTAGCTCGGTCCATTGGGCTAGCAACCGCCTCGCCTCCCTATCCTCTAGGGATACTAGCGGCCTTGCCGGTTTAATACCTGACCGTAGGTATTCCATTATGCGTGCAGTGGTGGGATCCGACTGTTGGAACTTCTTGATGGTTTCCGGGGACCAATCAAGATAGCTACACACAGCCTCCTCCCAGGGGATACGGGGGGTGGTATAATTAAATACCAACCCGGCTACCACAGCACTGTGGGCCCCGCAGTCATCACAAGTAGCATTTTGGCACCTTCGGATGGGTCGTCTCGACAAGGCATCCGCATTGATATGTTTAGTACCGGGTCGGTGCTCTATCTGTTTATGCTCTAATCCGAATTCGGATAGATGAGCTAACCATCGTCCTATCATCCCCTCGGCGTCCTTAAAATTAAGGAGCCACCTAAGAGACGAATGGTCGGTTCTTAAGGTAAAGTCACTTCCCCAAAGGAAATGCTTAAACTTTTTCGTATACACCACCACAGCGAGGAGTTCTCGCTTGGTGGTACAATAATTTCGCTGTGTCTTGCTTAACGTGTTGCTAGCAAATGCTATAGGCACTTCGACTCCCCCTTGGACCTGAGAGAGAGCTGCCCCTATTGCATCATTGCTCGCATCGGTGTCTAAGATGAAATGTCCCTCGGGAGTGGGATATTTCAACACGGGTGTATTCCTAAACAAATCTTTTATTTTATTAAAAGATTCTTCTTGCTCGCTGGTCCATGGGAATGGGTCCCGTGCCCTACCCGGAGTCCAGTGAGCTAAACACTGCATGGGGAAGCTCACACGAGAGTAATTTGGTATGAAATCACGATAATAGGAACAGAATCCTAAAAATGATCTCACCTCCTTAGCACTCGCAGGTCTTTCCCAATTCTCTACGGCTTCCAATTTCTCCGGATCCGCACTCACTCCGTTAGGAGTAATGATCCTTCCCAAGTATGTAATGGTTTTCTTAAACAAATTACACTTCTTGGGTTTAAGTTTAAGACCGTTTGATAGTATCCGGTCGAGGACTAATTGCAGATTCGCCAGGCATTGCTTGAATGACTTGCCGAACACGACCACATCATCCAAGTAAACCAGGCATTTCTTCCACAAAAGATCATTCAGTAAGGATTCCATCATAGCCTCGAATGTAGCGGGGGCGTTACACAATCCGAAGGGTAAGACATTATACTCGAATAGCCCCATATGACTGGAGAATGCTGTCTTCTCCTTGTCATCGGGGTGCATCGGTATTTGCCAATACCCGGACTGTAAATCCAAGGTACAGAACCATTGGTTTCCGCCCAAGCTATCTAAAGTCTCGTCTATCCTTGGTAAAGGATACGAGTTCTTCTTTGTTATACCGTTCAATTTCCGATAATCGACACAAAAGCGGATTGTACCGTCTTTCTTAGTGGTCATACAAACAGGGCTAGACCAGGGACTCGAGCTGGGCACGATTACCCCTAGGTCTAACTGTTTTTGTATTTCCTCTTCGCAAATTAACTTCTTCTTTAGAGGAAGTCTACGATACGGAATTTTAAAAGGTTTCTCGTTGCCCACATCTATGGTGTGCAACACCTTATCGGATCTACCCACCGGTCCTCCCTCCCTACCAAAAGCACTCTCGTACTTCTGTAGGAGTTTCGCCAGGCAATCCTTATCCTCCGTATTTTCTAAATCGGACTGATCAATCAGCTTTTGGAATTCTTCATCCAAAGGATGCTTACTAACAGGGTTCAGTGGTTTATTGAATTTTGCTTCGGCGACATGTTCTACCGAGCTCATCCTCCCAATACAGTCGCCTCGCCTCAGATAGACCACTGAACCACTTCGGTTAGTCATGGGTAATACAGCCCAAGCTGCATTAGCCACTAATGTATCCACTGAGTCTAACCCGACACTCGACAAGTACACCGTATCGGGTTCATAGACTCCAGTTTCATTCCTTTGAGCCATGGACCCGCCACAAAGGACATCGCAAGTGGTACCCGGTGGGATCTTCACCGTATGTATCACTGATGCGACCGAAGACACCTGTCTCAATACGCATTGGACATGCAAGCCATACGGGTTCCGTATACTCATCATACCGTCCCTCGGGTCCAAGACGGCCCCGTATAAGCTTGCAAAATCCAGTCCGAGGATTCCGTCATCACTAACCTCTGCTATAGTTGGCGAAAGAACAAATTCTTTGCCTCCTATACGGATAGGCATAAACGTCCTACCAAATGTACGCATGCTGCTTCCGTCGGCCGTGCAAGCATATACCCCCGTTTTGAGGTTCTCATGACTGCTGGCCACCGAGTCGAAAAACCTTTTGGACACACAGGAATGGCTAGCTCCGGTATCCACCAAGAATTCTCCTACCCGGCCTTCCACAGATATGGGTACATACCACCGTCTCCCCCCTAAGGGTGAGGGGTTACTGGTAAACTGGCGAAAGTCTCCCGAATCACCAAGATTCAATCCGAGTCCTCTCAGGAATTCCAGACACGGATGACTTGGGGGAAGGCGTGTCCCACACACTCGGATCAACTCTTTGATCCATCCTTCCTCTCCCCTAGTGTGGCCACTCGCCTCCATACGCTCACCCTCATACATACAAACACTAGGGTCCCCGGCCCCGGCCAAGGTGCAGGGGTGCGCACCCCCGGCCACCCGGCCTCCAGGTGTAATTGATTCGAAATCTTCCACCGGGTTACCCCCGGTAGCATTTTGGCATTCGTTCTTCCTTGGGGTCGTATCAGATGCCGTTGATACAACCCCCACTAGTTTTCCACGTCAGTGGAATCCGTAGTGTTCTCCCTTCCTTCGCCGTTGTCTTCGGGTTCATAGAAGGCAGCCATTACCGGTTTAGCAGCGGTACATTCAGATGAATAGTGTCCCATGCGCTGGCATCTAAAACACTTTACAGTTCGGTGATCCACTCGGGGTCTCTGCCGACTGGCTTGGATGGCATCTGTAATTTTCTTACACATGTCCTCCATAAGTTTGGTCATGTCCGGGGACTGACCCTTCGCTTTATCGGCGCTTACTAAAGGTTTGGATGCCTTCTCACTGGCCTTCGGGTCACTCTTGACCTCGGATGGTGGTCTTGAGTCCCTTGGCTTATTGAAAGCTTTCCTAGGAATATACTTCCTGCCCGTAGTATTCTTCCTTAATTGGACCGAACAGAAGGTTCCGTCCTCCTGTTCGATTTCAATCAATTCGAAATCATCTGAGGGGACTTGCGCCTCAGACTGCTGGACTACTGATGCCAGGGGAGCCGAGCGGCTGGCATTCGGTATGTCTCCGGCTAACATTGTTCGCTTCTTCACGGCCATATCTATACCATTAAATATGTCGTGAAGTGTTACGCCTTCTTTCCAGGCATCCCTGGCAGCAACCTGCTCATCTCGGTCTCTCAGACCCTTGACGAATTGGGTAATCAGATCGTCCATATACCAGTCCTGGTTTTCAGTACCGGGTCTGGCCTTGCTTAGCAGGGCATGGAGCTCCATACCGTATGCTCGGAAAGCTTCGTTAGGCTTCTGCGTACGTTTCTTGAAACGGACCATCGGGTCCTCCTTGACCATGTTGCATAACAGTCCACTAGCAGATTCTACCAACTGCTCAAAACTTCCAACGAGACCGTACCAGGTTCGCCACTGCTCTACAGCCATGCGACCCGGGCCGCCCTTCAAACATCTTACCAGATGTGGCTTGGCCTCGTATGGGGTCCACCCATTACAATTCATCACGTCGATGAAGTCTTCAAACCACTCTTTCCAAGGTCGAGTACCGTCATATTCTTTTGGAATAACGGCTACCCTTCGGGCAGAATTATGAGCATACATCAATCTGGTGCATTGCTGTTTGCTCCATTCAACCGCCTTTGTTTCATTCAAGGTTCGGTTGCCCCCTATACCACCGAAGCTCGTATTGCCCGGTGGAGGCGGTGGTGGTGGTGGCTGCGTATACGTCCACTGTGGCACACTGTGGTTCGTATAACCCGCGCCACCCTGGTTAGGGCCGGGACCCGAGGTACCACTGTAGCCTGTGGTACCCGGGGTACCGCCCCCTCCTTGTGCGCTTTGGTAACCGCCGCTTGAAGGCTGGTTACCCGTCGGATGACTGCCATCGTTTGATGGATTGGGTTGGTTGCTGTCATTACCAGCTCCCAACCCCGCGCTGTCACTCGGATCCACATGTATATGGAATCCGTTAGTCTCTGCACTAATGTCAGAGGCTTCCCGTGGTATATAATCCGGGTCCAAATTGTGGACTATGGGGACTTCACTTATCCGGACTCTACTAGTTCGGCCATGTTTATCTTGGGTTCTGATATAAACTCCCCCTTGATCTACATTCCGCGTTGCATTATCATTAATGAAAGGATTATACGGCGGATGCTTCGGCGTAGAACAGGAGACTGGGTCGCCCTGTTTAACGAAAGTCGAATTCGGGTTTGTGTCCTTACTCGCCGGAGGGGCATTTGCTTGCTCCTGCTCCTGTAAATAACTCTCCATGGCAGACTTATTTATTGTGAGGGTAGCTAGATCTGTGGTTAGGTTTCGCTGTTCCTCCCTCAGCTGTGCGTTTTCTGCTAAGATTTCGGATCAAATCTTTTCATTTTCCGCCACAGCTCGGTTTCGTTCTTCCTGAGCGGCTAAAGCCTCTCGCTTAAAAGTATCCTTTAATAAGCGGTACTTTTCACTTTTTTCTTTCTGAGACCTTTGATACTCGTTGGTCTCCTTCCTTATCTCGGCTTGTTCCGAGACCAATTTGGCCTCTGTCTCCGCCTTTCGGAGTTGAAGTTTCTTCAGCTTCTCCTCCCTGGCATGCAACTCGGATTGTAATCTGTTTACATCCCGGGCCTTAGCAACTTCTTCGGCTCTAGCCTTTTCGATTGCTCTAAGTCTATTGGCTTCCTCGAGTTCCAACTCAGCCAATCTTTTCTCTTTCTCGAGTTCGTATCTTTCTTTCCTTTCCAAACGATGGGTTGCCGAAGTTAGACGATACTTTAGGTCAGATTCTTTTAGAATCGCCTCCTGCTCCTCGGAACGTAATTTTCCGATCCGAGACTTAGTTTCCTTTTCTATTTTTAATTGGGCCGCCATGAATTGTTCATGTTGCCGCTTAGCTTGTAACTCTACCTGTTCTTTGGCTTTCAAATAGGCCGGGGTAGTTTTATACCCGGGGCCCATCCGACGTCCGTATATAGACCTGCGACTGCCTCCAGGATTAAACATGGATCAGACAAGCCTTCGTCTAGCGATCGGCCTAAGTGATGCCTTTCCGAGCTTTTCGGTTCAGCACCCCTAGGCTTATTCTTCGCATTCATGCTTGGGACCTTTGCGTCCCTTATGGCTTTGCCATCGTCGCTGTCATGGTCCGACGATGTCATTAATGGGGGTACCTCGTTTGCACCATCCGGTACTGCTACTGGGGGGGTCGCAGTACATTTTCCAGGGCTTTGTGCCACTGGCATACCCAAGTTGCTAGCCGAGCCTGTTGGTACAATAGGACACAGCTGGCGTCTACTAGTTATAGCTTGGGACCAATCACTCAGGTCTAAAGTTGGGGGTTTTACTAATCCCTTGAACAATCCCGTATCCGGTACTCCCATTTGGGGTGTACCCGGATACAAGTTTACGATACCATCACCCGTGGCACCGTCTATCAGACCAGGTGTCGAGAAAACAGTTCGGACACCCGCCGGATTATACATTTGTTGTTGACTGGGTTTCCAGTCTAACAACAGATGCTGGGATGTAAAGTCATCCTCTTCGAATCCCTCTAGCCCAGGGCTGGGGGGATCCGCTTCGGGTTTCCCGAGGCTTTCGGCCAATGTGGCCGCGCACCACCCCCGAACCAACTGGTCACGGCACCAGTGTAATGGTTCGTATTGACTTATATGTTGGGTGGCTCTTTGGCTCGCTTACCACTAGAAATACCAACACAACACGAGTAGTTCGGGTTGGGCAAAGCCCCAGAAACCCCTACCTCTCGGGTAGGACTTTATTCCACTCTAGTCTACAGGTTAGGCTGCGCGTCTGGACTGGACTAGATCCAGTCACCTTCTGCCGCTCGTCCGGCTCCTTAGTAGGAGCTGGACGCGAGGCATGGTGCCGCCCCCTCTTGTACCAACGGGGTATCACAAAGCGACACCTAGCTGGCATAGAAGGAACAGGCACCACACGAACACGTCTCTCGGATGAACGGCACTAATATATATACGACGATACCGGCCCCTACACAAGCATTGTAAACACTGAATCAACGTTAGTGCCCACTAAGATATATTTCAGGTCCCTGCTTGAACAGTCGCTGCACCTTTACCCTCTGCCATCACATTTCTCCATCAAAAATAATTAGACTATCTGAGCTACTGACAACAAAATGCTAGGGACTACAATCATTGACACGCCTACAGGCATGATAGCCACACAGGATCCCATACTATGATAAGAAGAGCTGTATCACACGGCTACAAGCTGGTCTGGAGCTGGTTCTGGCGACACACACTGATAAGAACTGATAAGATGGGACCAACATGTCCTGGAAGTGGGTGTTAACCAGGGACCCATCATAGTATGTCTTATTACCAGTGGGTTTTACCTCAACTAGCGAAATCGAAAATGGTGAATCCACTAGGCATCCAGAGACAGAGGAGATGCTCAAACATCCCACTTGGCAAAAATTAACCAATTTTCAAGCAAATAACCAATAGGGAAACCAATAAAACCGTTTTTAACGAAAAAAAACACGTTTTGATGTCAAGTGGGATAAATTCAGTTGTCTAGGGCCGTTATGCACCATACCTCTTTGTCATATATGGGGTATACAAATGTTATCCAACTGGACGAGCAAAAAATTACCAGTTTGTTAATGGTAATGATATTGTGAGGAATAGTTGATATGATCTGATTATGTAAGGACGTACCTCTGATTGCACGAGATAAGACTTGTCATAGTGGGTGTAGCACGATATCATACCAAGTTGAGGTTAGCATGACTTAGTGGTAGTGAGCATACAGGGCAGTAGTACCAGCAGTACCACCACAGGCAGCACGTACCAACCAGAAACCATAGCACACTAATAAGGTAAGCTTTATCATTACTGATTTATTGTAAAACCATTTAAGGTAGTAGATATAATTTGTCCGATTCAAAATTGACCAACATTTTCTCTTAGTAACTTTCAGGGATGTTAGGTAACATGTACAAAAGATAAAAACCATAGGTCATGGTTATCGTTTGGTCACTGGAGGGCATTGAAGTTTGGTGGTCTTAACTATGGCCGCCTATGAGAATTTGTATTTTTCCTCATTAAATTCCGCAGAAGAAAATTACAAATTCTTATACAATGGTTATCACATTGTTGAACGATTTTACGGTGCTGGGAGCGGATAATGAAGTTCAAATAGTATGCGCTAAATGAGCCCATGTTGACACTTGGATTGAGACGACATGACAGCAAGTTGACATCAAAGTATTTAATTCGATATTAAAAAAACCATAGCTTTAATTTGCAATGATTTGACATGTATATCTAACAGGATTGATGATAGAAAAATCGAATCGTGTGAAGTTTTCACTGTTGTGTTGACTACGTAGCGGACTGTTTGTATATAGAGGCGAATCACAAGTTGTTATGTTGGCATATGCTCTAAGGGTATTCTGGCCTTCATACGCACTCCTTACCAGCGGTAGCTCTATGAAAATGCCTCAAGGACACACATAAATGTAACGCTTTGCGTCCAGGCAGTCTTGTCATCTCGCCGAGAAACCAATATGGCGGAGGATGGGCTACATCGACTCGCAACAAATGACATTGATTTTCATGGCTTTATTAGGTAAATATATTTAATTCAATGGTGGAAACCATGGTATAAACACCATAGGTGACCATTAGACTTCCACTTTTATCCCTTAGATAAAGGACCTTGGCTTCGCCTCGGTCCTCCATCTGGGATAAAAGGACCTAGTGGAAGTCTAATGGTTATCTATGCTCTTATTAAACAAACTTCAGGTATGCATATCTATGGCCATAAGGAAACAAGTCGTGGCTAACAGGTTAAATGATAATCTCCTGAATAAAATAAAACTATTACTAATTTCTTAAGTATATAAAGGAGTCTACAGGTATGTTAAATATAGTCAAGTGATAACAATGGGTAGAATGGCAATGAATCACACCAAATGTGGTGATAAAGATGGGTTATGCCATGTAAGTTAGGAATGTAATCAAATTTTGTCATATTTGATGGTTTCATTTTTTTGCCACCAGGTGCCGTTTGCGTAAATCCTATCTACTATCTTTAAGTCAAAGTTACCATGTCAAAACTTGTAAAGTAACTGGGCTATGATTTATATTCATCACTAGAGGGATTCCAGTTTGATCAACAAAGAATCAACTTTCTGTTATAAGTGCTGGTTTTATAATGTTATTAACTTTTTGTTATGTTTTGTATTTGTATTTATTGACGCTTTCGTCCCCATAAATGAAGTCTGTTTTTTTGCGCACCCTAAACATAGAGATAGAAAACACCTCCATGCCTTAAAGTAATATTTCATGCCTTGTATTACTGCAGTGGAGGTACATAATCAAGTGCATGGAAATGCACTATAATCAAAGACATTTTAACAATTCATTATAAGTGGCAAGAGCAATTACCAGATGGAGCCTACATAAAAAATTACTTATACTTGTAATTATTAATTATGCCTCTAAATTTGTCTTTCTCGCGCACTTACTGTTGCATGGGGCTCAATTGATCCCACAGCCTCAACCCCTTAGATATGGGCTTTTCTCATAAAAACTGGTTTTGGCTCTCCTTCATGCAAATTTTACTTTTCTAACCCCCCTGGTCCTGACATTCACTTACTCAATACCTTTTCCCTCAATGTACTTTTTTTCTAAATTAACCCTACCAATTGTATATTGCGTCGTTCTATGAGGGGCCTTACTTTACATACAGAGTGTAATCCAGCCACACTTTTCCCACATATACCCTGTCTGAGGCAGATGCCCAGCCCCTGATTCTGCATTCTCTGCAGTTTAAGTCATCTCTCATGGGTCGCTCATCCAATTCAGTAGACCATTTTTCTTGTTTGAAAACCAAAAGTTGCAAGTTGCGCTTTAAGATGTGTCCTTAAAGACAAACGCTACAGGCTGACCAATGTGAGATCTTCTATTGATAATCTCAAATAACTCTGGATAGTTTGATATATAAAGAATAGGAAATCACACAAAAAATCCTATGTCACAATGCTCATTTTCATTTTATGACCACTTAATTGAAAATACCTTAACTATAGAAATGAATAGGAAAAACATTTTTTCATGTTTTGCATCATAGTGAATGACCTTCTATTGATTCATCTACGAGACTCTCTGAATGTATCAAGGACATCTTTACAAACATTTTAAAAGAAGAAAAAAGGGGGGTCACCTTTGAAATGAAAACGTATTAAATTTCCCTTAACTATAGGGTCCTATGGGAATTCAAATGGCACATAAATATCTTAAATGTATCTCTAGACAGTGATCAGAAATGAACTGAAAAAAAAATATGTACAGGTAGTGTGGTCCAGTTAGAGTGAGAAAAATCATTAAAATAGTATAACTGATGAGTTTTAATTTCGGTGGCTTCTGTGTACCGGGTAGCGTTTGTCACACCCCAAATGTTCCATAGGGGCCGGGCTGGAAAAGATATCTCAATATCATAGAAAGATTTCTATTCAACCAAAAGGCATTTAGACCAAGGATACGTTCTCCTTTCTCTTTAATTGGAGGTGAAAATCTTCAAAAATCATTAAAACGATTTAATTGTGTGTCTTACGAGAAAGTAATGTCTGTATAACAATGTCTATGCATAAGATACGGGATTTAATGTGCAATGGGTTTACAATACCTTTAGCAAGATTAATATAATATCGTGCATATATTTGAACCTATACATTCTTTCCTCTACATGTATATTGCCAGGCAGTCACTCTCGGCTGGTGCCCACCGTGTACTGCAGTATGACGGGGATTAGCATGGTGACATCCGGTAAGGCCGGACATGGCGAGCCCCCAGCCCCAGGTATCTACCTGGTGGAGTCCGGTAGGAGGCGCTACAAACGGCCGTCACAGCGCTGTGTGAACGTGGCGGCGGTGTGCATGACCTTACTGCTGCTGGTTACCGCCGTCATGGCTGCTCTGTTCTACATGAGGATTATAGGTGCACAGTGCACCGTCATCCACGTCAAACATACCTCACCCACTACTACCTCACAGCCTGGCAATGGCACGTCAATGACGTATGGGGAACGCTATGATGTATGGAATGAAATGCCAGGTAGGTAGAAAGTGCCAAAAATAAGAAAAGAATCTGCCTCCCCCCCAATCGACCACCACACCCCTTGTTAAAAAAGAAAAGGCCACACTCAAATCAAGGGACCACTAGTACATGTGTAATGAAAATCGGGGTGATCTGTCTAGACTGTGTTCCATTGTATACTATAGGCCTTAGTGCACCTTTATAGATCTACATAAATGTAGGGCCCACATAATATTATAGGGTAGAGGCACCCATTTCGGACGCTCCTGGCCACACAGGAGGTGGACATAATTGGTGCTCAAATCTTGTAACTTTAAAAGTTGTGAATTCTACTTTCCATTTCACCAGTTGATAAATGATAGTTTACCCTCAAGATCCTTGAAGAAATTTTTAATGAAACTCTCCAATACATATGAATGAATGAGCTGTACATATTTAGTCTCCAAAACATCAAATTGCACCTCAAGTCAGACAGCTCATGCCAGAGGTGACCCTAGAGTCAGACACTATTTTATCTAATTGATACAGACACAATGGGTCACTGTATCTGAAACATTTAATATAGGCACATATCATGTATGACACTAAGGAATCCAAGCTAATGCAATACTCCTCTCCAGGACACTCTCAGATGTTTAATTTTACATACTTGTAACAGGTCGGTCTACAGGCCCAGATGAGCATGACTTCTATGGGCAGATAGGGTAGTGATTAGGTTTAGGTGTTAGATAGTGGGTAAACCAAACACAGATTAAATATCTCTATCTGGGAGTACATGTATATTATGAAGACTTCTGTTTGTAATGAAATGTCCATTATATAAGTATTGAAATTTTGATATAATTGTGTCCCAGGTGGGGTGTAATTGGTGTCTGACTGTAGGTGTAATATGAAGGTCATAGAAGAATAACTCCCACACTGTAACATGAGGGATGTATTCAGGTTTGTCAAGTCAAATTATTAGTGAAGATTTGTATATTGCCATTGACATGTATAGAAATCCTATAAACATGGAGGTTAAGACATGACAAATTGACAAATCAAACCAGGATCTCCATTCACTGGCCATTCTTCTGAAGTTCATCCTCAGAATATAACAAAAACACCCTGGGTTCATGCAGTTGTAAAACCATGTATGACAGATGTTGTACATGTTATTGAGATGTTGTACATGTTATTCCCCATCTGTTAGAGAGTATAATACCTGAGTTTTCATGTCTAATTTAAATGGTAGCTGAATTTTTCATATCTATTATGTAATTCAATGCCAAAGGTGACCGACTTTAGTTGTCTGTCCGACTGAGGGTGCCTCTACCCTATCCTTATTACTAAAATTACCTAGGCCTATGGGTCCCTAACTAAGCCCAAATCATTAACATGGAAAAGAGTCGAAAAGGGGCATGGAGGGAGAGAGAGGGAGAGAGAGGGAGGGAGAGAGAGAGAGAGAGAGAGAGAGAGAGAGAGAGAGAGATAGGGGGAGGGGGTGGGGTTGACTCTGGGGAGGAGAGAAGTCAGACATGATATTTTTGCTTAAATTCTGCAGCTGCTGACGACGATGGGAAGACCACCTTTAGTTTTGACGACATGTACAACTATACGCTCAAGCCAAGGTCACCACAAGGACAATGGGTCGGAAGTATGTGATCGGCTTAGCCTAAATCCATAATGTTACTCAAACACCTCAAGTTTCTTTTCTTTGCATATCCAATGATATTTCTAGATTTCATAGGGCCCATATATATATAATTATAGGCCCCATTACTTTTACTTAGCCTTCAGATTTAATCCATTCGAAGTTTTTGTAATCTAGGAATCCATATCACCACAAACCCTAGAGCTATCCGGCTGGGTCTGTCCTACAGCATCCATATATGTAATAATGTACTCTATTGTAGACAATGAAGTTGTGTACCTGAACGATCAGATTGAGCTTGTGCTTCATAACATCAACTCTGACGTCAAGGAAGTTATCATGACGAATGACACATTTGTAAGTGCAAACACCATGTATGTATTTTCTGTGGCAGAGAAAGTGCTATCAAAGTCAACCATATTTTATCATTAATACCCCCTTATGCCTAGGAGGATCTTTTATTAATGATTCTGTCTATAGCAACTACATTCATTATTAGACACTACTTTTCTGCAGTTAAGGTAAGCATATATAGTGGCATTGGCTACAGACAATAGATACATCATTTCTGACGGCAGGATGTGTCTTTCAGAGACTTGGTTGCACAGATTAGAAAGGACAGATGGAATCGTTTAAACAGTGATTATCACAATATATACTATACATGCACTTAAGATACTGATCGCGCCCTGTGTGTCCATACATCAGTATTTCAAACAAGCATTTCACTAATTGAGAGAGAGAGAGCACCCAGAGAGAGAAGGAGAGAGAGAGAGAGAGCCCGGAGAGAGAGAGAGAGAGAGAGAGAGAGAGAGAGAGAGAGAGAGAGAGAGCAAGCGAGAGAGAGAGGTGGGGGCGAAAAAAGATAGTAGCATAAAAAAACAGAATGCCGCAGTAGTCAGTGATGAGGAATAGATCTATCTGTGCTTTCTCTACCTGTTGTAGATAACATACAGACCTAACTGGTACCGGGTGTCTCCTGACCGCCTGTACGTCCTTATAGCCTACCAGCAAATCACCGTAAGTATTCAATAAGAGGAATACCCTTTTTACATTTATTAGGTACATAATTGGTTATACCAAGTGGATGTCTCAGATTGCTGATACTTGTGTTATGTTTGTGTGAATGCATTGTGGTTTTTAGGAACCTCCCTCTGGCATCCAAACACACACAGTGTAATATACACATATGTCAACGTATCTTGTAGGCGCTTTGAAATTCCTAGGGCATTATGCGTGTTAACCCTAACGACAAATTCAAAGCTGTTTATCCCCAGTAGTACTTGAGATATCTGGCTTTGGGTCAGGTCACTGATATACATAAGAATAGAAGGAGCGTAATAATTGCGACTAGTGTTTGATGGAGCATATATTGAATTATATATGAGTTGAGTTTGAGTTTTGAATATTTTTATTGCTGACTTTCATTTACATCATATTGATAAGCAATATTGGGCTAGCACCATCCTCTTTGTGGTATTACATCATATGCTATATATTGTCTATAACGTTTTTGTTGAAATGTGTTGCGATACAGTTTCCGTGTTCAAGAGACGAGAATATTAGTGATATAAAATGGATACTAATATAGATTAATTATGCATGATAATAGTGTATAACATACCGAAAATTCACCTTGTCATAATCTAGACAAGGATAGATATCCTCCCCTTAAATAGAGAAAACTCGAGTGCCTCAATATTATTGAACCGGTAGCTGTCATGTTAATAGTGTGAAGCCCTGCCTTATACAAGTTCTATATTATATACTAGAGTTGTTATAATACAGAACAATATTAATAATGATCATTCCTAGCCCCAATCCTGACGTACTAAAGCTATTCAAAAATGTCACGTTAATGAGCATTTCAAAAGGTCTTGATATGCTGTACATGTGTTTGTGATGGAGTATAAGTGAATAAAGATGACGATACAAGTGGTCCATTTATTAGCTTCAGTATCCTGACAAACATTCATTGACAGTACAATAATATATATGAACAGTGTTGAGTAATACCGGTAACATGTATATAAATATGAACAGATATGTAATATAATGAAAAGAAGCATTTAGTCAATAAAATTAGATTTGTTTGCTCAAAATGACCACGCAGGCTGTCTTATCTTATACCATTTTAGAAATTTGTTTGATCACAGTAGATCTTTTAATCTTTTAACAAAAGCAAAGGGGAGGTAAAAGGGGGAGGGGGGTTCATATGATAAGGGGAAACATGAGGGAAATGCATACGCTGTGTATATAATGGCATCCATTTCTAATGTGTTTCAGGAGATCCAAGACCCGTATACCTTTGCTAAATACAAGGTTTATGAGAGACAGACAGGGTAAGAAAGATACACCCATGCTATTAATAAACCAAAAGTGAAGTTTAAGAAGTAAAAGCGGTAACATTGGGAAGGATAAACTATGTAGGGCCTAGATGATAAATGCAGAGAATCTGAACACGGTAGAATGGGGCCTGTCACCTGCCTACGTGGCCTAATGGATAAGGCATCGACCTCCTACACCTGGAGGGTGTTGCTCCTATTGTAAAAAGAGCTGTGAGTATGTGCTCTCTTTTCTAAACAAGTCATGCACTGCTTCACCAAAGCACTTGCACTCACCACATCAGTCTCAGAAGTCACTTGCCTTGTTTAGAACAGAGAGAGCTGCACTATCAGGTACCTATGCATGTCACACACTCTATAGTATATTATACTGACTGACTTCTCCCAAGTAGGTACCTACTCAAAGGCGGCTTTTTTAGCACTGTACTTGAATGGCCACTTGTGAGCATTAAAAGGGACAAGATATTGCTACATGAAAAGAAAGGACTGGAAATGAGGGCATTTTTAGCCAGATCTTCCTTTTACTATAGGAGCAACACCCTCCCGGACCTAGTGCAGTACACCTGGTTAGGAAGAGCTACACATACAGTGTCTACCTTGATGAGCAAGCCGGGAATTGCGGGTTCGAGTCCCGCCGGTGGTTGGGTTGTTTTGTTTATGACATTTCTGACAACTGTAGTACTGATTACATGGGGTCCCTTCTGCTGATTTCAGAAAACTACTCGCTTTCCCCAACGCTGAAAACATGAAGGATAAGATGGTCATGTACAACGTCTGGACCCCTATGGGTAGTGGACTGGTGAGAGAGTTATCTCAGACATTGTTTCTTGTAAACGCCAAGGGGAAGATCCCGTATACCTGTATACAACAAAAATCTAAATACCCTGTACCATAAGTCAAATTTCTTTTTACAATATTCCAATGCCCAACATGCTGGTATAACAGATGATTTGTGATGAGTCATGGTGCCATCATGTATTTTCAGACGTTCGTGTTTGGGGGTGACATATATTACCAGAAGGACCCCAAGACGCACCCTGAGCGTCTCACCACCACTGGAGCAGCTCTCAGCAAGAGGAACGGCATCTCCTTCTGGAACTACAGAGGTAGGTGTAACAACATATTATATAGAACTACAGAGGTAGGTGTAACAGCACCATATAGAACTACAGAGGTAGGTGTAACAGCACCATATAGAACTACAGAGGTAGGTGTAACAGCACCATATAGAACTACAGAGGTAGGTGTAACAGCATCATATAGAACTACAGAGGTAGGTGTAACAGCACCATATAGAACTACAGAGGTAGGTGTAGCAGCACCATATAGAACTACAGAGGTAGGTGTAACAGCACCACATAGAACTACAGAGGTAGGTGTAACAGCACCATATAGAACTACAGAGGTAGGTGTAACAGAACCATATAGAACTACAGAGATAGGTGTAACATCACCATATAGAACTACAGAGGTAGGTGTAACAGCACCATATAGAACTACAGAGGTAGGTGTAACAGAACCATATAGAACTACAGAGATAGGTGTAACATCACCATATAGAACTACAGAGGTAGGTGTAACAGCACCATATAGAACTACAGAGGTAGGTGTAACAGAACCATATAGAACTACAGAGATAGGTGTAACATCACCATATAGAACTACAGAGGTAGGTGTAACAGCACCATATAGAGGTACAGAGGTAGGTGTAACAGCACCATATAGAACTACAGAGATAGGTGTAACATCACCATATAGAACTACAGAGGTAGGTGTAACAGCACCATATAGAACTACAGAGGTAGGTGTAACAGCACCATATAGAACTACATAGGTAGGTGTAATAGCATCTTATATAGAACTACAGAGGTAGGTGTAGCAGCACCATATAGAACTACAGAGGTAGGTGTAACAGAACCATATAGAACTACAGAGGTAGGTATAACAGCACCACATAGAACTACAGAGGTAGGTGTAACAGCACCACATAGAACTACAGAGGTAGGTGTAGCAGCACCACATAGAACTACAGAGGTAGGTATAACAGCACCACATAGAACTACAGAGGTAGGTGTAACAGCACCATATAGAACTACAGAGGTAGGTGTAACAGCACCATATAGAACTACAGAGGTTGGTGTAACAGCACCATATAGAACTACAGAGGTAGGTGTAACAGAACCATATAGAACTACAGAGGTAGGTGTAATAGCATCTTATATAGAACTACAGAGGTAGGTGTAACAGCACCATATAGAACTACAGAGGTTGGTGTAGCAGCACCATATAGAACTACAGAGGTTGGTGTAACAGCATCTTATATAGAACTACAGGGGTAGGTGTAACAGAACCACATAGAACTAGAGAGGTAGGTGTAACAGCACCACATAGAACTACAGAGGTAGGTGTAACAGCACTATATATAACTACAGAGGTAGGTGTAACAGCACCATATAGAACTACAGAGGTAGGTGTAACAGCACCATATAGAACTACAGAGGTAGGTGTAACAGAACCATATAGAACTACAGAGGTAGGTGTAGCAGCACCACATAGAACTACAGAGGTTGGTGTAACAGCACCATATAGAACTACAGAGGTAGGTGTAACAGAACCATATAGAACTACAGAGGTAGGTGTATCAGCACTATATAGAACTACAGAGGTTGGTGTAACAGCACCATATAGAACTACAGAGGTAGGTGTAACAGCACCATATAGAACTACAGAGGTAGGTGTAACAGCACCATATAGAACTACAGAGGTAGGTGTAACAGCACCATATAGAACTACAGAGGTAGGTGTAGCAGCACCATATAGAACTACAGAGGTAGGTGTAACAGCACCATATAGAACTACAGAGGTAGGTGTAACAGCACCATATAGAACTACAGAGATAGGTGTAACAGCACCATATAGAACTACAGAGGTAGGTGTAACAGCATCTTATATAGAACTACAGAGGTAGGTGTAACAGCATCGTCTTATAGAACTACAGAGGTAGGTGTAACAGCATCGTCTTAGACTTAGGAAACTACATCATGTATCATGGGTTGATATACAGTTTAAATGAGTGTGGCGAGTAACTCGCTGGTGCTGTTATTAATTAGTGCATCATGAGGCAGATGATACTAGCCTAGGGATCTCGTGCGAGTAAGATTCCTATTCACACGAGATTTTCTAGGTAACAGGACATCTGAGAAACAGGAAAAAAACAAGAACTCTTGGAAATGGGACATTTGAGAAACAGACCAAAAACCATGATATTTTGGAAATAGGAATACACCAGGATATCTTGTACACAGGGCACCAAATGTCCCTTTTACCAAATTTATTATTCTTCATCCCATGGTATTATGGTAGATGGCATTGTCCTGTGTATAGGTCGAATCCCACATGGCGATTTAGGCCTCTAATATCTCTGCGATTTTGTCTGTTGTGTTATATGGCCCATGCTGAGGCCATAAAGGGTTACAGCATATTAGTGCTTAACCTACTGCCAAATCCCACAACGCGAAAATAGTTAGAAAATCCTTGTGATGTAGGATGTGTTGTTATTTAGCTGATATTTGGGGTGGTATTATCGTCCAAGGAAGTCCAATAACAGCAAAGAACCCTTGCCAAAGTGTTGTTATTTCAGGAGTGGAATACATCAAAAGTTTTTGATATTTTTCTCACAAGAGGCCAAAAATCTCTGTGATATAGGGAAATTCCCTGTGATTTAGAGGGAAAAAAGAATATTTAGTAAATCACAAGACATCTGTATATCTTTCACAAATCAGGACCCAAGTTCCACACACTTTTGCCATAAGAATATTGTACTTGTGAATCAAAGTAGCAACTAGTCAGCACAGTGATGAATATCACAGACATTTCCCTTCCAATAGTGGCTAAGAGTGGGGTTTGAGAAAAGTAGGGGTGGTATGGGAACCCTTGTGAATTTCGTTTTTGACAAGACTCCAAGGCTGCCGATATCCAGAATCACAGGCTTTTTACACCCATTATTCACGTAGTGGGAGTTGGCCTTTAGGTTCGGTATAAGTTGATCAATCATTGCATTTTATGGCCGCAGTAATGGTCATAAAACAAAACAGACAAAATCGCAGAGATATTGGAGGCCAAAATCGCCATGTGGGATTCGACCTTATGGAATATTATTAATCCCTGTGCTAAAAATGTCCCATTTCTCAAATGAGGAGTCCTGTTTCCAAAATAAATTGCAGTCCCGTTTCCCAAATGATTAGTCCCATTTCCCAAATAATTAGTCCCATTTCCCAGAACTTCTCATGGAGTCTTGTTTCCCAGTCTTGTGTATAGAAAATCCCATGCGAATAGGAGTGTTATTCTCACGGGAAACCCGTGTGAATATCGCTTCCCGCATCATGATGACTAATGAACATGGACTTTGATGCATTGAGCCGTGTTAATATGACTGATTAATATAAACTTCCATCCTTACTGTAGGTGTGCTGCAGGCATCTGCCGCCCTATGGTGGTCTGCTGACATGTCTTGGTTGGCATATGGTGAGTTTGACTCGTCCAACGTCACACTCTCAGAACACCCCATCTACAACCAGCAGGTGTACCCTGACATGTTCAGACAAGTCTACCTCAAGGTGAGACACGCTGCAAGCACACACATTGTACATGCCTGTAAAGGGCTTAATGTTGAAAGACAGTTTTGGGTTTGGCACAATACATAGGCAGAGCATTCATCAGAACAAGTTATATTATCATTTTAGTTGCATCATTCAAATTCAGGGTGCTGCTTATTTATAAGTACAGGTTTCTATGCAGGATTTCAGCATACTGTGTCAATTGCACATAATAGCCTAAGTATGATATCATAGTCAAAATAGGTAATCATTCAGCAGGGCAGAATTGTTTCAAAGAATACCTACAACTAAGGCATTTAATAGAGCTAATGTCATTGGAATTGGAATCAAAAACAATCCACTTTCCAATTTAACAGGCCGGAGATCCCAAACACTTCTCATTCTCAAGGATCCAGATAATCGACATGAAGAAGACGAAAAGGCCAACGAAAGTGCTGTCACCTCCACAAGAATTCAAGGATAAGTGAGTAAACAGTAATCGCTATGTTGGTCACGATGGTACGTTGAAGAATCACAATAAGACATAATTCACATCACTCACAAATGGACTGTTTATCCTCCTTTCACTGCCACACATTCTTCTTTTTTTCAGAGAACATTACTTCTACAAACTTCTGTGGAAAGACAGTAAGTCCTTCGCTGTAGGTTGGACGGATCGGATTCAGAAGCACAGCATCATTGATATGTGTGATGTTGCAACATTAAAATGCACCAGGGTGAGATATATGTGTAAAAAAAGTCATCCATTAGTCGTTGACAATTTGAATTCAGTATTATGACACTATTATGATTTCCATTAAAATGACGAAAGATACTATATATCATACAATTATTTAGTTCCATTGACATTTCTCATGGTCTGGACTCTTCGTTCAAGTATAAAAGTAACACACTTCAGTCTTGAATATGGCATATGTTTCAGAACCACGAACTAACAGTCAAGAACGGATGGTTCCGTGGGGTAAGTAATAATTTTAGTAAAGGAATAAATCCCATGCTATGTTAAGGTCTGCATGGATATACTGAGAGGATTCTTTTGCTTTGGGTCAATGTCGCACTCCTGGGCAACAAGAATGCATCATTCTGCAAATCAAACTGCCAATTCTCATGTTTTAGATCTCAAAATATAAAATTTATATATATATATATATATATATATATATATATATATATATATATATGGAACTATATACACTCGTGTATATTTATATAATTAGCCGCGGACGGTTAGGGACTACTTGCAGCTCGTAAGGATACCAATGATGTCATAGTGTGACGTCATGGTCAACAACCCCACTGGTATAAAAGGGGGCGGTTTCAAGCTAACCGTCAATTGGCTCGTTTTCACCTGTACAGGTAACACCACGCTGGTTGTTCCCTGGAATTTTAAAGATTTTCTTGGTTGAAGTTTGATTTTTCGAATCAAGATGGGGAGGAAATCAACTAGAGGTGCCAAAGCGGCTACTACTTCTACAAAATCAGCTAAATCGGCGAAGAAAACAGTAGAATCGGCCAATTCAGGATTTACGAGTGAGTTGGAATCGTCTTGTGTAGATCAGAGGTCTGCACCACCTGACCATGCTAGGGGGCTAGAAGACGACCAATTCATTGACCAGACGGAGAGGTTGGACTCGCTGGAGGACGAATTGTGCAGTATCAAAGGCTTGCTGCAGGAGCTGGTGACTAGAAGGGACAGTAAAGACGAGACGAAATCTACCGAGGGGGCGTGGCAGCATGCACGTGCGAATGTTTGTCAACGACCAGTGATGTCACATCACCAAGGACGCAGCCGCGTATCTAGGCAGCGGTCTCCGAGCGTCCTTAGTAACGGCACTAAGTGGGACAATGTAGAGCAGCGTGGTCGTCGCAGGAGGTCAAAATCTTCTTTCTCCACTCATCACAGGCCTCGGTCGTCTTCAAGAGGGTCGTCAATAGATTCCTCGACATCCAAGCTTCACACCAGTACCAAATGTGGTGAGTTTGACCATGAAGTTTATGTAAAAAAGAGGGAAAAGATCGACACAGTAGAGAAGCTGGTACTTGTCAATTTAAATTTTGTCCTGGACTATTACAAAGACAACGGTGATGTAGAAGGCATGTTAAAACATTTCCAAGTTCTGGTAGAGAAAGCTGGGACCAAGATGTACACAGTAGCAGCCTTATTGGCTTATGATAGGTCAGTGAGATCCAGGGCAAATAAGGATGGTATAGAAGCGTTTGGGGTCATAGATAATTCTGACATTCTTAGGTACCTATCTTATGATGGTACTGTTCAAGCACAGAATGCATACGCCACCAAAACTAGGAATGGCACCAAACAAAAAATCTCAAATAATTCTTGCTATGCTTTTAATAGAGCAGAAGGTTGTGTAAGGGACCCCTGCAAGTATAAACATGTTTGTAGTGGATGCAATTCCACTGGACATGGTAAGACTGAGTGCCAAAAATCCAGGAATGAATAGGAAACTGTAGGTGGTCGATGTCCCATAGCTTGTAATGATTTTCGTTTGGTGCCTGACCAAGTTATGGTAGGTGTGGTAGATGTCGACTTGCCTTCACAAACTCCAGTACAGGAGGTGAATGATACAGATAGGGTCAATGATTATATTCATCCGACTGAATCCATGTCAGAACAAAATGTTTTCCATGAAATTAATTCTTTAGGAAATGATGTAAATATTACCTGTAATGGTCTAGTACAGGTGGAGGACAAACTCCTTTTTACTGTTAGTGTCGCAGGTTTACCCAGCATCAGGGTATATGACAAGTGTATAGACGGTATATGTACGTGTGTTCATTACATTGGTGGGGAGAGAGCTCAAATTTTACCGTGTAGGGTGGCTTCTTTCCTTCAACAAAACAGTCTTATTGATATAGTAGCACAGAGGCTGATTTTCTATGGCATGGTATTGTTCAAGGGTTTAAAATTGTGGATCCGGACTGCCTAACCACTTATGATTGTAAAAATTATAAGTCAATCCTCGAGGGGAGGTTCTATAATGAATATTGTGGTATATTGTTAGACGAGTTGGAAGCGGGTCTAGTCTCAAAGAGTGATAGTAAACCTCGTTGTATCCATGCTCTAGGTGGTGTAGAAAAATCAAATGGCAAGTTAAGACCCATAACTGACTGCAGTATGCCTGATAGAATATCTATTAACAATTTTATGGATACCACTAGCTCAACTTTTTCTTATAATAATATTAGCACGGTGACTGCTCAGTTAGATAAGAACGACTTCATGAGTGTGGTAGACTTAAAGTCAGCGTATAGGTCTATAAATGTGTATGCACCTCACACGACCATGCAAGGTTTCAGATGGGATTTTGGGCATGGTGAGGATTATTATGTGAGCAACAGGTTAACCTTTGGTCTTAAATGTGCTGCGTATATTTTTAATAGAATCTCTGATTTTATTGTGGAGGTAGCAAAATTCTACGGTGTAGAAAGGATTGTAAATTATCTAGACGATTTCATAATAATTGCTGATACTCATGGTGAATGTCTATGTCAAAGGAATATCCTCATGGAATGCATGCAGCATATGGGGTTTGTGGTATCGAGAGAAAAAGTAACGGAACCTTCACAATCCTGTAAATTTCTTGGTATTAATATAGACTCTGTTGATCTGGAATTCTCCCTACCAGAGGATAAGGTGATAAAAATGAGAAATATTTTATTGGAGAATATTAACAAGAAATTTATTTCAAAGAAGAATCTTGAAAGGATAGGTGGCCTGATGTCTTTCTGCTCACAGGTGGTTAAGGGTGGTAGAACCTTTAGCAGAAGAATTTTTGATCTCTGCGCCCGGGCCAGACCAGGGGGTTACATTAAGGTATCAGCATGTACTCGACAGGATATGCAGTGGTGGCTGGATTTTTGTAAAGTCTTCAACTGTAAGAGGTTAATCCTGAAGGATTTGGTAGATGTACCTATGTATTCCGATTCTTCCGTGAAGGGTTTCGGAGCTTGGATGGGTGTAGATTACTTATATGGTGACTGGACATCTCATGATAAATTCAACCTAGGTTCAGGCCATTTTTCTCTCCCTCCTATATTGGATAATTTGAAAAATCATCATCGAAATATCAATGTATATGAATTATAAAGCGCTGGATTTCTGATCATAAGGATAAAAGAATACACTGTATAACAGATAATATGCAAGTGCTAGCTATGATTAATACAGGCAGGTCTAGGGACAAACTTTGTATGGAATGGCTAAGAGAGATTTTTTGGCTTTGTTTCATTCATAATGTGGAGGTATATGCAACCTATATTAAGTCGGAGGACAACGTCCTGGCCGATCAACTATCTAGACTTGCTTATAAGGGTATGCCGAGCAAATGTATAGCCTCTCTCCATGATAATAATATGTGTTGCTTCAATTCCAGAGTGGGAGAGATTACTAAACAGAAAAAGGTTACTTTTAGCCCAGGGTGTGTCAGAAAATACGAGGAGGACAAGGAACGAACAACTTAGAAGGTATAAAAAACTTTGTAAAAATTTTGATGTACAAATTTTTCCTTGTTCTCCCTCTCAAGGTTCCATATATGCTGTTTATTTATCAGATTTTATGAAGCCATCGTCTGTAAGGAATTACCTGTCTGCGGTCTGGTATTTTCAGAAACTTAAGGGCTATTCTGATTATAGTAGTAATTTCATGTTTAAAAAGACCCTAGAGGGCATTGACAGGTTTTCCACCTGTTCTACTAAAGAAATTTATTCTTTGACTGCAAAGGACATGTTGAGGTTAAGATCAAATTTGGATCTAACCAACAGAGCAGACTGGAAATTTTGGATGGCAATTTTAACATGCTATAGGGGTGTTCTACGAGTGGGGCATGTAGTCGAGTCGCCACACTCCTTAAAGGTTGGTGATATTACTTTTCACCAGGATTATCTGTCCTTACGTATCAGAACTTCAAAAACTGATCAACTGGGTAAAAATTCTTTTACTATTTATTTATCAAAGGATGTTAAATCTTCTTTATGTCCTTACCAAGGTCTGGAAAGATTGTGCAGGGGTAGGAGGAGTAAAGAGTATGTCTTTGGGCCCTTGCCATATCAGTATGTAAATTCTAAGTTAAAATCTTTATCGATTCAAGCTGGTATCGAAGGCCATGTATCAACCCACTCCTTAAGGCACGGTGGTGCTACGTTATTAAAAGATGCTGGACTCAGTATAGAGTCTATCAAGAAGAGGGTCAATTGGAAATCCAACGCCGTATTTAACTATCTTCATAATTACAAAGATGAGCTATTGGAGTTGGATAAAATTTGTCAATCTCATTTGCAATGCTGATTGATATGTGTTTTCACATGTGTTTGGCGTGTTTTTGTGTGTTTTTTGGCATGTATGGTGCTGATAGCCCCAAGGTCAGTAACCCAACAAACTCATGTGTTCTGTCATAGGTCATTTATTACATGTTATATGTTATTAATACATTTTATTACCGGTTACCCTGGTATCTATTATTATCCTATCCATTTATTACCGGTAATTATTCCCTGGTAGCGAGATAACTTATGGAACTATATACACTCGTGTATATTTATATAATTAGCCGCGGATGGTTAGGGACTACTTGCAGCTCGTAAGGATACCAATGATGTCATAGTGTGATGTCATGGTCAACAACCCCACTGGTATAAAAGGGGGCGGTTTCAAGCTAACCGTCAATTGGCTCGTTTTCACCTGTACAGGTAACACCATGCTGGTTGTTCCCTGGAATTTTAAATTTTACTATTGTTGTTACTATTGTTATTACTATTTTCTACTATTGTTATTATATTACACTTTTACTGACTATGCTTATTGTCAACTGATTTATAGTTGTTTTAATAAAGGCATGTATGGTGCTGATAGCCCCAAGGTCAGTAACCCACCAAACTCATGTGTTCTGTCATAGGTCATTTATTACATGTTATATATTATTAATACATTTTATTACCGGTTACCCTGGTATCTATTATTATCCTATCCATTTATTACCAGTAATTATTCCCTGGTAGCGAGATAACTTATATATATATATATATATATATATATATATATATATATATATATATATATATATATATGGTAATCAACTGACCGAATCTGGTGATTTTTTTCATCTTTTCAACGAGGGGTCTGCCATTTCTGTATCCTCAATAGTACCGTTTGCTCACCAGCTGTCCGCCAAATAAATTAGAGTCTTGAATGGACCACTAGACGCAATTTTGCCAATTTTAATGTGCCATTGCCGATTTATTGCGTGTATGGCGCAGGGCACAGCTCTGCCAAAATCCCTCCAACTGGGGTAAGTTAAGGCTAAATCTCGAACGCGAAAATAGTTAGAAAATCCTTGAGATGTAGGATATATTGTTATTTAGCCGATATTGGGGTGGTAATATTGTCCAAGAAAGTCCAATAATGGCTAAGAACCATTGCCAAAGTGTTGTTATTTCAGGAGTGGAATACATCATAAGTTTTTGATATTTTTCTCACAAGAGGCCAAAAATCTCTGTGATATAGGGAATTTCCCTGTGATTTAGAGGAAAACAAGAATCTTTAGTAAATCACAAGAGGTCTGTATATTTTTTTCATAAATCAGGACCCAAGTTCCACACACTATAGTCATAAGAATGTTGTACTTGTCAAAATATCAAAAGCTTTTGATGTATTCCACTCCTGAAATAACAACACTTTGGCAAGGATTCTTAGCCATTATAGGACTTCCTTAGACGATATTACCACCCTAATATCGGCTAAGTAACCACATATCCTATATCACAAGGATTGTCTGGCTATTTTCGCGTTGTGGGATTTGGCCTTTAGAGAGGTCTAGATCATCCTCATTTGGTCAGCAGCAAACAGCCTAAACAGGTGCCTTTAATATTTTAAATGTTAGGTGGTGAATATACCGAACAATAGCTATAGATAATGAGTATATGTTGATCGAAAAAAAGGTTTATTCAACTCAGTTCAACTAAGATGGTATATCTACATCCCAGCTATATGCAATATTTCTGTACATTACAACATGACAGATTATCAAAGGTCTGTTATTAACTGTATTTCTATCTATTCCAGCCACATCTGATAATGTTCATTAACGGGGGTTCCCACTACCTGGGGGTTCTATCCAAACACATCCCAGAGCAGGGCCGATACCGTCAGGTCGTAATGATATCTGCAAAGGTAAGTCTCTTTCTGAGCAGTGTTTATCATTTTAAATGACATGATTGTGAATACAAGTTGGTACAATGCTACAAAATGTCTGAATCGATATCCTGCCCTGGGGTAACATGCACAAAGGAAAATATCACGCCTTAATGAAACCTTCATTCAAGTTTTAAAACATGTTGATCTCTGCCTGCGCTATAGGTCGAATCCCACATGGAGATCCAGGGCTCCACTATCTCTAATTTTGTGTGTTGCAGAATATCAACTATGGATATGAATGCAACTTGACTAACCACTATATGTTAACCTGATTTTTGTTTCTTGAATTTTATCAGGATGGAAAGGAAACCTATCTCACTAACGATGCAAGGGAGGTCTTCGGTGTTGATGCATACGATAGTGAAAAACATCTTGTGTGAGTGATTTTCATGCCAGTAGCTATTTAGAAAAGGTCTAATCGTTCTGGTAGTTAATTTGGCAGCGCAATACGATGATTGTATTGTAGTAGTAAACCGTGCAAAGGGTGGTGGTGCCTTCATGGTGAATGACTACACCACTGCTAACTTGTATAACGCCCCTATCGTTTGTTCAGTGTAATGACAATCATTACATTACAGTAAGGAAGTAGTTAATGAACACTAGGCTTCCTTTTGAATGTTAGATATATGTTGACGGTCAGTTTTATTTGATATTCCATAATTGAACACTGTGCGTATGTGCTATCAAGAACATTGAGATTCTGTCTATATAATACATAACACATTGTTTTGTAAATATCAACTATATACGTGACAGGTACTACTCTGGAACCAATGGCAACCAGCTGGAGCGCCATGTATTTAGGTGAGGACATTATTACTGGCAGTTTTTGTTGTTGTTGTTGTTGTTGTTGTTGTTGTTGTTGTTCTTCTTCTTCTTCTTCTTCTTCTTCTTCTTCTTCTTCTTCTTCTTCTTCTTCTTCTTCTTCTTCTTTCCTTTTCTCTAAAATAATTCCATACTATTTATTAATTTTGTTGAATAAGATATTGGGTGGAAGTGTTAGCAGTTAGAGTGGACATTGAGATTGACTGCACTTTCGTTCAAATATAAGAATCCCTTTGCCTTTGCCTTTGACATTCCAAATGGGAATATATGAATGCTACATGTTAATGACTGCAGAGTTGGTATTCCTACATGTTGTAGGGAATCGTATTTACTATGTATCAAGGTCCGTATGTATACTAGACTATTACTCTGTACCGTATTGTGGTAGGATAGGCACTCTTTGGGAGCTTCTCCTATGTCTCTCGTAAGAGGGCACCACTGGTGGCCTCGGGCAGTGTGACGTAGGGTGCGGACCAGAGGGCGCTAAGTGTGGAACCAATCAACTGTAACAAGAGGTATATATTCTGCCGTCCTCCTACGATTGGGGGATTCGCAGCCCTACCGAGCTGGTAGGCTGACCTTGTTTCGAAACAGCCTAACAACTATCTAAGCAAGAGCATTACCACCTTATGGGGTACTGGCTATAGGCATATGAAAGGTTTAAACACATTTGCAAGTCATCTTGTAAAAGTACCATAATAAAGTGATTCTGAAACCTACTTGAATCGACTAGTTATTGCTTTGATAATATAGTTATCTTGATATCAGTAGGATCTCGAATCGGCAATACCTACAATGTTAATGACTGCAGGGTTGGTATTCCTACATGTTAATGACTGCAGGGTCGGTATTCCTACATGTTAATGACTGCAGGGTTGGTATTCCTACATGTTAATGACTGCAGGGTCGGTATTCCTACATGTTAATGACTGCAGGGTCGGTATTCCTACATGTTAATGACTGCAGGGTCGGTATTCATACATGTTAATGACTGCAGGGTCGGTATTCATACATGTTAATGACTGCAGGGTTGGTATTCCTACATGTTAATGACTGCAGGGTCAGTATTCCTACATGTTAATGACTGCAGGGTTGGTATTCCTACATGTTAATGACTGCAGGGTCGGTATTCCTACATGTTAATGATTGCAGGGTCAGTATTCCTACATGTTAATGACTGCAGGGTTGGTATTCCTACATGTTAATGACTGCAGGGTCGGTATTCATACATGTTAATGACTGCAGGGTCAGTATTCCTACATGTTAATGACTGCAGGGTCGGTATTCATACATGTTGATGACTGCAGGGTTGGTATTCCTACATGTTAATGACTGCAGGGTCAGTATTCCTACATGTTAATGACTGCAGGGTTGGTATTCCTACATGTTAATGACTGCAGGGTCGGTATTCCTACATGTTAATTATTGCAGGGTCGGTATTCCTACATGTTAATGATTGCAGGGTCGGTACACCGGAGGCTGCCCCTGAGCTGCGTAAACCAGTGTGCGTGACGTGTAATGAGGGGGCTCACTGTGGGTTTGCTGCTGCCAGCTTCAGCTGGTCTGTGAAGCACTATCTGCTGTCCTGTATGGGGCCCGACATACCCACCTACTCCCTCAGGTGGATCAAGGACAAGGCACTCAGTAATTATATTATATTCTATGTCTTTTTATACTTTGGTGATTCAATTTGACAATTTCTGAATGAACACACCTTCTGAAAGAAATGTTCATATGTGAATGTAGTATGATCCTTGGACTCTACTTATACAGGGCTGATCTAAAACACCTCAATCTAAGGAGCTCATCTTCTGTAGACCCTACATTAAAACCTTTTAAAAATCAAGAAGAAATTGATTTAAAATTGCAGGCTACACAATTGAGGACAACGCCAAGCTGAAGGCAGCAATGGCCACAAAGAAGCTCCCCACCAAGGAGTTCCATGAAGTCGACCTTGTTGATGGATACAGTAAGCCTTAACAGATTTTTATTCTGTCTCTCTCGATCAGTCCCTGGATCTCGACTCTTCTTGCTCTCTTCTATGTGTCTGCCATGATGTGTGCTCTTGCTCTGTCTGTCTCTCTCTCTGTCCGTCTCTCTCTCTGTCTGTCTCTCTCTCTGTCTCTCTCTCTGTCTCTCTTATCTAGAGTATACATAATTTTGAATGCCTCCTCTCTCTATTCCTCATCACTGACTACTGCGGCACTCTGTTTTTTTATGCTTTTTTTATCTTTTTTTCGCCCCCACCTCTCTCACTCTCTCTCTCTCTCTCGCTAACTCGCTTGCTCTCTCCCTCTCTCTCTACCCTCTCTCTACTCTCTCTCTCTCTCTCTCTCTCTCTCTCTCATACATAGTGTACACAAATACCACTTTGGATGGAATTCTTCTTCTATACACTGTTACTGATGTGGTACTTGTGCGGTCTGTGTTTCAGCTGGCTGGGCTGAGTTCATCCTTCCCCCTGGTATGGTTAAGGATGGATCTGTCAAGTACCCTGTCATCTTCTACCCGTGAGTACAATCCAACAGAGGACAGAGAAGTACACGTGTACACTGAAACCCCTTTGGACGACCTTAAGGGGGTATACATCATAATTATTACGAAGCTGGGGGGGGCACTTGTTTTTTTTCCCTTTATTGGGAAAAGGTACACCCCAAGCTATTGCTAACATGGATCCTTATTTCATAGTTCCTGCCACCCCGCCTGCCACTGTGTACCAGACATGTGTGTTGTGCCCAGTAAACCTACTCACTGTCAGGCTATAGCCTCTGCTCTCACCAACAGAACCCCACAAAGTGTGCAGCCTATTTGATAGGGGAGGTGATGCTACACTAAATTGGAATATAACCTCTAGATGGACAATCCAGCTAGGCTCCTATCAGCACTTTCTTCCAGAACATTAAAATTAGTTAACAGTCGGCCAATCTGCTCATTATCAAACACTCACTCAGAGTGTTCCAATCCCGGGGGGGGGGCACTTCATATGTCTTGGTACCACATGTGTGCGGCTGGCAAGGCCATTTTTTGAGAAAAATCCCCCTAACAATGGTCTACTTTTGAGAAAATCTCCCTAACAATGGTCTACTTTTGAATAAAAAGCCCGCATTTTGGGCAAATTTTGCTATTCTTTCGAGAAAATTTTCCCAACAAATTGATATTTTTTAGTCAATTTTCAAAATGTGATTTTATTGATCAGATTTTGGTGAATGCATACTGAGACACCATCCCATACATCCGGGCTTATGAGTGTATATTAGCAAAGTGTATACAGCCAGTACTCGCCCTTCTTATTTCATAGAAGAGACGGGATAGATGTCTATATGCTTGAATGATTCATCTCTTCCAATTCCTTGATTTAATCCTATCTAAGTGCAATATTAACATTATGATGGTTCTCTTACAATCTTAAACTACTTCCCTTATTTTATCACTATGTTCTTACACTGTACAGGTATGCTGGTCCCCATGGCCACACCCAGGGTAACCTGAGGTACAAGGCCAGCTCAGCACCTGGTGGTCTGTGGGACTACTACCTAGCCAGCACACATAATGTGGTGGTCGTTAGGCTGAATGGGCGAGGAAGTGGGGCACGCGGTGATGACTATCTCTTCCAGCTATACAGGAAACTGGGCACCGTAGAAATCACTGACCAAATAGATGGAGCAAGGTAAGGGCATTATGGCCATCAACACTGCTCTGTATCTTGAACTATCTATGCTAATATTTAGATGAATTTATTTAGCTGATATCATTACACCGTGGATATAAAACACTTTAGAAATAAACATCTCTTCCATTGCATGGCTCAGGTATTACATGTAGTAGTTCAACCAATGGGGTCTTTCGATGATTTGCATTCTGGTTAAATTTCTCACAAGTGTTAGTCAATATAGTCATATATTGCACATAGTCAAATGTTCTGGTTTTGTGTTCGTTTTACAGGAGTATCAGGGCAAAGTTCCCCTTTATTGATGGAGATCGTATGGCTGTCTGGGGATGGGTAAGTTTGATGGAGATTGTATGGATGTCTGGGGATGGGTAAGTTTGATGGAGACTGTATGGCTGTCTAGGGATGGGTAAGTTTGATGGAGACTGTATGGCTGTCTGGGGATGGGTAAGTTTGATGGAGATCATATGGCTGTCTGGGGATGGGTAAGTTTGATGGAGATTGTATGGATGTCTGGGGATGGGTAAGTTTGATGGAGACTGTATGGCTGTCTGGGGATGGGTAAATTTGATGGAGATTGTATGGCTGTCTGGGGATGGGTAAGTTTGATGGAGACTGTATGGCTGTCTGGGGATGGGTAAGTTTGATGGAGACTGTATGGCTGTCTGGGGATGGGTAAGTTTGATGGAGATCATATGGCTGTCTGGGGATGGGTAAGTTTGATGGAGATTGTATGGCTGTCTGGGCACTCAGTTCAGTTAAGATCCCTCCCCTATATGAGCTGATGTCATCACAAATCGATTGCATACACCTCCTTCTCTTGCCTACGTTTCCTGACATACCTATATAACATTACACCCCTACTACTACCTGCCATCTAGTCAATCAGTCTGTCAGTACAGTCAGGGGAATACTGCCCCAGCCTTTATATAATACACCCAGAGTAGCTGCCACAGAAAAGGTGTTTTAGGATGTAGGTTGTACAATGCATTAATCAGGTGAATAGACATTGCCTGCTACAAAGCCCACTTTCTACAAGCCTACTATACTACTTACACCAGGAGGGGCCCCTACTACTATAGTGGTTGGTCCACCCGCACCCTCCCTCCTCTGTGGCAAAGAAGTAAGGGGTGGCAGCATTAGACATGTAAAGTAGGACACAAAAATAAACTATATTACATAGGACCAAGTAGAGGTTTCATCCATGGAACCAATGAGCAAGTTCCACCTTTTGATCAACCCCTTTCTGCCATGAGTATGTCCATGGTGGATGTCATGTTAGCTTGGTGAACCCCACTGCCACGTTCTGACTTAAAAGAAAAGACCACCCTATTTACATGTTGATTTATTTTGATAGGCTTTGTGCTAATAAAAACGATATTGGCATACTCACTGGACTATGCACTTCTATAAGGGAGAGCAGCAGGCACTTCTGTTGCATTGTATGACATCACAATTGACAAATGCAGCAGAACTGTGACTGCACAGCACTGCTGAACAACAGTCAAATGCTTTCTATATCTTTATCTGTACCATGGTTATTCATCTACTTTGATAATAGGCATTAAATGGCCCAGGGGAGGGTTCCCATATGATATCATTAAGTTTTGTTTACTTCAATACTCTATTTATAAGCATATTATACAACAGCCTCCATACATAATCAATGCAGTTCCTGCTGCATTTGGTCAATTGTGATGTCATACAATGCAGCAGAAAGAGCTGCTGCTCTCCCTTATAGAAGTGCATAGTTCAGTAAGTATGCCAAAATCGTTTTTATTAGTACAAAGGGTATAAAAATACCTCATCATGAAAATAGGGCGGTCTTTTCTTTTAAAGGACATTGAAATGTAACAAGGCCAAGGGCATTTTTCTGGACACTACAGAATTGTGATTTGCTTAGCCACTTTTGTTTTAGATGATGGGAGAAATTGTTACTTTGAAAATCGCACATGCATTACCTTCTAATGAATGTCGTGATTTTCAATTTTTTTTCAGTCTTATGGTGGCTACACTTCATCCCATGCTATAGGCCATCCTTCTGATGTGTTTAAGTGCGGCATAGCTGTAGCACCCGTTATTAACTACAGACATTACTGTAAGTTGTTGTTGTTGTTGTTGTTGTTGTTGTAAGAACTTTATTGATCATATATACACACAGACCATTGTGCTATTTTCAATGTGATCAATATAATTATATGAAATTAAACATACATTATCATCACAGTAAGTAGTACTCATCACAGGTAGTTTGCATCCTGTACACTCGTCAGCCATATTTGAACACTCATTAGGCATTTTTCTTACTATCACATTTTGTCTTTTATCAAGTGTCGGTCATATTTAGCTTACATTTCATTAAATACATTCACACAACAGAGTATGTTAATGCATAAATTACATTACATTTGTAGGGTGATGCCCCACATAGGAAAATACATTCCATTCATTTCCAATATTTGGTTTAGCTACAACTTATCAGTAGATTACATTAGATAGACCACAGGAATCTATTCCTTTTTTATATCCTTTCTGAAATTTTTGAACGTTGTAAGTACCGTAAGTACAAACATCCCATACACTCTCAGCCTGCATAGTAAATCGGCTACAAATAGCCCTGTAATTAGGCAGGAGAACCACTTGTAGCTACAGTACTTTGTACATCTGGTATGGGCGTTCATGCCTATACAAGGTGATACTGTAAGGCACGATAAAAAGCGTTGCACTGTTTATTTACATGGGTGGGCTGACAGTGTAGTGTATAGAGGTACAGCAGTAGAGGTACTCATGAATTAAAGTATGTCAATCTCTACGTTGATAGAGTAACTCGTTATCTCCTGTCCATATCAATATTATTACAAAGGCATTATCACATGTTATTACACGATTTCTGGGATTCTGAGTGCTTTTCCTGGATATTCCCATGCACATACATGTCGATATTGCATGGCATGAGGCCTGCATCATGACTTTTGTAAGGTGTGCGTTTATCTATGGATAACAGGCACCCAGTGCAGTTATCCATGGATAACCTGCACACCTCACATGTCCTTACGTTTTTTTGTGTCCAAACCAACGGCTGTCGGGCACCAAGCTGTCCGCTACCATAACAGCGGTATGCATTCAAACAAAGGCAAGTGTGAGACTCAGTGGTCTAGTGGGTAGCGCATTGCGCTCAGCTTCTACAGGTAGGCGGGACGAGTCCCGATCCCAGCGAAAGTTATCTCGCCATGTGTACACACACTATGGCTGGCTTCGAGTACCGGGGAGGGAAAATCTTTTGTTTTCAAATTATATTTATTGATTTTCTATTGAATATCTATTGATTAATCGTGTAATAAAATAAGTAGTTAATGGATATGTCATGACTTGTGACTGTTATCCAACAATAACATGCAACCAATGGATAATTCATGACGAGTGCGTGTTAGTGAAGGATAATGACATGAGGCCGTAGGCCGAGTGTTATTAGCCTTTGCTAACACACACGAGTCATGAATTATCCATTGACTACTTATTTTATACCACGAAACCAATAAATAATCAATAAAATACTAATAAATTCAAGTTGAAAACAAAAATTATTCTCCCTCCCCGGGACTCGAAGCCAGCCATAGTGTGTGTACAGGTACATACACCTCCTCGCCTGGCAGCAGACAGCGACAGCACCCGTCTCGGCTAGCCTTGGCAGCGGCACACGGCGGAAAATAGTGTACATACACCTCCTCGCCCGCCAGTGGACAGCATGGACACACGGCGAAAAAAGATGCTTCTCGTGGTTATGTTTGTGTATAATACACCTCCTCGCCTGGCAGTGGACAGCGACAGCGCACACAGCGAAAAAAGAGATGCGCCCGGACCGAGCGCTAACTGCTAGACCACCGCGTCTCCTCCTTTCAATGCGTCTCGTGGTTATGTTTGTGTATAATACACCTCGTCGCCCGGCAGCGGACAGCTACAGCGCACACGGCTTTGTATCATATCCAGATATGGTTCGAATTGAGCGTTTCTCGTCAGTCCCTGTGGTGCAGTGCATAGGGAGTTGGATTTGGGATGTGAGACTGCTGGTTCGATCCCTACCCTGGCGAGGAAAATTATTGTAGGTTTTAACATGTAACATATGACATGGAAGGACATGAGAGGTGTGCGGGTTATCTATGGATAACCACACTGGGTGCGGGTTATCCATGGATAACCACACGCCTTCCAAGAGTCATGCTACAGCATTCATGCTGTGCAATATCGACAGATATGTGGATGGGAATAGCCATCAAAAAGCACTGAGTAATCAAGAAATTGTGGTATAATGGTGGATAACAGTCACGCGTCATGACATATCCATTAATTACTTGTTCAATATGCGTGTCATTGATATATGAGTTCCTTATTGGATCTTTAGAAGTCGCTTACATTTGAAGCTGTAAATTTACATACAGCATGAAAATTAAGAGAAAAAAACACTAAAAGCAATGCAGACTAATTTGAATCTTGTCTTGCTCTTTCAAGATTCTGCTTACACAGAGAGATACATGGATATGGATACAAAGGAGGACAATGCTAAGGGATATGATGTAAGTTGTTTTGTGTAAGGAAATGTAAGTGGCGGATCCTGTGTAAGGGGTATGGTGTATTACCCTTTGATCATGGCTTCCGGGGTCGGGGTACCTTTTATACACTGAATAAGGGAATAGGTGAAGGGCATTGGCCCACCAGCCACGTTAAGCCCATACATAAGTGCCGCATGATTGTATCATTGGTTGGATGTATTGATGCATTATAGAGACAACCGGACACAATGTACCATCACGTACGCCAACTTTCCCTGATGATAACGATGGTGAGGTAAAATGTAAATTGCTATTTCAGCTAACTGATGCCACAAGGAAAGTGGAAAACTTCAGAAATAAGAAGTACATGATCGCTCATGGTACACTGGACGGTATGTCAATAAGGAATTAAGAGAAATGCTTTTTATCAATATGAGAGCTGTAGTTCAATTTTAATTATAGTACTAACACTATTAAATTTCCCTCCCACACCCACTCTGTGTTTACGCACGTCTATAACATAAAGTTTAACATGTTCCTATTGTTAAATCTCTCGGTAGATAACGTCCACCTACAGATGGCCATGGAGATGATAGGTGCCCTCAGTAAGGCACAGATCCCGTTTAAGACACAGGTACGTCTGGGAAACTCCCAGATCGCATAATACTTACACATTTGCTTTGCAGTATTGGCAGAAGGAATGGTGCAAAGTGATTTGTTTTAAAAACCATCATGCATACTTTTTGCTAATTTGGCATCGAAAATTAAAAAGAGAAAAAAAAACTAGTGAAATGTTATATATATACTTCAAGGTGATGCATTGATTAATCCCTGAGTAGTAACAGGTACAGCCACTGATAAGAAATGCTTCTAGTTTGATTTGGGTAAATCATCTTATCATGTATACTGATTATTTGTTTAACCTTATTGCAGATTTACGTAGATCAGAGCCACAGTATCAGGGATTATTACCAGAACCGCCACCTCTTTATGTCTATGACTGACTTCTATATCAATGATTGTCTCAGTGGGCGAACAGTGTTGTACTAGGACTATTTCTGCCGCCTTCTCAGGATTTTGATACAATAAGGTTGTTACCTTTTGTGTTATACGTGTCAAATAAAGCTGTATGAACACAAGCATGGGTTTTGTTTGAAGGCTTTGAATAGTTTATGTGATAATAACTTACAAAATTCAAAATTTACGAGCATTGAGCAACAAAAGCCACGACACAGGTTATTTGGTATCTTTGTCATGACAGAACATTTCAGGTGTATGGAGCAATTGATATAGTTCTTTCAAATATCTGGGCTTAGGGAAAACAGGAAAATTAATGTATTTTCCTCGCCTATAGCATAACTTAATGGTGAAAGAGGCTGTCTCTGCTCCAGTCTATAGAGACGGATATGTCCTCTCACGGTCACTTAGTCAAAGATAAGCTACAATTTAGAATAACTCCAGGATGTCTCACTATCATAAAAGATAAACACTCCTCTGATAAGATACATCATAAAATGTACATGGTCACGAAATAAAATAGCCTGAACGTTAACTCCTCCATCAATGCCGGCTATGTAGCTGGGTGGCGATTTGAAATAGGATGAAAATGATGAATTCCAAGTACTTTGATATTTTCCTCTCACTTCATAATTACTATGAAATCAACGCTTTGGCGTGCTGTTCCCATCAATAATGTAGTTGACCATGACGCCCCTCGGGTATGTAGTTTGAAGTAGGCCCATGTTAAGTAGCTGATAGGTGAATGGTGTTATCACCACAGACCAGGTCCCAAACGTCCTCAGTACTTCGCCCATCACCCACAGGTCGTCCCGGCACACACGGAGGTAAGGAGGTCTTATGGATTATTGACAATAACTTCTGTTTAATGAAGTAAAGGTTATACACGCAACTGCATAGGGTAGATTTATGGTGTCATAATTGGAATTACCTCAAAAATATTTCCCATTTACTACATGTGTTAAGAAGGGCCATTTTCTGTTCCAAAAGATGCCAAGTAAAATGGATTAATTGCATCGAAAGTAAACAACACAATTTCATGTCAATGAGAAATCAAATTGTGTAAGCACCGTCTACACAGCTATGGCAATAGCACACTCTAGGAGGGCTATTCACAATATCAAAGAGAGTAAGAATTCATGAAGAGAGTACTTGCTTCAAATTCTTTTTTTTTTCAGAAAAGACGGTGTTATTCATAAAACCCATTTTAGGACCTCCTACAGGTTTTCTTAAATTCTCAAACTTAATATTTCCCCATACCTTGTAGAAAGCATGCCCAACAGAATATTTGCCAAAATTCAAGCCTTGAAAGTATATTTTTAGGATTGCACCGGATTTTTTAAATCAGGAAACCTACCTGAAAATCGACGGTCAATGGTCTATTTTTTTACCAAACAGAGGAATATAGATAAGAGGAATTCAATAACTTCAACTTATCCTATAGAACACAGGCCTCAAGATCTGGTTAGAAGTTTCCAAAATACTGTCGGATTTTTGTTCCTCGTCTTTGACAGGCATGGTGTTTAGTTCAAATTTAAATGACAAATTAAACAATATAGCCATCCTCTACATGGATATTATTGTATTGTTATTATTGTTGTGTTTGCAAAATTCAAAATATTTCAACATATCAAATGTACTATATCATTGTACTGAGACTGAATTTGACTGCTGCACTAGTGGGGAAATTGATTTTTAAGTTGCAAACCTTAGGTCAAATATAAATTTAAAACATCTATTGTACTTACCAGAGGCTCCCTTTACCACTGCTATTCTACAAGGTGCTTAAAGATGACGCAGATATCAGTGATCAGCTGGGAAGGTAAGTCAAAGGGTGACGAGGCAGGTGTGGAGGGAACCCGTCATGTTTATACCCGGAGCTCCTCCTACACCTGTCTGACGGTCCTGGTGGTCGTGTCCAGCCTTGTCACAATTGGAACCTCCATAGGTGCAGCTGTCACTATCTCCAAACTCCTGTCTGGGCCCTGTGCCCCACACCAGGCCACAACCACCAGTATACCACCAAAGATGAAGTCTACAGCCCCACCCCCTGCTGATGTTTTCAACCATGGACCTGTTCCTGCCAGTATGTTCATATTTCTATTTATGTGCAAGTCTATAGCATACTGTCCATGAGGACCTGGTATTCAACATATTAAAATTCGTAATTCTAATGCATATGTGACTTAATATAGCAGAGTGGACCTTAAGTTGCATTGGCGCGAACCTCAGAAATGGGGTTTGAAGGGTAAAATGAATTTTTTTAACAAAGTGTAGAGGTACACTTTACTACCATAGGAGTTGGGTACCGTCTGACGTGGCGGGTGAGTCGAGTCGTCGGACGTTCCTCAGGTTCCGGATAGGTGGCAGCACCGATCCGGGTCTGTGGGGACATCTGACGACGAACACCTGGGTCCGTATATAAAGCCCAGGGCTCAGCCGCTACGTCAGAGGCCCTTCTGGCCTCCACACTATGTAAACCACTGTCTTTTAATATTAGCTGCCTCTTTGATATCATTCGGCAGCCGTGAGTGTGCATTAAGTAATAAACCTAACCGTTGGCATACACTTGGAATACTGTCTTACTCTTTCTTTCCGAATCGTAAGACCCGAACCCCCCAGGTCCGTAAGGCCACAAACCCTTACACTGGTGCCGTGACCAGGATATTCTGGTGTATAGCCCGGACGTTATAACGTCCGAACGGCTAGTACATGGGTTAGACACCCTTAGGGAAGCTAACCCAGCAGGGCAATCACTTGCCCAAGAGAATGGAAATGGATCGCTAATGCTCCAAGCCCATTCGGACCCACAAGATGCAGAATCAGCATCCTGGAGAGATCCCGGACCCCACTATAATGATAGTGAGGAGAATCTGCCAGACTCTGTACGACGCGAACAGTCCATACAGAGACATAGTAACTTAATAGGCCAGCATTCAATTGTTGACGAATTATGTGATTCGATGTTTGAAGTCGGTGGTAGTACTAACCCAGAACATCCGGCACCAATGCGAAAAAGGGTAACATTCGGAGAACTACCTTATAGGTTACCCAGGCCCGAATTACCAATATTAGATTATAGCGCTATAGATGGCGACTTAACCTATGCGGTACCGGAAGGTGAAGAATTAAAACGACCGGATGTCCTGTTGTTGAATGAAACTTATGTAACTTTGAACGAGAATTTAAATACCTTGGTCAAAGCTAAGGATGAAGTACTGCATGAAAAACTTCAAATGGAAGAGGACCTAACTGGCATGCGAAAGGAATTCGAAGCCAGAAGGAGCGAGTACATGAAAGAACTCGAGAGTGAAGAACTAAAACTTCAATCTATGAGAGATTCATTCAATAAAGAATATGACAATAGGCACATTCGTATCCAAACATACATAGATACGAACGACCAACTAAACCTTGATAAGACAAAATTCGAATCCGAAATTCGCCATTATCAGGAGGAGTTGGATAAATTGAAACTTCAGTGCAGTAAACAAGCTGAAGATAATGAGACCATCCGGGTAGGCATCATAGCTTACAACAAACAACTGGAGGAGGATAGACAGAAACTCACGAATGAGCTTCAGGAATTGCAGGCCACTGCAATAACTCTAGATAAATATGTAGAAGCAGCCCAGTTAACTATAGGTAATATAGACCCAGCTGTGGTATCTACAATGTTGGGAAAGACATCTAAAGATGCAACCCCAATTAGATACAGCCCATTCGTTGATGATGGGGCTGACAAGAATGTGGTATCCGGAATCTATAAGAAACCGGATAACGCTGCAGTAAATGGAACCGCATCTAAACCAGTAGTTCCAATGCTGGATACGATAGGACCAGCACCACCCATACCAGATTTGAGTCACAAAATCAAAGCGACTCACGATGGTGCTACAGGGAATAATAATAATTCACCCGTGGCACAACCAAGAGCACCCGGACCAATGGGACATATGTTGACACCACCTTCATATTTCCCCCAACCCGGCCACAGTACACCAGCAGTACCAAGATTACCGAATCCACCCCCAGGTTCTGGTAATGGTCCTACTGATGGACGTTTTCCGAGACCAAATCCGCCACAAAACAATATCAACGGCGGTACGCACCAACCGAGAACATCTTCCTATGGATATAGAAATAATTATAATCCATCGGGAAGTGGCAATTATCAGAATGGTAATAGCTATAACCAGGGATGGAATCAAAATGATTCTTACCCTAGATATGCTTCTTCTGGAAACACCGGTCACAATAGTGGATACCCTGGTGGTTCATCTGGAGGCTATAATAATAATGGTCCACCAGGAGGAAACCCTCCAGGCGGCCCAGGAGGATCCGGATTCGGAGGATCAGGATCAGGAGGAGATGGCAGGAAACCTAACAGGAGAACTTCTATGCCTGCAGGGATGCAAACCATCTTTGATAGAAGCCAATGTATACAAAACCTTGGCATTGACTGCTACCGAAAGGGAGCAGACGGCATGGAAGTCATGAACTGGAGCATGCGAGAAGCAGATAGACTACGCGGATGTAATAATCCGGCACGTAGGCAGGCACGGATACCCCCTCCATATGATTCTAATGATCCATGGAAGGACAGGTATCAAGCTTTTGTTGACGAAGTCAATTGTAGTGGCTGGACAAAAGAAGAAGCTCTGCCATATTTGATCTGTTGGTTAAATAAAGGCGGAAAAGTAGCCCTCAACCAATGGAGAGCAGCTTACGGAATATACGGTACTTATGATCAACTGGTCGAATGTGCCGCATACCTGTTTGGATCAATCGTTAGAGAAGATCCGTGGGTAAGCTTCAAGAAGAGGACACAAAAACCTAAAGAATCACACAAAGTCTTTGGTTTGGAGCTACAGGACTTGCTTTCGAAAGCACGTCCAAATTGGGCTCATGATGATGATTGTTATCTACAAGAATTGTTTATACAATTCTACAGTGGATTGCGTGATCCGGATCACAAGCAAGTGGTCTGGGACTCTTGGAAAGATGACACTTCCTTCAGTGATCTGTTCATAGCAATCGATGGACATGACATGAAGAAACGTTTGGTAGGTCTCGGACCTAATCCAATAAGAGCAGCTCCATTCCAATATGGAGGTACACCTGCTCCGGTATACGATACTTCCCAATTAGCTCCGGTTGAATCGAATGAAGTTGATGAGAAAGATGAATATGTCTCCGATGAAAACGGAGATTATATTGGTTCAGTCCATGTAGCTGGAAAGTATTACCGACAAAAGCGGTATAGGAAAGTACATTCGAGAGGGAGAGGAGGATCTGTTGCTGGTAAAACAGCTTCCGGATCAACTCAACCTGGCAGTGTAGCCTCTACGGCGAACCCAACTGTAGCAGCCCCTGTTGCTCCGACTAACATGATGGAAACATTATTAGCCGGATTAACAGAAGCTCTAAAGAGACCGAGAGTTGACAAATCTCAGAGGAGATGTTTCAGATGCCAGAAACTGGGGCATTATGCTCCAGAATGTATGGCTGAAAAACCTGTCCCTCGTAGACAGGAGAGTGTCTCTGGAGTAAGTACAGAGGAAAACTAAGGAGGGGTCTCCCGAGGGGCAAAGAAGGGGATCCCAGTGACAAATCTTGCCATGATATCACCATCCGTGATGATAGTTCACATGAAGTAACAAGATCGCCTAACACCGAGGTGGTTGTAGACACCCGGAAGGTTAGGGAAGCTGATATAACAGGTGCTATGGGAGCACAGGGGAAACCCAATATCAGTAACGAGGCAGGCGGCTATTCGTTAGCCAAGGTCTGTGGTGCCCACCTGCCCCCGGGTCATCCTTGTCTGGAATTCTTAAAAGGATGTGGATTGACTCCTGGTGTGAAAAATGACGTTCCGATTGTCACGGACATGCCCTCTGTTCTAAACGGAAGGCGGTGGTATGTTTGCCTTACTGTTAACGGAAGGTCTGCCGAATTCCTTGTGGATACGGGAGCTAGCCACTCTTGTATCTCCAAGGGGTTCTACGACCTTATACCGGATGAACATGATACTCTCAAATCGGGAGGAAGTGCTCAGACGGCCGACGGCAGTACCTTGCAAACGTATGGTAGAACTTGTGTGAGACTACAGTTAGATGGTATACATGACTATGTCATGAGCGCCACCGTTGCGGATATAGCAGATGAGGGGATACTCGGGTTGGATTTCGCATCCCTGTATGGTGCTGTATTGGAACCCCAAACAGGAGTGTTGAGTGTGAGATACCCGTACCCCGTGAAGGTTAGATGTGCACTGAGACAAGTGAGCAGTATGGCTAGTGTGGCACACACTGTGCGAATCCCTCCGGGAGTAGCCTGTGATGTGCTTGTAAGAAGTGATCCTGCAATGCGTAACAAACCTGCAGTGATAGAACCGGATGTAGTTACTTTGTCAGGTATTGGACTAAATTCTGTAGACACTATAGTAGCGAATGCATCCTGGTCGGTAGTACCTGTCTCCAATACTGGAAACACTACTATCTACTTGAAAAAGGGACAAGTTTTTGGAAACGTGACCCTTTCGGAAACTGTAACGGATAGTAAGCTAAGCTTACAGAAGGTAACAGGAGATGATGAAATTTCGGAAGACTTACTTAAGTTGTATGAAGAAACTTCATTAGAAGATCCGGAACACCGGAAAGAGTTCTATGATATGCTCTGTCAGTATCATACTGCCTTTGCCAAACCTGGTGAAAAACTAGGTACGACAAATAAGGTATTACATAAAATAGATACTGGAGATGCCGAACCCTTTAAGATACCGTATAGACGGTTACCCTTAGCAAAAAAGAGAGTAGCTGAGGATGAAATAAATAAGATGTTGGAACAGGATGTAATAGTCCCTTCCAATAGTCCATGGAGTAGTCCTGTGTGTATGGTAACAAAAAAGGACGGTACTATCCGTTTCTGCATAGACTACAGGAAGTTGAATGGAATAACGAAAAAGAATTCGTATCCATTACCGAGAATAGATGAAACCATTGACTCCTTAGGAGGAAACAGTTGGTTTTGTACCCTAGACTTGCAATCAGGCTATTGGCAAGTGGGAATGAACCCTTCAGATATGGAGAAAACTGCATTTTCAAGTCATATTGGATTATTCCAATATAATGTAATGCCGTTTGGATTGTGCAATGCACCTGCAACATTTGAAGCAATGATGGAAACAATTCTAAGTGATTTATTGTGGAAAAGATGTCTTGTATATCTAGACGATGTCATTGTCTTCGGAAAAACATTCGAAGAATGTTCTAATAACCTAAAAATGGTACTAGAACGTATTATTTCAAATGGTCTCAAGTTGAAACCTAAGAAATGCCACATGTTTAGAAAGTCCATAAATTATTTGGGCCGCATCATCAGTGATGAAGGAATAAAGGCTGATCCGGAAAAAATCGAATCAGTCACGAATTGGAATAGACCTAAAACACCCAAGGAAGTGAGGTCCTTTTTAGGATTCTGTTCCTATTACAGGGAATTTATTCCGAATTATTCTAGAGTCAGTTACCCATTACAAGCAATAGCTAACTGGACTCCAGGAAGTACCAAGGAAAAATTTCCTTGGACACATGAACAGGAAAACGCTTTTCGAAAGCTAAAAGACCTGTTCACGAGTACTCCCGTATTGCAATATCCGAATGAGACGGATCATTTCATACTGGATACTGATGCTAGTAATGATAGCATTGGTGCAGCTCTCTCGCAAGTCCAAAATGGGAGAGAAGTACCAATTGCCTTTGCCAGCAACACACTGAGCAAGACTCAGCGCAATTACTGCACAACCAAAAGAGAGTTGTTGGCAGTAGTCGTATATACCAAGAAGTTTAAACATTTTCTATGGGGAACGAACTTTACTTTGCGTACGGATCATTCCTCTTTAAGGTGGCTACTGAACTTCCGAGATGCTGAAGGCATGTTAGGCCGATGGCTAGCCCATTTATCCGAATATGGGCTTGAACATCAACAGATTCAGCATAGACCCGGAGTTAAGCATTTAAATGCTGATGCTTTGTCTCGAATACCAATCCGGAAATGTGATAATCCGGATTGTACTGATTGTGGAGCTCATAAGGCAGTGTTAGCAGGGATTCGAAGACCATTCGTACCCCTAGTTGCCAGTATACTGGATTGGTCTATGGATCACATACGACATTTCCAGGAAGCTGACTCGATAACTGCACAGCTACTGCAATTAGTACCAAAGGGTATACGTCCAGTTAGACCAGAGGTCTCTCTGGAAAATCGAGAAATGAGAAGGTTTCTTGCTCAATGGACCGAGCTTGAAGTCCGGAAAGGCGTGTTATACCGTTGGAAGCCATGTAATAATGGTGATAGAATCATGCAAGTGGTGATACCACATGCCATGAGACATGACATTATGTACTTCTGTCATGGACATCGGACCAGTGGTCATTTCGGAAGGAAACGCTCGCTAGCACGACTTTCCAAGAAATACTATTGGCCTGGCATGACACGGGACTTGCAAAGATGGGTAACCACCTGTCCGGATTGTTGTAAAAACAAACCCGGACCCGGGATGGGCAAACTTCCCCTATCCCAAGAACTTTTCGGAGTTAGATTCGCAAGAATCGGGGTAGATATTATTAGTGGATTTAATACAACCGCTAATGATAATACCTGTATGATGGTAGTGTGTGATTATTATACGAAATACACTAAAGTATTTCCACTACCGGACCACAAAGCAATTACTTGTGCCGAAGCTTTTGTAAAAGGTTGGGTACTAAGCTTCGGTGTACCATTAATGTTACACAGTGACCAAGGCAGAGAGTTCGAATCAAATCTCTGGCAGGGTATGTGCGAATACTTGGCTATTTGCAAGACTAGAACCAATCCGTATAGACCACAAAGCGACGGATTGGTGGAAAGGTTCAATAGAACCCTCATCCAAGTCCTAAAGTCACTCGTTAATGAACATATGGATGACTGGGATGAGCAATGTCATTTTGTGACACATGCTTATAATAGTACGGTACATTCAAGTACAAATTGTTCTCCGAACCTTTTAGTATTCGGAGAGGATTTGATAATGCCTGCTGACCTAGTTTTTGGAGTCGTAGGAATGGACCCTGAACTACCTTGCCATGTAGTTTTTGTGGAATGTTTAAGAGACAGATTTAGAAAAGCATATGAGTCTGTCCGAATTGATTTGGAGAAAAGTGCCAAATGGCAGAAAGTAGGATACGATACCGATCTAAAGCATCGGAAATTCCAATCCGGAGACAGAGTCCTCAGATTACATGAACCACTTAGACACATAAAATTAGCGTCTAATTGGGACGGTCCCTTTACTATAACACAAATTATCAGTGATTGTACCGTAATTATTAAATCTGACCTTGGTCGACTCTATAAGTCAAATGTGGCTAGATTAAGGAGATGGTCTGGGAGGGAGACCTCCACAGAAATGTATGGTGAAGGTTCCGAAAGGATCCTGAATCAGAATCGCATAATAGACCAGGTAAAGAACACTACAGTGAAGCGTGGTCAAGGTAGACCCAAAAAGTGTTCCGAATCAGTGACACCCACGCCAACACCGATTAAGCGTGGGGGAGTTAAAAAAGTCTCGGCAGGTGAAGACAGAAAGAAGAGGAAAGGTGTTTCTAAGGCTAAGAAGCACCTAGAGAAAGCTCTTCAGACTGTCAGGTCCGATAAAGAACTATCCGAGAAGGGGAGATACGTTCGCCGCAGCCCCCGAATTGCCCAGAGGACTGCAGTGACCTAACCTGTATACACAACGAGTGTAATGTTTACATTTAGAGGAACGGATGACAACTGACCCTAAAGGCTTATTTGTCGCCCCCGCATGATGTACCAATGGGTAGTGGACGGATAATCCGGTGGATTTGCTTAAGCTTTCCATAATCTCCACTTAAATCCCCAGTCGAGTCATCGGGGTGAGCGATAATTACCTAAAAACAATCAGTTTGTTGATGTACCGCCTGTAGCACGTGCGTTTCCGCATGACGTCACCGTGTCCAGTCTCGGCTGACCTCTCGTGACCTCGCGGACCGCGGGGAAATGACGTCACGAAAGCTGGCCCGTCGCCATATTGTTTTTTGGTAGTGTTTGAGACAGTCGGGTCACCCCTTCTCTCTTGAATTCTACCATCTAGCAAACCCCTTGTGCGCCCTCAGAGTCTGTCTCTCAGCAGGCAGACTCCGCTAGTGTCGGCCCCGGCGCCGTAAAAGCCGGAAAAAGGAGTAGTTTACTCCCGTGGTCGATTCCCCAGTCATGGCTGAGGAATCCGTAGCTGCAGCCAAGCTATCCGGTGACCCGGATAAGCTGACTCCGTCCGCAGAAGCTTTTCCGGAAGCTTTGTCGCCTGTTACACAGGAAGAGAGCGAGATGATGGACGTGGAGGAACCCACGGATCGCTCGTTCGAGGAGAAGCTGGCTTCATTCTCACTCAATGAGCCAGAGAAACTGCTGTCTCCACTCCCAGCAGAGGGATCCGGAGCGACTGCGAGTGCTGAACCCGCAGCGACAGAGTCCGAAACTACCCAAGTTGACGGACAGAAGGATGAGTGGAAGCCAGCAGTGGCGGAGCCTTTTCCAGCTAGCTATGATGGTCGCTACCTGTATGTCCACCCGGAACTGCAGGCACAAGTGACCTACGCGGACGGGACACCAGTCAGGATGGACCCGAAAGTCAGGATAGCTATCGAGGGCGTCATGGCTCCCGAACAGCTGACCAGGATGCCTCCCGAGTGGCTTCGAGACTGGCCGTGGTTCCAACGGGGACTTATGGTGGACGCTGGTTTCCGTGAAACCGTGTACGCAGCTAACCGAGCCTTCGAGCTCGGAGCGTATCCGAAGCCTGACAAGTCCCTGTGGAACGTCAAGGCTACGAACATAAACTGGGTAGGCTGTGTCTGGGATACCGATGGCCAGACCTACCCACGCCCTAGTGCTATCCGGACGCCGTGCCGGACCACTAAGGAATTCCGGGAGGCCGCTGCTAACTTCGAGCAGTGGGACGACGGTTACTACATAACCGAACAGGAATTGGTGGATGTCCAGAACAATTCACTAATCGGATTGGACCGAGCTGCAGCCCTTCGGACGGTTATTGTCCGCCGCATGACTGCCGAACAGGAGCCACAGGAAGAGGCTAAGAGGGCCGCGGAAGCACCCGCACCTCCTATCCCCGACCTGAAGCTTGCCACCAGAAGCTCCGCCAGTGCTACATCAGCTACCGGCAGCACTACTACTCCAGTAGAAGCCACGACCTCCAGCACATCCGGAACCCAGGAACCGGAGGAAGACTGGAAGGTCAGCAAGAACCGACGATCCGCTGCTCGGAAGCTCAAGAATCTCCCGGATTCTGCGAGAGCCGAGCCGAAACCCAGCACCTCAACCACTGGTAGTACTGCCATGGAGGTTGAGTCGTCTGACGAGGAGTCGGTGCACGAATCCTCGGTTGAGTATGATGAGAAGGCCACTCCATCAACTCAAACCGAGGCCGAACGTTGGGCTAACGCCAAATCCGGATTCAAAACCCGGATCCCGACGTGTTTCTCCGACTGTGCGTACGGAGTTAAGAAGGACGGCTCTACCCTCTATGCCTGTCCAGACTCAATCAATAAGAACGATGAGTCGGATGATGAAGATTGGATGCGCCTTTCGGACGAGGACCCCAATCCGAGCAAAGCCTATCGAAAGATGTGGCTTATGCTAAACCACACCGAAGGGTATTACACTTATACCCAGAGGAGGAAGCTGCGTTGGGCTTTAGAGAAGTGGTACGGTGACGATCAAAAGTCCTGTCCCTTCTCTATCTGCCAGGATGCGAGTGATGTCTCGATCCGGACCTGGAGTACTCCAGCCCGGTTCCAAAGGCATCTGGTAGAGGCCCACTTCCACCATCACCCGGTTTACATTTGTGATCCGAGTTATGGTAAGAAGGGCAAGAAGTGTACTACGAAGGTGCAATACAACCGACGTAGTGATCTGGCTAGACACCAGAAGAAATGCCACGCAGAAGGTTTGGACGGGGCCCGGAAGCGCATCATGGAGCTTCATCAGGAACTCATGAAGGAGTTCGATAGCCTGAGCGAGGATGCTTGGTCTAAGATCCGACCAGGGGACCAAGTCCTCTGCGAAGTTCCGAAGACCAAGGATTCGAAACTCCGAGCAAAGATAGTCCTGACTCCTGGAAAGGGTAAACTGGACATGCACGAGTCTCTCTGGCAGAAATGCGAGGAATCCGGAAAGGATGCAAAGAGAGCTCGTGAAAGGAGCAGGAGAGACCAGAACCGTGGCGGCAATGGTAATGGTCAGAGCACAACAAAACCGAAGGTCAGAGCAGAGGACCGTTCCAGGTCCCCTCTGACAAGGCACCCCGCAGAACAGGCTCAGGGCACTCCGGTGTTCAAGAAGCCTGAACCTGCCGGATACGCTGGAGCCGTATCTAAACCTGGGAAAGTGAGTTCTCGAAACTTTCCGTCCTTAAACCAGGGACCTGGACCTGAGAGCCAGACCTTGGTGGTAGGAAAGGATGGTCGCCTTATGCCAAAGAAGACCACCGCATCTGCTGCCGCCGGATCTGCATCCGCTCCAGCCGCCCCACCAGTTACCTTTACCCAGGAGCAGTTAAACATGTACCTGCAAATGGGACTGAAACAGAATGTACCACCTGCCTTCTGTGTACCAACGACAGGTGTGTCCGGGAGTCCTAAACCCGGAAGTGGTCCACAGGCCGCCTCGACTCCTCCCAAGGCTGTCGCGGCACCTGAGAAACCGAAGGACGCCATTACCATTAAAACTGGTAATGCGGAAGTTTGGTTTGAGAAGTCTCGCCAAGGGGAGGCAGATGTCCAGAAGGCCATCTACACCCATTGGGAGAAGACCGTTCGTGAGAAAGCGATCGAGTTTCATCAGGGTCTCCTAAACGAAACCCTGTTGTGTATGAAACAGGTGGGCGACGCTGAAAAGCAACGTCTCGAGACTCTCATCCGGGACGATGTAAAGGCCCAGGAGGAGGCTGCCTCAGCTGCTCAAGAAAAAGCAGCTATGGATGTACACGTGTTGGAAAAGCGTGTAAAGGAGGAGATCACTCGGAACACCAACCTGAACACTAAGTTCATGAGGGTGTTCGGAGTCGACTTGGACGAGTGGGACGGCACTCCCGAGTCGGCTTTAGCTCTTCTGAAGAAGAAGCATGCTAAGAAATCCGTTTAAAGCATGCTAGGGTTATTTCTTCCATAATTTTTTTTCCAACACCAAATGACCAGATATAGTCTTTGCGGAACCCTAAAGGTCTGCGAATGCTTTTACTAGTGCATGAACACCTATGCTATGTGTTCCGGGTTCCTTTGACCAGTCTATTATTCAGGTTGTATAACATTTATTACACCCTGAATAGCCTATTCGGATTTATAATTTCATTCATGAACAATCCGATAGTAGACTTGCTGCTGTGAGACGTATCCGGATGCCAGTTCCAGACTCCTGCTGTTACCCGTGCTAACCAATTACTAGGATGGACTTTACGATTTACCTCTACAACTCATCTGTACTCCCGAATGGACTTATATCTCTACTACTATTACTTCCGGATCAACCTATATCGGACTATTATTTTACTTATGTCAACTAAAACTTAAAAAGGATTACGTTCTCTACACAGTTGACACATCCGGACTAATATTCTACAAATCTACACCATTCGGATATACTATAAACTTTAGCACTACTAGAGGATTGTGGGTAGCTGCCCCAAATCAACTACCGTGTTCACTCAATATAAGGAAACTATAAACTTTAGCACGTCCATCCCGTGGTTAGCTGACCACACCTACCTACTAGTACCCGGAGGATACAGCAGAAGACTCCAGCAGCATTTATAATTCCTGTATATTGTATATAATGTCATATTTCTATTTTTCTATAATATTATATGTATGTACATATCCACTAGATACATATTATAATACGGGTACATAGACATTTCCTGATACGGATCTCTAATCACTATTAGTATTTATATTATAAGATCCGTTAAACTTCACCAGATAACACATATTATTGTCCTGCGAGACAAATTATATAATAAGTATAATGATCTGGTGCTATAAAAGTTATTAGGTACACGGTGATAATATATTATTATATTCATTATCACACCGTGATGTTTTTTTTCAGGTGTATGTTATAAATAATCATATTCGTACTACTCACGGAATCCTTAACGGATTCGTATAATATTAATATACGACATGTCATTAGATAGTGATGTTACTATAACAGTCTTCTTTAAGACTACATATTCAAATGTGGTGTCAATGACTACAAACACACGTACGGATGTTATTTTGTGATATGTTTTATTATCGACAGTTCCGTTACATATAGCTGTCATCATCACATGTATACGATTCATATTACTTGTCTTATTAATTATACCTGAAATATAATACAATATTATGTGGTATAATAATTAAATAGACAGTTCCGTTTCACATAACTGTCTCTTCTTCAAGTAATTCGTATAATATTTCAACATCCTAATCGTTATATGTAACTAAAATTCACTATCGAATATATATATATGACATCTGGTTCACAATTTATTTAGTGCTAATGTTATACCTATGGTTGTACCTCTATTACTAAAGGTTTAGACATGTAGAAATGTTATCCTAGTAATATTATACGTATAACACCCTCCTAAATGTCTGGGGGAGTGGTGTAGAGGTACACTTTACTACCATAGGAGTTGGGTACCGTCTGACGTGGCGGGTGAGTCGAGTCGTCGGACGTTCCTCAGGTTCCGGATAGGTGGCAGCACCGATCCGGGTCTGTGGGGACATCTGACGACGAACACCTGGGTCCGTATATAAAGCCCAGGGCTCAGCCGCTACGTCAGAGGCCCTTCTGGCCTCCACACTATGTAAACCACTGTCTTTTAATATTAGCTGCCTCTTTGATATCATTCGGCAGCCGTGAGTGTGCATTAAGTAATAAACCTAACCGTTGGCATACACTTGGAATACTGTCTTACTCTTTCTTTCCGAATCGTAAGACCCGAACCCCCCAGGTCCGTAAGGCCACAAACCCTTACAAAAATTTAGTTTTCAGCGGATTTCTTTAGTTTATAGAGTTGACAACCCTGGACTTCCATATCCAAATTAAATTCCTAACAGTGCTAATTTCACAATTTTAGACACCCTATATCAACATTTCATCATGAACAAAGGCCGGGGAGGACGCGTCGGTGACATATTTTTTTCTCTATTTTGATGCTCTGACAGTGGCCCCCCCCATCTGGAGCCCCATGCCCATGATTGGTATGCTTTTGTGTGGCGCGAATTCGTCTACCCAATGGCAGGCTCTGTTATGAATTTAAGATGACATTCAGCCAATCACAGGCTGTTTTTCAAGTGCCTTTAGGATGGACCGGACCCAAACATTTGTTGTCAAGGGACCATGTGATGCGAATGCAGTGCTGTGATTGGCCGAGCGCCCAGCATCGTCTTCCGGTTTGTGTTGTTGTCACATGTCGGCAGCAAGTTGGAACATCACTCTGTGGTGATTTTACCTGTTTTATTTGTGTATTATCATCAAGGAATAACCTAAACAGTGTACTTTAGATCCCTACACATTGGAGAACAAAGTATGGTGGAGCTGGACAAGGTGGCAAATGCTCTAAATGCCATAAATGGGGGAAACTTATTGTTAGCTCTAGTTATAACTGATCCAGTGCAGGAGTGGTGTGAAAAAGAGAAGGCATTGACCCATGTAGCAAGCCCGCTCGGGGCCAAATTGGTTTTACCCGGGATAAGGTGGTTCAAAGCGGGCAGTATTCAGTACATGGGTTTTAGGTTCGGCAGATGCTGGGTTTCCAATCAGGGCCACACAGGGCAGCCCAAATTGGGCAAACCCACTTGAGCCCGTTGGGCTCCCAACGGATTTTGTCCTCAGCATACGGTCTGGGCCACATTGGGCCGCCCGATTTGGGCACTGGTCAGCTTTAAAATGGGCAACCACATTGGGCCCAGGATGGTTTCAAAATGGGCATCCCAAGATGGGTACTTAGCTGCATAAAGTCTTCCCAGTCTGGGGTGAGAGTGGGTTTGGACAGGGCAGCCTCATCTTCTGAACTGTTCTAAACTCTGTGATAAGTGTTCCCCCTCCCTCTCTCTATTTTGTTCGTCCCTCCCCTATCCATCCCCTACCCCTTCCATCTCCTCCTCATTCCACTCAACCTGCCCTGCCCTTTCCCCCTCTCACCCCGCTCTGCCCTGCCCTTCTGTCACCCTGCCCTCCCTGGGCCTCCCTAGCCCACTTAAAAGGGTCTATTTCTCCTCTTTCCTATCCCCTCAGGATGTGTGTGGTGCACATATGCACAGGCACTGACACATTCCTCTGTGAATTTGTGTAATGAGGATCTCACCATGAATATGACCTTAGCTGTCGAAATGGTGTTAAACATCTATTACTCACTCACTCTCACTCCCAGCCCTCACCCTGCCTTGCCCTGCCCTGCTCTCACCCTGCCCTGCCCTGCTCTTGCCCTGCCCTGCCCTGCCCTGCTCTCGCCCTGCCCTGCCCTACTCTCATCCTGCCCTGCCCTGCTCTCACCCTGCCCTGCCCTGCTCTCACCCTTGCCCTGCCCTGCTCTCACCCTGCCCTGACCTGCTCTCGCCCTGCCATGCCCAGCTCTCACCCTGCCATGCCCTACTCTCACCCTGCACTGCCCTGGCATCTCCTTCGCTCACATGCCCTGCCCTGCCCTGCTCTCACCCTGCCCTGCCCTGCTCTTACCCTGCCCTGCTCTCACCCTGCCCTGCCCTCTCACCCTGCCCTGTCCTACTCTCACCCTGCACTGCCCTGACATCTCCTTTGCCCACATGCCCTGCCCTGCTCTCACTCTGCCCTGCCCTGCCCTCATCTCACCCTGCCTTGCCCTCTTCTCACCCTGCCCTGCCCTCCTCTCACCCTGCCCTGCCCTCCCCCCTCCCTTCCCTCCACCACTGCTGTAGGACACTTTCCCTATACCATTAATACACAGGTAGGTTCATAGTAGGGATCCAGATATTTCATGTAAAAGGCAACACTGACTAGTCCTGGAAAGAACAGCTTCATGTCTTTCTTTGTACTAGTAGGCTTGCAAGGTGTATTTGTGGTGTGGGGGCAAACAGGTCCCACACTTGGCCAGGTATAAGAGGACTATATATAGAGGCAATTGAGAAACCAAAAATATCCCCTGCCCCTGTAGGCCAGTCCATGGCAGACTCACTACAAAGTGGTTTCACAGCACTCCAGGCAGAATTCTACTACCCATACCAAACTTATTTCTTTTAGACATAGGACAACTGGAATAGACGACTAAATCAGATATGAAGTAATAATGTGCAGACTTTCTCATAGTCTGGAAATACTTAGATGTTTCTAGTCAAAAGTGCAAATCAAGGTCATCTGAGTAGTAGTGGAATGGCAACACCATTTCTATTGCACTGAACTTGGAACAAGAGCAGATATGCAGAGGTACAGTCATTATGAACTTGAAGGCTCTCTTCTCTACTCCTACATAGGGAATTAGTAGGGGAAGATTGAGGCCAGAATGTCACTTTAATGAATCAAAGTGCCTTGTGTTGGCTGAATGAGTTTGATTCAAATGAATGGTACTGCTCTGCCTTTCCACTTGGGTAGATATTGCATTTACTGCTTTGGTGATGGGGGGGGGGGTTAGATTAGCTCAAGGATTTGTTGCTTATTGACCTTTAAAAAAAAGAAAAGATTTTGGATAAATTTCTCAAAAAGAATTTTTAACATGTCACCACTAATTTTTCATCAAATCGGGCAGCCCACTTTAGGCCACACCAAAAAACCTATGTTAAACTCACTTTGAGCCCAAATCGGTGAGCCCAATTTCAAACAGATCTGTGCCCGAATCGGTTAGCCCAGTGTGGCCCAGACCCTTTGCTGAGGACAAAACCCATCGGGCGCCCACTGTGTTAACCCAGTGTGGCCCACATCAGGAGCCCGCTCTGGCCCAGACTCGGGCCACACCATTTTTGCTACCTGGGGAGTGACATCTTAAGGTGAGTAGCGAATTTTGTATGGCGAACTTTCTGAAGCAAGTGGTTTTATTCTCCTGTGTCCTCTTAGGTTTAGATCCCCAAAATGAAATCAAGCAATACCATTGTGTTCACAACACCTTTGTGCATGTCTATGACTGTAAGGATTTACAAAAGTGCTATTATTTCATCACATAGATGCCACCGTGACCCAGATAAGATATCAAGCAACATGTGCGTTTGTGTTTAGCATTTTCTTTCACAAATTGTTATCTAGTGCCTGTCTGATGTAGGATTTGACTATCACATTCCTTTTATAAATGGACTAGCTATTATTTTACTATAATATCTTGTTAAAATCATTGAAATTTGACTTGAAAATTCAAATATGATTCAGTTTATTCAATTAATGATTATTTTAAATACACTTTGGGTCTAGAGAACTTTATTTATTATTATGGCAAGAATTGTGAAAATAATGTTTTTTCATGTCAACATAACAGATGAGCTTGACATGCTGTTACTGAGGTGCTGGCCGCATCAACAGACAATAGTGCGAGGCTTTCTACATGGAAGAAGAGTGATAAAAGGGAGAAGGATCGTGAGCGCACTAGGACATACTACAGACTAGGCAATAAGCAGGTCTGCCAGCACACCTTTGCATTTTTCTATCAGTAAGTGTGGTGTCAATATTATTTTCTAACTTGTTTAGATGACAGGTCAGGTTCATCATAATGTATTTTTTCCAACAAACACCTAATTACCTAATGTAGCAGAATTGATTTTTTACAATATCTTTTTGAAAACACATGCCATTGCTCTACCAGGGAGAATACCACCGCACAAGAGGGATGACATCTTCTCCCCTTTTCTACCACCAAAGCTAACATATATACAGGCTGTATCAGAAGGCCATGGTGGATGTTGAGCAAAGAGCTGTTGCCCTGTCTGCTTTCAGGAGTTTGTGGCGCAAGCTTCTCCCAGGTATAGTGTGTGGTAGACCAATGACTGACCCCTGTCGGGAATGTCAAAGAAAGAGATATTCACCAGTCCAGCTGCTTTCCTGAGCAAGTGAAGGAAGCAAAGCAGATTACAGGGAAGCAGGTTCACCTCCCCTTGGCCCTCATCCTCCATGTAGCACAGATTACCGGGTACATGTAAGTTTTGACTATGCCCAGCAGGTGCATCTACCATCATACCCTATGCAACCTGGTCCACTATACTTTCTAGTGCCTAGGAAGTGTGGCATCTTTAGTGTCTGTATGGAAGCAGGACCAAGGCAGGTGAATTACCTGATAGATGAATCCCATTGGAGTAGTACGGGTTCTAACGCTGTAATCTCATATCTCCACCATTATTTTGAACAGTATTCTCTGGGTACCAAGCACTTGGATTTACGTTGTGACAATTGCAGTGAACAAAAAAAATACATGTTGGCCTACTTGATGTGGCGGTGTCTGACTGGGCTAAACATCACTCTGAACTTTCTAATTACAGGGCACACAAAATTTGCACGAGACTGGTGTTTTGGGCTTCTTAAGCAGACGTTCAGAAAGTGTGATGTATCTAGTCTAGATGACATGAAGGCCGTTGTCCAGAGAAGCACCCTGGAAGGTGTCAACATCCCACAACTAGTGTGGGATGAGCAGGGGAATGTAACAGTCCCTGCTTACGACTGGCAAACCTTTCTCTCCCCTTTCAGTAAGGCAGTGACTGGCATTAAACAGTACCATCACTTTGAGTTCACTCATGAACACCGGAGCCAGGTGAAGAAGGTAGTGGATGGAAATCCTGTCTTCTGTAACATCTTGACAAAGGAAGTAGGAGAGGTTCCTCAGGGCATGCCTGCCATCATCCCATCTCCAGGTCTCCCACCCTTCAGGCAATGGTACTTGTTTGAGAACATTAGGGACTTCTGCACCAGTTCCACCAGAGACATCAGCTGTCCTAAGCCAACAGTAGAAAAGCCAGAGTCAAGCTCAGGACAAAGGGATAATGAGACGGGGGGGCCAACAGACAGAACAAGAGTCACTCAGAGGCCATGGAAGGGGCAGGGCCAGAGGCAGGCCCAGGACTAGAGGAAGGGGCAGAGGTAACGGTGAACAAGCAGAGTAGGAGGCACCTGTTGGTAATGGTAGAGGCAGGGGCAGACCCAGAGGCAGGGGCTGGGGCAGGGGCTGGGGCAGGGGCAGGGGCAGGGGCAGGGGCAGGGGCAGAGGCAGAGGCAGAGGCAGTGCTCAAAGCCAAGAACAGGAGCCTAGATCAAGAGGACGACGTAAAGGTGCCACATCAAGGAAAAGGGCTAGGAGCCCTTCATCAGAAGATGATTCAACTGATGTGTCGTGGAGTGCAAGTGATTCTGGCTAAAATAACTTGCCCTTGTAGCTGCATGTGCAAGTGATTCAAATAAGAATCACATGCCCTGCACACTATGGTGCTAATCTCAACTTTGAACATTATAGATTTAACATTTTGGATGCATTTATGTTATCATTTCAATTGGTGCAAACATGGAACACAGTGGAGCACACCCACCACCTGGATCTAAATTGGTGTGAACATTTAACATTGAGGAGCCAACTCACCACTTGGATTCTACCTCTAATTGGTATTATGAGGTGTAAACACTCAAAAGACAATGCTATATACCTTCAGAATGTGTGAGCTGTCTCCAAACTACACAAGGAACAGGTATTGTGCACACAGACTATTCGACTAAACCACTAACTCAGTTATTTTTTTAGGGGATTTGATGATGTTGCACGAATAAAAGTATTTCTCCAATATACCCTGTTTGTGACTATGTACGAGATCTATATGTTTAGAACAATTGCTGAAGATTTCACATTTCTCAAATACAAGTACCTGTTGCTAGGGTGAACAGTGACTGAAATTAAATGTTTAGATAGCGACTCATGCAAGGGATCTATAGAAAGGTATTGATTTGCTCTATAACATGTGATAGCTAACTAGAAATGTCTAAGGTGTGACATAAGTTCCACTCTGCTATATTGAGTCACAAATATAGATATTAAATTCTTGACAAGATAATGTGCTTGTTATAGGCATGGTTACCTTACATATTCACAATTCTGCAAGTAGAGGAATACATTGGGGATTACAAACATTGCAATGATCTCTATGGTAATGAAGTTTGTTTGACCAAATACACAGCCGTTATCTTCTTGCATACTTTCATTTAAAGCCCAAAATCTTGATGACAAGAAGCCTTACAGCTTTGATGACATGTTTGATCCACGACTTCTTCCAAGTTCACCACAAGGACAATGGGCAGGAAGTTTGTATTCATCCTATTATTTCATGCTACATCAGTATTGTACAGCTTATCAAAATATATTTGTGTAGAGGTATTTCGGTACATGTATTATTATAAGGTGTTGTCTGGTGTGGTGGGTGAGTCCTGTAGCTGGGTATTCCTAAGGCTTCGGATAGGTGGCAGCACTGATCTGGACCTATGGGACATCTGGCGACAACCACTGGGGTACCTATATAAGACCCTGGGCTCAGTCGCTACATCAGAGGCCCTTCAGCCCTCTGTACAAAACATTTATAGGGTATAGATTTGCTGCCCTAACACCTTCCTGGTAGCCGCTTGTGTAAATAAAAACCGTTGGCATACACTCGAATCACTGTCTTGTCTTTTCTTTCCAATAGCGATACTCGAACCTCCAAACTGGTGTAGAGGTATATAGTTATCCTAGTAATGTTTAGTGCCGTCTGGCATGGCGGGTGAGTCCTGTTGCCTGGTGTTCCTGAGGTTCCAGGTAGGTGGCAGCACCGATCCAGGTCCGTGGGACACCTGGCAACAAACCTAGGGATCCATATATAAAGCCCTGCGCTCACCTGCTACATCAGAGGCTATGTAGGCCTCCGTACATGCTACATGTAATAACATGTTTCCCCAAATCACCATTTATAGGGTAACCGGAAGGTGTACTGAATAAACCCGTTGGCATACACTCGGAATACTGTCTTCGTATTTCTTTCGAATAACAAGACTTGAACCTAGCAGGTAAAACCAAAACCACTACATTGGTGCCGTGACCAGTTTATTCTGGTGTGTATAGCCCAGACTATAACGTCCGAACAGCTTATACATGGGTTGGATGAGCTTAATCAGACTGACCCTGATGGACAGCAAGGTGTCCAAGAAAATGGAAATGGTACCCTAACAGTGTAAGTCCATTCAAATCCCCAGAATGACGGAAGCTTAACCTGGAGACAATCCGGTCCTCACTACCAGGTAGATAGTGAGGAAAATATTCCAGATTCTGTTAGGAGAGAACAATCCATACAGAGAAGGACTGCGTTATTAGGGAATAATTCACTTACTGGAGAATAATGTAATTCGATGTTTGAGGCTGGTGATAGCACTAGTTAACCCAGAACATCAGGCTCCTATGCCAACCAAGAGAGTAACATTTGAAGAGCTTCCATATGATGTCCCAAAGCAAGGTTTACCAGTCTGGGACTATAGTGCCATAGGTGATGTAACATATAACATACCTGAAGGCAAGGAGCTAAAACAACCTGATGTCTTCCTAATGAATGACACCTATGTCACCTTAAGCGAAACACTAAATGTTTTGGTTAAGGCGAAGGATGAGGTTGCTATAGAAAAAGAGCAACTGGAAGACAAACTTCTCGGATTAAGAAAAGAATTTGAACAGTAGAAGAATACTTATCTGAATGATCTTCATATTGATAAAAAATAAACTCCAAGAAATGAGACAATCATTCCAGAAGGAGTATGACTCTAGACATAGGCGTATTAAAGAATACATAGATACGAATTATCAGCTCTGCCATGAAAAAGTGAATACAGAAGCTGAAGTAGTACATTATCAAACTGAGCTGGAGGACTTGAAACAGCAATGTAACAAGCAAGCTCAGGATAATGAAGCAGTTTGGTTGGGGACAATAACATATAATCGACAACTGGAACAAGATAAAGAAAGTATGATACAAGACATACAGGAGTTGCAGGAAACTGCATTGGCATTAGATAAGTACGTAGAAGCGGTAAAAAAGTCTGTTGTGAATATAAACCCAAAAGTCGTTGCAGATCAGATAGTTGCTACCTCAACTAGTCTACAAGAAAGAGCACCAGTCAGATTTAAAACGTTTGGTAACGATGGTGTGGAAAGAAATGTTAACTCGGGAGTATATTCTAAACAGGATGGTAACGTTTCTGGGGGAGTGGGATCTGATGGCTCGACTACAACAGTCAGCGCCATTAAGACACCTGTTTGTAGCACGCCAGCACCTGCGAATCCGAGAAGAGATCCGCATGTAGGCCGAGCACCACCCGTACCTGATCTGTGTGGCAAAATGAACCCGCCTCGGACCAGTGCTCCTGTAGTAGTGACCACACAGAGTACGGCTCCACCACCTGTACCCACGGTAGTGGCTACTGCAAGAGGTTTGCTGACGCCTCCCTCTTATTATTCGCAACCTGGACATAGTACTCCAGCAGGACCAGGATTCCCTTATCCTGATCCCGGTCCGAATATAGTATGAGCACAGATACCTAATCAATACGCTGTGCTATCCCAACCAAGGGTGACTTCTCAGCCTGTACCTTTATCCCGGATTGCGGTATCTCAAGCGAAATCAGGCCTCAGAGGGAATGTGACTCAAAATACTTAAATTCCACAATCTGTACCCAGTGGCTGAGGCCCATCCAGAGGTTCTGGATGGACCAATACTGGAAATGGTCAGAATAGTTATTATTCAGATGCACAGTATGGAGGATCTGGAGGAGGATTCTCTTACTCTAGGAAGGGGTATGACCGAGGGCAAAACCAAAATGGTTATCGTCCTAATCATACCGGTAATCAACCGTATAGTCATGGATCTACTGGCTATGCTGGTGGGTCCGGATGATCTGCAAGAGGAGCTCCTGGAGCAGGGGGAAATGGAATCCTGGTGGACCGCCAGGAGGATCAGGATTTGGAAGTTCCGGATAAGGAGGGGATGGTAGAAAACCTAACCGTAGAGCCTCTATGCCTGCTGCAATGGAGAGTGTTTTCGATAGGAGTCAGTGTATCCAAAACTTGGGTATCGACTGCTACCGAAAGGGTGCTGATGGCATGGAGACCATGGATTGGAGAATGCAAGAAGCTGATAGGCTTTGAGGCTGCACTAAACCAGCATGGAGAATGGCTAGGATCCCCCCTCCTTATGATCCTAATGAGCCATGGAAGCCTTCAAGGATGAAGTCAACTGTAGTGGTTGGACTAAGGAAGAGGCCTTACCTTACCTCATTTGCTGGTTAAGTAAGGGCGGAAAGGTTGCTCTGAACCAATGGAGAACTGCATATGGAATATAGGGTACTTACGACCAATTGGTTGAGTGTGCTGCCTATCTATTTGGCTCTATTGTGAGAGAGGATCCCTGGGTCACTTTCAAGAAGAGGACTCAGAAGCCGAAAGAATCCCAAAAGGTTTTCGTATTAGAACTGCAAGATCTGTTGTCTAAAGCTCATCCAAATGATGATTGTTACCTACAAGAGTTGTTTACACAATTCTTTGGGGGATTGCGGGATGACGACCATAAGCAAGTAGTATGGGATTCGTGGAAGGATGAAACTTCCTTTAGTGATCTATTTATGGCCATCAATGGCTATGATAGAAAAAAAAGATTAGTGGGTTTACCTCATAATCCTTTGCGGACAACACCCGTACAGTATTCGGAAGCAGTATGGCTCCCGGACTGGGTCAGATAGCTCCTGTAGAGTTGCAGGAGGTTAATTCTGATGATGAATATGTGTCTGATGAAAATAGGGAACACATCGGTGCGGTTTAAATTGCAGGCAACCATTACCGCCAGAAGCGGTATCCTAAATTAGGTCTGCGAGACAAGAGTAAACTGGGTACTTATAAATCTGCTGTTTGCCGTCCCCCGGTAACTAAAACCATAAAGTCTCCAACTGTGGCTGCTTCAGCAGCACCTACAGATTTAGTAGAGACCCTAGTCACTCATTTGACTGAAGCTCTGAGATGCCCCTGGGTGGATAAATCTCAGAGGAGATGTTTCAGATGTCAAACTCTGGGGCATTATGCTGCCGAATGTATGGCTGAGAAACTTGTGCCTAGATCACAAGGCAGTTTTTCCATTGTTAATACAGAGGAAAACTGAAGAGGGGTCTCTTGATGGGCATGCAAGAGGATCCCAGTGACATTACTTGCCATAATATCAACAACCATGATACAGACTCTCATATAGTAGCAAATTCACCTAACACCAGATCAAAGAGTGGAATCCAGAAGGTTAGGGAACCCGATATATCAGGTGCCCAGGGAGCACAGGGGAAACCTAGTATCAGTGAAGAGGTAGGTGGCTACGAGTTAGCCAGTGTTGGTAGTGCCCACCTACCCCCAGGTCTTCCTTGTCTGGAATACTTAAAAGGATGTAGATTGACTCCTGGTGTAAAAAATGAGATTCCTGTTATTATGGATACGCCTTCCCTGCTAAAAGGAAGTTGGTGGTATGTTTGCCTTGTAGTCAATGGAAAATCTGTTGAATTTCTAGTTGATACAGGAGCAAGCCACTCTTGTGTCTCCAGGAAATCTTGTCCCGAATGTGCATGAAACTCCCCTATCGGGAGGAAGTGCTCGGACAGCTGACAGCAGTAGAATGCGGATATATGGTAGAACATGTTTGAAGCTGTAGTTGGATGGTATACATGACTTTGTCATCGGTGCAACCATTGTGGATATATCGGATTAAGGGATGTTAGGGTTAGATTTCGCATCATTGTATAGTGTGATGTTGGAACCAGAGTCCGGAGTACTGAGTGTGAAATACCCGTATCCTGTGAAAGTAAGGTGTGTATTATGACAAGTAAGCAGTATGGCCTCAGTGGCACAAACTGTCCGGATTCCTGTGGGAGTAGCTTGTGATATACTTCTATGAAGTGATCCCGCGATGAGGAATCAGACCGCAGTAATAGAACCGGATGTGATAGCCTTGTCTAGTATCGAATAGACGTCTGTGGATACTATAGAAGCTAACGCATCCTGGAAGGTAGTACAGGTTTCAAACCCGAGTACTAGACCTATCTATTTAAAGAAGGGGCATGTTTTTGGAAGTGTAACCCTTTCTGAAACGATCACAGATAGTAGCTTAAATTACCAAAAGCCAATGATCCCGAGGATATCTCAGACGATTTGAAAAAGTTGTATGAGGAAAGCTTCCTTGAGGATCCGGAACATAAGAGAGATCTACTTGTGCTGTTGGAGCAATACAAGAATGCATTTACTAAACCTGGTGAAAAGAGTCACAGAAGAGAAAATCATTAAGATGTTAGAACAGGATGTGATCGTCCCATCTAATAGTCCCTGAAATAGTCCTGTATGCATGGTAACCAAAAAGGATGGTACCATTCGATTCTGTATTGATTACAGGAAGTTGAATGGTGTAACGAAAAAGAATTTGTATCCAGAATAGATGAGACCATTGATTCCCTAGGTGGTAATAGCTGGTTTTGTACTCTAGATTTACAATCCGGATATTGGCAAGTATTGAATCCTACAGATGTGGAGAAAACTGCATTTTCTAGCCATATCGGATTGTTTCAATACAATGTTACACCAGCCACCTTTGAAGCAATGATGGAAACTCTGTTGACTGATCTAATGTGGAAAAAGTGTCTAGTATACCTTGATGATGTGATAGTATTTGGAAAGTCATTCAAAGAATGCTCTCGTAACCTCAAGTTAGTTTTGGAACGATTCCTTTCTAATGGTCTTAAACTAAAACCTAAGAAATGTCATTTGTTCAAACAGTCCATGAATTATTTGGGCCGCATCATTTCAAATGAAGGAATAAAGGCTGATCCAGAGAAGATAGAATCAGTTACGAATTGGAGTAGACCCAGAACCCCGAAAGAAGTCAGGTCATTCTTGGGATTCTGTTCCTATTATCGGGAGTTTATTCCGAATTATTCTAGAGTTAGTTATTCTTTGCAGATTTTGGCTAACTAGACCCCAGGAAGTGCCAAGGAAAAATTTCCTTGGGGATATGAACAAGATCAAGCATTTAAAAAGCTAAAGGATCTGTTCACGAGTACTCCAGTTTTGCAATATCCGTATGAAACAGATCATTTCATACTGGACACGGATGCTAGCAATGAAAGCATTGGTGCTGCTATATCACAGGTCCAAAATGGAGTAGAAGTACCAATAGTATTTGCTAGTAATACTTTGAGTAGAAATCAAGGCAACTATTGCACAACCGAACGTGATTTGCTAGCAGTAGTAGTGTACACTAAGAAGTTTAAACATTTCTTATGGGGAACTGACTTTACTTTATGTACGGATCACTCCTCGTTAAGATGGTTGTTGAACTTCCGAGATGCTGAAGGAATGTTAGTCAGATGGGTAGCTCACCTGTCTGAATATGGACTAGAACAAATTCAGCATAGACCCAGAGTGAAGTGTGAGAGCAGTGTTAGCTGGGATTCGAATACCAATCGAAACCCAGGTAGCCAGCGTATTGGATTGGTCCATGGATACCATAAAACAATTCCAAGAAACTGACTCGATAACTGCTAAGCTACTACAATTAGTACCAAAGGGTATACTGGTAGTCTTGTTGGAAAACCAAGAAATGAGAAGATTTCTTGCTCAATGGGCCGAGTTAGAAGTCTGAAAGGGTATCTTATACCGATGAAAATCATGTAAGAATGGTGAGAGACTCATGCAAGTGGTTATCCCACATGTAATGAGGCGTGACATTATGTATTATTGTCATGGACATAGGACCAGTGGTCATTTTGGAAATGATTGCTAAATAAATAAACCAGGATGGGCAAATTACCTCTCTCACAGGAGTTATTTGGAGTGTGATTTGCTCGAGTCGGTGTAGACATCATTAATGGATTTAATAAAACTGCTAATGAAAAAACCCGCATGATGGTAGTATGTGACTATTATACCAAGTATACGAAAGTCTTTCCACTACCGGATCATAAAGCCGTGACATGTGCTGAAGGCTTTGTTAAAGGCTGGGTGCTGACTTTTGGTGTGCCCTTGATGCTACATAGCGATCAAGGCTGAGAATTCGAATCAAACTTATGGCAAAGTATGTGCGAATATTTAGCTATTTGTAAGACTAGGACTAATCCGTATCGGTTTGGTGGAAAGATTCAATAGAACTCTAAGTTCTCAAATCACTAGTGAATGAGAATATGGATGACTGGGATGAGCAATGCCACTTTGTGATACATGCTTACAACAGTACTGTACATTCAAGTACTAAATGTTCCCCAATCTGTTAGTATTCGGAGAAGATTTGATAATGCCCACCGACTTAGTATTCAGAGTCGTAGGTATGGACCCTGAAGAATGTTTAAGGGACACATTCAAAAAAGATTACAAACCTGTCCGAATTGACCTAGGAAAGGAATTACCTGATGAGGGGGTCATCGTCCGCCGCAGTCCTAGACTGGCCCTGAGGACTGCAGTGACCTAACCCGTAAGTACAATGAGTGTGATGTCCTGTAACCGTGATCAATGTTATGTGTGTGTGGAAGAGCATAACAACTGACCTGAAAGGTGTGTATGTCATCGCTGTATAATGTACCAGTGGGTAGTGGACGGATAATCCGGTGGATTACCTTAAGCTTTCCATAAACACCACACAAATGCCCAGACGAGTTGACTGCATGAGCGATAATAACACTAAAACAATCATTTGTTTATATCTTTGCGGTCTGCACATGTTAGGTGTGTGACGTCAATGCGTCCAGTCTCGGCTGACCTCTTGTGACCCGCTTTCGAGTGTGGAAATGATGTCATGGAACCTGGTGTATCGCCATATTGTTTTTGGTAGTGGGTTGAGGCGGACAAAGTTTTTGTCCGCTCTTATTTACTACTAAAGGTGCTAACCCCGACAGAGTCAAGGCCCTTGGGAGAAGACTCTGTGCTGCATCAGCTCCTGATGCCGTTAAGTCAGGCTAGGAGTGCATAGCCTCCCAAACTCAATTCCTTTCAGCCATGGCTGAGGAATCTGCGCCGAAGCAGCTTTGGATATACATTCCGGACTATCTACATATTTACTACTACCATTAGGACACTTACGGACATTCACTTCAGGATTAACTGGCCCATGTGCCTTTGTCTTATGATCCATCCGGATATACACTACTATTACTAAAGGAACTTTAGCACTACTCGAGGATTAGGGTACCGTGTTACTTTTTATAAGAGACTAGCACATCCATCCCGTGGTTAGCTGACGACTAACAGATTAATCTACATAAACTTCTCCACATCGAATTCATCCCCAAGACAGCATCCAGATACTAGATTACTTACACATTGAATATATTCATATGAGTATGTTAAAAGACCATATCACTGTAAAATTCTATGTGTTTGATATTAACTGGTTATTCTGGTGTATAGCCCGGACGCTATAACGTCTGAATGGCTAGTACATGGGTTAGCTGACCTTAAGGAATCTAACCCTAATGGACAAACGATTGTCCAAGACAATGTGAATGATACATTATTGGTACAGACCCATTCTAACCCTCAGGATGTAAGTTCCAGATCCTGGAGGGAACCCAGCCCTCATTATGTGTTAGATAGTGAGGAGAATATTCCTGACTCTGTACGTAGAGAACAATCTATACAGAGAAGGAGTACCCTGATAGGACAAAATTCTCTTGTTGGAGAATTAAGTACTTTGATGTTTGAAATTGGTGGTAGCACTAACCCAGAACATTTGGAGAATTACTGTATAGTGTTCCCAGATCAGGTTTACTGATTTGGGATTACAGGGCCATTGATGGTGATGTAACAACCAGAATGAATGACAATTATGTTACTTTGAATGAGACTCTAAATGTCTTAGTCAAAGCGAAACACGAAGTTGCTGCTGAAAAAAAGCAACTTGAAGACGATCTTTTTGGTTTACAAGCTGAATACGAAACCAGGAAGAAAGAATATATGAGTGACTTACAAGATGAAGAAATGAAACTCCAGGAAATGAGGAATTCATTTAATAAGGAGTATGATAACCGGCATGATCGTATTAGAACTTACATTGATACAAATGATCAGCTTTGCCATGATAAGGTTAATCACGAAGCTGAAGTAGTATACTATCAAAGTGAACTAGAAAACTTGAGACTTCAATGTAGCAAGCAAGCTCAGGATAATGAGACAATCCGGCTAGGTATTATAGCTTATGATAACCAACTGGAACAGGACAGAGAATCTCTGACTAAAGAGTTACATGAATTGCAAAATACTGCTTTAACTCTAGATAAATATGTGGAAGCCGCACAAAAGTCTATAGGTAATATAGACCCGAATATGGTTTCCAAAATGTTGATGGATAGAGATCAATCTGGTGTGACCCAGATTACATCTCAGAATAGTACACCTATCAGATACAATCCTTTTGTAACCGAGGGTACTGATAGAAACGTGAGCTCCGGTGTGTATTCAAAACTGGATGCCACCGTTTCTGTGGGAGTGGTAGGATCTGACAGTTTGACTACAACTGTCACGGCCGTCCATAGTCCTATAATTAATGCATCTCTATCTGTGAATCCGAGACAGTATCCACCAGTAGGACGAGCACCACCGGTACCTGATCTGAGTCATAAAATCAATCCACCTCAGACAAGTGCATCTGTAGTATTAACTACACCTAGTATGGCTCCACCACCTGCATCTCAAGTGCCGGAACCCGTAAGAGGTATGCTTACACCACCCTCTTATTACACTCAGCCCAGACATAGTACTCCGGCTGGACCGAGGATACCTCTACCTAACCTTGGCCTGAGTGATATGCCAGTATCAGAATTAGGAGTATATTTTCAGCGATAATGGGGAAAATATTGGTGCTGGACATGTGGCCGGAAAGTATTACCGTCAAAAAACGGTATCGTAAAGTAGGTTCAAAAGGCAAAGATAAACCCGGTTTCAGTAAAACTGTCATTTGCTGACCTCCATAATGTCACTCCTACCCCACCCACAGTGGCGGCTTCTGTTGCCCTTACGGATTTGGTAGAGACATTAGTTACTCAGTTAACTGATGCTCTGAGGAAGCCCAGAGTGGAGAAATCTCAGAGAAAATGTTTCAGATGCAAGACATTGGGACACTATGCTGCCGAATGTATGGCAGAGAAACCTGTACCAAGGACACAGGGAAGCTTCTCTAGTGTAAACAATGAGGAAAACTGAGTAGGGGTCCCTCCACGGGCAAGCAAGGGGATCCCGAGAACAATTCTTGCCATGATATCACCATCCGTGATAAAGGTTTGTATGCCTTAACAGATTCGCCTAACATCGGTGTGGTTGGAAGAAGCTGGAAGGTTAGGGAACCCGATATACCAAGTGCCCAGGGAGCACAGGGGAAACCCAATATCGGTAAAGAGGTAGGCGGCTACAAGTGAGCCAGGGTTGTTAGTGCCCATCTACCCCCGGGTCATCCTTGTCTGGAATTCCTAAAAGGATGTGGATTGACTCCTGGTGTGAACAATGACATTCCTATTGTCACGGACACCCCTTCTCTTCTAAATGGGAGGCGGTGGTTTGTTTGCCTTACTGTGTACGAAAGACCTGCTGTGTCTCCAGGAAAATATGATCTTATTCCGGATGGGCATGATACTCTTTTATCGGGAGGAAATGCCCAGACGGCCAATGGCAGTAGAATGCAAACATATGGTAGAACTTGTGTTAAGTTGCAACTGGATGGAATACATGACTATGTCATGAGTGCCACTTTTTGAGTGCCAGCATATTGGAATGGTCTATGCATACCATACAACAATTCCAAGAAACTGACTTGATAACTGCTATGCTAAGCTACTGTTATTAGTACCTAAGGGTGTACGTCCAGCCAGACCTATGGTCTCCCTGGAAAACTGGGAAATGAGAAGGTTTCTTGCTCAATGGGCCAAGCATGAAGTCCAGAAAGGCGTGTTATACCGTTGGAAGCCATGTAATAGTGGTGAGAAACTCATGCAAGTGGTTATTCCACATGCTATGAGATGTGACATTATGTAATATTGTCATGGTCATCAGACCAGTGGTCATTTCGGTAAGAAGCACTCATTAGCTTGTCTATCCAAAAAGTACTATTGGCCTGGCATGTCATAGGATCTGCTAAGATGGATCGCCACCTGTCCGGATTGTTGCAAGAACAAACCCAGACTCGGAATGGGCAAACTTCCCCTATCACAGGAGTTGTTTGGAGTAAGATTTGCTCAAGTCGTAGTGGATATCATTAGTGGGTTGAATACAACTGCTAACGATAACAGTTGTATGATGGTAGTGTGTGACTATTATACTAAGTATACTAAAGTCTTTCCAATACTGGATCATAAAGCCGTAACTTGTGCTGAGGCCTTTGTGAAAGGATGGGTACTGACCTTTGGTGTAATGCACAGTGATCAAGGCAGAGAATTCGAATCAAATCTCTGGCAGGGTATGTGCAAGTATCTAGCTATTTGTTAGACTAGAACTAACCCATATCGACCTCAGAGTGATGGATTGGTTGAGAGATTCAATAGAACTCTCATCCAGGGTTTGAAGTCACTTGTGAATGAAAATATGGATGACTGGGATGAGAATGGCATTTTGTGACACATGCTTATAACATTACAGTGCATTCAAGTACTAATTGTTCACTGAATCTATTAGTATTCGGAGAGAATTTGATAATGCCTGCTGATCTGATATTCGGGGTTGTAGGAATGGACCCTGAATTACCTTGTCATGTAGTATTTGCCAAATGCTTATGAGACAGATTTAAGAAGGCATAGGAGTCTGTTCAAATTGGTTTGGAAAAGAGTGCCCACTGGCAGAAAGTGGGATATGATGTGGATTTGAAAATGCGAAAATTCAAAACCGGAGATAGAGTGTTGAGGTTACACAAACCACTCATACATATTGAATTAGCATCTAGTTGGTTCCCACATTCACTGTAACAAGTCCAATGTTGCTAGACTGAGACAATGGTCTGGGAGGGAGACCTCCACAGAAATGTATGCTGAAGGATTCGATAAGATTCTGAATCTAAATTGAATCACCAACCAGGAGAAGAACCTGACACCAAAAAGGAGGAGGGGTAGACCTAGGAAGGTGTCAAACCAAGTACCAAAGTTAACACAGACTAAGCGTGGTGGTGTAAAGAAAGTCTTGGCAGGTGTAGACAAGAAGAAGAGGAAAGGAGTTCTGAATGCTACAGAATCCCTACCCAGCTAGCACAACCTGTGCAATTTACGTCATTCTTACGTGAAAACTCGTGTAATTTCCGTAAAAAAGACATCATTTGGATGAGTAGTGCTAGCAGGGTAGAGAAGGCTCTTCAGACTGTCAAGTCTGAACAGGAACTATACAAGGAAGGGGTAGTCATCTGCTGCAGTCCTCATCTCGCCCAGAGGAGTGCAGTAACCTAACCTGTAAATGAGTGTCATGTCCTATTTGTGTAAAGAGGAATGGGTAACAACTGACCTGAGAGGTGTATTTGTCGTCACTGTATGATGTATCAGTGGGTAGTGGACAGATAATCTGGTGGATTAGCTTGAGCTTTCCACAATCTCCACTCAAATCCCTAGATGAGTCAACAGCATGAGTGATGATTACCTGAAACAATCAGTTTGTTTATGTTCTGCAACTAGCACATGCTTTGCTGCATGACGTCATCACATCCAGTCTCTGTTGACCTCATATGACCCCGCTTGTGAGTGTGGAAATGATGTCACGGTACCTGGTGTGTCACCATTTTGTTTTTTAGTAGTCGATCGGGGCGGACAATTTTTTTGTCCGCTATCTGTTTACTGCTAAAAGGCATTGCAACCCACAGAGTCAGATTCTTAGGAAGGTGGCTCTGTTCCCTGTCGGCCCCTGACGCCATTAAGTCAGGAAAGGAGTTGTATTGACTCCTGGGATTGATTCCTTCAGTTATGGCCTAGGAAGTGACCAGTGACCCGGATAGGTTGACGCCGAGTCTTGATGCACTCCCGGACCAGGAGGCATTGTCACCTGTGAGGAGGAGAATGATCTGATGGAGGTGGACGAAAGCGTCGATCAGTCATTTGAGAACAAGCTGGCCTCATTCTCTTTGAATGAGCCAGAGAAACGGGTTTTCCCACATCCAGATGAGGGAACCAGTGATGCTTCCCAACCAAGCAGCAGTAAAGTGACACTTCTAAGTGGAGAGACACAAGGTGCTGCCGGATCCGACACTGCACAAGTGGACAGATCTAAAGATCATCAGGAAAAGGAGGAAGAAGTACTCCTTTCCCAGCCTTCTTTGATGGAAGGTACCTGTAAGTTCATTCTGAACTACAGGCACAGCTAGTAGATTCCGAAGGGGAGCCAGTCCAGTTGGTTCTTTGGGTATGCTGCGCTATCGAAGACATGATGCACCTGCATCAACTTGAAAGGACACCAAGTTGGAGTGGCTTCCAAACTGGACCTGGTTCCAGCTGAGAATCATGGTTGATACTGAGTTCCAGAACACGGTGTACTCTGCTAACAGAGCCATAGAGTTGGGGGCCTATCCTAAACTGGATAGGTCTCAGTGCAATGTTAGACGTGACAATATTAATTAGGTGAGTTGTGTCCTGGACTCCCAAGGCCAAACCTATGCCCATCCGAGAACTATTAGTTAGGACCTCCATCTTCTGAAGGAGTTCCGATTTTGAGAAGTGGGATGATGGCTACTACATTACAGAAGCCGAGATTACCCAGGTTAGGAACTCCTCTATCCTACTTCTGGACAGACACGCAGGCATTCATATGATTGTACACAGACATATCCCACTGGGCACATCAATGTTGATTCAGCGTTGAAACAACGTTTGCAATGTTTGCATATCAACATTGATTTAGGGTTGAAATAGAGTTGAAATTGAAAGTTGAAACAACATACTCAAAATCAACTGTGATTCAACATCTAACCATCAGCGCTGATTCAATGTTTGTGTTTCTATGTTGACTCAACATTGTTTCAACAATGTTGAAACAACGTTGACAGTTGTTTTGTTGACATATCAACGTTGAATCAACATTGTATCAACATTGAAATCAATATTGTTGATTCAACATTGACAAATCAATGTTGAATCAACGTTGAGTTGAAAACAATATTTCAACATTGATATGTCAACTGTTGACTGGATGTTGAAATGGTGATGGTTGACAACATTGAAATACAAATATTGAAAAAGTGTTGAAAACAGGTTGATCAACACCATCAACATAACATCAACTGGTTGTCAATGTTGATGCAACATTGTTTGCCCACTGGGATGAAGGCTGAGGATGATGCTCAATATAAGTTGAATATTATCCAGATGGACAGGAAGATGAGAGAGAGAAGTGCTCCTCCCATACCCGACCTGAAGCTGGATAGCAGGGGCTCAGATACTTCTAAGTCCAATGCTAGTTCTGCTTCCGCCACACTTGTGGATCTGGATACCCCTAGTTCTTCAGGTAAGCGTTCTTCCACTAGGAAGCCCAAACCTGAAACTTAGGCCAGGGAACTGGATAAGTCTAGTGAAGAGGAAGATTGACAGGTTTCCAAGAACAGGAGATCTGTCTCATGTAGGAAGAAACACCTTCCGGATTCTGTCAAAGCTGAACAGAAAATGAGTACCGCTAGTACCGTAATCTCCCGCGTATAAGATGCAGTGCGCGTATAAGACACAGAGTTTTGGAAAATTCTCCAAAAAATGAAAAATTCATAACTTTGGTTCTACTGTGTGAATTTTCAAAATTTAAAAACCTGTGTGTAGCTTGGGCCCCCTGGACCCCCCCTGGGCCCCCTTATGCCCTATTATGGCATGTAACATATCAAAAGAAAGGTCTTGGTGTCCCCCTTGTGGATCCAAGGAGAACTAAAACCCCTCGTATAAGATGCGTCTTATATGCGGGAGATTACGGTACTAGTAGTCAAGCAGATGACACCATGGAGGTTGATTCATCTGGTAAAGAGTATGATGAGAATAGCACCCCATCTACTCAGACGGAAGCAGAACGCTAGAAGAATGCCAAGTCTGGTTTTAAGACCCGGGTGCCCATGTGCTTCCAGGACTAAGCATATGGCGTAAAGAAGGATGGCTCTACCTTGTATGGTTGTCCCAAACCCGTTAATAAAAATAACGAGTTAAATGATGAGGATTGGATGAGCCTCTCAGATGAGGATCCTAATCCGAGTAAAGCCTAGAGGAAAATATGGCTTATGGTCAATCATGCAGATGGGTATTATACTTATACCCAGAGGCAACCTGAAGTCGTGTCCCTTCTCCATCTACCAGGATGCTAGTGATGTGTCAGTCTGGACCTGGAGTACTTCAGCCTGGTTCCAGAGGCATCCGGTAGAGACACACTTCCACCATCATCTGGTCTACATTTGTGACCCGAGTTTTGGTAAGAAGGGTTAAAATGTACTACGAAAGTTACCTACAACCGACGTATTGATCTAGCAAGACACCAGAAGAAAGGACACTCTGATGGTCTTGAGACAGCTCGTAATAGGATAATGGAGCTGCATCAGTATCTCATGAAGGAGTTTGACAACATAAGTATGGAGGCTTGGTCTAAAGTCTGTCCTGGCGAACAAGTTCTCTGTGAAGTTCAGAAGTCGAAATACTCTAAACTAAGAGCTAAGATTTTCTTGACTCAGGGAAAGGGCAAGCTGGACATGCATGAGAGCCTATGGCAATAATGCGAGGAATCTGGTAAGGAAGGAAGCATGCCAGAGAAAAAAATAGACGAGACCAGAACCATGGTGAACCCGGTAATGGTCACGAAAAATCACATTCCCGGTCAGAGGAGCATACCAGATCCCCGATGGCATGTCACCCTCACGAACAGAACCAGAGCTCACTTGTTTTCAGGAAGCCTGGGCCTGTCAGCTACTCAAACACAGCAGCAAAGCCTGGAAAGGTTGATAAACAGAGATTCCTGACAATGTCTCAGGTTCCTGGATCCGAGAGTCAGACATTGGTTGTCAGTAAAGGAGGTCATCTTGTGCCCCTGAACAGTTACAAATGTCTATGAACATGGGTCTGAAACAGAACCTGCCACCCGGCTACTGTGTACCTATGGTACCAACACAGCAGGGTATGAATCCCATGTCCGAAGGTCAATCATCCGGAGTAGCTGCACCGGTAGTAGCAACACCCTCTCAGGAAGTTGCACAACCTGCTAAACCAGCTGATACCATTACCCTTAAAATTGGTAGGGCTGAAATCTGGTTCGGAAAAATCTCACCAGGGAAAAGCAGATGTCCAAAAGGCCATCTATACTCACTGGGAGAAAGGTGTTAATCAGAGAGCCACATAATTCCACCAGGGTCTTCTGAATGGCACTCTGTTATGCTTAAAAGAGGTAGGCGATGCTGAAAAGGAAAGTCTAGAGTCAGAGATCTAGACTGAAGTTTAGGCCCAGGAAGAAGAAGCCTTAGCTGTGGAAGAACAGGTGGCTATGGACGTACACATCTTGGAAAAGCGTGTAAAAGAGGAGATCCAAAGGAACACTAACCTGAACACTAAGTTCATGAAGGCATTCGGGATGGACCTAGATTAGTGGGAGAGTACTCCCGAGTCCGCCCTGGACCTTCTTAGGAAGTAACATGCTAAGAGAAGCACTTAGTGTGTTCCGGGTTCCTTTATAACCAGTTCTAGTTTTATCAGAATGTATTATGCTATAAGGCGTGCCCGATTATGTAACGCATACCTTCTGATGTACCTGTTTTTGATTATTTTGTACTATATCTGAATAGATATTTATGCTGTTCCTGATGCTGCCTGATGTGGACTTACCCAGTGTGCTGTTCCTGAGTTACTAGTTCCTGATCTACACCTGGATGGATACGTTTTTATTCAGTTACACTACTATAGCTGAATTCTGTTCTTATACTTATGTTCACAGATATACGTTTTGGACTTTCAAGTTTCTGCACTATATTATACATAGGATCCAAATAGACTAGCACTGCAGGCTTCACGGGCTAGCTGGCCCTTGTTATATATCTACACCATGGATTCCAACTACTGACATTAGCACTTCCAGAGGATTAAGGGTAGCTGCTCTATTTCAACATCCGTGTTCTATATAAAAAAAAACCTAGAGACTAGGACTTCCACCCCATGGTTAGCTGACCACATTCGGATTACAGTTTGACAGTGCAGGACATCTTTACTCTACATCAGGACAGCACCTGGACAACATAAGGAGACTTATCTTTGTTAAACATTGTATAATATATTCATATGATTTTGTTAAATTGTGTTAGCATATTACTATATTAATAACTGTCTTTCACATAGAACCGGTTTGTATCTGTATGGTTTAATTACTCATGACCTTATGGGTTTATTACAGTAATCAGATCCACACTGTTTATATAAAGTCATACGACACTATAAGTGTTTAGGAGTTTAAAGCTATAAGCTTAATGGATCTGATAATATATGTGGTTCTAATTCATTCACACCAGAATGTCATGTTTTTTTATATTGTGACATAGTACTGTACAAAGGTATTGACCTGGTGCTAATGATAGTTGGTCTATATATAGTGGTATAGCATGTTATATTTTTCTAAAAAATAAAACTTGCTTTGACTATACTTATGTATAGACAATCAGTTTTTTTCCCGAGTGTATTAGTTCATTGTTACGGTTCTGCTAAGAACTAAAGGTTAAAAAGTATCATTATATAGTAGTGTTACGGTTAGAGTCAACAACAACTCGATAGTCCTTTTTAGAATTCTATATATCAATCAGATCCGTTAACCATATCTGATTAATAACAACTTATGTTGAATTGTATAGTCCTACATATCATAACTATTCGTAACTAAATACTACTATCAAATGTGGTCAAATGTTTCTTATATGATACTTTAATGTGGTACGGTTTATTCGTACTATAGTTATACCTCTATTATTTGGGTAGACATGATGTATATGTTATCCCTATCCCTATAATATCTAATAAATATAACTCCTACCTATTGTCTGGGGGAGTAGTGTAGAGGTATACCTGTATGAGTATTATCATAAGGTGTGGTCTGGCGTGGCGAGTGAGTCCTGTTGCTGGGTGTTCCTTCGGATAGGTGGCAGCATTGATCCAGACCTATGGGACATCTGGCAACAACCACTGGGGTACCTATATAAGACCCTGGGCTCAGTCGCTATGTCAGAGGCCCTTCAGGCCTCCATATAGAACACTTATAGAGTATAGATTCGCTTCCCCCCACACCTTCCGTTGGAATAAACTCGAATCACTGTCTTGTCTTTTCTTTCCAATAGCGAGACTCAAACCTCCAAACTGGTAAAACAAACCATTACATTTGTAACAAATGCACAATATTTGTAACAAATGCACAATTTACAACAGCTTACAATTATGTCTATAACATATCAAAAGTTAAGACACGAAAAAAAACATTTAGACATTTATTTTTTGTTTTTGTATCATATAGACTTTTTAAAGAGTCATGTTCTTCCAGATAAAGCAGTGACATACCTGAATGATAGATTGGAACTGGTACTTCATCATATAGAGAATGACACTAAAACAGTAATCATGACAAATGACACCTTTGTAAGTACTATACTAAAACGGTCATCATGACAAATGACACCTTTGTAAGTAGTATACCAAAACAGTCATTATGACAAATGACACCTTTGTAAGTAGTATACTAAAACAGTCATCATGACAAATGACACCTTTGTAAGTAGTATACTAAAACAGTCATCGTGACAAATGACACCTTTGTAAGTAGTATACTAAAACAGTCATCGTGACAAATGACACCTTTGCAAGTAGTATACTGAAACAGTCATCATGACAAATGACACCTTTGTAAGTTGTATACTAAAACAGTCATTATGACAAATGATACCTTTGTAAGTAGTATACCAAAACATCTATCATGACAAATGACACCTTTGTAAGTTGTATACCGATACAGTCATTATGACAAATGACACCTTTGTAAGTAGTATACCAAAACAGTCATTATGACAAATGATGCTTTATGTTCAGTATATCTCGTTACACATCCCTGCATAGAATATAGGGTCAAACTGCAATTATATAAGGTTGTGTATTACAACCTACGTTCACATGCTTATTTCAGTTGATAGGCTGGTAAAAAAATGGACTTCGTTTTCAGATTGAGTACAATGTCAACTCCTATGCACTGTCCCCTGATGAGAACTACATCCTAGTGTCTTATGATATGGTCGTGGTGAGAATGATGAAACTTTTTAAAATTGCTCAAAATGTATCAATCCTATTACTCTACTCCAAGGAAAACCAGAGCACAGTATTCCTTTTTATAGAACTATCTATTTTTCATATATAATAAATGACTATGGGAATTATTGAGTTATCTATAGATGCAGCACCCATATTGCAACATATGCACCTACGCATGTTTGGTGCTGTACAGTAGCAGCTTGAATGAGTTCTACCCAGCCATTCCTTTTTTTTCTTACACACTACAATGCATGAGCATCATCTCTAGGAAAAATCAGTGGGCAAGGGCAAGAATTTCTGTTTCTATACCTTTTTGTCATAAAAATGCCTTGAAAATGGCTTAAAACTGAGGTTATTTTGGCTGGAACAGGCCAATTTCTGCCACTGTCCATGGTCTCTAAATCAGCCTGCAGTTTTGTCGCGGCTGCAAAATCGCGAGTTCTCATCCAATTTGCATGTGTGAGGGGTCAATTTCCTACCGAATTTCATTGGCTTTCACCTCAAATTACCTTCTAGCTATAACTCTCTGAGTTATAGGGCCACAAACGTTCAGAATATGCTACCAAAAAAATGAAAATTTTTACAAGAATAATGCTGTAGCTTTGTGTTTTCATTCACGGGTAAGACACTAAAGGAACCGCATAGATGTGTACTTTAAGCATACCAAGTTTTACAAAGAAACTATAAGTGGTTTCAGAAATAGAACTAGTTTAAGAAAAAAAAAAACTATTATGATTTTTTGAAGGCTCAATAATGCTGCCTTTTGATTCTCTTAAGGGGGCACAATAGGGTGGTTGAAGCAGAACACTTTAGCCCATATCGTTTAATGGAAATTTTTCGTACCCTTGCATATCATACACTATTATGACCGTCTAAAATAGTTTATAATTCTATTTCTGTATTGAGGTTTTTCCATCGTTACAGAGCCGGAATGGAACAAAAATGTTCTTTTTTGGCTTCTTTGGCTTTGAACAGCACTATGACATGGAATTTCTATATATTTCTGAGATTTAATGAAATAGAATTGAAAAAGAAATAAATATTTAGGGCGCCTTTTTTTCGTTAGCTATTACTCCAATTATTGAGGTCTACAGAGCAATTTGAATGTCCATAGTTACCAAAAAAGTGATTTTTTTTTAATTTTTCTAATTTTTTGGTAACTATGGAAATTCAAATGGCTCTGTAGACCTTGATAATTCTTTGGAGTATCCGCTAACAAAAAAAAGTACCCTCAGAAATAACTTCTTCTTCAATACTCATTCATCAAATCTCAGAAATATGCATAAATTCCATGTCATAGTGCTGTTCAAAACCAAAGAAGCCAAAAAAAGAGGATTTTTTTTGTTCTATTCTGGCTCTGTAACCATGGAAACACATGAATATGGGAAAAAGATTTTAAAACTATTTTAGACAGTCATAATGGTGTATAATATGCATGGGTATGAAATATTTCTTCTTAATCATACGGGCTAAAGTGTTCTTCTTAAACCACCCTATTGTGCCCCCTTAATGCTGAGCCTGTAGTGTGGCAAACCTGTCAGTCAAATTGATAATGAGCTAGGCCTAGTGGTTAATCCACAATCATCTACTGAAAATTTGGAAATATACCCTGTATTCCTACGCTGCCTGGAAACCGAATAACTACCATGTAGGCACATAGTATGGACTGGTCCCCAACTCTCCAAACTCACTCAGGGCCCACTCTAGGGTCCAGTCTAGCCCTTCTGGACCCTTTCCTGTTCACCTTCTCCCCATACATCTGCAAAATCAATAGTTTAACAGGGGGACTCTTTTATGATAATTCCAAAACCCATCCTGCTCACTTACAGCTGACTCACTTCCCCCTAATGTTTCAAACCCAGATATCTCAGGTTCTCAGTGAAAACCTGTCAATTTTCCACAATTTATCTGCCCATTCAGAGGGACATATCTTCCAAAGTACAGAAGCTTTGGCTTTGGCTTAAAAGAAGCAGAATCTAGTTCTACAACTCCTGTTCACTTGCCTTGCAAATGGAAATAATAGTTTCTCTGTAATAGCTGTCTGAGTGATGAAAGGTAGGGAGAAATCAAAGATTTCGGCAAAATTTGAGGATGGTTTCCATGGCAACTGGTCACATGACTTTGAAAACACAGACATCACACCTGATCAGGCAGATAGCCCTCCATTTTAGCTTTAAGGTGATATCTATAACAAGAATATCACTCTAGCGGTTGCGAAATAATTAGCGATTCCCTAAACTCAACAGGGGTAAAATGGGTTTTTGGCATTGCAATGTGGGTGCTGGATCTATAAATCACCTTAGGACAATGTTTCTTTTTACTGCATTTTCACATGTAGTATGTCATTGATAATACTTGTGAAGGTCGAATCCCACTTGGCAAAAAATGGTTTAAATATCTCTGGTTTTGAATATGTTAAGGTTTTGGTACCTACTACATGTATCATTTCTCCTTAGTCAGAAATTAATAGTCCCTAACCCATCTTTAATCAAACATAGAAGTTCTGATATCTACTGTGAGAAGACAGACGGCTAACAGTGATAAAAGCCATGTCGCCACCTTACGGCACAGAGTGTGGCAAAATGCAGCGTTCTTTACTATCCTCAAAAGTTCAGTCTGTTAACAGTGCAAATTGCACGTCTAATATACGTGGTACAAATGTATCAGAAGTATCACGAAAAGCAGAAAAGGTGTAAAGTAGGCAGAACAAAGGACCTGAAAACAACAATGTGTATTTAAGCCTGAAGTGTAGATATTTCATCTCTGACTTTTACCACAGGAGCTTCAAGACCTCTATTCCTACGGAAGACACAAAATCTATGACAGACAATCGGGGTGAGCTCATTAATATGTATACATTAATTATACTGTAATTCATTAGGAAGTTTGTGTGTTAAGGTCCTTCATCGCTACTTGAACTGACTATGAACTTTGCCAGTTTGTTAACTGATTGATAAAGCAGATGGTACAATTTCTCTATTTCTCTCATGTAACAGGAGACTACTGAGCTTCCCTAATGATGATGCAATGAAGGACAAGATAATCATGTACACCATGTGGACCCCAAAAGGAAGTGGACTGGTATGTGAGAGTTCCTTTGTTTAAGTCAGTGTCATATAATGGCATAGAGGGCTATTCAAGGTTTAGTAAGACATATTACTTCTGCATTCCATTTACTTGTCATAAAATGATGAATGAGTTAAAGTTCTCTGACCATTTGAAATGCTGCTACTGATTATTCCATTGGAGTGTGAACTGCAGAGCTCCTTGATTGAATCTGAAGCTACAGTATTTAGCTTGAGATGAAATAAAGACTTTTACTTAGAATTGAGATCTTTAAAAACTGTCAGTCTTTCTTGAACTATTTCAGAGTTTTGTCTTTAATAATGAGCTGTACTATCAGAAAGATCCAACTGCGACACCTGAACGCCTTACAACCAGTGGAACAAATAAGAAAATTAGCAATGGGCTTCCATTCTGGAATTACAAAGGTCTGAATTCATTAACCTTCCACCAACGTTTATGGGCAGCTTCTATCAGACATTGAATTAATCTCTTAGGACTAATTCAAATAAAAGATCAAGATTTTCTTCCCAATACCAATATTAACCCCTCTGAACAGTTTGTCACCCGCCTCTAGCATGGTGACACTGATCCCGTTTCCCATAATGTTAGGGCCCCAATGGGATCAGTGTCACCATGCTAGAGGCACATGTTATAAGGGATATAAACACAACAAAATGCCAATTCATGCCCAACTGACGGCCGTCAGTCACTGACGGACGGCTTAGTGAGAGTATCATTAGCCCTTCAATTGTTTCTAGTTCTATTAGAGCTTGGAATATAATTATTTGGTTAACTATTCATCCCGAATCATTATTATTCCAATATAACAGCACACCGGTGTTGTAACATAGTGTTACGGCCCCAATGAGATCAGTGCCGCTAGCTTGAGGCACGTGATTCCTGTTCACAGGGCTGCAATATTTTGATGGTATTTTTTTGCATAACGTGACAGTTAAATTGTAATGAAATATCACAAATTATTCATGGTTTAGGTACTTTAACATGACGTTGCTCTTGCTAAAAGTTTGATTTCAAGAGAGGGACTGTATCAATCACCATTTTGTTCTTCTAGGAGTGCTGATGGACCAAGCAGCCATCTGGTGGTCTGACGACATGACATGGTTGGCATATGGTGAGTTTGACTCTACCGAGATCACTTTGTCTGAACACCCAATCTACAACCAGCAGGTGTACCCTGACATGTTCAGACAAGTCTACCTCAAGGTGAGCCTGATATCTCATCAATGTCCTTACTCCAGGATATATCTGCATGGTGTGGAGACTTTTTTCCCTAGAATATCTTACAGCAGATTTATGGTCTATTTTCAGGCTGGAGATGCAGCCCACTTCTCCCGTTCACGACTTCTTCTTGTTGATATGACTAATTCAACGAGACCAAGGAAAACTCTTCTTCCTCCTCTTGAGTTTAGAGATAAGTAAGTCTAATCAGATATTATTCCAGGGCTTTAATGTTTTGAATAGCTCTGCTGCTAATGAGTATAGGTTAGAAGATATTCTAAGATTGACCGTTCAATTACAAACAGAGAGCACTACTTCTACAAAGTGTTGTGGAGAGACGTTAACATCTTTGGCGTTGGTTGGACAGACCGTATACAGAAAAGAAGCATTGTGGTGTTCTGTGACACCAGCATGGTGTGCACAAGGGTGAGTGGACCCCCCCCCCCTCAATCAATGAAATCATTCCGGTCTGATAATAATTAAATTCTGGAATGAATCAGGTCTAAAGTGCCGATATCACAAGTATTATAGTAGTTGAAGAATTTCCAAGTCAACTGGAATTTAATTTGTGTATAAGGCTACCCACGCAAAGAACTTTGATAGAAGCCTATAAAGCACATGTATATATGGGGCTTGATTTCTGGCAATATAGTAACAATCTAATGACACAATACCCTTTATCTGGGAATGTTCTGTAAGGTGCTGCTAAGTTCATCTTTGAGCTTCACTTTAGACTCTGCCATATTACCTAACGATGTGGCATGGCAGCCAGTTATTAAAAGAGAATCGGAATGAGCCTGTGTGACCTTTCATACCACTGCTTTACAGAACCATGATATGACAGTTGAAAACGGCTGGTTTACTGGTGTAAGTAAAGTCACTTGTTACAGAACCATGATATGACAGTTGAAAACGGCTGGTTCACTGGTGTAAGTAAAGTCACTTGTTACAGAACCATGATATGACAGTTGAAAACGGCTGGTTCACTGGTGTAAGTAAATTCACTTGTTACAGAACCTTGATATGACAGTTGAAAACGGCTGGTTCACTGGTGTAAGTAAAGTCACTTGTTACAGAACCATGATATGACAGTTGAAAACGGCTGGTTCACTGGTGTAAGTAAAGTCACTTGTTACAGAACCATGATATGACAGTTGAAAACGGCTGGTTCACTGGTGTAAGTAAAGTCACTTGTTACAGAACCATGATATGACAGTTGAAAACGGCTGGTTCACTGGTGTAAGTAAAGTCACTTGTTACAGAACCATGATATGACAGTTGAAAACGGCTGGTTCACTGGTGTAAGTAAATTCACTTGTTACAGAACCTTGATATGACAGTTGAAAACGGCTGGTTCACTGGTGTAAGTAAATTCACTTGTTACAGAACCATGATATGACAGTTGAAAACGGCTGGTCCACTGGTGTAAGTAAAGTCACTTGTTACAGAACCATGATATGACAGTTGAAAACGGCTGGTTCACTGGTGTAAGTAAATTCACTTGTTACAGAACCTTGATATGACAGTTGAAAATGGCTGGTTTACTGGTGTAAGTAAAGTCACTTGTTACAGAACCATGATATGACAGTTGAAAACGGCTGGTTCACTGGTGTAAGTAAAGTCACTTGTTACAGAACCATGATATGACAGTTGAAAACGGCTGGTTCACTGGTGTAAGTAAAGTCACTTGTTACAGAACCATGATATGACAGTTGAAAACGGCTGGTTCACTGGTGTAAGTAAAGTCACTTGTTACAGAACCATGATATGACAGTTGAAAACGGCTGGTTCACTGGTGTAAGTAAATTCACTTGTTACAGAACCTTGATATGACAGTTGAAAAAGGCTGGTTCACTGGTGTAAGTAAATTCACTTGTTACAGAACCATGATATGACAGTTGAAAACGGCTGGTCCACTGGTGTAAGTAAAGTCACTTGTTAAGTGTAGATACAGTGATGTAAGTCTGTGGTTACAACGGGTCTAAACCATAGTTTAGTCGTATTGTTATTCAAAAGTCCAATCCAAAGTGGGTAAATTGCCGACGATAAATCGTCATTTCATTATTTTAAATCAAGAACAATACAAATAAATTCTAACAGATGGTCAATCATGAGCTACTTATAAATTGTATTTTACCAAGTTTGGTTCCAAAATTTATTAGTTAACATTTTGAAATCGATCATATTGATTACAATTCGTCCATGTAGATGTGGTCTGCTGCTATAAATATTTTGTATTGCTCTGTCTTCACAGCCACACCTGCTGCAGTTTGTTGAAGGTGGATCTCACTATTTGGCTGTACTGCCCAAAGTGGTTGGTGATGAAGGCAGATACAGACAAGTGGCCATGGTGTCTTCTACAGTGAGTACGATAAACCTATCACTTGTAGAATTATAGAATGACCTATACATAGCCTTTGTCATTTCACCCATCTGTATATCAGAACCTGGATTTGCCTTTCAGTCATGATGCCATCAGTGCAGAGAAATCAATCCAGCACCATTGTCCAATAATGATTATATTTTGCAGGATGGGACAGTGACCTATCTGACGGATAAAGCCTGGGAGGTGTATTATGTTAATGGTTATGACAGTGACAATCATCTTGTGTAGGTATCCAATAGCATGAATGGAAAACTCCGATGAATATACAAATTCACCAAGGAATATTAATATAATACATTTTCATCAACACTATCCAGGTCTTCAAATTCACTGTTTGAATTGCAATGCTACGCACCTTGTTCATGTTTATCATGGCCCTGTTCGATAGATATTACACTGGAACTGCCGGCTTACAACTAGGACAGCATATCTTCAGGTGAGTTCTAGACGTGCCATTGATACCAATATTAGTATTTTATACAATCTCCCTATTCTAGACATCAAGATATGCCGATTTTATATGAAAGGTCTCAATCAAACAAAGTAGGACATGGTCAAAGTCAAAATAAAAGAAATGATTTCTGATGTCTTTGTTACCATATATAAACACTCTGTGTATAATCCTAACCCTCATATAAGCCACACTCTGACATTGGGAGGGAGCAATAGACAACACCTGAGGCTTAAGGGCAAATCCCACTATGTGAAAAATGGGTCTGACATATCTGTGATTCTGGACATAGGCAGTCATGGACTCTTGTCAATTTCCTAAATCACAAGGGTTCTTACCCCACTACTCCCTACTCTAAGTCCCACTGCTAGCCAACATTGGGCAGTACATCTCTGTGATTTTGATTCTATTGCTGCTTTTGACCGCTGGATCTCTGTGATTTTGATTCAATTGCTGTTATTGGGCAGTAAAGCATTGTGAAATACATCTCTTTGCTGGTAAATCATGACCACAGACAAATTCACAGAGATTTCTGACCTTTTCTGAAGAAAATATCAAAAATATTTGATATGTTCTACTCTATAAAAATCAAGACTTTGGCAAGGCTCCTCAGCCGTTATAGGCCCTCCTTAGACGATATTTCCCTCCAATATCGGCTAAGGAACACTGCATGCATAAATCACAAGGATTCTATGGTCATTTCCACATTGTGGGATTTGGTCTTTACGGATGGAAAAAACTGCCTTTTTAAGCCACACCCTGAGGTTAGGGAAATCCTTTAAATTTCAACCATAAGTGGGTTTGCATAAGAGGGGGCGTGAATCCCCCAATTTCTAAGAATTTATTTTGGAACCTAGAGTACCGCCAGAAGAGAGGATGCACCCCTTCCCTTTGGCCCATCCCCCTTTCAGTTTGTATCCACCACTGATCATAGCTTATTTTTGAAGCTTTACAACAACTGTAACTGATAACGATGTTAATCTATGATTCAACATTATTTCTAGTATACTATTTTCAGAGTGGGTACTCCAAATGCTGACCCAAGTATGCGTGGAATAAAGTGTTTGACATGTGACATTGACATTGAAGGCTGTGGCTACACTGCAGCTACCTTTAGTCCATGTGCCAAGAACTACCTACTGCAGTGTCTGGGGCCTGATGTTCCAACTTACTACCTGAAATGGACAGCAAATGATACCAAACGTAGGCATAATCAGTAGGCTTATTAATGATGCAGAGATGGTTAAAAAAGGGGGAAAATGAAAAAGATATATACTGAAAGAATAAAATATTTACAGGCTGGGCCTTACAGATCTAGTAGAATGCCCATAGGATCATGGTGCACATTATATGCGGGCTTACATTTGTAATGGATAATACTTCAGCTTCATAGTTCATCCCCTAGCCATGCCATGTAGCTTCGTGTCTCGGTGCATATTATATGTTGTTTTGTCAGTAATATAATACAAGAAGTGCTTGTCTGAAGTCTGAGATTGCTTCTATCTCTCCCTCCAAGGTTACACCATTTTAGATAATGCTCAAGTTAAGGCAGAATTGGCAACTAGGAAACTACCGACAAAAGAGTATCACAAGCTCAATATTGGAGATGGCTACAGTAAGTTTAATGATGCGGCACTATAGCCGTGGGTCCACTATGCAACATCGGATGCGATTTTGAGCTAGCTGCCTAGAAATAGACACACATGGAGGGGGTTGTATGGTATGTTGCATAGTGGACCCTACTATCAAAATTTTCATTTCTGCAATTTCTTGAAAAGCTAAAGTCGATGTGATCTGCAAAAAGGGGTCTTTGTGCAGGGTACAATAAGGCCCCCTTTTCCAGTACATGTTACATGATGATCATACATGAATTAGTCTGATACAACTGCAGACATAGTGCAATTTCTAGTTGCAACAAGGTTTAGACTCACAGTGGACAGGACTTACGCCCTATTAATTTATTGCCCAATTCATAATCCTATTTCTTAATTAGAATTAGAAATACACAGGGTTTACCTATACAAGCCTCCATTTGATATCATTGTTTATTTAAGTTGCAAAGAAATGGGATGATGTGTTATGTTAAATATACTTAAATCTTCATCCATTGCCTTCACCCTTCAACTACAAGCTCATTTCTTGGATTTAAAAATGTTTGGTCAATTAATTAATCGTTTAGCTAAAGGTAGGGTTCCAGGGTAGTTCAGCTGAACACATTTTCAGTGCATTTATTGTTACAGGTATTATGGAATTGTATTGTTATACACCAGTTTGACCGTAGTTGATGTCTTATTCAAATGAGTTCTATTTTATAAGGCGTTGCTAGGCATGACATGAAAATGGAACAAAAACAATCTTGTATGGCTTCTTTTTTTAAAGAAAAAAGCATTACTGGATGGAAATATAAGATGATTATCAGGTCTGATGATTGGGGAACTATTATGATATCATTTCCTAGGGACCTATTTTCAATTGAGACGATATTCTAATTATTAAGATCAGGAGAGGTCTTCAAAGTTGTTTAATTACTAAAAAGTGGTAAATTCTCTAGAAATATGGGTGAAAATCACACTTTTTTAGTAACTAGGCAACTTTGAGGAGTTCTCCTGACCTTAAAAAATGGAATATTGACAAAAAGAAAAAAAGGTCAAAAGAACATTTTTGCTCCATTTTCATTCCATGCCTATCAGCACCTTATGAAATGGAACACATTTGAATGAGATATCAACTATGGTCATATTGGTGTAAATCACATTAAATTTCATCATACCTGAGACATATAATCCACTAAAATATATTCAGCTGAATTACCCTGGAACCCTACCTCCTCTATATTCCAGCTGGATGGGCTGAGTTTATTCTCCCACCCGATATGGTAAAGGATGGTTCCATCAAGTACCCTGTCATGTTCTACCCGTAAGTCTATCTGACCATCCAAAACAGAAGAAACATTTTATAAATATGTGCAAATATCAGTGCATATAGATTTAACGATTTAAATAGAGCTGTACCTTAAGCAATGGTAAACTACAAAGTTAAGAACATGCTGGTTGTCCACAGGTATGCTGGCCCACATGGTACCACACAGGGTGACTACTCCTACAAAGCCAGATCACCACCTGGGGGCTCATGGGATTACCATCTGGCAAGTGGGCACAATGTGGTCGTCATCCGTCTTAATGGGCGAGGTAGCGGGGGACGTGGTGATGAATTCCTCTTCCAACTCTACAGGCAACTTGGCACCAAGGAAATCACGGATCAAATAGATGGGGCTGTGTAAGATCTTAATAAAACGTTTGTTCAAATTTCTGACAATGGAATGGCATCCTGTAGAAACCCCCCCCCCCTAATGTGTTTACCCAGATAGATGTTTATGATCAAAGTGTCTTTTACTTTCCAGCTATCTTAGGGAGAACTTTCCTTACATCAACTCAAGTCAAATGGCTATATGGGGTTGGGTATGTATGCTGACTAAAAAGTCAGAATTGTTTTCTCATACATGTTGCATAGGAGTTTACCTTACATGTTCCTGTTGTGTATCCAAACTTAATCCGCCATCCTGAGTATAGGGAAAAGAAAGGAAAAACATTTCTGGACTTTACAGTTCCAAACTTTCATTGTCAGAGGGGGCTATATTGCTTTATTGACATTGATATGCTTCCAATATTTAACAGTCTTATGGTGGATTCACCACAGCACATGTCATGGGTCATGATTCAGATGTGTTTACTTGTGGGATCTCAGTGGCACCTGTTACCAACTTTAGGTACTACTGTAAGTATGCATCAACTATCATATACGCTCCCTGTGTATTAATTTGCTCATTTTGTTATTGCATATAGAATATATTTGGATCATACCATCTCTCCAATATGGATTTTACACCTTCCATTCTATTATTCCTATTTTTTTTAAATGCTTCATTTTCTTTTCTAGGGACAAAATCCTGAATGTAGAAACCTTCATTCGGAGTCTATTATCATATTGGTGTATAACATAAACTGTACTATTAGACATTAAGTCGTGGTTCTAGCCGTACTCTATTACAAGCTGTGTAGCATAAATTTATAAAACTTGAGAATTAGACAAAAACACTCTATTGAGGAACGCATAAAGAAGCAGAATCTGGAGTGCGTCCTCTGCAATTGAAAAACTTTTTTATTGGAAGGCATGGGACAAATACAGAGGATTTCATCAACTTTCTAGCCGCGAATCTGATTGAAGTCAGTCAGACGTTTCAATTGCTCTGGTGGAACAAAGGTTTTAGAATAGAACAGTTCCTGTAAAGATTGGTGTATTATTTTAGAACTGATATATTTCATCTTAACTTCTTTTCAATGTCACTTGATCAGACTCTGGTTACACAGAGAGGTACATGGATCTAGACACTGCTGATGACAATGCTGCAGGATACAATGTAACGTTAACATTTACATCTAACCTAATTTGACTATAATAATTAATGTATTACAATTACCAGTTTACAAACCTTTGAGTGCAAGTAAAAAGAAGGGGCACAGTCCCCACTGATATCTTCAAATCTATTATATTTATCATAAATTGAGCCCTGACCCTCAAGGGGAATAAACACGCCCCTTTCCCCTAAAAGGAAATATAAGGAATGTGGTTCTGCTGCCCCGCATTTTCCAACAAACTCCCTACTCCCCCACGAAAAAGGGAAATCCTATCTTATATTCCTAAAGTAATCCATTTTCTCTCTAGCTGACTGATGTCATGAGGAAAGTGGAAAACTTCAGGAATAAGAAGTACATGGTTGCACATGGTACCATTGATGGTAGGTACTCTTTCGCTTTATGCTTTTACAGGAACAGCACTTTCTGAATGGAACAGGAAGGATTACCCCCAAAGAATGTAGCCGATGACATACAATTTAATCTTGAGCGATCCTAATACTTGATTTTTATTCTTTCACTCTTTGATGGAACGCCTGACACCTCTTGTGATTTCCTTTGGTGGATACTAAGAAAACTAAGTATTACAGATTTATAGATGGCTTAAAACCTTGTAATGCTCTATTTGCAGACAATGTCCACTTCCAGAATGCCATTGAGCTAATCAATGCCCTTTCAAATGCACAAATTCTGTTCAGGACCCAGGTAAAACTGTACACCTTTGCATTAACATTAGCTTACATTTTCAAAAATCACCCTCACCATTAAGGGAATATTACAATGAACCAGTTTTCCTCCTTTAAAGGTACAATGATACTTTTAGGTTAATGTATATTAATCTAGAGGTATTTGGAAACTGTTCTCACAAGCACCGTATGTGTGTGTCTTGCAACAATCATGTATCAATGTATCAACCATGACGGGTATGATGCATGGATGCAGTCGTGACAAGTATAGCCTTACCACATTTCTACTGAAATACTCACACACATCCTTACCTTTCCTTCCAGGTGTATGTAGACATGAACCATGGTATCGGGGAGCCATCGTTAAGGAAACACCTGTTTCTGTCCATGACAGACTTCTACATCAGGGACTGTCTGGGACTAGATGCCTGAATCAGCTACCATCATCCCACCTCCTCCTACAGGATTAACATTGAAGACAATGATTAGCATTACACCCATCAACTTTGATTTCAACCTCACAATATAAAACCATGGCATATGCCAAATTATATATAAAAAGAAAAAATGGTGAAAGGAGTTTACTAGAGTATTGCAGGATTGGAATAATGTCCCAGTCTTGCAAGTCCAACATGGCAACTTCTGCACCACAGTAGCGTTCCTGCCCAGCACACCTTCTACCTACATGTCACTCACTCTGTTTATGAAGGGAGACTGAGACTTGGTCCTCCAGACATGCAGTTGATAATGATTACGTGTACAATGCAATTTGAAAAAAATTGAAAGACTAAAATAAACAAATATCATTGCACCACTTTAAGAGCAATCTGTTTTCTGTGCAAAATATACCTTGTTTTAGAAAATGCTTTCAACCTCTTCATTCTTTAATGAAAATCATGCAAAATGGATATTAAATCAAAACTTTACATAGATTTCTCGTTTTCTGCATATCTATCATCGCAGCCCTTATTAATTTCTTATATTCTGCATATTTATCATCTCGTGTGTTTCAGAGCATTCTGGTAAAATCGCAATCTATTGTGTGTTAGTTTTAACCATGTTAAATTCAAGAATTGCATCAGCACAGTGGCTCCACCTTGATTCAAAAGGCAGATTGGTATTCTAAATTAGGGGTAGGGTCTTTAGATAACACTAAAATGTTTTTCCTATCAAACCTTAGGGTCTGTCCTATAAGATCCTAAAGTGTGGTGGCAACAGCCTTTCTCAATATTATGATATAAGGGGATTGATGAGTGCAATTAACACTGAAATTCCTACCAGTTTTCAACATGATTTCCGAGCAGCAAATTTTATCATCAAAGATCTATGCACTGCACAAGCAGCAGTTCTAGAGCTGTCAAATTTGGCATACTAATGTATCATTTAGCCAGATTCCTGTAAGGCCATCCTTGCTGTAACAGAAAAATTACATTAAGAGGGCATTTGAAATAGGTAGGTCAAATGTCCAATCATCCTATAGGTTACATGGAACTAATTCCATTTCCTCTATGTTTCTATATAGCATAAGACACAAAAACAGCCCCCCTTAATGTTCGTTGGTAATATTTTTGGCCATAGCAAGATTAAACCATCTCTCACACACAATGTGTTAGAATATATAAGCAAATGTCCACGACCAGTGAATAATATATTGCATCGTATTCACCAAAGTGAGTCTGCCCATATTCACAAGGCCTTATAGGCCGAGTTGAATGCGGGCAGACTCACTGAGGATCAATAATCAATACATGAAGATACTATTAAAAAGGTTATAAATGTATACAGAAGTAACTATAGGCTTGGAGCATTATTGAAGCATAAGACTTAATAGATGAAGGTCTCAAAGGTTTGAGGAAGATAAAACTGTCAAACCGAATAGTGCTGCCACCTAGTGCAGAATGAGTTTGGCATGTGTAATTCTTGTGTTGATATCACCAGATTTTCTCAAGACAAATTCGCATGAAGTTCTTGTGCTGCACACATGAATTGTCATGACACCAGATTTTCACCAAACTGACATGTGTAAAAGTGGTGGCAATCACGTGCCTTGTTTCCTGGGATATTTACTTATTTTCAATGCATCGAGTCGTCTCGGTTTGTTTTGATCCGCCATGACACCTTGCTCAAAGAAGTAGGTCACATGATACGGAGCTAGCTGCTGCTTTTAGTTTCGAATTAAATGTTCCTTGCACAGGGCAATATTTTCTTTTTTAACATGGCACTAATACTTAGATATACCTTAAACAAGTCGTAACATAATATTATTTAACTAGTTCAACCATTCTTTTAACCGTAAAACTTCTAATAACCATACCTAAATACAAAACAAATTAGCTCTGTATAAATTTCAAAATGGCGCCGCTGAATATGTGAGGATCGTTTTCCACCCCACCCCCCATTGAATACGGTGTAAGTAGTACTAATCTATAGTGTCGTCGATATTAGCCATGGCATAAAGGATAGGCTTAACCCTGAAAATCTTAACTAAGGGAGCGATACGTACAGCAAGTGCCATTCTATCCTATTTTGGGTCTCAAAACCTCCATTGGCCAGATGAACATTTGCAGAGGTTATAAAATCCCCAAACCTTGGCATAATACAAAAACTCATCTACTGTTCCATTTAGAAACTATTTGGGGTCACTTGTGATTTTTTTCATAATTTTACCAATATTTCTTGCATATGATTTCTAAGCCAATCAGCACCCAGATCACCTTCAGTGCGGCCTGAATACCATATGACTCACGAGAGGGCAGCATTTACGTCCATGTAACCTAAAAGCATTGTGGCTTTGGACAACTGACAGGGGGGTTAGGATCAACACTGATTAACCACCATAATTCCCAGCATATATAAGGCATGGTTTATACATGAGGACGATCCCTGTCTGTGTTTTATAGGATAAGCAAAAGTTGGGGGTACAATTGTTTCCTGTCTTAGCTGCATTGTCTTAATAAAGACAGTGCCTGGGTTCCTATTACAGAGATCAGTGCACAGTGCTGAGTGCAGGAATCTAAACCTCATGTTGAGTTATATGGCAGAAGATGTCCTCTCAGATGCACATCATCAGGTATCCTGAACGACTGAATGAGTAGATGAAGGTTGAGAGTTTATGAATAGGATGAAGTGTGATCTAGTAAGATAAACCTCTATAAACTGATAATATGTGATATATTAAGATAAAACCCCTCAGTTGATAGATATCAAAGTTCACATATTTCAACAAACTACATCATTTATCAGGCAAGCTTAGAACCCTTAAGACAGTTGTCTTTAAATTCCCAAAGGTAATGTTTTACTATTCCTACGGATCGATGGTACTAGCCAAAAGCTTTCGGTTTGAAAATCATGTTGCATGTTGCATAACATAAAAGCACTGGATACGATCACACTCAAGTCATTATCTTGGTCTAGATCCTGTTATTTGAGATTTTAAACTTTTTAACCTTAACAGTCATCAGTGCAGATGACATATGATTAATCGTTTATTCAAGATTACCTTGATCTAGATCTTACAATATGCGAGTTTAAACTTTTTAACCTTAACAGTCATCAGTACAAATGACATATGATTAATCGTTTATTCAAGATGATTCCAAAATCATCACAAGGAATAAAAAACCAAAGGATAATATGGTGTATATGGAGAACACTTTGGGGGTAATGCCTCCTACACCTGTCTGACGGTCCTGGTGGTCATGTCCAGCCTTGTCACCATTGGAACCTCCATAGGGGCAGCTATCACTATCTCCAAACTCCTGTCTGGGCCCTGCGCCCCACACGAGGCCACCACCACCAGTATACCACCAAACATGAAGCCTACAGCCCCACCCTCTGCTCATGTTTCCAACCATGGACCTGTTCCTGCTGGTAAGGTTTTTGTTAATTGTTCTTGTTTTGAATTGAATTGAACTTTCCTTTTTTATCCTGGAAATGCCTTAGCAAAGGGCAAGTTTTGTTACAATATCCAGCTCCTGGTTTACAAACATTTCATGTTGTATAGTTTCTATAATGTTTAATCATTAAAGTTTCATGTAAAGTAAGGGAACCTCTTGGCCATAGTTCGCAATCCAGGTCTAGCATTGTTAAATATTAGGTATGATTGTATAAGGTTACTTCTTCATATCATTAGTAATTTGTGCATCTGAATGGGTGTTCATTCAATTCTATCAGCTTTTGAGCATCAAATGAGTATCTTAAATTGTCTCAATACCATTATCTAAACCCCATGTTAATCAAGTGGATTACATAGCATTTTCTAGTGTATTCTGAATGGTTGCCAAAAGTCTCTTTTCATATCATATTACTCACTTTTAAAGGTGACCGCCTAGTTAGCAAGAAACCATAGAGATTTGAAGACATGTACAACCCTAGCCTAATACCAACGTCACCTCAAGGACAATGGACGGGAAGAAGGTGACAATTTTTCGATTCTCCTGTTTCATTTTAGCAAGATAAAACACATTGCGAACTATAATCCCACCCTTCAGAGTGTATAAATACCTGGGATACAGATTTGGAAATTTGTGGAAATATCTTATTGAAGTAATATTGAGTAATATTGGCTGAATTTCAGACAAAGAAATGACATACCTGAATGATAGGTATATACTAGATGAACAGAGCTGTACATGTATTTAATCCCGTAAAGTGCCACAATGTGAAAATATACTTAAAAACAAAAGAACTATATTGTCAACGTGGAAGGAGGCAGTGCTGACACTGCATGGCGCGGGACTGCTGTGAAGCGTAAAGCGGCGTGCGGTATGCCCCGGGGACAGAGACCAGGCTGCGAAACTGCGTCCTGCGATAAAGGCTGACAATGGGTCTTTATTTTACAAAATCGGCATTAAAGCATCAATTTCTTTATCTTACAAAATCCTTTATCATACAAAAAACCTTTACAATACTGGTATGAGGGTGATAGCTTCAGGCAAGCGACTCCTCGGGACCTTACCCCGGATGATACTTAAAACATTTAATTACTCTGTACAAATATTTCATTTTCAATATGTACCAGTCTTTTGGTGGATTCACCATGGGACATGTGATGGGCCATGCGTCAGATGTGTTTACTTGTGGAATCTCAGTGGTGTCAGCATAATACATACATTAAATTCATTATAAATCCCACTCTATAGTAATTCCTATACAATTATCGCCTCTACCTATTAACCACCCGTATTTCGCCTTTCTGTACAATTAGACCCCACTGAAACAATTACGTGTAGACCATATTGCTAATGGTCCTAAATGTAAAAGGAACATGCAAGGGATAACCCTCAGGCAAAAGATCCATCACACTGGATAACCACAGGGGGATCCCATAGCGAGGCCCATAGACCAGTACATTCCAGTATGAACCAGATCTAGCAAGCCCATGGGACAGGACATCCATATCCCATGTAGTAGAATCAGTAGTGGCCCCGACGGTCACCCAGCTCAGACGCAGGTTGTGCAGTGCCACCTTCCGGTATACGGCACATGGCTATTGTATTATTGACCAATGGGAGGCATCCCTGGCATATACTGCGGAGTCGGGGGCTGAAGGTGTTAGTCATAGTGCCGTCGGGGTCTAATGGCGGCCCCCAGCTGATAATGGCTATGTGAGCTGTACAATAGCATAGCCATGCAGCGCGATGTGCTGCACCCTATAGGTTTATTGATATATATATATATATATATATATATATATATATATATATATATATATATATATATATATATATAGGCATGCCAAGCCTAGAACCATAGACTTCCTATGGTAATATCAGAGTGCACGATGGAGATCATCATCACCACATGAAAGGACTTATTTATCATATTGTAAGTTAAGTAAGAAGTCTCTCACAATGGAAATGTGTATCGCCTCATTAGCCAAGCGAGAAGTATTGTTCATTATGAAACATCATTGTTAAGCCTATGCAATAAAGATATATAAATTGTATCTACGGGTCCTTGAGTTATCTCTTCATCAATGTCATTGAGAATCATCATATTAAAAAGGATGTCTCGACCCGACAGTGGCACCAGTAACCAGTATGAGGTAAGTATATATTTCATTGATCATCAACATTGCTAAAATTATCTTTGTTATAATCTATATTCTCACATATTATAAATACATGTAAATCCAAGTCTTGCTAGTTTTACTACTCTGCATGCACCAGTTACCCCACAGCTGAAACAACATAGAATTCTACACACTAGAAAATGTGTTTAGTTTTTGAACACTTTTACCCATAATTATTTAAAACACTTTCTTGTAATACTTGATAAAGACCTTTTTGGGCAAAACACTTAACACCTTTTCAAAAAGTGTTTTGATTGAAATATGTTTTAGTTGAAAAAGTGTTTAAATGATTCTGAGAATAAAGTCTTTACACTGCATGAGTTTGGGCTTTACAGTGCCTTTACATTTATGTGTAATGTCTGTATTTACACACTTTTACAGGGAAATTTCCACTCTCTGTAAAGTTGATGAAGATCGCTCTTTGCATGTACTTTACTGCCAGATGAAAGGTCATAATGGCTGTATTTACACTTAATGTAAGACCCAGTAAAACCCAAATTAACGCCACTATTACATATGATGTAAGACATAGTAAAACCCATGTAAATACCAATCTTACACATGATGTAAGGCCGAGCAAAACCCATGTAAATGCCAATATTACACATGATGCAAGGCCCAGTAAATCCCATGTAAATGCCAATATTACACATGGAACATATGTATGCCACTCTGAATGGTAAAAACCTTGCACTGAAAACCTACAGGATCCAGAACTCGTCAATAGTGATGACTTTAGGTGCTCAAGTTGACAATACCTAAAACTACAGCTTTAGGTCGTCAGGGGGTAGTCAAAGGTGACGACCTAAAGTCATCACTATTGCTGTCCGTTATAACTATATAGTCCTGTGTAGAAATTACATGTAATATGTATAGTATTGTCTTTCCCATTTTCCCAATATTATTTCTTTATTTACATCTCGTTATCTCATCCACCATTAAAGAGTTTACTGTGGGTATTCCCAACCTACTGTCATAGATTCAGTGAAACATTGTGATGTAGCATATTGTGAGTACACCCATCTACATGTATTATACCTTGGACACACTGAAATAAGAGGTCATACTTAAGCAATATCTATCAGAGCGGTGTGAATTACCAGAATGACCCATCTTTTTCTACCCTTTCTACTTAGAAATTCCTATTTTTCTCAGGTTCATTGGTATCAAACATTGCCTATATTCTCCTACTCATAGTAGACTATACAACCAGAGCAATGTAAAGATAAGGCTCAATATATGCCCCAGGTTACATCATTTGTATCATAGAAATGCATAGTGGGGCCCTCTCATGGAACAATCCCAGACTAGCAGTAGAGCCAAGGTGGTCAGTATGACAACTTAGGGTCGTCATAATGACCTGACGACCCTCTGACAACCCTAAACTCATCATATATGACGACTTACCAATAGCGGCGGGTTTTCAGTGTGAGGAATATTGGTGGTTCATCATTTATGGGAATCGGGGAAATAATGACATCACTTTTTTTTTATTTCAATCATTTCAAACATCATTTTTGAGACATCTGCAGTGTTTGGTTCTCTTGTTCATCATCTGCATCCTGGGTATGCCACCTGAAAATGATAGAAATAAAAGTAAATAACCCTGCATAATCATGTGGTATAGTGAGCACAAGAACCTCAAATATTTCTGAAGATTGTGCCAGATTATATTGCTATATTACATGAGCTTATAAATATTGCTATGTTACATGAGATCTCCTGCTCCCTCTCCCGGCCTCTGCCCATTCTATCCCGGCCATTAGAAGGTCTAGAACCCGTATATATAGTCCCTGAGATTCCCTGCTCTATGTCCTGGCCTCTACCCCTTCTATCCCCGCCATAATAGAACCCAGTGAACAAAGAATGTTGCCAAACATTTCAGAACGTTTCCCTATGGCTCCTTATCATGGCAAAACGTTTTAAAACGTTAAAAACGTTTTTTTCCCCATTTAATAACGTTTCTTGTTGAGTGGGAAGGTCTAGAACCCGTGTATAAGGTTTCTGAGAGCCCCTGCTCCCTATCCCAGCCTTCACACCTTCGAACTCTACCATTATAAGGTCTAGAACCCGTATGTACGGTCCCTAATAGCCCCTGCTCCCTGTCCTAGTCTCTACCCCTACTATTCCCATCATTAGGAGGTGTACACCCCGTGTATATGAACCCTGAGACAACAAGGTCTAGAAGCCATGCATGTGGTCCCTGAGACCCCCTGATCCTTTCCCAGCCTCTAGCCCTTCCAACCTCGACATTAGAAGGTCTAGAACCCGTGTATATAGTCCCTGAGACGCCCTGTCCCTCTCTCGGCCTCTCCCCTTCTATCCCTGTCAAAAGGTCTAGAATCGGTGTGTATGGTTCCCTTGACCCCTGCTTCTTATCCCTTTTATCCCCATCATTAGAAGGTCTATGACCTGTATATTATTTGGGTTCTGAGATCCCCAGCTTCTTGCCAGCTTCTTCCTGGAAAAGTAAATTATCAATATCATTAATATCTAAGACACCTTAATTTAATTGTCTAATCAAATGGCTAGGAATAGAAACACGAAAGGGTGTCATTGAATATAAATTATATGAATCAATACTATTTTGATATTTGATAATGACTGGTTTCTCTATATCAACACAAAATATAATTGTATCTTGCAGACTGTGTTTATATACCTACCTGTATGTGTTCTATCAGCTGCCCAGTAGTGTACTGGTCACACTGTTTAAAAATAACCCCTCACCCATACTGCACCTGAGGCTTATCCTCTACACAATAGAGGTGTGAGAGCTGGTGGTGGTGGGACTGAGTGAGGGGGGGGGGGTGAATGAGGGAGTAGTGTGTGCAGCCAGCCATGCCCTGGTCCATTGTCCTCAGCTGCTAATCACAGCCTACCTGGGCATCAACATCAGACTACATGTGTACATGTACATAACACAACACATATGTACATGGGGTAAACAAGATGGTATAGCTACAGTAACATAGGCCATTATAACTTGCTTCTTTTGAATAGCATTTAGGAAGCAGAAATAATTGATTAGTTTACTATAGGCTTAGTACATGGACTGATAGTTATACATTTAGTAGGAATAGAAATTTAATAATTTGATATTATGTGATTTAACTTGCTGTACCCTAATAGTCCAAGAGGCCAGACACTTTTATTTTTGTTTTGGGTACCAAAAGGTCTGATGGCAGATTCTTATGTAAAAAAGTCTCACAAATTCAGATCTGCAATTCTTAAAAAAATCTGACGCTGCGTTTTTGCACAATCGGGGCTTAAAGTAGGTCACCGTCAATTCTCAACATGATAATTTTATGTCATTTGGACTTTCAGTTAAGTCCTATCTCTGTTTAATAGGGTAATCTACACCCATATTATCAAGGGTTAGGGTTCTCCTCTTAATGTTCTGCTTTTAATAAAATAGTTCCCATCCTCATTTTCAAGATGGCCACCAATATTTTGCCGATTTTGCCGATTTATAAGCATACAGCCACTGTAAACCATGCCTATCTATATAATGTAACATGACAATGGACATGTTTTTCAGTGTAACAGTGGTAAGATTAATGTTGCCTCAGCTTTAACAGTTAAGAGACACAATAAGTATATTCCTCATCAATCAATAGATACGGATTTATGATAATTTGTATTATATGTGCATAAAATACATTTACCGACTGAAGTGTCATTTAGAGCCTACAAAGCAGATGCACTTTTAATTTGTGAATTCCTGATGCACATCATCCTTTTTTCTGTATTCATTTTCTCACACATAACATAAGAATGTTCAACTAATCTTGAGAATGCTTTTTACCACTAAAGATGGCTTTCCTATAGTATGCTTATGCCCACTGAACTTGGCCGGAGAATCGATCAGTTCTAGTTTTCTGGAATAATTTATAGTCATTGATATTTCTTATTAATGACCTGTAGGTGGAAGAGCACTCAGTATTCATAATAAATGGAGAACCTTGATATAGGTGCTGTCACCTGGTGGTTCAAGGTGGATCTAGATCTGCTGAATCAGTTGTTGCATTGGACACAACTTTTACATTGCATTTCCTCTCTGGCAAAGTTCTTCAACAGCACACATCTGGGTGAGTCATTTATTGAGAAATAAGATGGAAATACATATTGTGTGTAGGGATGTGCATGTAAGGTAAACCCTTGTTGCATGAGGTCCAGTTTAATCTAAGAATCTAACAGCAATATATAGGACCAGCAGTTTCTTTCTCATATCCAAAAATAACTGTGTTAGGTGTGACATAGTTTTAGTTTCGGTTTCTATTCAAGTCAAGCCAGTGTTGATGACCATTGAGAATTAAAGGTATTGCAGGGAATATGGATGTATTGTAGACAAGGTGTGTGTATGTGTGTGGGGGCAGTATGTATGCATAGGACCAGTAATTTAGGAATGATTGTTGTTGGGGGGGGGGAGCAGGGGGGTATGCAGCTCTCTTTGTAGTAAATATGGTCCACTCCTGTCCTGGGTTCTCATGTAGACAGACTCTACTGACCCCCACCCCCAACAAAGAGTTCACAAAGGTAAGAAATAAGGGGTATACAATATTTTGCATATCATTTCATATTTGCTATAGTGCACAGGAATGTCCCATGCACACATTTAAGAGGGGGGGGGGTCCGTATGGTTTGGGTCTGTATGCATAGGAAGGAGGGGGTTGTTCAAATGCATATATGATCAAACTGATGATTTGTGACTATCATTATGGTGTTCATATGTCAGATGTGGAAGACAGAAACTGGAATAAATACTTTCATTGACATGCAGACTAGGAGAGTAGGATTGTTTTGTTGCTATCTTTCAATATAATGCAAAACTTGTAGAGTAGTTTCAACTAATATGCTTGGCTTGCTAGTGCTCTTGGTGATGGTTTGGTGGTGGGTACTAACCTATCTTTTTTGTTTCAGGCAATAGCTCTAAACTGAACAATGTCTACTAGATACTGCATACTGCATTTTCCATCCAAGAACAATGCTGATAGACAAGGGCTTATAAAAGCATGTGACCAACAAACCTTTGAAAAAATCAAGTTGGCTGATCAGAAGAGACGGTCTTACTTGAAGCAATCAAACTATTTTAGTATCAAATTACCAGAGTACTTAGATGAAAATATGGGATACCATGTCAAATGCCTTAAAGACTTCACTGCTATTCCAAAAGATGGAGGTGACAAGAGAATTAAGAAAAATGTACAACAGAAACCAAAATTAAGGTCAAATGTGACACATACTACTCAAAATAGCTCTGGTGTGTTTAGACCTGTTTGCATATTCTGTAACCGTTACAGGAAAACTAAGAAGGGTAATGTTGAATATCCTGGGAGTTGTGAAACTGATACAGCTGAAAAAACAATAAAAAGTGCTGCTCTCAAGCTTAGTCATCTTGATATATCATCCAAGATTAGTGGCATTGATATGAAATCAAAAGAGGTGAAATATCACCATTCTTGCAAGCGAGATTTTCTGAATAAAGCACAGGATGGCAAAAAGAAGTCTGAAAAAATGATCAATCATGAAAATGCTTTTAGTGAACTCAAAACATACATTCAGGCAGAAATCATTGATAGTCCTAGTAGCATGCTACTAACCACCATTCATGAAAAGTACATCACAATGTTAGGGGAGTCAACATATTCTGCTGACAGCCTCTGTGCTAAGATATTAAAAGAGTATGGGGATGAAATACAAAAGCACACAGTAGGCCAAAAGAAAGGTGTTATATTGTATAGTTCAAAACTGACTGCTGATGAGGCAAAGAAACTAGTGTTTTTTTACCACAGCTCTCTGTTTGAGACAGCTATATATTTCTCCGTAGACAGATACTTAATATGAAGGAGTGCGGCAAAGAACACATGAATGAATTCTCTGAAGAGGCTCTTGAAAGAAATAGGGAAACTATTCCAAAAGATCTTGAAAGCTTTTTCACAATTCTCTACACAGGTAAGGCAACACTTCCTGGTCATGAGAAATCTGTCAGGCTGGTGAAATCAGTCTGTGATGATGTCATATACTGTGCAACAGGAGGGCGAGTCAAACCCATGAAACATGTAATAATGGGACTTGGTATGAAGAGCATTACAGGTTCAAGAAAGGTAGTTGAAATTCTGAATCGATATGGACATAGTATCAGCTATCATTTGGTAGAGGAGAAAGAAACAGAGATAGCTACCGAGATAATGGAGAGACAACTAGTAACTCCAGATGGAATTAAAAGGAGGGGAGGAAAGAGTACATCTTTAGCATGGGACAACTATGACGAAATGAATCAAACACTCTCAGGGAAAAACACCCTGCATGACACAGTTGGGATATGCTATCAGAATATCTGCAATGATCAAGATGAAAAACAAACAGAACCACAGGACACAGACACACAAAGTCAATCTCTGCATACACCTTCCCCCTCATCGAACAGTGATATCAAGGTTTCAAAGAGAACATTCCATTTCAAGGAGAAACATTTGAAGCCATACAAAAAGAAACCAAAGATAAAAACATTTCAGTATAATGTGAAGTATCTGCCACCTCCTCCAAATATCACAAGGATAAAGTACCTTGACCACCTATGGGTATTGTCAACTCTAGTGGCAAAGGCCCCCATGTGGGTTGGGTGGAATTCTAGACTTGCTATTGACAGTCTCCCACTTCACACCATAGCCTACATGGAAAACATCACATTACCACCCACAAGGTTAGATGTTGTTTTGGAAACAATGAAAATATCCCAAAAGGTAGCAGCGGAATGTGGACAGAACATTGCTGTTGTCCACTATGACCTCGCCATCGCTAAACCAGCCATGCAGATCCAAGCTTCTGCTTTGGTCCTTTCCATATACTCCTGGCCTACTTTGGTGCATTGGGCTATTACTTGGACGGTTCAGGGGGAGAGGACATTCTGGTAGAAGCAGAGGTACTGGCCAATGGCTCTCTACAGGGATTCCTTAAAGGCAAGCACTACAACCGGTAGGTGCTTTCTTTTGACTATATATAATATTAGTGCTGAAGATATTTGCACATGACCATATCATAAAATGAGATATAATTGATAAATTTCACTTGTAGAAAGTTCTTATATTTCAATTTTCGAAGAATAAACACCCACAAATATGTATTTTACCAATATCCACATATCTAATACAGGTATGGTTCCTTCCAGGTGTAAAAGGATCCATCCACTCCTGGCAGCAGCAATGCAGACTCTGCATTTCAAGCAGTTTCTGACTGAGAAAGGGACTCTTCCACCGAGGTTAGTAGACATCATCCATGAGTTAAATGACAATGGAAGCCCTGAGACATTAGAAAAACTAGAGAATGATGAGATCTACATAATGTTCATGAATGATTATGAGCAGTATGCTTCCCAGACACTCGATGGTGTGCATGGGAGCACGGCGAAGTATTGGATGATCTACATTCAGTTAGTTCACACATACCTTGTATTCAGCCGAGCCTGCCGCACAAACGACTACAACTTGTTTGTACATGGACTAGGAGAAATGTGCCAGCATTTCTTTGCTGGTAACCGACCAAATTACGCAAGGTGGATGGTCCGTTATTATCTAAATCTTCTGAACATTGATGAAAGCCATTCAGAGGCCCGAGAGATGCTTGAAAATGGAGCACTGTCAATCAGGAGGACTGAAAAGCACTTCTCCAGGACAGCAGTGGACATGACACTAGAGCAGACAGTGAATAAAGATGCAGCCTCAAGGCTCACTGGGATTTCAGCCTTTTCTCTGTCACCTTCTACACGCACCAAATGGACTGTGACCAAGACAGCACGCAGTGCAATAGTTGGCTGTCTCTTATCTGGAGCTGGATTGCTTAAGCATGAGGATATTACATCCGAGCTAAAGCCACAGAGGATAGCAAAAGACAATGAGGACCTGCAAAGGCTCATTACACAGATTTGTGATTCTATGAACCCTTTTGCACTTCCACCAGAACCTGCCCTCTACAGTCTGTCCACAGGTAAAGAAGTACCAGAGGATATAAGGCAGGATCTCATGGAGTGGAACAAGAAGGGCAAAAAGTGGCTGGAAGATTTTCGGGAAGGGTGCTTTAGTGACCCTGAGAGATTTGAGAAACCAATCCCTCGTAAAAAAATCAAAAATTTTGCGAGTGCAGCGGTTAAAGTAAAGGTCACTTCCAAGGATGCCAAGATAAAAGAACTGGCAGGAACAAGGGACCTGTTTGGCAACCTACTGTACCTCAGCAGCAAAGAGGATCTTGATCTTGAGAAAGTGTTTGAGTATCCTCTAACTCCTGTTCCACTTTCACTTGGTTCTGTAGATGGCACTATGAATGCAACAAACAAAGCTATGTTGCAGCACAGGATTGAGGAAATTGCTCCTGGTATATCAAGATTTGGAGAGAGTGATGTCACGCTGGTTGATGCATCATTCTTTCTTTACCAAATTGTAAATCCACCTATCACTTATGGGGTGGTTGCAAAGGATATTCTCACAAGGTTGTGCCAAATGTCTCCCACTGTGCATTTCATCACAGATCAGTATGAAGTTGTACCCACTATCAAAGACACTACTCGAGCAAAGAGACATCAGAATGAGAAGCAATCTAGCACATCTGTTCAAATAACTGGCCCAAAGCAGCAGACAAAGGAATGGAAGTCAGTAATCAAATCTGGTGCCTTCAAAACATCATTTGTTAAGTTCCTGCTCAAGGAGTGGGCAAAAGAATCCTATCTACAAATCCTGGATGGACACTCTGTGTATTTGACTTGTCAGAATGAATGCTTCAAGTTCAGTGTCAAAGATGGAGCCATCATCAGGGAAAGAATAATTGAGCTAGAATGCTCTCACATAGAGGCAGATACAAGGATAATGTTTCATATGACACATTGCATTGGGCACAATGGACAGGCAGAAATTGTGGTTAGAGCAAATGATACAGACATATTTGTTTTGCTGCTATATCATTTGTACCACATCTACAAGACACATGCTGTAAAGGCCAAATTCTGGCTAGATGTGGGATTATCTAGCAATAACACAAGAAGGTGCATCAGCATCACAGAAATGGTAGATAAACTTGATGGTGATGTCATAAGTGCACTACCAGGGTTGCATGCCATGACGGGAAGTGACTACACTCCAGCATTCAGTCACAAAGGGAAAGTGAGGCCACTGAACCTTATGATGAAAAACAAAGCACACACTGACACATTCTCAAAGCTTGGGGAAGATAATGTAAATCTTGTAGATCTCACACCTGAACTTGAGCCATGGGTCTGTGCATTGTATGGAAAACCAAAGTTCCAGTCTGTAAACAAGGCAAGACTAGCGATATTTGAAACAAAGTATGCACCCAAAAACAAAGTTGACCTCCTTCAACTCGCAAAAGGGGCAAATCCGAGTAATTTTCCACCAAGTAAAGCAACATTGGAGAAACAGGTCGAAAGGGCCAATCTTGTAGCTTCAACATGGAAAAGAGCCTGGCATCCAAATCCTCTAATACTGGACCCAGCACAAAATGGATGGGAATTGAATGATGGTCACTATGATATAAACTGGTTTGATTGTGCTCAATTCCCCAAATCAATCAAGGACATCCTTCTGAAAACCCCACTTGAGGATGAAGACCTTGAGGAAGAAGAAGAGATGGCATATGGGGAAAACAGATATGGAAGGGATGAATCAGATGGAGAGGCAGATGAAGAATGATGGTGAATATATCTTGAGAGCTTCACTGTCAAATATGAAGCAAAATCAAAATATGTGGAATGCACAGTCCTGCTGATTATATTTCTAATATAAATAGAGCATCCATATATTTCTGATAAAGTGTTCATCCCTGATAAACAAATTGCTTGATAACTAATAGTCATAGCCCAAAAGATCACATTGTAAGTTAGGTACATAGAGGAAAGCTTAAAGTGTTTTGTCTGTTCTTCACATATGTAAGCATTTAGGATGATGTTTAATTGATTTTTTCTGTGCGGAAATGGTCATCAAGGCTGACAAAGAGCTGTAAATTTGATCTGATATGTTACACAGAACCTTCTGCATAATTTGACTTGCATGAAAACATAGTAGGGATTGGGTATGTGTGCATTAATAAACGATGATATGTTTTATAGTGGTTGTTTACTTATAAATCGTCAAAATCGGTAAAATATTGGTGGCCATCTTGAAAATGATGTTGGGAACTGTTTTATTAAAAGCAGAACATTAAGAGGAGAACCCTAACTCTTGATAATATGGGTGTAGATTACCCTATTAAATGGAGATAGGACTTATCTGAAAGTCCAAATGACATATATTTACCATGTTGAGAATTGACGGTGACCTACTTTAAGCCCCGATTGTGCGAAAACGCAGCGTCAGATTTTTTTAAGAATTGCAGATCTGAATTCGTGAGACTTTTATACATAAGAATCTGCCATCAGACCTTTTGGTACCCAAAACAAAAATAAAAGTGTCTGGCCTCTTGGACTATAATAAGATATCAAATGACATGTGGGACTACATAAAAGGATGCTACAAGCTTTCTATCCCCATTATCAGAATGTCTAGAACCCATGTATATGGTCCCTCAGAACCCTTGCTCCCTGTCCTGGCCTTTACCCCTTCTATTCCCATCATTAGAAGGTCTAGAACCCCTTGCTCCCCATCTCCCTGTCTCGACCTCTTCCCCTTCTATCCCTGTGGGTATGGTCTCTGGGACTACCTGGGCATTGTCCAGGCCCCTACCTCACCTATCCCCACCAGTAGACGCTGGAGAGCCCATGTGTATGGTCCCTGAGACTACTTGGACATTGTCCCGGTTTCTACCCCACCTATGGGGCTCTGTGCTGGAAAATGAGGCGAAAATCATTTATTTGGGATCTACAGGAGGGGAATATATCCTTGTAACATGGTGTAAAGCTCAATGAAAATTACACACATTTACACAAGCTTTACTTGGGATTTATAGATGGGGTAAAACTCTTCAAAATGAAGAGTAAAGCTCAATGAGAATAACACACATTTACAAGAGCTCTCCTTGGTATTTATAGATGGAGTAAAGTCATGGTAAATAAAGAGCAAGGCTCAATGAGAATTACACACATTTACAAGAGCTCTCCTTGGTATTTATAGATGGAGTAAAGTCATGGTAAATAAAGAGCAAGGCTCAGTGAGAATTACACACATTAACATGAGCTTTGCTTAGTATTATTATATGGGGTAAAACCCTGGAAAATAAAGAGTAAAGACCAATGAAAATTACACACATTCAGATGAGTTTTTCTTATGATTTACAGATGGGGTTAAACCCGGGTAAATTGACTGAGTGTTTGATAGCATTTACCTGGCATTTACATTACCATTTCATCTAAATTACAAACCCTGTAAATATCTGTTAATACCAATAGATGTAAATGCCAGGTAAATGCCAGGTAAATCTTCAGCTGAATCTTTACATAGAATCTGATGGAAAATTGAACACCATTACATGACCTTTACCAAATGTAAATCTCAAAGTTCGTGCAGTGTTAGGTTCAGAAAGTGTTTAAAATGAATTTCAGGCAAATTAATATTCTTGTTATTACTTCATTTTCTAAATAAACCCATGGTCCCAGTTTTAGGATTAGTGAGTCCTTCCTATCGCATATTGCTGTCCCTCTGTTGGTAGAGAATATCGAATTAATGTTGACAGCAAGTTGATGAATGTTGTTCATCCATTAATTTTATCAACATTGATTCTGTGCTACTGAGGCTGGGCCTGCAGTCAAGATGAGTTCAAACACTTTGATGAACAAAGCTAGTCAGTGAGTTGCTTGCTTGCTTTGAATTTAAACGTCACCTATGTGCCCCAAGGACACGTCGAGGGTGAGAGGTCCCGTTGTGAAAAACCCAGACCCGTACACTAAAGGGAGCTGGGGAAGAGTAAAAAAAACAAAAAAAAAACAGCAACAGTATCTCGGTTGGGTATAGCATGAACAAGGTGTAACATGTGATTAGGTAATCTTACCTGTGTCACCAAGCCAAGGAGCAGGTCAACCACCCAGAACATCATAGTGCGATCTGGCGTGTCCACTCCTAGGGGGGCACATATGGGAAATCGAAAGCGAAATGTTGGCCTGCATTTGGTCAAGGGTACAAGGCCTGGTCCCATTGTAGGAATGGGATGGGAGGCGTATGTGAGATCAGCCAGGCACCCTTGTCCATGGGCTGTGCGACACAGTACACCGCCCCGTGGCAGGCCATAGTCGGGAGGGTGATTGGCACCAGGCCTAGGTGGGGAGGGACCGGGGTGAAGGAGGGGAGGATGGAAGTGAAGTTATGGAGGTGACCTGCTTGAGTGGTATGGTGATCATCTCAGCAGTGGGTGGGGGGGTAGGGGGTTGGGGGGGAGTTGAAGGGGGTAGAGTCTAATATCTGGGTAGGATGTGACGCATTTTCATCAAGGACTTCCCATATGCATTGAAGCCAGTGCCGTCACAGCCTATGTCTCCCCAGAAGTCATCCTTTACTGTGTGTATGATTGGTCTGGAGCTAGATTCCAGCAGAGCATTCCCAAACTGGGCTGGCTCCACCATCGCTCCATAAGGATGTCCTCAAGGAGCAGGCGTCTCGTGGGAAAGTCCATGAGACTATCGGGATCTTACCTTTGGATTTTGCTTGGCTTGGAGTGGTAGCCATGAGCACTTCGTGGGCTTGGCCGACTTCTCCTACCCTCATGCATTTCTCATAGTGGTAGGCATGTTCAGCAGTGCTGAACCATCTGTATCCCCAGATAAGGGGAGCAGGGTAGAACATGGATCGAATGTGTCCACGTCCAGCAACCCTCAGAGGCGGAGAGGGGGGGGAGGGAATTGGGTTTTTGGGTATAACCTGCACTCCCAGTTGGTGCTGAATTGATTTGACCACCTGCATCTTGGCTTTAAGGGTCAGATCTATGCTCAAGTGAGCGGTAAACATTGGCAAAGGGAATATTGAACTCGAGGGCAACGTTTGTAATGATAGTGTTTACAGCTTGGATGTTGCCTGATTTTGCTTCTTCCCCTTTCTTTGTGGCTGCCACAAGGATGATGTTTGCATTCGGGTGAGCTTGGCGTATGCAGTGAACTGCATGGCGGAAGTGCTCTCTAAGAGCAGAATGATTAAACTGGCCTACCTGAAAGTGTGCATCATTACCACCTAGCCAAATGGCGACGTCTTTATGAAATCGGATGTCCTGCCTGTCAATCAGCTCCTGCATGTGATGGGCTCTTCCTCCGGATTTGAAGGTGCAGGTCAGGTACTGTGAGTTGGGGATGCCCCTTCCTTGGCTGTCTGTCAGGAGGATCAAGCAACATGGCATCTTCTGGAAGAGCAAATGTTTTTGGGTGGTTAAGCATGCGAGAGGAGGTTATGACATGTTATTCGGGGGTGACAGTTAGAATGTGAATAGCCGTGGAGACAGTGGTGTTGGACCAACTAATTGGGCATTCAGTCAGTCCTGTTTGCCATGCAGAGAAGAGTTTGGAGAGAAGAGTGCACTTGGCCAAAGTGATATGGTGAGCATCTTAGCCAGACTCTCAGGGAGATAGTAGGTTTGGGGGATTGGTAATGTAGTTAACCAGCTTGAGTGGTATGAGCATCTCGGCTGGCGAGAAAAAGGTGGTATTAGGTGTCAATGAGAAGGGATGATTCTGGTGTATTCCTAGCTGAGGGCAGGGTGGGTGTACTTCCTGCTTGCAATGGTCCTCTATAGGAGGAGGTCACGGTTATCTAGGCACAGGCGTATCAGAGGGTCATACCCCTCACAGGCTGCTCGACTAAGAATGATTAGGGCTGCCTCTGTGCAGGGGAGGTTCACTGTGTCCTCATCGAACAAGTGATGGATGGCTGAGTAGTCCACCAGAGAGCAGTCAGTGAGGGCATGTGCCGCAGAGAAACGGGCCGCGCCACAAGTGCATGCCTTACGACTGCCACAGTCTACAGCTCTTCTGTAGTCTGTGTGGAAACGGGCAGCAAATTGGGCGGCGAGTTCATCTGCAGCTTCTTGGAGTTTGGGAAGAAAAGGGCTGCGGGGGGTTGCTTTTAGGATTTTAACCTTGCGCCAGAGTTCAGCGATTTTACAAATCAATTCTAAGATAAAGTGTCAATGTTATGTTCTATCAGGATGTTGTGCATCATTATCATCTATACTTAAATTAGACATTTGTGTCCATATGAGTGTTACAGAAGTACCATAATAGGTGGCCCCTGCCACCTAGTGAGTTGGATTGGAACCAAGTATTAAAACACTTTTATAAACCTGAACACTTTTCAAGGAAAAGTGTAAAAGCGTTTAGATGATGAGAATGTGTTTTACCCAAAAGTGTTTAGGTAAAATGGGTTTTAGTTTAAACACATTTCTAGAGTATATATATAGGCTGAGCACCAGTGCATGGTTAAGTATATTATGAAGGTACGACGTTCTGGTATTCAACCCATCCACCGACATCTTTGCACCATTTGGTGACACCACTGTCCATAAACTATAGGTTCATGCATACACTGCAAAAATGGTGTTTAAACATAATTCTAAACATATTCTTGCAACGTTTTTGTAATCACATTAATTTCCTAAACATGTTTAGCCAAACAATGTGCTTAGCTCAAGGGTTTAGAAATGTAGGAGTTTGGGTTAAAACTTTTGTGTTTAGATATATGAATTTTTGTGTTTAGGTGTTTATGAATTTTTGTGTTTAGATGTTTAAATGATTTGTTGGAGATTTAAGGTTTGCAGACATGTATGCATAAAAAAAGAGATCTATTTTTTTCTCAGTTACTGGGGGGGGGCACATCAGCAGGTATTTACTTGTAAAAGTCTCTAAAGATGTCAGCCACAGCTATATCCGTGTACATATATTACACACTGCATCAGAATGAGAGACTTGAGAAAACTGTACAACAGCTTGGCAGGAAGGAAATTGCCTTATCTATTCCAGAATAACATCAAATAGGTGTCAGTCATGGAGTTTATTGATTATTTTATGGTATTGATGGTGGCATGAGGTGAATCTAGTCAATTTTCTATTTCCCTTTCTATTCACATGACATTCTATGAAATAAAACCATGATAAACTTAGGATTTGGGGACATTTGTCACAACAATTGTGGCATGTACTGGGAAAAGGGGCCTTATTGCACCCTGCACTAAGACCCCTTTTCGCAGATCGGGTCACAATTGATTATAACTGTGTGCAGATAGTCCAGTCAAAGGTAGTGCTGCTACCTGGTGTGGATTCAACATCCAAGTATCTAAACATATTTATGTTTAAATCTCAACACCTATTATTCAACTGTCTCAACTCTAAACATCTAAACATGTTTAGCGTAAATGTGTATGTAGTTAGAATAAAAGTGTTCATTTCCTAAATGTGTAGTCGATTAGACACCTAACTGACCTATATGTTTAGGTTTTAAACATGTTTAGACCTAAACATGTTTAAAATCTAAACACCATTTTTGCAGTGTAGACAGTGGGGCCACCTACTGTCATACAAATATACACATACCACAGTGTTACCATTATACCCAACATATTTTATCAGGAGCCTAGTATTCTATGTTGTTTCAGCCTGTTAGTTACCCAGGCAATGTGTATTGGAGGCAAGTGTGCTCCTTACTCACCTCAGGGGACAGCCTCTCTTTCAAGTATCATTCCACTATTGACAATGACATCACTTCCGGTACTACACCGAGATGTACAAATTTAGGAATTGGAGGGATGTGATTGGTCTATATTAGAGTTCAAAATCATTACAAACTTTTAAGGTGGGTCGCTACCATTGAATCAAAGTCCCTAGAATTTCCCCATTTTTTTTTGTCAGATGTACTTTATAACATCTAGAATACAATTCTGAAAACAAAAGTAGGGGGTCCCATGCTACCTTTTTTAATATTGAATTTTCAAAAATAAAAGTTTTTTTATTTTGACCTTAAAATCAGGAAGAAATGTCTCAAGTTTGAGAATTCTTTTCTGTAATAATCATCAAACACAGAGATATGAAACCTCACGGGATGAATGAACTAATATTTGTTTTTGCTAAGAATGTTTGTTTGTATTGCCATAACATTGCATTCTAAGTAAATTTCTCACATTTCAGTAATTAGTGGGATAGATTTCTGTTCATTTCACAGCAAAACGGATCACAATTCCTATTATTAACCACTAGATTTTTTAAAGGATATTGTTCAGATAATTTGCCTTTGAATAAAAGTAATTTTGATATGAGGTCCCATGCATTATTCTGAAGTTTTGGCCATTTGAAATAAAAAAAAAATATTGAAAATACTCACAAAAATGGCATCGAACAGTAGTCATATGCACTGTTCAGGGGTATTGGTCCTGTAGGCCACCCACCTGTGTTCCATCAGGGTAACCCAGTTCTACCTGTCACCTCACACTCCACTCACCTGCACAGGCAGGCCCCACAGCAGTCATTCAGTCAGCACCCCGGGCTAGAGACAGTTCAGGAGGTCGTTACACAAAGAGCGATTTTACGTTACGTTATTTTCACCCAAATCAGCGTACACAGTTAAGACTTCTATAATGGTGCGTTACACAATAGGTTCTGCCTTTTTCCTAGGAGAGTCTTTGTTGCAACGAAAGTTTATTTTCAATTCTCGCTGTGTAATTCTCGCTGTGACAAAGACAATGTCACACAGCAAGAAAAGAGCCCCGGAAACCTGCGTAACTTGACCCAGATCCGTCACAACGTCACTTCTGGGAAGGAGGCGGCAACTGTTTTGGTTTCAGCGGGGACAGAGCCCCTACCCTGAAAGAACATGGCCTTCTTATCTGCAGAAGTAAGTAAAACATTCTAATTAAAGTCTATTAAGATCCAAAAAATGTGCCTATCCTTTTTATGTGTAACAAAAGAGGTGTCCTTCCCCTGTCCTGGTTTTCCTCGGTTTTCTTCGTGTGCCTGGATGAGCGATAAAAGGGAAGAAGCTGTCTGACACGATTTTCTTTTTTCTCTCTCCTCTTCGACTGTCTGTCCTCTTTCAGAAGAAGAAAAAGAAGAAGAAGAAGAAGAAGAAGAAGAAGAAGAAGAAGAAGAAGAAGAAGAAGAAGAAGAAGAAGAAGAAGAAGAAGAAGAAGAAGAAGAAGAAGAAGAAGAAGAAGAAGAAGAAGAAGAAGAAGAAGAAGAAGAAGAAGAAGAAGAAGAAGAAGAAGAAGAAGAAGAAGAGGCACTCAAAGGTGCCGTGAAGTGTTCTGGACAGACCGAGAAAACAGGGCTTTAATGTACACTGCCCTCAACCAAAAGGCTTTCCAGCAAGCCAGAGGTAAAGATGGATTGGCAAGGCGTAAGGAAGGATGGGACACAGTGCTCAGTAAGTAACCGGCTGACATGCCCTCCCTTTTTGACTTTCAAAGTTATAAAAGGAAACCAATCTCTACCGTCGACTTGAACTCAAGTACAGTCGAGTATCTCATATTAAAATTTCCTTACGTTCTCTTTGTGTGCGTGATAAGTAAATAGGTGCCTATTATAAAATAATCTTTCTGTTGAATACATGGCTTGTTTTCTTCTGTCAAAGAGCCTTACTGATTTTACCTTTCTTCTTTTAGCCACTGTGAACAGCATACAGAACGCGGACAGAGATCTACAGAAGACACGGCACCATTTAAATGACTTCTTCTGGAAGCTGAAGACGAAGGTATGTTTATTAGTGAAATGACTGTCAGTCTTTGTGAATAAGGAAAGCATTTAAGTCACAGAACAAAGGAAAAAGAAAATATATAACAAAGTGACTCTCTCAAGGTACATGGAAAGCTATTATACAACAAAACTCATGCTCGTCTTACCATGAGTCTCTTTCTTATAACCAAGTAGTCTACTTTGTGTCAAAGCCAAAAATAAGACTATTTTATATCTGAATAAGTATAAAAAGAGAATGAATTTATTTAACAGAATGAGAATTTGCTTGACGACATAGACGCGGGCTATTCGGTTGAAGGTTGTACTCTCACAGAGGTAATGTGCCTGAAATATAAAGGCATGGAGAGAATTGCAGGTGAGAATAACCAAACCTTGTTTTTGTTGAACATGTGTTTGTCCTCCTTAAAAATTAACCTATCCTTTGGGAGTATTCCTTCTTCCAGACATAACTCAAGTCCCATTCTTTTTAATGTAGTCCAAACCAGCCTTTGACCTTGGTGTCAGTTCAGACACATAACGATAACAAATTTTTCTTCTAAGAGCTTCATGATAGAGCTTCAGTTCAAAGAAAATAATTCCCTCCTTTATCTGCCACAAAGAGAAAGTGTCATGAACACTTTCTAAAAATTATCTCCTTCTTTTTCTTGTAGGTCCTTCAGGTGAGGTCATTCACTACACAGATGACGTAGAGGAAGAAAAGAAGAGACGTAAGAATCAAAGGCAGAAGGGGAGAACGCTCCCTTCTCCTACTGGCAAGGTGAAACCACAAAGTGCACACGCAGTGACAGCTAAGAAGGTGATTCATATACCATCAGAGAAAGAACCTATGCAAGCTAACCAGTTAAGTGTAACCCAAACCACCCAGGGCCGAGAAACGAAACCAACTCCCACCAAGCTGAAAACAGTTGTCAAGAAAGAGGCTTCTCCGGCTGTAGTTAAGGGAGCTTCTGTAGTTAAGGGAGCTTCTAAGCCTGCATCCGTTAAAAGTTCAAAGAATCCTCCTTCTGAAATTTCTCTTTCTGTCAAATCTAAAGTGAAGGCTCCGTTCAAAAAACCTGGGAGGCGGGCGGTGAGAAATGCTGCATCTTTTGACATGGACTTAACAGAGGAGGACCGAAACAAAGAGAAAAGTGAAAAAGGTCACAAAAAAAAGAGAAGGACAAGGAGACTCGCAGGAAAGAGAGGATGAAGAAAGAGGAGAGAAAGAGGGAGCATGAGAAGAAGATGAAGGAGGAGAGAAGGAACGAGGAAGAAGATCAAAGGTGGCGTGATATTGTCAAAGAGACTTCAAGGAAGAAAGAGGAAGAAAGGAAAACACAGTTGGCCGCGAAGGCTAAAGGAGCAAAGAAAGTGAGAGAAACCACAGTCATAAAGAAAGGAATATACAGCTCTGTGTCAGGAGAAGGAAAAAAGAAAAGAAGAAAGGGCAAGGATAAGAGAAGCAAGGTTAGCAGCTAAGGAACACTGTAAAAAAGGTGTTTAGAGTCTAAACACATTGCTAAACCTTTTCTTGTCCCGTTTTTGAGGACACTTTATAAACCTAAACATGTTTAGCCTAATAATGTGCTTAGCCTTTGTGTTTATATTTCAAAGTGTTTATAGCTTTATAAAGTGTTTACTTTGTTTATGTTTAGGTTTGCCCATGTGTTTAGACATGACATGGTGAGATGATGTTTCAAAGTTATGGTGTTTAGCATTATGATTATTGTGTTTAGATATATCTATAGATATTGATCTTTTGTAGATCATCTCAATTATTCTATCCTAGCTATAGTAAGGGCAGAGAGAGCATCATACTCTGAGGAGTAAAATTTATGTGTTTATTGATAACCCAAAAACGGACAAAGACTTTATTTACTGTCTTGGATATCAAGAGAAAGATTTTATTTATTTCAAATATAACGATACACCTACTTTTGCTTCAGGTGAAAGAAAGAGAAAGAGAAGTCTTTTATGAAAGCTGATCTAGTGAAATGTAAAACTTCTAGACAACTAAAGTACAAACAAAGTCTATAAATAAATATATTTACTTTAAGGTGGAATACGCATCATGGACCGAGCCAGGCCACCTCCCACTGGGCACATCAACATTGATTCAGGGTTGAAACAAAGTTTGCAATGTTTGCATATCAACGGTTGATATAGGGTTGAAATATAGTTGAATTTGAAAGTTGACACAACATAATCAAAATCAACTGTGATTCAACATCTAACCATCAGTGCTGATTCAACATTTGTATTTATATGTTGATTCAATGTTGACACAACATTGACACAACATTGATATGATGTTGAAACAACATTGATATTTGTTAGGGCATTCTTTGTTGACATGACAATGACAACATGACAATGACAACATTGAAATAGAATCAATGAAAAAGTGTTGATCAACATCATTAACACAATATCAGCGGGTTGTCAACGTTGATGCAACGTTCTGTGCCCACTGGGCTGGGATCAATGTACGTGATTTTCTTGTCATAGTCACATATGACCTGAAAAAAATTATTTACGTAAGTTTTTTTTTCTCAGTGCTGACAAAATTATATATATTTAGTTATTTTCACCGTTAAGAACTGATAAATGATTTATTTATATACAAAAAATATGGAGGCCTTGCTTCATCCTACAGGTGCTAACCTGAAATAAAATTATGTAACCTTTAAAATAGAAAGCAAAGTACAAACTTACTGTGGTGTTAATGGAGTGGTATCCATTTCTGTTGACATACGGGCTCTCATTTTTCCGGAGTCTTGTCAGTGGGACCTGTACCATCTACGAAACCCAAAGACAAATGGAGTCTTCTGCTCAACCTCTTCATCATTGCATTTCACCTTGTGCCTATACAGCTTCAGGGCAGCTACCACCTTGGCCTCGAAGCTGTGGGGCCACTTGATGAATCTGTTTCGGTTGGTGTAAAAGAAGCCCACTGCATCTTTCAAAGCATGGCAGACAGCAGTCCTCGAGACTTTTTGAGAGTCCCCAGTCAGTGCATAAAAACTTCCAGACGCAAAGTATCTCAGGATAAGGCAGAACTGAAAAAAAAGATATGTGTTAAAATAACAAGAAAATAAAGATAAAATTAAGTGATTTAATCATAGGTTTCACGGCTCATATAAAAGGATGATTATGGGTGTAGACCACTGAAATAGACATTGTTACATGGGTTATTCTTAGAAGAGACTTGTGACATGGGCCTCAGATACAAGACTAAATAGGTCAAACATAGGCTACAGGGTCTTTGCATATATTTTGACTCAATCAAAATTAGGTGTGAAATAAAATTACCCTGTCGACGTGAGAAAGACCTCCTCCTCTCTTGCTCCCTTTGAATTTGCTGTACAGCTTGTACTCCCCCACCAGTTTTCTTACAACATCTTTAGAGAGGCGGTATCTTGCTGCAAACTCTTTGTCATCAAAAAGAGTGAAAGGTGAGACCCTTTGATGGCACTTTCTTGTCTTCCTTCCCAATCTGTAGGTGGGGGGCGGCATATTGAAAAAAAATGACTTTCCTTCAGTTTCTGTCACTTTGTTTACACTGGTTCCTGTGTCTTTTATCACTCTACGACACGCCCCATAGGAATCAATATTGAACAACCAAAAGGCAGAAGGTCCAAAGGAACTGCCTTTTTTTGTCGTTGTGTCGGCACAAAGTTAAACACAACGACTTTTCTACAGCGAAAAAAGGATTGTGTAACCGTTTTATTCTCGTTATGCAGAGACAGAAAAAAACATAGCGAGAAAACATTTGTGTAACGGTTCGACCATGACACAACGAGGATAGGTATATTCTCGTCTTTTGTGTAACAACCTCCAGTTCAGTTCAGTTCTGTATTTTTTCTTGAATCATGGTTGTATGTGACTCTTGTAGTCATGAGTACCACAGAAACAAGAAGGCGTGCCCGGAGTGTACCTGACCCAACCCACGCTGGAAAGCGGGTGATCAAATGGTGGGACATACGGTGCCAGAAAATGGTTCATCCATACGTGACTCACACGGGGCCAAAGACGGGGCCACCGGGACTAAGAGCATAACAGCTAGGGAGGACGACTTGCAGCTGAGAATGTCAGGACATTGCGAGATTTAGACAGCGCGGAACGGGCATGGGAAGGGCCATTTCTGTGCTTGACAATGCATTGTGTCCGGACTGGTCGATTCACCCCATTGTTAATCCTATTGGTGACGGTACCAACCATCAGGCAAATGGTCCCAATGTCACAGACTCTTCACCCCAGCTGGGGCAGAATGTCCAGGCACAGCGGTGCCCGGCAATTAGCCCTTTGCGGGACAGGAACAAGCGCAAAGGGAAAAACATTCAAGTTTATTTTTGAACCAGGGGGGTGTTTCAGGTATTGATGATCCATTTCTCAAAAGCATGAATTTGTTGTCAGAAGCTAGCAAACATAAAAGCTGCGACCAGATTTCCATCTAGAATCTGATAAAAAATATGAAGACATGTCTATCACAGAATTGTTTTATGGTATGTAGGGTGTATACGAAGTTCTTGTACAAAAGAATTTGCCTGAGCTTCCAGCGTCAGCTTGTCTCGAGCACATGAGATTTGTGAAACTGAAGGTGCATGGGGGGCTATTTTTCAGCCAAACAGTTGGCCAAGTATGATTACAAGGTGGTTACCAGGGTTCTCGAACAAAAAATCCCATCCTTGGTCGCCGGGGACGATGTATATTTCCAAACTTGTCTCAGTGCAGAACATATGTCCTTTGTCAATGACCCTAAAAGATTAGTCGTAGATGTAACTGCGGTAGGGGGGGAGGATGTAATGAGGATAAGAAATGGGAATACACTGATGTATGTATTAATTGGAATTTCACTACCTGCTCCAATGACGACTGCTCTCGCAAACACATTTGCAAACATTCTAGGGGTTCCCATAAGGGGAAAAATTGTACCCTAGACCACAACTATCATGCTATCTGGTGGCCACGGGTTTAAGCTAACAGACCCAGGTGTGCATATAGAATGTTACTAGTGCAAAAACTATGACTCAGCCACTGTTACTGCCTGCCAGGAAATTAGTGAGATCTTTTCAGAGGAATAAGCTTCTGGTAAACTAACGGAAGTGAGTGTTCAACCTCAGTGCATTCATGCTATGGGTGCAGTTAAAAAGCCATCAGGAGGTATCAGGCCCATAACCGACGTGAGCTACCCCGACTCGTGTTTAATTAAATGCTACATGAGTGAAACATTCAAGTCATTTAGTTATAGATCAGTAGATACCATATCGGACCAATTAAAGCCGGGCATACTAGCACATTGCGCAACTTTAGTCTGAGGTGGTCACACTTTCTCCCACCGTGGGATCACCATGTTGAGTTGCTTCACATCAAAGAAAAGATACATCACACTCTCAAAGTCATTCCACCTAGACCTTGCCTGGTGGTGGGAATTCGCTGCCTGGTTAAACTGCACAGCGAAAATAATTCAACCTCCCGTTAATACATCTATGGTGTGCACTGATGTGTCTGGTACTGGATTCAGCGCATACTCAGGCATGGATTGGTTGTGTGGTCGGTGGCAGGAGGACTTTGAGACCACCACAATCACTGTGTCCCCCAACCAGCTCGGGATATACCCTGTAATATCAATGTTAAAGAACTGTACCCGATTCTTGAGGCCCTCACCAGATGCGGCCACATGTGGGTGGACCACCGAGTGGAATGCGTCACTGACAATACTCAGGTGGTAGCTATAAACACTGGTAGAAGTGTAAACTTGCCTCAATGCATCACCTCCACTCAAAAGGAAATCGCCTCGTCCCAGTGACCTACCCTATGTTATTAGGGTACCTAAAAAAAACTTATGACCTTAGCAGGCATGAACCCGGAAAGGATAGGCATGCACTCCCTGAGACGGGCAGGAGCACTGTACATGTATAGTCTTGGTCTCACCCTGGAGGACATCCGTGCAGGCCCAAGTGGCTATCTTATTCCTGTCTTCTCCCTCACTAGGATCAATCCATATTCAAAGCACTGCATGGATAAACCCTTTGCAAAAAACTATTTCATTATGTGCCCTAAGTTATAGTGAGCAGCCTACCACTTCTACAGGTCTGTCTTGGTGATGTGAGAATATTACAGAATGATGAAAAAAATCTTGATGTAAATATGCCAAAGTGTCATAAAATAGCATAATTTTGAGCAAAAGTTCCCAATACTTTATGCGGGCATCAAGGACATATATGGGTATGTGCACACCAAAGATTGTCTTTTTTTGATGAAGATAACCCATATATGTGCAGGGACATACGCAGTAAGCTCAATTTCAATGGTAGAGACCAACCTTAAATAAAGCAGAGATAAAATGTCTATCCTGTTGTGATTCAGAATATATGGAGAATGAGGCACAGCTCTTAAATCTAGGATCCGAAAATAATTATTCAAAAAAAAGAAGGTTGGAAATAATCAATAATTGGGTGGAGAATAGGGCAAAATGGGGATGGGTACAAACATATGCTCATACAGAAAAACTGGGTTGGTGAACGACATCTGGATCTGGCACCCAGAGAGGGGGAAAATGTCCCTCTTCATGAGTTTGAGTGATTTGGAGGGTTTGAAAGGTGAAATTCCACTTTTATGGGTGAGTGTGTTACATTAAATTATAGTGCAGAATGTTTTTGTCAATGGACCATTCTGGGTATTATTCATTATTTTACATATTTATCAAATACTTCGCCACACGCGCTCAGAACCTGCTCACAAGCTCACAGCTCATTCCTCCCAGTGTGTACAGTGAGCTGCTCTTACATCTCCCATACCAGGATGTTGTGAGAGCCGGACCCATCCCATTTCTGGGCACTGACTCACTGGGAGTATCACAACATACCGACATACCTGTGGACGCATTTCTAGGATGCAGGGAAATTCCACGATCTCCCTTCATCCTGATTGGTCCACTTATAAATAGAATTATTACCAGGTATGGTAATGCGTCCGATCTGACCAGACCCAACCAGATCTGACCTGCTCCTACCGGTACATTTCATCACCCTGTGAGCTGCTCACCTAGGTATATAAGACCGGTGAGGAGCCCCCAGTCTCCATCTTTTCTAAGCTCATCTTTTCTACTTACATTATCCCACATACAACCTCCCTAGTATCTAGGACCTACGACAGGTTGAGCTAGAAGCTTAGGGGCAGAGCCTGCATGCTGGCAAGTGTACGATTGTTACCACCTATATGTACACTCTGTCATCATGCAATAAACAAGGATCAAAGAACTTCTCTGGATTCAGTGTTCATTACAACATCGACTTGTAACGTTTCGTTGACATTTTGGTGGTCTCGACACCTTCTCTTACATACCACATACTCACATAGTTGAGTGCGTAGTATTTTAGCCATTTTGAATCGCAGGAGGTTTTTTAATTGTTGTTGAATAATAGATAACAGAGCCTGGTTAGCCTAACTGTCCTAATAATCGCTCTATTACATATTGAGCGCAGCATACATAACTATAGTGCATTGAAACAAGCTCATTATTCAAAGTAAATGAGCGAATCCTCCACAAAGGAAGACCACTTCATCCATCATTTCTGAGCCACTAACTTAACTGAAGCTGGACATTCCTGAGAATAAGATTAGTGTAATGTCTCTCCTAATTTGATCATGAACTTAAAGATTGACCAAATGTTGATAAAATATGATAGAGGGGGTCATTTTATGTTCATGTACTAGATTGAGTTTTGTAGCCAGGAATATTTATTTTTTGCTTAAAGGCAGACTAACAGTGGCGGATCAGTATCTAACAAAATGAGGGGGCGTGGCCAAAAAGGAAGGGGCACACCCTCCGGATTCTAACAATCTTTGAGGTCCAAGTCAGCAAATAACCTCTTTAGTGCAGGCAAAAGGGAGGGGCGCGCACCCCCACACCCCCTGTCTAAATCCGCCACTGACTGCACTATATGGACCCAATAATGTTTTTGTGTGTCCCCCCTTGCTTTTACCTTTTTTACACTTTTTCTGTTTAGCATTATTTGTATCATTCCCATGAAAATAACTGAAAATGATATGATTCATCACATTCTCTCTTTTCATATCAACATCACATTTTATCATCAGGCCCAGGCTACATAGAAAGATTTATGTACCTAGACACAGATGCCGACAACGATGAAGAATACAATGTGACCATTTCTCACTCGATCTATCATACACGTTAATCTTACAATTGAATATAGCATTACTTCGGTTGACATAGTATCATATGATATGAACCTAATTCAAAATGCATGCAAATTTGCATAACAAGTGATGGAGCAGCATCCACCCCTGCACCTTAACTATCTCATGTAAATGTTGTTTGCATCACCCTTTGATTCAACGATTCCAAAATCTCAGAATGGAGTCTTGGCTGAAGTCTAGGCAAATCATCTCTGTTTTCAGATAGAAATAATGTAAACAAGAGTAGAAAGGAATATGTGTAATGTAATCTGTTGAGAGGGGTGTGTATAGCCGATTATATAACATACCGTATTGGCCTGTATAAACACTGGGGCGCTCATAAGTTTCAAGTAGCCACTACCCCAGGTGCTAACTCAAAACAGCTGCTTATTCAATACTTAATTTAAAGTGTATTTAAAATTTTGAATACCCCTATACCCCCCGCACTTATTCAAGCCCGGGCTCCTTCAAAGAGCTGGTGCTTATACAATCTGATGCAGTAGTGTCAAACAGAATTTAGAGGGTGTAACAATATTGATCATTCCCATTCCAGCTAACTGAGGTCATGAGGAAAGTGGAAAACTTCAGAAATAAGAGGTTTATGGTTGCACATGGCACATGGGATGGTAGGCCTCCTAAACAAAGATGTTGAAAATATTTATTTTGGTTGATTAATCAAAGGGGCATGTAGAGAGTGTAGGAAATTAGGTCCAAGGGGCACAAACTTGCTTGTAACATTAGGTGAGGCTCCACTACGCGATTTTTGCTGAAAATCGGAGCTATTCTCACAAAAGCAGACACAAACACAGATTATAGAGTGGTATTTGTTAATATTTCAAGGTGTAAATAGAAGATTGAGAGAGCTTTCTGTTTATGTGGGGAAGGCTTTTTGTACAATCTCAGGCACATTTTTGTTACCAAAAGATGTTTTTGTTTACTAAATCAAGTTGACCTTATGTAAATATTGCAGACTTTCACACTGATGACTATCCGCAACTTAATATCAGACAGGTTTGATTTTTACAGTACAAGACCCTGCGATCTGTGTGACTGCTGTGTTGTTATTTATATTTTGCTGTGTTGATATTTATATATTGAACTCCCACCCAATAGCAAAGTCTATGCAGGTGCAGGTTAGTTGGTAAATATGGCACACAAGGAGAGAGATCACCCATAAAATAACCCCTGAAATCTCATGTTTACAATTTTTAATCTCATGTTTACACTATAGGAATGCCAACAGCCTATACCTTAGGCACTATAGGGATAAAATTAGGTTAGACTGTACCAAAAAATCGCGTAGTGGAGCCTCACCTATTTAACTACCCATATTGGCTATGTTTTGACTGCGTTATTTGTAAATGTACTTTGGCTTTCACATATATTCTCGAATCACATTGCTGTTTAAATCATAAGAGACTATATTCCCATATGAAACTAGTTTGATTCAGAAATGTTATAATAATGTACTTCCAGACAATACTAACTTCCAACACGCCATTGAGACCATCAATGCTCTCTCCAAGGCACAGGTTCAATTCAAGACCCATGTACGAGTGTGTATGTGTAAGTCATACCTTAAGTTAACCACTAACACTGCATGATGGCTCAAACATCTTTATTTGTCATGATGCTAGCTATTCTTTTGGTAATTGCATCCTATTATATGAAAGGAAAATATTGTGCATATAGAGTAGGTACCTCAGGCCAAGAAAAATAAAAGCTGTGTTTCCAGTAACATGGTCAAAGTGCTAGGGTCGGTAGGTCAGATTTTTTTTTTTTTTTTTTGATTTTTTTGATTTTTTTGACATTTATATAGGAAATGTTAGGGCACATATCAATGGATGTATCACATTCTGCGATTTCATTATAAAAAGGTGTTGTTGTGGCATGTGGGGCAAATTTAGAGTCACCAGTGACGATTTTCATTAAATTATAAGCCTAGATAGGTCAACAAACATATACAGAATAGTTAGATTACTATAATCACTTCCAATTTCCTTATTGTCATACTGCAGACACTATTGGATTTTCGTGTAATTACCACTAGTTGATTTTGGGGTTGTCTGGCAAAAGTTGGCTACTTTATTTTTTTCAGGAAAAGGTCTGCCAAATATTGAATATTTTGTCTATAACTTTGAAAATTCTATATCTACATTACTGAAAGCAACGCTACTGAAAGCAATGCTGCCAACATTAAAATAAACGAACACTCATATATATTTGGTGAAAGAAGCATCAATTAATCAATCAAAATTAAAGTAGCTGTACCCTCTGTTCTGACTCCTCGTTCTAAATCCGCAGTCTACTTCTTAAATTTGCATTTCCCCAAGACTTCCCCAGAACAAGATGTGCTGTAGATCGGTCACACAGTGTTTAAGAGACATCCATTGGACCTTCTAACCCGTTGTATACAACATGTCTCTATGACATGGCCTAAAACATTGCTGACTCTTACGGTGTGGTTGATGTGATTTTGAGTGAAATATATAGTGCACTTTAAGGGAGTGATCCTTTTTTAACAATGGGGGGGGGGGCGGGCTGGTGAGTTAGTGCGTGGATGCCCAAAAAAATAATTGGCTCTCCCTGCTGAGGGTCAAAATCTTTTTGACCCCCCAAGGCCCGAAAATTGCATGCGAACGTGCCCTTTTAACCTATAGTAATGCACAGGCTTTTTCACTGAAAACAGGTGAAATTATTCAAGAGGTCAAAAGAATTCTGGCCCCCTCCCCCTGAAACCCACCAGCCCCGCCCGCCCCACCCTGTTGTTAAAAATTGATCAATCCCTAATATCAGTCCTCTCTAGATACTGACAAATTGAATACAGTAGGCCTACATACTTTGCTGTTCCATAGTGATGCCGGCATGTAGGCTTTTGTGGGCATGGAATCTAAATTGCCAGCATAGGGCCTTAGGACGCTGACTGCCCTGATCTCAGCTTTCAGTGAACAGTGAAAGAACTTTTCAAATCAGTCAATTACAAGTAAAGTTGTGTATAAATACAATTATGGTGAATTTTGTACCTGCTGCGTTGAAATATCAAGTCATTTGGCCTGTGTGAGATAGAAATGGCCTGCATAAGATGCAAAGGAGCAAGCCACTTTGGCCTGAGTCGAGAAAAGGTTTTCGGCAATGATACATGCAAATTTGAGCGAAATTGGCGGTTTTCGACGCTAGATGGCCCCAGGTGAATAACTTCTGAAATAATTGTCGTAGGAAGCCAATTTCTTTTTTAGATTGAAGCTAACATTACCCCGAAGCTATAGGAACAGGTTTTACAGTGTTGTATAGTGTATTCTCCTTGCAGATCTACAATCTTTATTTTTCATATTTCCAAAAAATCTCTTTACAGGTTCACAGATACTTTGTATTCCAGCAGACCAGCACAGCTGTCTTAACATAACTTGTTTAAAGCAATCCTGGTTGACAAATATAGCACCTCCAAGATATCTACATGAAACAATAAATCAATGCTCGACGCACATTATGAACCTGACCCGCAAACTACTCTGACCCTTGATCCCTGGGTTTGATCCCTCATGCCAAATTCATGATGAACGTTTGAGAGATTCATAGTACTGTAGGGGTATGGTATTTATATTATTACACTCGTACCTTCATGCACCCGTGAGACTCAGACCTAGGTCTTCGGGTGTGGTGGGGGAATCCGGATGGCAGGTGGCAGCACCTGCCTCTGGGTTCGTATCCACTACACCAGGGGGCCTACCAGTCGTCCACCACACGTCACGTGGCAGGTCTGAGTTTCGCGGGCTTTTCCCCTATATAAGGGCGGTTCCACCCCCATACTCTTCAGTAGTAGTAGTAGTGGTGGTCCTAACCACTGCTCAACCTGGTCGTTACCTGAAAGGGTAACCAAATGCTCTGGCAGCATGTAGTCCTTTAAGGCTGTGATCGTATGTGACGAATGCTTCTGTAATAAAAGCTCGGTTGTCTACCCGGAAACTTCTCCTCTCTTCGTTATGATTTAATCTAACTTATTGAGTCGAATCACCACACTGGTGCCATGACCACTTGTTTTTTTGGGTAAGCACAGTCAGAAATGACTGAGCTGAGCCCAGTCAAGGGAAATGGCCCAGATTCTGAGCTAAATTCCCCGATGGAAGATGGTGAAATCAGGTCACCATCTCTAGCAACAGGGTGGAGAAATCCACAAGAACACTACCTAGATGGGTTAATGGATTTCGAAGATGTCAGAAAGAACTTACATGACAAACTGGAAGAATTTGGAGATTCCTTATTCATGCCAGGAGGTACTTTGAAACCTGCACCTATGCATAGGAGTACCGCTCAATTTGGTCAACTTCCATTTGATGTACCTAGGCCAAGTGCAGGTATGTTTGAAACTCCATATAGTTCTCAAATCAGACACCAGAAGTGTGGATTTGAGAAAAATAAAATGAACGAGCTTGAAGACATGAAAGCTGAATATGAGAAGATCCAATTAGATCTCATCACACTGACTGGAACTCGGAAAGAATTTTGACTGAAAACAAACAGTTGATGTCAGAACGTCTTGATTCCGATCAGGGTTATAGAGGCCAACAACAAGAGTTGTTGGATAGAATGGAGAAGGAAAAACATTGTTTGTGACCAGATGAACTCTTTGAGGGATGAGGACGAGGCAACAGAAAACACTGTACCTCGTTGTGAAGAACTAAAGGGCCATCAGGTTAGATTTACAGACAATACCTCGAAACCTCTTGGTTTAGGTACGGGAAATATTGGTATACCTGGAACTTCGTCCGGGAATACTGGAGGTGCTTCTATGAGTGAAATACAACAAAACCACTCAGCAGGTGCTTCCAACTTTGACAGCGGATGGCCACCACAGTCACCTTTAGGGGGACCAAATGGCCCTTATGCCCAATACGGATGGAAACCACCCCACAATGGAGCGAATCCATCTGATAGTAGTACCCGGAATGCATCTGGAGGAACATCCGGACAAACATCCAGAAATTCCCGTGCAACTGGAGGACAACCCGGATACTCTCAAGGATCCGGATCCTCAGCAGGTAGTTCCAGAGGTAACCCCTTTGCGGGTAGAGCTGGTTTCAGTAGTGGAAATCAGTCTTCTGGAACAGGAGGAAACACTAATAACAATAGTGGTTTCTTTAATTTTGGTGGAAGTACACAGTCCACCAATAACCCAGGGTCAACTTCTCAAACGGATGGAAACACCTCTTCACAGGTGCCTACATCGGGGGCAGGAGGATCAGGGGGTGTATGAGGACCACCACCCGAATCCTCCTGGGAAAAAGAGACTCAGTCGACGAGTATCTCTTTCTCCAGGGTTGCAAGCACTGCTTGATTCAAATACAGCGATTGCTAACCTAGGTGTTGATTGTTACAATCAGGGTCTGGACGATACGGAAATCATGGAATGGAGTAGAGGATTAATCTTTACTGGATCCATGAATCCGGCTCATAGAGTAGCTAAGATACCTACTCCTTTTAACGCCAAGAATCCTTGGAAGGAGGAGTATCAAGGATGTCTTTAACTGCAATGGATGGGGTAAAGGGGAAGCACTCCCCTATCTAGTATGCTGGTTAAAGGAAGGCAATGGTAAAGGAGCCATAGAACAATGGCGAGATTCCCAAATTAGAGGACTCTCAGACCATATGAAATATGATGAACTCATAGAGATTGCTTCATATTTATATGGAACCATAGTTGGAGAAGATCCTTGGTTGACATTCACTAAAAGAACTCAGAAACCTAAGAAGTCTGCCAAAGCTTTCGGTTTAGAATGCCAATGACTGTTGAATAAAGCCAGACCTCAATGGAGAATGGATGATGATCACTTCCTAGATGAAATGTTTAGACAATTCATCGATGGATTGCAGAATCAGGAACACAGGACCGTGGCCTGTGGTGCTTGGAAGAATGATGCCTATTTGACAGACTTGTTCCAGTCCTTAGATCATTATGATCGGAAGGCCCGGATCTTCGCCGGGAAGGTACCCCAACGGATGTCAGCTATGATAGTTCCAGAGGGAATACCTGATACTGATTTATCTGAATCAGGAGAACCTGATGACGACAAAAACATTGGGGCCCTTGGCCAAGGAAACCCCCAGTACAACCGGAACTGGGGGAAGAAACCAGGTTATGTCAAGGAGAAAGTGATTGCCACTAAAACTCCTGAGACAAAACCTGATACCAAACCGAACACCGGTCCATCTTTATCAGAGGACCTGGTTACCACCTTGGTACAGAAGATCACTGAAAATCTTAGAAGGCCTAGGCCTGATAGGAATGTAGTGAAGTGTTTTAGATGTCAGGAAACTGGACATTATGCTGCTGAATGTGAAGCAGATAAGCCAGTTTATCGAAATGCTCGTTACCGGAATAATCCGGATAAGGAGGACTCAGGGAAGAAGGAAAACTGAGTGGGGGTGTCCATGATGGCAACCAGATTACCCCCAGAGTGAGTGATTGCCATGACTGCCAGCCTATCACCGCTTGTAGTACTAGTGAGAATCCTCTAGCGATTTCGCCCAGCAGTGAAGCTAAGGAACCTGATCAGTTCCTTACTCATGAGGCTGGGGAGACTGATAGTACACCAGGTGTCAAGAACTGTCAGAAGAAAACTGAGGGGAAACCCAATATCAGTCAAGAGGAAGTGACCAATAGGTTGGCCAGGGTGGGGTGTGCCCAGCTTCCCCCAGGTCATCCTTGTCTTGAATTTTTGAAAGGATGTGGATTTGACCTCGGCACTAAGACGGAACTTGCCAAGTATGCAAGTTGTCCTACCTACTTGAAAGGTAGGAGGTGGTACGCAGTTGTATCTGTGAGTGGTAGGTCTGCTGAGTTTCTTGTTAATACAGGTGCTAGCCACTCCTGTATTGCTAAGAGACTCTATGATCTTTTGCCTACGAATCATGAAACTTTCATAATGGAAGGAAATGCTCGTACGGCCGATGGTAGCATGATGCAAACGTATGGTAGAACATGTATGAGGTTCAGTCTACAGAAGGATAAGGATTTTATCCTTACTCCTACTGTGGTGAACATAGCAGATGATGGTATACTTGGTCTGGATTTTGCTGCATTGAATGGAGCAAAGTTGGATTCCCAGAGGGGAATATTGGAGGTTAGAGACCCGTACCATCTCGAAGTACAATGTGTACTCAGACAAGTAAGCAGTGTAGCCAGTGTAGCCCAGACTGTTAAGATACCACCAGGCACTGCCTGTGATGTCTTATGTCAAGCAGATAGAGAGTTTTTAGGAAAAACTGGAGTTATAGAGCCAGATGTGGCAATGTTGTCAAGTAGAGGATTGGAATCCGCTGATGTCCTAGTAGCAAATGCTGCTTGGACAGTGGTTCCTATATCCGGTAACAAGACTGTCTACATTCAGAAGGATATGATTCTAGGGTCGGTTGTCCTCTCTGAAATAGTAGAAGGCTGTGAGCATGCTTTGGCACCTGGAGTCCCTTCCTCATCCGAAAGGAACCCGGAATTAGATATTCTAATAGCCAAAAGTCATGTTGAAACTGATGAACAATGTGAAGCCTTGACTGACTTGCTAGACAAGCACTGTAAAGCTTTTGCAGCACCAGGTGAAGAATTGGGGCATGCTGATAAGGTACTGCATACGATTGACACTGGTGAGAATGAACCTCTTAAGATTCCTTATAGAAGACTCCCGCTAGCCAAGAAAAGGGTAGCTGAGGAGGAGATAGCTAAAATGCTTGAACAGGATGTGATAATTCCATCCACCAGTCCATGGTCTAGCCCTGTGTGCATGGTGACTAAGAAAGATAATACCATCCGTTTTTGCATAGATTACTGAAAGTTGAATGGTATGAACAAGAAGAATTCATATCCCTTACCACGGATTGATGAGACTATAGACTCCCTTGGAGGCAATCAATAGTATTGCTCTTTAGACTTACAATCCAGGTATTGGCAAGTGGGTATGCATCCGAAAGATATGGAGAAGATGGCCTTTTCCAGTCATATTGGGCTATTCCAATATAATGTGATGCCGTTTGGGTTATGCAATGCACCTGCGACATTTGAAGCCATGATGGAAACTTTATAAAGTGATCTATTATGGAAGAAATGTCTTGTCTATTTGGATGATGTGATAGGTGTTGGAAAGCCATGTGAAGAATGCTTGGAAAATTTAGGTATGGTTCTGGAACGAATCATAGCTAATGGATTGAAGCTGAAGCCCAAGAAATGTGATCTCTTTGTGAGATCCATCAATTACTTGGGACGAGTAATCTCGAATGAAGGGATTAAAGCTGATTCAGAGAAACTGGATGCTGTGTCAAATTGGCAGGCACCCACGAATGCTAAAGAAGTTAGATCCTTTATACCAGGATATTCGAGGGTCGCCTTTCCTATTCAGAGTTTGTCCCATTGGACACCTGGAATGAGGAAAGAACAATGTCCTTGGGGATCCGAGCAAGACAAAGCCTTTATGAAAATAAAGGAGTTGTTTGTTAGTACACCTGTGTTAAAGTACCCTACGGAGAATGATCATTTCATTCTGGACACTGATGCTAGTAATGAAAGCATAGGAGCTGCCCTTTCTCAGGTCCAGGATGGGGTTGAGGTTCCTATAGCCTTCGCTAGTAACACATTGAGTAAATCTCAAAGAAATTATTGTACCACTTAACGAGAGTTGTTGGCTGTGGTGGTCTATACGAAGAAGTTCAAACACTTTTTGTGGGGAAGTGATTTCACTCTGCGGACGGATCACTCTTCTCTCAGATGGTTATTGAACTTCAAGGATGCGGAGGGGATGATAGGTCGCTGGTTCCGAATTTGGTCTAAATCACAGCCAGATTGAACACTGAGCCGTGACAAAACATTTAAATGCAGATGCTTTGTCTAGAATCCCAGTGAGGAAATGTGCAAACGCTGAGTGCACTGATTGTGGAGCACACAATGCTGTATTGGCAGGGGTTCGAGTACCTTTCGACACCCAACCAGAATATGTTTTGAATTGGTCCATGGAGACTATTCAACAGTTCCAGGAGGCTGATGCAGTCACATCACGTTTAATTAAGTTTCTTAATCAGGGTATCTGTCCTCCAAGACCTGAGGTGTCATTGGAGAACAGGGAAATGAGATGGTTCCTAGCTCAATGGGCTTAGCTAGAAGTCCAGGATGGTCTTCTATTCCGATAGAAGAACTATTCTAATAGGAAGAAAGCCTTGCAAGTTGTCATACCCAATGCGACGAGATATTATGTATTTCTGTCATGGGCATAGAACTAGTCGCTAGAACGTCTAGCTAGACGATACTATTGGCCTGGCATGAGTACAGATCTCACCCGATGGGTAGAGACCCGTCCCGAATGCTGTAAGAACAAACCAGGACCCGGGTTAGGCAAATTGCCATTATCCCAGGAACTGTTTGGTGTCCGATTTGCTAGAGTAGCTGTTGACATTATAAGTGGGATCCCTCCCACTCCTAGTGGCAACACGTGTATGATGGTCGTGTCAGATTATTATACCAAGTACACCTGAGTGTATCCTTTGCTGAATCATAAGGCTGCTACTTGTGCTATGGCCTTTGTAAAAGGGTGGGTATTACACCTAGGTGTCCCACATAGTGACCAGGGCAGAGAATTCGAGTCTAGCCTGTGGCAAGAGATGTGTAATTGTCTAGCAATTTGCAAGACAAGAACTAATCCCTATAGGCCACAGAGTAATGGACAAGTAGAGAGATTCAATAGGACACTGATCCAAGTATTGAAATCTCTAGTAAATGAGCAGATGGATGATTGGGATGAACAGTGTGAATTTGTGATTCATGCTTACAATAGCACTGTACACTCGAGCACCAATTGTTCCCCTAATCTCCTTGGTTTTGGAGAGGATTTAATTATGCCAGCAGATTTGGTGTTTGGCATAGTGAGAATGAATCCAGAAGCCCCTTGCCAGGTTATGTTTGTAGAATCTCTACGAGATAGCTTCAAACAAGCCTATGAAAGGGTTAGAGATGAGCTGCAGAAAACTGCACGTTGGCAGAAGGTTGGTTATGACACAGGTCTAAAAGCTAGTTTTTTTAATCTGGGGGATAGAGTTTTGCACCTACACCAACCCCTTGCCAACCTGAAATTAGCTAGTAATTGGGATGGACCCTTCACTATAACCCAGGTTATCAGTGATTGTACAGTGATTATTACATCACAGATTGGTAGATGTTACAAGTCAAATGTAGCGAGACTGCGCCCATGGAGGGGGAGGGATACCTCCACCGAAATGTATGGTGATGGTCTTTTGCAAGTGCTAGAACAGGATCGTGTGAGACAACTCAAAGTGGTACCGACCCGAAAGCGAGGACCCGGGAGGCCACGGAAGGTTGTAGACCTGAAGAGGGTGGTGCCCCCTGTTGTAACATCAGGAACACAGGGGAAGATACAAAAAGTCTCGGCAGGTGCAGGTAGAAATAAGATGAAAGGTCCTTCTAAGGCTAAGAAGACCTCGGAAAAGGCTCTTATGGATACCAGGTCAATAAAAGAGGCCTCAAAACCTCTTAGACGCAGTCCAAGGTTGCTCAAGGCTGCCGTAACCTAACCTGTTAACACAACGAGTGTGTTGTCCTGTACTGTGTACTGTTATATGTTGTAACCTTGTTCAATGTATATCTGAGCCGGTCGCGAGTTTCTGGAAAATGACCCATGACAATGTACCCACGGTTATGGACGAATAATCTGGTGGATAAGCTTATGCTATCCATAAACTCCATAATACCTAGTGAGTTGTCATGGTTGAAACACGAATACAGAAAGAAAGAACCTACCTTGGAGAAGGAGTACGAATGCTGTCTATATTATGTTCATGAAATACAACTTGTGGTGTCACTCTAAACTAGTTCGTATACTGTGCTATTACATAAGGACTGTGCTTATTACCATTGAACTATGGACTTTTAAAACTGGATTACGTTATTATAAACTTAAAACTACAACTTGTCAGCTAGCACTAGAGGCATCTGGGTTTAGCTACGCCCACAAAGTCCATCAATACTCTACAACTGGATTTACTACTACTTCCAGTTAGCTAGCACTACAGGCAACAGGGTTTAGCTATGCCCATCTACATATTCCTCTATAGCACCTCAGGCATCAGGGTTCAGCTTGCCCAAAATCTACAAATTTCAAGATTATATAGCACTTCAGGCATCAGGGTACTGCTCGCCCATACCAAGACATCAACAGCATCCGGCTCCACCTGTATTCTCCACCTACAAACAAGAAACTTTGTTAATAGTTGTAATCATATTATTGTATTCCTTATAAAACTGTATTTATAACTTTGATATCTTTTATAAAGATATATTATTATATAAAGGTACTTACCTATAAGTAAACTGGATCTGCGTATCCTAAAAATTATTTAAGGTAGTACTAGACCTATACTTGTCTAAATAGGTCATTCCTGGTCTCAACATATTAAGAGACTATACTTCTTCTGTGCTTTGTGAATATCAAACACTAAGGTATAATTGAGCTACGTCTCAAATATATAAATATTTTTTTTCTATAACATAGAGAAGGTCCAGTGGATTTCTATAATTTATCATATTACTCAGGTTTAAAACCTTATTGTGTTCAAAAATACAAGCATACCAGTGTGGGTGCTATATATTTTTTTCTACTAAGTCATAAGGTATCAGAATGATTATTCATTTCTGATATTTATTGTTCAGTTCACTCTAAAGTGGATAAAGTTGTTAATTTAAAAAGTCAGGAAATTTTTTTTCCCGGGTATAATAACTGTAGTATGGTCATGACATACAGCCACCAGTCCTTTTCAGGACTCTATTATTGTCAAAGTTAATATAATCTGTGATACTTACACTTATCATAGGTCGTTGTCATGGTAACCATAAAATTATAAAAAGTTATAGGAACTTTTGCGGTTGCTATAGTCATGATTACTTATGGAAAAAGAAGCATGTGCGAGGATTAATTAGGGAATTTTAAAAAAATATCTGACAAATATCTAGCCCACCAATCTTGATGAGCTTTAGACATAAGCATGGTACAACACTGTAGAGCACTCGATGCAAATTTGACAGCATTCCAAAGTATATTTCCTGAGAAAATGAATGCATCCTTCACCCTCATGTGTGGGTGAAAAAAGAACCATGTGCGAGGATTAATTAGGGAATTTCAAAAATTATCTGACAAATATCTAGCCACCAATCTTGATGAGCTTTGGACATAAGCATGCTACAAAGCTGTAGAACACTCGATGCAAATTTGACAGCATTCCAAAGTATATTTTTTGAGAAAATGAAGGCATTCTACGTCCGTGTAAACCAAAATCCCATGTGGGTAGATTGGGAAAATTAAGACAGAGATAAACTTACCTTTCTTTGCGTGTTGTCTAGCTGAGAAGATCGTCCAGCCAGCTTCCGTGGGAGCTGAGAAGACAAAAAGAAAACTTAAACACACAACAAAGAAGTCGCAAATAGCAAAATCCAGAAAAAACTAAATCCGTAAAGAATGAATGGACAACACTTCCCTCTCCAAAGATTCGCCATATACTGCCGAGTCCGTGACAAACTTTGGCGCGAATATTGTTGATATGAGAGAGAGGAGAGGTGTGATTGGCGCAGAAGAGACGGAGTTCGTGATTGGGTAAGCGCACATCGCATGTGGCGCCACACACGGCCAAAGCGTTGCAACTCGCTGGGACAATTTCGCTGGTCGCTATCCGACTGCCTTGAATGACAAGGTGTCACGGTACTAATAGGGCCAAGGACGTTCTGATTTTCCCCCCATCTTCCACCATAAAACTGGCGTCAATCGGGTTCTAATTTGATGGCGTTCACAAATAAAGGCTTAAATTAAAGCTGAAGTCATTCTTGATTTTTTTAGCATGGTCAACCATAACGGAGTCAGATCCGTTTTTGCACCAGTTGCCATGGAAACCACCATGTTGAATAAATTACATGATACAGGCACCCCTGACAAGTCACAAATGTGACCTTGGACCCCTCTCTGACACAATAGGTTTCCATGGTGACCAAAAAATTTTTTCAACTTTTTCCCCCCAAATCGTTACCTTTCTTCTGGTACCAAAATTATTAATCTGCGATAAAAATAAGGTCCCCTGGCACTGATTATACCAAGCAAAACACTGTTTTTAGTTGGGACTATTTAGCTGTCCTAGGTTTACTGGGGCGGAATACTACTGTGACACCACAACCACGTAGTCATCGAGAGAACCGGTGGCGGTGAGACTATAGACGAGATCGCACAATTTGTCAGCACCATTTTGGTAAATGTTAGTCCCTACCAACATGCCTCTAGCAGGGTCTAAATCTGTCCCTGGTTGTGGACATAAATAACCGAGGCGGCGGCGAGTGTGCAATGGTACCAACAATCTCAGCATTACATAACAGCAGTGTTTACATTGTGTACTAGGATCAACACACCGAGGAAGCAAAGTATCCCTTGGGATTGTGTTTCTCCTTAGGATTAACATTAGACAGTCAGAGGGAGAGGCATTATATCCCACCCAAAGCCAATAACTCCTTCTGTATCTGCATAGTAACAACGAGAGGTAATAACCCCGGGGGGGACACTCAGATTTCTTTTGACGGGGGTGTGTGGCTGGGCCTCTGACAACCCTTACCCTTGGTTAGAGGGATTTTGGGCAAAAAGTGACCCTTGGTGAGAGGGATTTTGGTAAAAAATGTGCACAGTTAAGTTTTTTATTTTGAAATTTACCCTTGATGTGCGGAATTTTTATCAAAACTGACCATATTTGGCAGAAATTTTGATGGAAATCCCGAAAACTGGCAATTATTTTGACATGCAGGGTCAAAATATGAGAAAAGTGACCCTTGGTGAAAGGGATTTTGACCAAAACCAGACCCTTAGTGAGAGGGATTTTGGCCAAAAAGTGACCTTGCCAGCCGTACACTCCTGTCTGTGTTATATATTGAGTGCCCCCCCCCCCCCGGGGTAATAACACTCACAGGTCATTTCACCAGATTGACCAGCTGCACCCTGAGTTTAGGCTGATCCCGTGGTCTATAACATAATAAAATCAGCGGCGGATTTAGAGGGGGGGCGTGGGGGCGTGAGCACTCCCCTTTTTCCCAGTACTTAAGAGTTTAATTAGATATTTTAAACCCAAAATTTGCTCAAAAATAGGGTAATCGCCCCTCCTTTAGGGCTGCGCCCCCTCCTTTTCCACATCCTGTGTCCGTCACTGTACAAGCCACTTCCGGGTCCTGCTGGGTTTTATGGTACTTTTCAAAGCCTGAGGAAGTACATCTATAGATACCTACGTGTTTCGCCTGTTTGTCTACAGACGATGCGATGATATAGAAAAAAGGGACATTGCATTTAAGCTCACCTGTCAGGTATGCCTAATACACCTTATATTCAGTCCAATGTATATATATACAGGGTAGCACAGTACCGTCATGTGCTACCACAGAACCCTTATTGTGGTGATTTTTGATTAATTTTATCAATGGGACTGGGAGCAAGTCTAACCAAATTCTTGATCCTATTCACATTTCCATCAAATTCTTTGTCCTTTGCATTTTATTTTACATGCAGGATGTCGGGTTAAATTCTAGCTTACAAGGGAAGACAACCATGCATAAAGCTGTTTCCAACCTGAAGAAATACATAGACTCTGACATGAGTTTAAGATATGGCTTATATATATATGCACTTTATGGTATGATAAATGTATCCCTTTCCTCTTCAAAACCTCTTCAAAATGGTCCTCGTGTGCTAATATGAAACTTCCTAGATCTTTCCATGAGGCACAGTAACAATATAACTGTAAATAATTGTTTACCTTATTTGGGTTACATTCAGTTTATCTTCCTTCAGTACAAAAGTATGATATGTGCCCGCAGGTAAAAGATAGCTATTGCGTAACTGAGGTAATTGTGTAGACAATCAATGACAGTATAAAGAACCCAGTCCTATGAACATCACCCACCTATTGACCAGACACCAGGTATGAGCGCCTCATGGGTACATGAAGGCAGGGTCTGGGCGGATATGCTTATCAATTAACATTTACCTCATAAAAATGTTCGTACAGCAAATCAACATAAAGGCTGCCATTCCATTGAATCATCGAGGCAATGACACACGGGGTCTCTCTGTGCACATAGTGCTGTTTGATATTAGCTCTCTGAGGAATTTGATACCTGTGTGATTAGAGACTCAAGAGTAAGGTACCTCCTTTCAAAGCTCAAGAAATATTACCGTAATTGTACTACTGTTCGCTGCCTACCTGGTAAAGGTATTGAATACATCTGCCTAGAGGCTAGTTATTACTTGAGTAAGCACCCATCCGTGAAGGGACTATATATCGCTGCTGGCATATGTGACCTATAATAATTAAAGACAGGGAAACCAAGTCTGTACAGCAGTGACCCGGTAGACTGTGTGCTACATGTAACTGACAAGTTCAATGCCGGTATTAATATGCTTAGACGCCTACACCCACACGTACAGATTGTTGTGTGCACCCTCTTTGGTGCTGACCTTGGTGGAAAGGTAATGGTATTGTAGTGGTTCGTCTCGTTAAGTTAGATTAAATCATAACGAAGAGAGAGAAAGTTTCCGGGTAGGCAACCGAGCTTTTATTTCATAGCTTATGTTACATACGATCACAGCCTCAGAGGACTACATGCTACTAGGGCATTCGGTTACCCTTTCGGGTAATGACCTGGTTGAGCAGTGGGTAAAACCACTACTGGAGAACATGGGGGTAGAACCAGCCTTATATAGGGGAAAAGCCCGCGAAACTCAGACCGGCCACGTGACGTGTGGCGGACGAGTGGTAGGCCCCCTGGTGTAATGGATATGAACCCAGAGGCAGGTGCTGCCACCTGCCATCCGGACTCCCCCACTACACCCGAAGACCTAGGTCTGAGTCCCACGGGTACATGAACGTAAAGTGTAAACACTATACCCCTACACTGCCCCCCTTAGACAATAACTTGAGGGTAATAAAACCGCAGTGTATTAATAACCTAGTAAGTGATTGTTTACAATACTAAAAAAAGGGGTATTAATTACACTTGCTCGATGTGAAATAGGCTACAGTATGAGACTCTCCTATTTCTGAAAAATTATACAATAATAGCATCGAGTATTGTTCATTTTATTTCCACCAGTAGCTATAACAACCACAAATGATAAATATAAATATCACAGATTTATATTAACGTTTGACAACAGTAGGGTCCTGAAAAGGACCGGTGGTTGTAAATAATGATCGTATCACAGTGATTAGACCCGGAAAAAAATTTTCGACTTTTTAAATTAACAACTCTGTCCACTTTTAAAGTGAACTGAACAATAACGATCAGATATGAATAATCATTCTGATACCATATGAACACAGTAAGGTATTGAACCTGAGTAATATAATATTAATTTTAGAGAAATCCATTGGACCTTCTCCATTTTATAGAAATAGATGATTATATATTTGAGACGCAGCTCAATTTATACCTTAGTGTTTTATATTTACAAACTACAGAAGAAGTATAGTCTCTTAATATATTGAGAACAGGAATGACCTATATAGACAATTATAGGTCTAGTACTACCTTAAATAACTTTTAGGATACGCAGATCCAGTATATTTATAGGTAAGTACCTTTATATAATAATATACCTTTATAAAAGATATTTAGAGTTATAAATACAATTTTACATACAATATAATATTATCAACAAAGTTACGTGTTTATGTGGTTGGAGAATATCAGTGGAGTCAGATGCTGCTGATGTCTTGGTATGGGTGAGCTGAACCCTGATGCCTGAAGTGCTATATTTAATCCAGGAATTTGTAGATTTTGGGCGAGCTGAACCCTTATGCCTGAAGTGCTATAGAAGAATATGTTGGTGGGCGTAGCTAAACCCTGTTGCCTGTAGTGCTAGCTAACTGGAAGTAGTAGTAGATCCAGTTGTAGACTATTGATGGACTTTATGGGCGTAGCTAAACCCGGATGCCTGTAGTGCTAGCTGACAAGTAGTAGTAGTGTAGTAGTAAATCCAGTTGTAGTTTAGAGTCCATATTAACGTAAAATGTCCATATTTCAATAATAGGCACAGTCATTATGTAATAGCACAGTATCATTATAATGTTGACAGCATTCAGTCTCCTTCTCCAAAGTGACTTGTTTTTTTTTCTTCTGCTTTCAGTGTCCGGATTAGGGTACCGTTTGGTACCCGAATCAATGAGGGTTGGATAAAAAAATGGTTTCTCATCCAACAATACATAGGTAATAACACCTCGGGACAAACAATTATGTCCAACCTTCATGCAACAGTTTTCACTGCTCCATGTTCTCCTCGGGTGGCTGGTTTGGACCCGGCTGTTGAGCCTGTGGCTGAACAAGAGAGTCCACACCAGCTCCATCCGTAGGTGCAGCCAATGCGGGGACAGCTGGTGTTAGTTTCACCTTCTGGCGTGCTTCGAACAGGCTCAAAGCATGACCAGGTGTGCCGTCCCAGTTATCCATGATAACTCCAAAAACCTTGAAGAACTTTTGTTGGTTCTTCATGTTCATTGCTCGTTCTAGGTCGAGCATCTGAGAAGCTGTTTCCTTCTCGGATAAGGCTTCCTGCCGCAGATTAGCAGCCTCCTGCTTATCTTTGGCAACATCTGCCTTTATCTGAGTAGAGATCCGGTTGATCTCTGACTTCTGGATCGCGTCTATGCACTGGAGAGTGCTCGACACGGTCCGACGGTACATATCCAAATGGAGGTTTTCCAGGTGGTGCTGTAACGTCTCAAATTGCTTGCTCTGAATAGTGCAAGACAATTTGTCCTCCTTCTTGAAGAAGGTCTCCACTGTCTGGATCACCTTAGGCCGATGAACCACAGCACCAGGTGGGGGTACCTGACCCTGAGGCTTCGGCTGTGCTCCAGACCCACTCGCAGTGACAGCTACACGCGTATGCGAAGAAGCAACTGCAGTAGTAGCCACACTAGCGGTGGTCGTAGGAGGGCCTTGACTTGGTAGTCCCTGAGCCAGGGGCAACCGTGACAATTCCCTTCTAAGGTCTGTGACAGTCAACAATGGCGCGGGTGGACGTTGTCTCACCACAGCACTCATCGTTGGTCGTAGAGCTTGACCTCCTCCTGTCGGCAGTTCCTGCTTGACCCTCCCATACTGATCAAAGATTTGCATCTCTGGTCCGGGTGGGCCCATAGCAGGGTACTGCTTCGGGTCTCTGACATTCAAAGGCGCGTGCTTCCGGGAGGATTGACCACCCGGTCCACTGACACCAAAGAATGTCGGGTTCGTGCACCTTGTGGGGTCGGTGCTCGTCCATAATGAGAAGGAGTTCCAGTAGGAGACGGAAGATGTGGCTTCTTCCTTCCCCCATTTGTCTGTCTCTCCAGCGCCTCCAGTGGTGACCTGGCTCGGCTTGGAGATTCGGACGCCTGTCTCTTTCTATCTGCCACAGAGGGTCCCTGACGGTAGTCCCTGCGGCTTTGGATTTGTTCTCCGGATGGAGTTACATAAGCCCCACCCCGGCGGCGGGCCTTGTTGCTCCTCCATTCGTTTAACAGATCGTACTCCTCCTGGGCGTACTCTAATTTGCCGGACCCGGGAGTCTGGGCAAACCGAGCCTTCAGTTTCTGGTTAGTACCCGGAACCGTTGGCGCAAACTGCTTCGTACTCGGGGTGAGGGAAGCAAGTTTCTCGGCATTGGATGCTGGGCCTAACTTTGTCTGGGGCAATCAGCCCCAGAGTAGGGACATAAGGCCCCCAGTAGGAGGTCCATCATCACAGAATCACCAGAACCACTCCAGAGGTAACATCTCCAGCCATCACTCCTGCTACCTGCTATAGCTCTACACTATGGTTAAACTATGCTAGACAGGCATAGGGTTCAACCATCTCCTACAAGACATCCACCAGAGGGTAAAGTTATACATTATTACATTATTCCTCTAAGCAGCAGGCCAGGAGCTAGGTGTGGGTCTTTAATATATGTGACACTCACATAAAAAAAAAACAAAAAAAAACTAGCTGGCTGAGTGAATTTAACTTTTGGCCTATGCACATTGCTTTAATAAATATCGAAATTTATGTTTGATAGAGAACGTCTGCTGTAAATACTTACTAACAATAAAGAATAGGTGGGTGTCAAATACAGTATATGCTGGAACAAAGTCACATGATTCAAGTACAATTAAAGTTACATATTCATAACAGTAATATAATTAGTGGGTACAGCTCCCATCACAATTCTATGATATTATGTACATAAATCTGGTTACAGGCAGCAAGCAAACAAGTTGTTTGTGCTAAGGGGATTGGCTTCAACCATGAAGTCAACAGAAAACAGCCGTGGCCGGCACAGAGGTGCAGATCAGGGACCTATCGTCTTAAACAGTCCACTGAAGAAACGCAGATAGACACCTGAATACCACATTTCAATCTCTGTTACATTTTACTATATGATTTTGTGATAGGACATCATCCCTACATCATCCCTACTGCAGGTTAAAGAAAAGAAAATTGTAATTTATACTATCGCATCCTATATAAACACAAGCAGATGACACTAAGCAAACATTTTGAATGAACAAGGTCATGATATAATCTATTAATTTTGGTACTATTTGTCCATCTTACTAATTGTGATGTAAAAGTGTACATACAAAATTAGCTTTCATGGTAAAAAAAAGTACCTTGTTGAAGCTATTTCAAGACTGGGATCTGATTTAAGACTCATATTATTCAGTATAAACTGAAAACATGACTTGTTATTGAAAAGTAATTACAAATAGGGTGCAAATTGGGGGTCAACCTTCAGTCTATTCAGTAATGCTCTATAGTGTAAGATTGTCATATATATATAGGACACATCCTGACTTGAGATAAGATAAATTATATTGCCCTAGTAAAATACTATTTTTATGTATTGAGGCAGCAGATGCAACTGTTACACAACATGTGCCTGACATACCTGTGACATACTTCAGAAAAATAAAGTAGCAATGTGCATTGCAGGTAACCCGAAAAGGAATGAAATCTTTTCTTTTGAAAATTTACTAACAGATGATTAGCAATTACTGATATTTAGTTATATTTACTAAGTACTGACAAATAGTAAGTAAAGTACTGAAATATATTGCCTATAATTTGAAAGTTCTCTCAAACATTGACTATTTCTGGAAACGTAGTGAGTGATTTCTGACAAATAGTAATTAATTGGGTCCAATACTTTTCCTCAGTGACTTGGTCTTCAGGGTGCAGGTAGCTAGTTTTACTTGCTCCATTAGCTGCCTGCAATGACCATTTGCCCGGGTCTTAAAAAAGGACCCAAGGATGTCTGACAACAGAAAGTCAAATTCAACACTGCGAACAATGCTCTCAAACTTAGAAATGACACCATCATCATTGAGGTTAACATAAAAAAAGAGTCTTCCTTCAACTTGGTGACATCCCCCTTGCATGTCTGGCGAAAATGACCCTCAAGTAGATAAAACAAATTGAAGGAATCATCTGTTATGAAGGTAAGGCCCCCTCTATTGATTTTCGTGGTGAACCTTGCGTTTTCATTACTGGCTGAAACAAAATGATCTAGAAGGGATAACTTATCTGGGGATGAACAATATTGTGAACGTAAAGAGTGAATAACAAAACCTCCAATATGATAAACCATATCCTTCTCCTCTTTAGAAATGGTTTCTTGAACTGTGGGAAAATCAACAGGAGAACGGCAATGTAATAGCAACTTATGCATGGTTTTGAGGCAAATTATATAGAAATGTTGAGGGTTGAAGAAAGGAGAGAAACGAGGAAAACATTTATGAAACTCAGTCCATGTCTTCTCCATGTTTGCTGGTGTAGTTTTTGCTGGCAGAAGACCCTCCAAGAACCCAACTTCTGTCAGAATGTTTTCATCTGTGAGGAATCCACCATAAGTATGAGATTTCAACTACATGTTCCATCAGAACTGGTATTTTCTGTTGAGGATTTCCAAAAATGTACGGATGTGTGATGTGTTTATGGGGTTCAAAAAAAGCTCTCTTGTCTGTAATGTGGGTAGTTAAATTGTGGATAAATAGGGGCTACAGAGTCTGGAATGCCTAAAAAATAAATGTGACATTTATCATAGTGAAAAAATGTTTAAGGTCACAGGCAAGCCTGAGGCTATCAGTGACATCTATGCCCAATGTGCTACTTACTATGCTAACATATACTGACATATGTTAACTAATAGCTGACAAGTTTGAGGATCTAGAGCTAGCTCTAAACCTTGTCTTTATATCCAAATGTGATTGGAGCATTTTTAACCAATAATTGACGTATAATGTCAGGCTCAGACAAGGCAGGTGAGGTCTAAGATGAGTCTTCACGCTATCAGTGAAACGAACAACATCTTTATTTTCTGGAAACCCACCGACAGAAAACACCAGCACTATTCAGGATATGACATACATTCTGGTATCAGAGTTCTCATGGGAAGTCATTTTTGAATGCCCTCAAGGATACTTTTCTCAAATCAAATTCAAGTGTTACTGTAGTGGCCAAAGCCAATGAATTGAGTCAAAGTCCTTGTGACAAGTTAAACTTACTACTGTTTATTCCTTAATCCACACAACAGCAGGGTACAGGTGCATAAGTACTCTCACAGAGTTAATAAATGCCCTGCAGTCACACAGAAATTGTCCATAGGAGATCTAATCCCACTGGTAGATGCTTATTTCCTATAGATGTCACAGTAGCACAATATAATCCACAGGTGATATAGTCTTCAACATGTAGTAGGTACAGTGTCCTGGAGGTAACCTGTGTACATGTATAACCTTGATGTAACCTGTACAAAGAATATTGCCTCCTATAGTCCTCAGGTACAAAGTCCAATGTCAGCAAGTAATCCAATAATGTCCATGTGTCAGGTCTGACTTAGTGTTGTTAAATGAATGGGGAACCAGAAGGAGGCCCTTATAAATCATAGCATTAGTAATTCTAGAAAGTTCTTGTATTATGGGGAAGACAAAGGATGGATCCTACACATACCATGGTGTTCTATATTAAATTCCAGAACATTCTACTAACATCACCATGAACCACACACAAGCAAGCTTATGCTACACTATTCTTGAATGTTCTAACATGATCCATACAATCCTATACCATTCTCAATCTTACACTACAGTTACATTTTCATGGATTTCCTTGTCTTTCTCTTACTCACAGGAAAATGTAATCCCCTGACTTTCCAAGACCACTTTTATTTTCTCTGACATTCCCTGACCTCTTAGAAGTACCAGATATAACAATGAATTTGCATGTGAAGAATTCAAGTATTATTCTATGGGCACTGGTTGTATAAACAGAGATGAAATGATTATTAAAACAAGAAATATTGGATGTCAACACTTTATCGCAGTAAATTTGAAAACATACCTGAGACACTGGAAATGAGTTCCTTAAGTTTGAGGGGATACACACCTTTGGTGATATCCCCTTGCACTTGAGAAATTATGTTTGTTGTCAAGTGAACCTGCAGTTGCCATAAAAATTGGACCTGTTGTTAGGCAGCATCATGCCATTTTCTTGTGTACAATCAGATACTAAATCTGGGAAATTCACAACTGGGGGTGGAGATGTTATTATTTCATTGATATTTTCATACATCTTAGTTGATATACACATCTTTTCATCCTCTTCGGGTTCCCAAGAATCCCAGTTCTCGTCAATATTCTGTGTCAAGTAAATAGGGTATGTTCTTCAGTTATTAATTTCATTATAGTAGTGTTTGACAAAAGATGGATCAGGCTAGGTCAAAGACCTAAAAGATCCGAGTCCTTAATAAAATATTCAAATGAATTCTACAGTGAGACCTTGATAATCCACAGGATCCGGCCAGGCTGAGGCTGGGACATTCCAATACAAATCTATTGTAATATGCTTTGATAATCCAGCAGTTTTGAGATCCTGCCAATATTTGTCTGCAACAGGGGTGGCCGGATTATCAAGGTCTCACTGTAAATATTTTGTCTATAAACGGATAATGCAAGGAGTTAGACGCAGTACTCGGACTACAATAGACTGCTGACTGTTAAAGCTTTAAGTACATAAACCCTGGTATGAGTAATAAAGTAGTTTGCTATCTGTAAAATGAGGGACGTGTAAGAAGAACATGCTTTGTACCTTCAAAATTGTGAGAAGTTCATCTAAATGTTTATGATGTTCCTCCTCGTAGGGTTGTTTCTGTTGAGTCTGTGACGTCTGGGGTTGTTGCAATTTCGGCTGCTGCTGTTTTTGTTGTTGCTGTTGAGGATGTTGCTGTTTCTGTTGTGGATGCCAGAGCTGTTGCTGCTGCAAGCCTGTTCCTTTAGCAAAGATTGTTGCTGCAGCTGAGGCGCTTGCTGCAGCTGAGACTGTTGTTCCTGCCAAGGTTGTTGCTGTAGCAATGATTGTTGCTGTTGCTGAGGTTGTTGTTGCTCCTGGTAGGGTTGTTTCTGTTGAGTCTGCGATGTTTGGGGCTGTTGCAATTTCAGTTGCTGCCGTTTTTGTTGTTGCTGTTGAAGATGTTGTTGTTTCTGTTGTTGCAGGTGTTGCTGCTGCCAAGGTTGTTGCTTTAGCAAAGATTGCTGCTGTTGCTTAGGTTGTTGTTGCTGCTGCTGCAAAGGTAGTTTCTTAAGCAAAGATTGTTGCTGTTGCTGAGGTTGCTGCTGCTGATGATGAGGTTGTTGCTTCTGGAGCTGAGGTTGTTGCTGTTTCTGTTGTTGCTGCCAGAGATGTTGCTGAGGTTGTTGCTGTTGCAAAGGTTGTTGCTGTTGTTGCTGCAGCAGAGCTTGTTGTTGCTGAGGTTGTTTTTTTTTAGCAAAGATTGTTGTCGTTGCTGAGGTTGTTGCTGCTGATGAGGTTGTTGCTTCTGGAGCAGAGGTTGTGGCTGTTTCTGTTGTTGCTGCCAGAGCTGTTGCTGAGGTTGTTGCTGTTGCAAAGGTTGTTGCTGTTGGTGCTGCAGCAGAGCTTGTTCTTGCTGAGGTTGTTGCAGTTGATGCTTTTGTAGTTGTTGCTGCTGAGGTTGTTCCTGCTGTGGATGTTCTTGTAGCAGTAGCCCAGGTGGTTGAGGTTCCTGCTGATTTTGACATGGGAAAAAATACACCAAGTGTTAATACTTTTTCCAAATATCAACATATAATATGTACCATTAATATGTACCATAAAGAAATAGAAATTCTCAAAGATCCCTCTTTACCCCAGATGTTCTATGTTTTCTATTATATTTGGACTTACATCCTTGAATATTTTGCTTCCTCAAACAATTTTCCTTGCATTTTCAAAATTCGAGGAAGCAAGGGCTGACTGTAGTTAGAAGCAAGCAGTCATGCCTGAGGCCATATAGCATTGGTCATACTCAATGCCTTAAGACCCAATGGAGTTATTCCAGTTTATCGTTCAGTACAATAGATGGGAATAAGAACCTTTCCATTTAATCAAGGAACCTTTATAGGTGAACATATCAACTGACAAAGCACCAGCTAGCGAAATTGTAAATCATTTATGGTATTGCACATACCTGGGACTGCAGCACATCCTCCTGCTGGATTTGGGGCTGTGTATGTTCACACTGCTGCAGACTTTTCTGAAATTTTTAGTACATGTATTTAAAGAAATGTATTCATTAAAATCTACTTCTGAGCAGGGATATTGTCATGATTCCTATCAATCGACCAGCAATATTGTGACAGAATTGTTATTGACTGTATCTGTGATATTTCCCAGAATACAAATATTTATCTTTGTTAACTGAAATTCCAGTGACTTTGTTTTCCTTGCCATTCCTGACATTTACATAGATATTTATTCAGACAAAGTCCCAAGGGATTTTGTTACAATATAATGAGTAAAGGCTTTAAATGTGTTGATTTTATATAAACCAATGACAGAAAATGTCTAAGGATAGGGCATTGCCCTAAAATGATCTATGGGCCTTTATGTTATAAGTGATATGCTTTGGTATGCTATGTTATGCTATTTTTTTCTGAAATGAGCTATGTTATATACATAGGGTATATGTTTTACATTTTTTACAGTGTAGGGACAGGGGGTCACAGTGGTGGAGAGAAGCACCAGTGTAAGTTCAACACACATTTTTTACAGTGTAGAGAGGGGTCTTGGTGGTGGAGAGAAGCACCAGTGTAAGATCAATGCATATTCTTTACAGTGTAGGAAGGGGGGTCATGGAGAGAAGCATCAGTGTAAGTTCAACACACATATTTTAGAGTGTAAGGAGGGAGGGGGTCCATGGTCATGGAGAGAAGCACCAGTGTAAGTTCAACACACATTTTTTACAGTGTAGTAAGGGGGGGGGTCATGGTGGTGGAGCCCTAGTGAGTAGATTATCACACTGCATTGATGTATCATGACGACAATAGAACATAAACCTAGAGGCATTATGCAGCCCATAGAGTCGGCATGACGCATGAATGCAGCCCTACTACACTGCATCATGATTACATCTGACACTGCCAGAGTCTAAGCCCAGAGAACAATAATATATGTGGGCAAGGGGGCATGGTGGTTGATAGTCAGTGGTAATGTGACATACCATATTTCCTCAATTAAAAGGCTTCTAATAATTTCAAGGGGCAAATTGACCAGGCTTATATGGCTGGTGATGCCATCTTTAGATTTGTTAACGACTTATATGATGATGTTGATAGGTCTCATGTAACTGCGACATGCTTTTTGGATCTGAGGAAAGCATTTGATAGTGTTCCTCATAATCTCTTAATACGCACTCTAACTCGTTTAAAAATTCACCACAGCACCTTGAGTTGGATTGCCAGCTATTTAAAGAATCGTGTTCAGTACACAAAAATTGGGGAGTTTAAATCATCTATTCAGTTAGTTCAGTATGGAGTGCCTCAGGGTTCTGTTCTAGGGCCGTTGTTATTTATTTTATATGTCAATGACATTGGGTCCGTGATCACTGATTGTAAATATATTATGTATGCGGATGATTTAGTATTTTATACTTCCAGTAACAAATCAACCCTAGCCCATAAATGTCTGCAATCTGATATTGATAATGTTTACAAATGGTGTTTAGAAAAGCGTCTAACAGTAAATGTTGAGAAAACAAAAACACTATGGTTTGGTTCTAGGAGGAAGTTACCTAAAATTGTGTTGGGTACTTTCAAAATGGCAGAGACTGATTTGGAAACTGTACATGACTATACTTACCTAGGTCTACACTTGGATAATTACCTAACCATGGAATTGGCAATGAAAAATGTTTTCCAAAGGGTTAATAAACAGGTTGTTCAGATTAGCTAAATTGCGTCATTTACTGACACTTAAAGTTGCAATATTGGTGTATAAAACGACTATACTAAGTTTGTTTGATTACTGCAGCTTTGTTTATGCAGGTTGTAGTAATGAAGATAATCTTGTCAAAGCGCAAAGACTTCAGAATCGAGGTCTAAGAACGTGTTATAGGTATAAGAGGGAATATCTCTCTGTTGAGGAACTCCATACAAGGAGCAAGGTTCCTTATTTGGATAGAAGACGTGATGAAATGTTATTGGTATTGATGTATAAGTACTCTAGATGTAATGATATGTTGGATCATCATAGAGGTGACAGGGTCACTAGGTCAGATAAAAAAATTAAATTTTTGGTTAAACAACCTAGGCTAAGTACATATAAAAGGTCACCCCTATACCGCGGTGCTGAACTGTGGTCGCTATTAGGAACCTGGTATCAACATACTGAAACAAAACTGAAGTTTAAGCAGAGAGTCAGATGTATTGAAAATCTGGGAGTACCAAATGATGGTCCTGGCGATGATGGTGACGAGGATGATGATGATGACAACTCCATTGATGAAGTCGGGAGCTTGATATTGACCAGTGACGATGGTTTGGACTCTGATTCTGATCCTGGAATAGGCTATGCAAGCATTTAAGCATTTATTGATTTATTATTTATTTATTTTTTATTGTTGTTACACCTGAGTACTTTATACTTTTTGGCCTTGCATTGGTTGTAGTGGTACTCTGATTGGTTAAAACAGAATACAGACAGCTTTTGAGATCACGCCTAATACCCCATAGAGTTCTAAATTGCGTTCAATGACCTAAATGATCTTTACCTTGATCACTGGTATTATCATTATCACTGGTATTATTACTATTATTATCATTAGAAATAACAGCCAATATCAGTATTAGCATTGTTATTGTTATTATTATTATTGTTATTATCATGCCTTGTGTATGTGTGAATGTCAGTGTGCTGTTTTCTTTCCTACTTTATCCTTACATGATCCTACTAGTTTGAGCATAATATATTTGTGTCTAGAATTTTGTACATTGTTAACCCTCCTTTATAGAAGCTTTGGTGTATGTTGTGAGTCGCAATTTCAACAATCCTGTACATTTCTGCCTTAGCATGTGTTACTTTTGTTCTTGTTTGTCTGGGCTTGTTTTGTCTATCATTATTTATCATTATTACATATATTTCTCATGATTCATTGTTGTGTCTATAATTGTATGTATTTTTTATAAAATTGATATGGTGTACAATTTGATATGGTATCTATTTAACCGTATGAATATGATTTGTAGCTTTTTTTTCTTGATTGTATGATTGTGTTTGACTTACTGATAGATGTTTGACTATAATTCCAGTTGTGCTTCATTTACCACGATTCTGTAAATTGTGAGAGGCTCAATAAACTTTGATTTCAATTTAAAAAAAAAAAAAAATATTTGCAGCAGGCGTCCAGGCTGTGGCCCCTACTAACCCTGTAAGGATCACAGTGTGAATCAATGCATCATAAATCCTATGTACTACCCTATGTTTACCCCTATAAAAACAGACACCAGTGCTTTAAAGGGTTAACATGGGTTTTCACAGCTTATCCAGGGTGAGTAGACTTTCTTTGTACTAGCACTAAAAGCCAATATTAAAAGGATAGGCCAGTCCCTGTGTAATGCTATGTATAATCCTATGTCAGAGTAAAAAAGGACAACATGTGGCTAGGCTATAGATTTGACCTAGCAAGTCTACACTAGAAGGGCGATTGACCTCAGGGGAATATGGTTAATGTAACTATTCAATGGGCTGGTCTAAGCCCATTGAATAATAAAGTGGAACAATTTAGTTCAATGGATAAACAACTATTATAAATTCACCTGTAGTTGCTGGAACAAGTGCTCAAGTGTCAGATTTTGTCCAGTCATTTTGCTCCTATTTGAAAAGAAAAGCCATTGAGCAAAAACACTTTGCAACATTAAACATTGATTTTCATAAATTTTTGAGATAATAGCAGGCAATTCTCTCCATTGATGCCGATAAAAGGAGCCAATAGCAAAATATGTAACCTATTATCAGCATCCCTATTAAATAACAAGGTATCTACTATCTATCTTATTTTTTAGTGCTGAAAACACTGTGGAGGTAGGAGGTACATATGGTATTCATAGTAATATATCTATTTCAAGGTTTTCCACCATGCCTATTCCATCTTTAAAACTTTTAGATCCTATTCCTGATGGTTGCTGATAAATAGTGAATAATTACTAACATATATTGACTAATTGCTGACAAAGAGTGGGTAATAATATATCAGTAATATATAGTCAATATATGTCAGTAATTATTCCTGATGTATATTGACTAATTTCTGACAAATTGTGAGCAATTACTGGGTAGGGGGAGGGTGCAGGACTCACGGGTGGGGTTGGCGGAGGGTGTCGGACTCACACGCATGGTTAGCGGAGGGTGCAGGAGTCACATGCGAGGTTGACATACGGGATTGATGGGGGTGGTGCGGGACTCACACGCGGAGTTGGCGGAGGGTGTCAGACTCACACGCATGGTTGGCGGAGGATGCAGGAGTCACAAGCGGGGTTGGCGGAGGGTGCGGGACTCACATGCAGAGTTGGTGGAGGGTGCAGGACTCACATGCGGGGTTGGCGGAGGATACAGGACTCACGCGGGATTGACAGGGGTGGTGCAGGATTCACATGCGGGGTTTGCGGAGGGTGCGGGACTCACATGCTGGGTTGGCAGAGGGTGCAGGACTCACACATGGGATTGACAGGGGTGGTGCGGGACTCATACGAGGGGGTTGGCGGAGGATGTGGAACTCATGGGCGGGGTTGTTGGAAGGTGCGGGACTCACATGCAGGGTTGGCGGAGAGTGCGGGACTCACACGCGGGATTGACGGAGGGTACAGAACTCATGCGGGATTGACGGGAGTGGTGCGGGACTCACATGCGAGGTTGGCATAGAGTGCTGGACTCACATGCTGGGTTGGCGGAGGGTGCAGGACTCACACACGGGATTGAGGGGGGTGATGCGGGACTCACATGCAGAGTTGGTGGAGGGTGTGGGACTCACACACATGGTTGGCTGAGGGTGCAGGACTCACATGCGGGGTTGGTGGAGGTGTAGGACTCCGTGCAGGGTGGGCGGAGGGTGCGGGACTCACATGTGGGGTTGGTGGAGGGTGCAGGACTCACACACGGGATTGACAGGGGTGGTGCGGGACTCACACGCATGGTTGGCGGAGGGTGCAGGAGTTACAAGCGGGGTTGACACATGAGATTGACGGGGGTGGTGCGCGACTCACACGCGGAGTTGGCGGAGGGTGCAGGACTCACACACGGGATCGACGGGGGTGGTGTGGGACTCACATGCGGGGTTGGCGGAGGGTGCGGGACTCACTTGCAGGGTTGGCGGAGGGTGCGGGACTCACATGAGGGGTTGGCGGAAGGTACAGGACTCACGCGGGAATGACGGGGGAGGTGTGGGACTCACACGCGTGGTTGTCGGAGAGTGCGGGACTAATGCACAGGGTTGGCGGAGGGTGCAGGACTCACATGTGTGGTTGGTGGAGGGTGCAGGGGTCACATGTGGAGTCTGGGGATCACAGGGCTGCTAGAGGGTGTCAGGTCACAAGGTTTTAGATTATTTTGCTCACTCCAGCTCAACAGAAAAAAAGTTGCCCTTCCCCCTCTATACCCTTACTGAAACAATTTATCACTTTATATGTTCCACAATGCCAACTTAAAACAACAACTGGATGCGGCACAGGGCCCCATCAGCATTAGGGAGTGATCATTTTTTGATAATAGGGGGGGGCCTGTTGGGTTTGCGCACGGACGCCTGAAAATAATTTCGACTCCCCTCGAGGGGGTAAACTTTTTTTGACCCCCCCATAAGGGACAAACATGCCCTTTTAGCCTATAGTAATGCGCGAGGTTTTCCACTGAAAACAGGTGAAATTATTTTGACCCCCCCCCCCATCAGAGGTGTTGAAAAAATTCTGACCCCCTGGTCAAGGGGTTGAAAAAGTTCTGACCCCCCTGCAAACCCACCAGCCCCCCTGTTGTTAAAAAATGATCACTCCCTTAGCCTAGGTGGCAGTGGCCAAGGTGGCTTCAGCCAAGTCTTTTAAGTCACGGTATTGAACTTGTCAAGTGTTGTCACCGCTGGCGACCCCTTTCTGGGGGTCTCCGATACCCCCTCACGAGTTTTTGAGATATTTCTATCCATTTGCGCAGTGCAAGATGGCGCACTTCTCCTGACTTTATTTCTTCAGCAATTGACCTGAAATATTTGTTTTTGATAATTCATATTCTGCTGTAATAGCTGTATAAATTTTTCATATTCTGCTGTAATAGCTGTATAAATTTTTCTTGTCTACCATTAGTCTAGCCTACCAAAATTTTAATTTGAATTTTAAAAGTGCTTACACCCCTGCTCACTGGGAACATTATGAAAACAAATATGGTGCCCATCAAAATTGCCGTGCTTTGCACGGCAAAACTTAATCATATATAGCTTGTAGAATATGGTAAGTTTTGCTTAGATTTTTTTGTATACTTGTAGATATATAAGCAACCTATGACATATGTCCTAGAAACGGCTCAGTTTTAAGTGTAAGTGGCTCGTACAACCTCACACCCAACTTCAAACATTGCTCACTCACCATGCATCATTTTAATTACAAATACTTACTTCTTTTATTCTTGCCAAACGTTTTCAGAAGAATCCCCTTTCACACTCTTTGCATTGGCGCGAACGCTTTGAGCTCAAACCGGAAGTAAACAATGCCGCTGATCGCAGCGCCATCTGTAATATAGACCTCGTACCATAAGCGCAGCGGTGACGCTGTCTAGACGTGCGTCCAATGTAATAGATAGTCTCTGGGTTGTCACTGAGGGGCCTGAAGGTTTGGTTGTCATGGGGGGTCAGGGTTTGGTTGTCACTGAGGGGGCTGAGGGTTTGGTTGTCATGGGTACATTAATGTACACCTCAGTATTACTGTATGTTGTAGTTATGTAACCAGTGCTTAGTGCACCTGTACTTAAGTATCAAGTGGTACTGGTCTGTTAAGAAATCATTGACCACTCTTTATGTAGGCGGGGAATGCAGAGTTACCATTTTTAACGTTGACAAGAAGGTACTTTTTTATTCTTATACATATCATACCGGGGGTGTGGATGGGGGGTTCCCAATGTCACATGTCAATTTTCAGAAATGGCCATATCACCATGTCGATTTAAAGAAATTGTTCATGTCACCAAGTCAATTTTAAGAAATTGTTCATGTACCATAAGTCACTAAACCTAGAATAGCACATGTCGCCATGTCGATTTTAGTTGTCCACACCGATCATACCAGCTGTCTTGTCGTAAGCTTACATGTAGTAGATAGACCTTGTGAAAAAAATGAACATGTCGAAATCAATGATGGTTTCTAACAATTCACCATTTTACAGGTGACTAAATGTTTCAGGAGTGTTAACAAACATTATACATGTGCCAGGGTAGATCCGTCCATAATACCAGGTGAGTAGCTCAAATGACTGCTCGTCTGGAATGGACGCTATGCCTAAAGAGTGGGATAAGCCTATAGATAGTTATAATTAGCCCCCACCCAATGGGTTTAAAATGACTCGTCCCTATATTTAGATAGTAGAGAGGGTTGAGATGTTTGTATATACACATGCACATAGTAGACGTCACCCGTCACGACATGCACAACAAGCTGTGGGGGTGCTTGGCTAGGGTGCACGTGGACCAGGTGATTAGCTCAGGGCTATTAAACACTCACGTCTAGTTCTCCCTCAATGTGATCCTTGTGGCACCTACAAGAAATATAACATTATGATCAACTATATACACACAAATATGACTAACATTACAATTATCCGTACAGCAGAGTACATGTATGTAGACCCACCCTTGATGCCTCACACTCATGAAGCGCTCCCGGAAGCGCTCACTACATGCAATTGACCAGGAGAGAAATATATACGTAGACTATAGTATATATCGGTGCGCGCAGGGACTACTTTGCTGGTGGCAGTATATTGAGTTGTAATCTGGTACCAGGTATGCAAGCCGGGTAGCAACACAGGGCGGGAAGTAGGGAGTCACACAGACTCACCTCACAATAGTAAAGCAGCAGTTAGCACCCATGTAATACCATCATCAATTTTTACTGTCAGCCTGCCGTATATTGACAGTGCCTCAGTGTGACCAGCCTGGATGTGGTCATCACCCCTGTACTGGTGTCCAGGGGAGTACAGCAGCCTCAGCTCCACACTCACCACACCTGGATGGTGGCGATACAATAAAAGGTAGGTTCAATTTATAATGAAACTCATTATTGTACTCCATGATTCTTCTTGTGAACTACCTATAATTTAAGTATTTTGCAGAACAAAGAACCGACTGGCGTGAGAACAAGGAGTGAGGATCTATTTGTAGAACAACTACAGTTCTATCAGGTGAACCCGCGTACAAGACGCACCCAGACTTTGAGAAAAAAAATAATTTTGAAGCTTTTACTACTGCCCATTAGAGGTATTACCCCGCATATAAGGCACACCCGGTCTTTATGCTGATCCTATACCATGTCACCAAGGATGTAATTATTAAATAAATCCCACGCGATCCACGTGTTTTTATAGAGAGCTAATGACGTGCAAATTAAATCTGCTCGTGAACCAAAGATCTTATAAAAAGAAAAATGAAGCACAAACACTCCTGCAGGGGTAGGAACCCTTTCAATGGTGTCTGATAATTAGGTAGGCCCTACCTATGGCACAGATATAAAGAACACTTTTAGACTGCGACTATAGCAATGATGACATTGTAAAGCCATTTTATTCTAATAACTTGGATTACGCATCCGGCAGCGAGATGTTGGCCACTTAAAAAGAAAAATCTTTTTTTTCCGATGGTCGACAAGCATTTTGTAGTCATAAAAAAACTTCAATTTCCTGCCTTTCAATGGTCGATATTTCTTCATAATCCGGTGTTTGAAGCCCGAAAACAAGTGTTTAGAAAAGATTATGGTCAGATGGGGGGGGGGGGGTTGTGAACATAATTGTTTTTACTTCTTTTTTTTGCCAATGGCCAACCATACAGCTAGGTTAAAACGTCTGTAATCCAAGTTATCTTAATTAAAACTACTGGCCTAAGCGTATTCGAATGTATTAAATACAGTATACGCAGTTGCACCATTAAGCGCCGATGCTGCTTTAATGTATCACTCTCATTGGTCGTCATGATGCATGAATGCAACCCTGGTGAGGTCGATACACTCCCGAAGGGCAGCATGATGATCCAAAGAATTGTGTATCATGACGAGTCATGATGCACCCCTGCATCAGCGGCCCTTAATGGGTTAAGAATGCGATACAGAGTGAGGGTTTATATACAAAGTACAGTATTGTCATAAACAAAGATCATGCTTAATCAGAACAGTTGGGTCACTATACTTATACATACTCCTCGGAATATAAGATTGGTTAATTCCAATAATTTTTGGCTAAATTTTGAATCCTCATTTATAACTTTGAAAATATTTGGATTGGGAATGAAGACGAAGCACGTGTACTGTGAGTCTCTCCATGCCAATGTTTAGATCTGCAGCTTAGCATTACAGGTGAAGGTGCCTGGTACGTGCTCGTACATCTACGTAGGATTTGTGGTCAATCTCTCTCGGTCCTGTCACTGAGGGCTATTAGAGGCCTACGTAAATCGGTCCAAACACCTGACATGAAAGAGGAATAAAAACAAAGCAGGAATGTTAAACCAACCCTGCTGTGTGGAGGAGATTATTATCAAGTCGGCCACACACCCTGAGTCGACCAGCTTGGAAATAAATAATACAGTGTATACTTCTGGAAGCTTGACTTCTACAAATTTAACACTTGGGGTGTTCTACTATCTAATTCCACGAAATGTTCCATGATTATCCATTGTTTTCATTTCATGGTGTAAATTATTTAATAATCTACCCCTGTTTGACTTGTTTTGAGAGGACGGCTAGCTCCAACCGTTGATAACATGAAGGTCTCAGATTGAAGACTATAGGGGTTCGTTTCACTCTCTGCGTCAGTGTGTGAGCTAGGTCTCTAGTGGGGCATCCTGAGCCTAGTTAATTCCTTATAAGGTCTCTTGTCATGATTGTTACCAGTGAAGGCATGTTTATTGATTCTCTTAAACCCCGGGTGTGGGACCTATCTATTCACCCCATGTCGTCCACAATTCATAAATAGATACGGGGTATAAACTAAATCCGACTAATCTGACTTGGGGTGAAAATGGACTACCTGAGAAAAGTGATATATCAGTAATAGAAATAAGTTATATTGCGTTCAGGACGACTGTCTCATTCCTCTGTGCACTATGCTGTCTCATTCCTCTGTGCACTATGCTGTCTCTTTCCTCTGTGTACTATGCTGTCTCATTCCTCTGTGCACTATGTTGTCTCATTCCTTTGTGCACTATGCTGTCTCATTCCTCTGTGCACTATGCTGTCTCTTTTCTCTATGCACTATGCTGTCTCATTCCTCTGTGCACTATGCTGTCTCATTCCTTTGTGCAGTATGCTGTCTCATTCCTATGTGCACTATGCTGTCTCATTCCTCTGTGCACTATGCTGTCTCACTATGCTGTGCACTATGCTGTCTCATTCCTCTGTGCACTATGCTGTCTCATTCCTCTGTGTACTATGCTGTCTCATTCCTTTGTGCACTATGCTGCCTCATTCCTCTGTGCACTATGCTGTCTCATTCCTTTATGCTGTCTCATTCCTCTGTGTACTATGCTGTCTCATTCCTTTGTGCACTATGCTGTCTCATTCCTATGTGCACTATGCTGTCTCATTCCTTTGTGCACTATGCTGTCTCACTATGCTGTGCACTATGCTGTCTCATTCCTCTGTGCACTATGCTGTCTCATTCCTCTGTGCACTATGCTGTCTCATTCCTATGTGCACTATGCTGTCTCGTTCCTCTGTGCACTATGCTGTCTCACTATGCTGTGCACTATGCTGTCTCATTCCTCTGTGCACTATGCTGTCTCATTCCTCTGTGTAATATGCTGCCTCATTCCTCTTTGTACTATGCTGTCTCACTATGCTGTGCACTATGCTGTCTCATTCCTCTGTCAAACTGTCAGATTGACAGTTTGACAGCATCAAGTTGTAAAACACTTTTGACTTAGCATTTTGTCTTGAACTGTGTAAGTTTCCAAACTCCATGTTAAAAGATGTCAGTCACAAGTTGTTTTGCATGGGTTGACAGATTGACAGCACCTATTTTTACGTTGATAATCACTTTTGGATTTTCATTTTGTATTTCATTTTAGAAAGTTGATTTCATATTTCAATTTATATTTGACCCTCCTGGGCCACTGTACTACGTGCACTATGTCTCGGTGACTGTTCATATCGGTTGGTATGCAAACTAGGTATAGGTCTTGCTTTTGAAAATGTCAGCAAAATTCATCAAGTCATTCTATTGCTATTTATGTAGTACTTACAAGTGCCTGTAGTGAACGCAACCCTTAGATACAAAGACAGGCACACTGAAATGGTGAAAGGGATCTTCTTTAGTTGTTTTCAGTGGTTCTATCAACACTAAAGGAGCTTAGGCAGGCAGACGTATGGCCCCGCTCTCACACCTACCAGCTTCGCGAGTAAAGCTGCATTAAAAACTGAAATATACTATGATTTCTCCTTTCCTACCTCGTGCCGTTTAGGTTTTGGGTTTTTGCAATAATTATTAATATTGAATCAATTCTCAATATTGTAATTCTTATATAACAAACCAGCCATAGCACACCATAACGGTCAGCACGTGGGGAGCTGTGCAGGTGGGTGATGAGAGTCCTGGTCGGGGGTATACAGTGGTAGGTGGTGCGTCCAGGCACCCAGCTACAATAGTGGGGGTACCTGCTGATGCTACATGATACCCTGTATGCTCCATTCCTTCTCTACACAAAGGTGTAGGGACCTCCCCGGACACAGGGGGGGTCATTGCATATAGGGGCTTACATGAACACATATCATATCGCTAAATCAAAAATCGTCTCCATATCTTATTTGACTAAATCACTGGTTCATGTGTGGGAACTAAGATTATGTCATTTCCATAGTACTGAAAAAAAATTTCAACGGGGACAGTGCTGAGTAGACAATTTGTACTTAAAGAGAATGCCAAATTGGACTGAGATATTATAGAGGAACCTCTGTTCTGTATCCCCTCTTATTACACGACTTCTGTGATTTTGGGTGCTTTTTCTGGATATTTCCATGCACATACCTGTCGATATTGCACACCATGATGCATGCATCATGACTTTTGTAAGGCATGTGGTTATCCATGTAAGGAGGCATGTTATCCATGGATAACATTCCTCCTTATATGGATAACATGCCTCCTTACATGCCTCCTTACATGTCATACATTACATCTTGAAACCCACGAAATTTAATGCCAGGGTAGGGGTCGAACCGGCAGTCTCCTGATCCCAAATCCAACTCCCTAAGCAGTGCGCCACAGGGACTGACGAGAAACGGTGTGTGTTTGCTTGGTTAGCTTGTAGAGATAGGCGGGACGAGTCCCGGTCCGGGCGTATATTTTTTTTTGCTGTAGCTGTCCGCGACGACTGCTGGACAAGTTCAAACCAAGCCAAGCCGGGTGCCAAGGTGTGAGACCCGGTGGTCTTGCGGTTAGTGCATTGCGCTCAGTTGCTAGAGGTAGGCGGGACGAGTCCCGGTCCGGCCATTTTTTTTTTTCGCTGTGTGTATCAATCGTGTACACACACTATGGCAGGCTTCGAGTCCCGGGGAGGGGGAACAATTTTTGTTTTCAACTTGAATTTATTGATATTCTATTGATTATCTATTGATATTGTGTAATAAATAAGTAGTCAATGGATAATTCATGACTTGTGTGTATTAGCAAGGGATAATTACACTCAGGCTGTGCCCTCATGTAATTATCCTTTGCTAATGCACACGCGTCATGAATTATCCATTGATTACTTGTTCAATATAATGTATGATGCATGTAGTTCACCGTTAGTGCAATCCCTCTAGTATAGGTTATAATATGTCACATTTTTTTACCTGTGGAATCATCCCTATAGAGTGTGTGTTTGGGGGGTTCGTGCATGAAGATTACGTTTTCTAAGCCTCTCTTCCCTTGGGTGTATGGATGTATGTAGTTATAATGCATAATATTTTTCACCATACCTGATGTGTGTTTAGGGGTAGGACTTCGTCTCGTGAGATAACCCTCAGTTATACCCAATATAAGTGAACCTCTGTATCAATTTCATGTTATCTGAGTCAGAAATGTTGAAAAACTCTTTTGAACTGACATAGAGAGATAATCATTTATATGTTTTATGACCATTTGGGGTAGTGTTACTGGCTGTGAATTAAGGGGGGGGTTATCTCACGGGGGTATGAGATACGGCGCTTCTAGGTTAAACCTATGGTGCATCTGTATTCCACTGCTTTGAACATGAAGCATAACGTTTTCACTTCTAGCACCTTACTTTATATGTGTGTAGAGGACGGTGAAAATATCTAGGATCACCGGGACTCGAACCCAGATCTCTGGCATGACATTTCAGCATGCTACTCATTACACCACATTCCCTTGCCTGATATTTCCACCTTCCAACTACACCTGGATCGGTATGATACACACAAGGGGAGCAGTGATTACCAGGTATCTGGCCCCTGAGGGTCAATCTACCGGGCACAAGGGTTTCTGGTCCCCTACACTCCTCCCAAACAGCTTCAACCATGGCCAACCAGCATCAAGCATTCCTCCCAACCAGATCGGTTGGGCTTTATCAAGCAGTGTTGAGGCACTCCTGATTCCCAGTTGACCTACCAGTACATAGTACTGTCAGGGTCGAAGCGTATCTGTATCATACCGGCCCAGGCACCGATTTTCCCCAATCTCCCTATTAAGTCACGCGAGGACCAGCTCAGTGATCCTACCAGTGTAGAGGACGGTGAAAATGGGGATATTAAATATAACGTTTTTCACCCCTAGCACCATCCCTGATGTGTGAAGGCATAATGGGGTGGCGATATCAAATATAACGTTTTCACCTCTCTAACCATACACAGAGAAAAGAAGACTGATCGCTTTGACACATACTGCACAGGTCACGATTGTCTCCCACATGACATGCAAGAAAGGCATGTTGAATGAGGTTGACACTCTCACATTTGGTTCGTCAACTCCACTTGACATGCGTAATGAAGACAGTTGTCATGATGACATATGTGCCATGTCCCAATGACATGTGCTCTATGTGTCAAATCAAGTTGACATGGATATACATCAGATACATGTCATTTTGTCAGGAAGACTTTTTTCAGTATACCTTGTGTGTGTACGGGGGTGGGGATATGTTATACCACTATTCTGCCATCTCCCTTACTGTTATGCTGTCCTCTACCAGTGCCTTACCAAGGCATTTACGAGCATGTTCAATTTCGGGATTTTTGGATATACTTTTTGGAGGTCAAATTGGACTTAAAATATTTTGGGAAATGTTGGCAGACATGCAAAGTCAGTCTCGCCATTGTTTCAATTTGGAAAATCGTCCCAACTCGTAAGAGTATTGAACCCCGGCCGCAGTGGAGGTAGGCGGAAGCTGTAGCCATAGCGCCACACTGAACGGTGATGAAATCCAATGCAAAAACAAATAAATTCTAACCTGTAGCAGTAGTCCTGTGTTTACACCCACTGTTCGTATTGAATCCAACCATGACATGTCGAGTAATTAAAAAGAAGACATCCTTAGACATTCTAGATGATCCCTACATGGTTATTATGTCCAATATATTCAAAATAAAGAAGAATCCAATGATTTTTCCATCGTAAGGGAGTCATGGTCTGGCCATTCCAACCCACCTCCCCCTCAGACGAATTGTGTCAGTGACCATATGTAGGTCAGAGGATGAACAAGGCAGACACTGAGAATGGCCGGACCGCGACTCGCTTACGATGGAAAAATCATTGAATTCTTTGTTATTTTGAATATATTGGACATAATAAGCATCGAGGGATCATCTCGAATGTCTAAGGATGTGTATGTTTTAATATCTCGACATGTAATGTTTGGATTCAATACGAAAAATGGGTGTAAACACAGCAGTACCGCTCCCTGCCAGGAACAATAACAATGGCTTCACGCAGAGTATCGCTGGCACTTACAAAATGTCTTCTCCTGCCTTTATTCTTGGGATATCAGGTAAGAAATTAATACAAAATGGAAGAAAAGGTGGTATAAACACATTATGGCAAAAATATGACAGCCCACGGTTTGTATATTAACACTATTGCATGAGCCGAATATGCGTCAATATACAAACCTTGGGCTGTCATATTTATGCTATGTTGCATTAATATATAACATTTTCACCTCTCTTACCATACCTGATGCGTATATGGGGGAGGGGATATCAAATATAACGTTTTCACCTCTCTAACCATGTGTATATTGGGGAGGGGATATCAAATATAATGTGTATATGGGGGAGGGGATATCAAATATAACGTTTTCACCTCTCTAACCATACCTGATGTGTATATAGAGGAGGGGATATCAAATATAACGTTTTCACCTCTCTAACCATACCTCCCACTGGGCACATCAATGTTGATTCAGCGTTGAAACAACGTTTGCAATGTTTGCATATCAACATTGATTTAGGGTTGAAATAGAGTTGAAATTGAAAGTTGAAACAACATACTCAAAATCAACTGTGATTCAACATCTAACCATCAGCGCTGATTCAATGTTTGTGTTTCTATGTTGACTCAACATTGTTTCAACAATGTTGAAACAACGTTGACAGTTGTTTTGTTGACATATCAATGTTGAATCAACATTGTATCAACATTGAAATCAATATTGTTGATTCAACATTGACAAATCAATGTTGAATCAACGTTGAGTTGACAACAATATTTCAACATTGATATGTCAACTGTTGACTGGATGTTGAAATGGTGATGGTTGACAACGTTGAAATACAAATATTAAAAAAGTGTTGAAAACAGGTTGATCAACACCATCAACATAACATCAACTGGTTGTCAATGTTGATGCAACATTGTGTGCCCACTGGGCTGATGTGTATATGGGGGAGGGGATATCAAATATAACGTTTTCACCTCTCTAACCATACCTGACGTGTATATGGGGGAGGGGATATCAAATATAACGTTTTCACCTCTCTAACCATACCTGACGTGTATATGGGGGAGGGGATATCAAATATAACGTTTTCACCTCTCTAACCATACCTGATGTGTATATAGAGGAGGGGATATCAAATATAACGTTTTCACCTCTCTAACCATACCTGACGTGTATATGGGGGAGGGGATATCAAATATAACGTTTTCACTTCTCTAACCATACCTGATGTGTATATAGAGGAGGGGATATCAAATATAACGTTTTCACCTCTCTAACCATACCTGATGTGTATATGGGGGAGGGGATATCAAATATAACGTTTTCACTTCTCTAACCATACCTGATGTGTATATGGGGGAGGGGATATCAAATATAACGTTTTCACTTCTCTAACAATACCTGATGTGTATATGGGGGAGGGGATATCAAATATAACGTTTTCACCTCTAGCACCACCCAGTTAGTGCTGCAGGAGATGACGTTTACCTGATTTTAGTCAACACCAGTTTCATAGTACTAGGACATTACATAACTCACAATATTTACCTGTGCTTTATTTGGTACCGTGTGCTGTGTACCCACCCTGTGTAGTACCAGAGGCCAAGTTAACAATGTGTTTCAGGCCCCATGGAGTTATGGCCCACCAGCTATTGTTCTATATTCAAATTAATTTTCATATATCTTTTAGTTCAGCTCCGTAAAATACCTGCCAGACTTTAAGATTATCTCAGTGACCCTTGACAATATAATGTATGCTCAGGAGGTTATTTCAAAATAGTGGTAAAACAACATTATTTTGAAATAACCTCCAGGGTTCAGTAGGTTCATTCGACCATGAATTTCTCTAATGTATAGAATAAGACCTTTATGAAATCATGGTGATAATCTTGGAAATGCTTTAAATGCCAAGCGGAAATACCAAAATTGTAAGGCATATACTTATACACCATGTATGTGAAAAATAGTAAGAAGTGGGCCAGTCGAATTACTGCTGACCAGAAAATAGTCCAGATAACACGCAGGTGTCTCTGGCAATGCCAATAACAACCCAAACGCATGATGCAATACCAGGTACTTCATAGGAGTTGATCCAGGTGCATTGGTACCACCCCACTTCCCAAGGCGTCGGCACCTACTTATCTTGTCACCAGTTGGTAGAGAATCAGATTTTCTTCAAAGGTTCTTGTAGACTTCTACAGAAGTATACAGCACAGACCCGTGAACACAGAGTATGATATGAATGCCTTCCATCCAAGCCTTTTTAGGAGGAGTAAATGGTAACTTTATACCCAGAGCCTAAGACAATTATGTACACTGCTATGAGTTTAACAAGTTTGAATTAGGAAGTGATAATTTTTTAACAACAGGGGGTTGGTGGGTTTGCACGTGGATGTGCGAAAAAAAATTTGCTCACCCCTCTCTAGGAGGTAAAACCTTTTTGACCCCCCCCCCCCGTAAGGGATGAAAATCACACGCAAACGCCTTTTAACCTATATTAACGTTTGACCCCCCCCCCCCCATCAGACCCACCGCCCCCCCCCCTGTTGTTAAAACATTATCACTCCCTTAGCTACATTTTTAGAGAATTTCCAGATGTGTCAAATTAGCAAGGATACCAAGTGAATAGACTCTGACTGCCAATTTGGAGTAACTCAAAGTGATAGAAGCCCCACGCTGACTCATTTTGACGCTTTGTTTCTGCATACATGAAACAAATGTTAATGTGCCCTCCCTGGGCTGACTCTGTAAGTTGCCATGCCCCACACTTGGTGTTTGTGTGAGGCCGGTATCTTAGATTAGCACAGTCAATCATTGGAGGCCTGTGGACATGTTTGCATGTAATTACGTTAGTTTTGTGCACGTTTAAAGGGAACATATATCATTCGTACCTCATTGTACAATATGAATACCGTATTCAAAATCTTTTGCGCAGAGTGCATTTTAAGAAATATCTATTAAAAAAACAACAACAAAACATGCCTAGTCGTTAACAGTTTAATCAGAAGATTTTGGGTCTTTTCTAGTCTGAAATATGGGCAAAAGGAGGGAGTGTGCGCTTATTTAGGTAAAGTGAGCTTATAATGTCGAATATGGTATGTTAACCAATAGTAGTGACTATATGGAGAATTGGGAAAAGAATTAATGAATGATAATTGCGGGCCTCTCGTGGGGGGGGTGCAGGTGGTACCCACCTGATAACTGTTATCAGTGATAACCGCTGGTGACCAGCTTCCGCTATGGTCACACCCATCAGACAATCTGCTACCTCAGTATACCATAGCGCTTTGAAGACATAGTTATTTGAAATGTTCACATATCCCTCCAGTTCTTTATGGACATGTAAAACAAATACTATTATGTTTCTATGGAATTCATGATTTCTGTCAATTTCCCAACTTCTCAGACTTGTAAGTCAACGAGTCTTTGTTAAAGGGAAACAGTACCCTATTTTCATGATAGCCTACTTTGATGGCATTGATATCAAATAAAAAGATTCTGATATATTTTCTGAAATATTAATCATTATAGAGCAAAGACACAGGCTTATCTGATGCATCTGATGACGCGAACATTGGACAAAATGCACCCTTGTAGTGCTTGCACAGCATTGATAGGATGCAATCAAATGCACATTGAAGCTTTTTATCTGGCAGGATTTATCTATTCCTTTACAACATCACTAAATAACCCTACAGAGGACTCCTATACAAGATGGTGGTGATGGGACCTTCTGTATTGAATTTAAAATATATTGTATAAAAAACCCTATGCATAAATAATGCAGGACCTGATGCATTTGGACAATCATGACGTCATCAGATGCATCTGATAAGCTTGCTTCTCTCCTTTACAATGACCAATTTGTTAATAATTATGCCAGAATATCCTTATTCGACATAAAGGCTATCCAAAATGTGCTATCATAAAAATAGTGTACTGTTTCCCTTTAAATATGCAGCACATGGCACCCAATTGTACGCTGAGCCTGAGGGTGCTTCCTCTCCATGTAAACAAGTTTTTGGTACAGCAGGGGTCTTTATGTCATACGTGTGGAAAAGATTTCACTCATAAAGCTGCACGCAAGGTATTGAACTAAATGCGCTGATGTGGATTCTGTGATACTTTCACGCAGCTGCCTTTTGTGCAAAGTCCACGATAAAGTCCTGGTGAATACTTCTCGATGTGTTCCTAACATGCAGTTATTGGACATTGTTAGTGTTCTCGAAATGACTTTGGCTGTTACTACTATGGATCAAGGCAGCATACCACATCTACACCCCACATACTTTATGACTCAGCCATAAAGAAAGTGAGCAAATTGTAGCATGTTCATTCTAGCATGAAAATACAGGGGTTACCCCACCCCCACTTATAGCGACAAGTGTATACAACTCTTGCCTTCATAGCCAACATTTGTGTTTGTACTTACATGTTTATCCCTAAGTGCAAGCGCACTGGCCCTCTATCATTACTATCAATAAAGCCCACTTCATTTGTATATAGTAAGAGGCACTGGATGCATTCCATGTGAGATAAATCCTTAAATTTAAGCAACTTTGGGCAGATGGTAAAACTTATTGACAATCTTCATTCCTTGGTTTTGATTAACTTAAGCAACTTTAATTTTCAGGGGTTAAATAGAGTTTCTTATTGCAGATTAAAGCACGATAGCATACGAACATGTCTTGATAATGCAACAGATTTGATATCTGCTCTGATTTTGTCTGTAGCCACAAAGGGCGGATTACCAATGTTTGACTGTACTACCAGTATATCGAATAATAATTTGGGCAGTGTGAACACAACATAACGGGTAGAATACAGTCAGTGCAGATGCTGAGGGTTAGGAGTTCTTTCATTTAGATATGATGCATACATGTATGAGTCTCACAAAGATATTAAAATATAAAGTATGACATGCGCTTCTCAAAACTATGAAAAACACTTTTACATGTATGATAAGCCACCGTCATGCCGTTTGACCACTCGATTATTGGTCCTGTCAGTAGAATAGCAGCCTCCAATACATTGCTGCCCCAGTGACCGCATCAACATCATAATACTGCCACACCAATATGGCCCTAGACCCCTAAAATCGACATGGCCATTCCTTAAAATCGACATGGTAACATGGCCATTTCTTAAAATCGACATGGGACATGGCAATCCTAGTGACATGTGACAGGGCCATTTCTTAAATTTTACATGTGACATGGGACTTAGTGACATGAAAAAGAATGCCCAAAGAAGGTCTGAACTATACTCAGAAGGCTTCAGAATGCACCTTTTGGCTTTACAATCTGTAGAATTGTCCTGGGGGATGCCCCTAGAAGACCCCCCACCGCTTCTTGTTCCAACAATTCTTTTTTCAAAGTGTCACTTTTTCAGGCATGGACTTTGCATGTATGATTTTGGCAAGTTTCAAAGCTAAGCTACACCATCAGAGTTCTCAGACATACATGTATAAGGCAGTGGTTATTATTTTACATGTATCAACAGGGGTGAGGAGGGGTGTAAAAACTCTTGACTCCCTTGAGGGGGGCATAGAAAATTTAACCTCTTATTACAGGTAGCAAAAAAGCCTGCACACTACTATAGATCAAAGAGGAGTGTAAAAATTATTCGCAACTCTGGCATGGGGGGAGGCACAAAAACAGTTGGGTAATGTCTTGGGAAGGGGGGTGTATCAAAGGTTTTTTTTGCGCCTATTATGACAAATCTAAGACCATACATCTTATATCATATATCAGATTCACTTTACAAGTATTCAATATAAAGATTACATGTACCAAAAAAGGTCATCACAAAAATGAAAACATCATGAAGATCACCATATATCCTTATAAATTAATACGCCCCATGAAAGGCCTAATCAGATTACCTTTTTTAGTCACACTAGTGACATGGGTTTTTGCTTAGTGACATGGTAGATGGGCATTTCTTAAAATCGTCATGTGACATGTGACCCCCCCCCCCATCAAGGGCCCCACCAATGGGTGCCACGGGAATACTACACCCATAACAAGCTACACTTGTACCTAGTGCCATATATAGGCACTAGTCGAGGCATTCGGAGTACGACCGAGGGATCAATGCTGGTTTGTAAGGCCACCCCCTATTGGTCTGCCCCATGTGGGTCAATGTTGATCCCCAAGTCAACTTACTTAAGTTACTACACTTCCAAGCATAGTTAAGGACTGGTACCTAGCCAGACCTGGCTGGGGTGGAAGGGGGTGGAGGGAACCAGCTGAGGTGGGGTAGTTAGCGTTCGAGGTCACCCCTACCCATAATGCACTAGATATCGATAGAAAACCGCTGCCCGAACGCCTCGAGTGACTGCCACAATGTCCCTCAACTTGACACTTTTCAGGCATATGTTTCAGACTTAAAAAAATAAAACCTATGCTTGAAGAGAGAGGAGAATTTCCAGTTCCCATCAGGTGGAAGAGGGGCATGATGGGAAAGAAATATAGTAAACTACCACTATGCTTTGCTACTTCCTATACTACTTCCTGTATGGTGGTTCCCTGAGGGTTTATACCCAGGGCACCAGAGTAATAACAAGCCGTCACTACCTCATACACAGCGCCAACACATACATGCCACTGAAAGAGGCACTTCAAACGCCGCACTTAGGCTGCAAAGTAGGGTTGGAGCGGCGGTGAAGTGCTAATACCTATAATGCCTAACCTCAGCTGGGTCTTTTAATAAATTAATCTTTAACATAAAACTTTGACTTTCTCAGCTCTTTGACTCCTTTTGGCACTTGCCAAAAGACACACTCACATGGGTGCTGTGATGCCTTCAGAGGCCAAGATAGTCAGCACATAGGGCAAAGGCACCCTGCGACAGATACCTTAAGTCGGACACCTTGTGGACGGCATTACATAATCAATGTGAGAGATTTAGCTATAACATGAACTAGAAAGCAAAACTAAGCCACTATTCTCTCTAAAAAATACAGCATGTAAGCCATAAGGCTCTTTAAAAGTGATTTTATAAGTGTGGAAATCTCGGTGTTTTTGCTATACTTGGGAGTTTAAGATATGTACGTGTACGGCTACTGCAACGTGTAACGTCATAGGTCACATGGGGGGTATTCCCATCTAGGAGTATATAACTTCTAGGCTTGACGTTTTTGACTTGAAGCCCCATCTTTACAAGTACTTGTAGGAAAATTGTAATTATGTATTACTTATATGTATGGTTAGAGGAAATGACTGCATACACACAATAGTCAGGTTTATATGCAGCATTGTGAGGTGTCAATTGGTGGTAGGACAAATATATCACACTGTTATTACTCAATCAATTCACCCTAACATGCACCCAGTGCTGCCCTCTACTTCAGCACAAATAGTGCCCATATAAAGAATGATATCTTAACCATATCACCTATACCTGTACTGCAACCTGTACTTCTCGCCCTTGCCGTACATGTACACGTACACGTTCCCGAATCTTAAACTCTCTATTCTGAGAGTCAAAGAGTGTGAGTGAATGGGAAAACTGATTTAATTAGCCAATCAACTGTGTCATTACCATCATGTTTATAGAACCTCTATATATGGTAATGGAAAAGTATACATTTTTGCTTCTGATTTGATTTACCTAGCCTGGATACACCACTAATATTGCATTGTGGGAGTTATTCTTATCTGACATTGAAATTGTACCTAAAGTCGGACACCAATTGCACACTCTCTTGGACACAGTTATATCATGCTTTATTCACATTAAGAGGGGTTATTTTGTCAAAAAGAAAATCATTTTGCAATATACTTACTCCCAGTCATGGATATAATATCTATGTGTTTGATTTAGCCATATGTAACACCTATGTTCAAACGGTCCCCCATCTGCCTCACGGAGGTCATGTTCATTTGAGTCTACAGATTGATGTGTAACAGGTATGTAATATGAGACATCTGAGAGTATTCTGGAGATAGTTCAGTCAAGTTATGACGAAAATACGCCTAACCCACCACAAATTGCAAGAGAATTTATCTTGGCACCACATGACTCACAAATGTGTATAGAATGAAATATCAAAAGTTTAGGAAAATCAACTTGCTTTTGCAACCCTACTATATTCTATGTGGTTTATAAGAAGCCATGGGTACTGAAGCCACCCAAAAAACGGGTAAGACCTTACATATGTTTGAAGGAAGGAAAGGTCTCCATATAATTCATAAATCTTTAGATATCTGAGAATCAAGCTATTTATCTAACTAAAAAGGAAATCAAGGTTAAACTAGACCAAAAAAAAACCTTTGTTGGTTGTTTCGACATTAAATATAATGTTGATACCCTCAAATTTGATATAGATAGTGTAGAGGTATATAGTTATCCTAGTAATGTTTGGTGCCGTCTGGCGTGGCGGGTGAGTCCTGTTGCCTGGTGTTCCTGAGGTTCCGGGTAGGTGGCAGCACCTACCCAGGTCCGTGGGACACCTGGCGACAAACCTAGGGATCCATATAAAAGCCCTGCGCACACCTGCTACATCAGAGGCCATGTAGGCCTCCGTACATGCTACATGTAATGACATGTTTCCCTATACCAGTGATTGTGCATGATCAAGTTGTCATATGAGAAATATCATATGACTAGTGGTTATAGTGAGTAAGAATATCAAGCTCTTATTAGTGCTATTCCAGTTATCACTGGTTTATTCAGCTTCACTTGTGTAATAATAATAATAATGATAATAATAATAATAATAATAATAATAATAATAATAATAATAATAATAATATAAGTACCCTACCCCTGGCTTGGCCCTCCAGACTGACTGGAGCCAGTAGCATCTGCCCTTGTCTCTGGCCGTTGGTGAGGAGTCATTCAGGTCTCAGTGGGGGCACAAAGGACCCCTATAAGCACCGCTGCGTCCCCCATTGTCCCGGTCGGTTTGGCATGTTCAGACCCTCATAACTCTGTCGTTTATGTGTCTAGAGCTTTCAAATTGTGCATGCGCAGAGTGGAATATGTCAGATTCCCACTCCCTGTTTTCTAGGCGCATAACTTGTGTTTGTTTGTCTGTGGCGCATTTGAAGCTCAAAACAGTCTTGGTTGCATAACTTTCTTAATAATGCATGTAGAGCTTTCATCCTAAGCTCATTTTGACCATCTTGTCTGGGGGTTTACATAACAGCTTTCATATTTGAGCTGGGCGGCCGTGGGGCGGCTCTAGAGCTGCTGGAAGTTCACAATGCCATCCCTTATGTAACCCGTTGTTCAGTCTTTGGTGCTCAGACACCCGTGATGGCAGTCAGCGGTGCTCAGCCACCCATGACGGTAGGTTGCATTCACTTTTAAACATTATATACACCATTGTTTGTGCTCAGTGAACCATTAGGTCGGTCCTTTGGTCTTATAACTTATGTATATTCACATAGCTGGTGTTCAGTGGAGCATGAACGCTCATATGGAGTTATATGTATTAATGCCTCACATATTTATGCATTAACACAATCATATGTTACAAATTATGGCATAATAAAATGGTATGTCATAGAATACTCCCCCTCCCACGCAAAGAAGCGAAACTCCGTCATTTCGCAGAGGGAATGTACAATATATTTTTTTTTACCTTATTTGTCATTACATACTGTATGTAAGAGGATTTGAAGTAATAGGGAGTGCTTCAAATACAATTTTTGTGGTAGAGCTTGTCAGTATGTATAACATCCTTTTTTTTTCTTTCTTTTTTTTTGGGGTAAAAATACATTTCCTTAATTCTAGGTGTCTAACCATAAATTTTGCAACTTTCTGGTTTGGATGCCAAACAGACCTAAGTATGCTTGACTTACAACATTGGCTTCGAAGTTGCCTTATTTCTTCTATGAATTGGTCTATCTGCCTATACATTTTCAATTTGTGGTACAAATTAGTGTACAATTGTGTGCAAATGTGCAAAATTGGGGTACAAACGTACAACTTGACGCACAACATATAAACTGGTGAACAAATATACAATTTTGGCATACAATTGGGTACAAACGTACAATCTGGTGTGCAAAAAATACAATTATTGCATGCATTTGGGTACAAACATACAATCTAGTGTGCAAACATACAGTTCAGTGTGCAATTGGGTACAAACGTACAATCTAGTGTGCAAACATACAATTTAGTGTGTAATTCAGTACAAATGTACAATTTAGGGTGCAAAATATAATTTGGGAACATTCTTTGAGACAAATTTTTCCGAGGACCGGAAAAACAGGGTACTTTATGTACAATAGGCTTGTTTGTCTCTGAGTTACTCTGTACTTTTGCTATATGGGTGTATTAATTGGCAATTTTGACAGTGGGCCGCTGCTCTAATTGACTTTTCCCTAGCATTTAAGGAGCATACCGCCGGTATGCTTCTTGAGTACATGACCCTGTAAAAGATCATTTGGTCAGTATCTTAAGTAATTACTTTACATTTGAACATTTTTCGCGAGTCATTTTGAATATATTCTTTTTTTTGTGTGTGTATAAGATTTTTCTTATATATTTTCTACATTTTACACATTTTCGTGTGTTTTTTTTATCAATTTCTTGGGTACCTAAAGTGTGTTGCTTTAAGTAAACCTTGGTATAGTATACAAGTGCTAATGTGGTACAATAACTGCTTGACCTTATCTACCTTGCATTCATGTATATTACTTTAGATTTGTACAATTTCTGATTGTTCGTACAATTTGTGCACGCGTGCGCGTATCAATCATCAAGATTTTGTGAGAATACCATAGATTTTCATATTATACATCAACAAATGGTTGTGTATATTTTTTTCTAAAATCAATTTTAAATACTTAGATAAAATTCATTGACAGTGGAGGTGTGTGTCAGGTGTGAGATGTCTGATCTCACCTTGATGTGCTCATGCAGTGGTGGCACCTGAGGTGTTGGGTGCCAGATTCTGACATGTGGCTGGGGCAGTGCTCAGCCTGGTGTCAGTGGACAGTTCAGGGTGGTGGGTGGGTCCATAAAAGGAGGGAGTGGCTGGGTTTGGGTATCAGTACTTCACTGTAGCTCCTGTTCAGTACATCATGGCTCACCATCAAGCATTTGTCTTTGACTTGCCTGTTTATGAGGTGATGGTTGTAGGTAGCTTGGCTAGGGCTAGGCTAGAGGCCAGCCAAGTCCTACATTTTGGTTACATCATCAGGAACTACCAGGAGATCTCCGGCCATGGTGATGTTGTTGTAGGCATGTATCATTGCCGGTACTTCCTGGGCTCGGCTCTGCGCCGGGGGGCCACTTTGGCCCTTTTGGCCAGGTCCCTTATAAATATAGGGTCCTGGTCCATAGATCTTAACCTCGGGCCGCGTGAGCGTGTTCTCTGGGATTACCCGATGTCTGTTTGCCTCCTTGACTTCACTGTTTCCGGGGACCCTATGGCTGCGGGGGAGTACGCCTTGGGATCGTTGGAGGCCCGCTTTATAGAGTGGGATCAAGATCACGGCCATCTCCTCAGATCAAGTCCCTGTCCTACTGCTATCGTGGAGCCCGAGGCTCTATGGTGAATCATGCTGCCTGTCCCTGGGTGTTAAAACCCGATACCAAAAAGGCCCTTTTCAGGGCCAGCCAATTATCCAAAAAGTTCTGAAATCTGTCTCCTGGTATAGTATCACCTGGTGGTGGACTGGGGACAGTCTAGGCTGTGGGCAGTCTAGGCTGTTTCCACGGTCACCGGGGAGGGTTGGTGGTTTAGAAAATTAGCAATAGTCTGCATGTTTGACCTTGTGGTCTCCTCCTGGTGTTCATTAATAATTATATCTGTTGTTTTTTCCAGTGCTGTCATGGTCACCGAGCTGGTGCCACAATCATTCTGGAGAAGCATGGAGTCCTTTGTTCTTAAGGGCTGGTATGGTGTTGGTGTTGGTGTTGCGCCAAGGTAGGTGTATCACCTGAGGGAGGTGATAAGCAAATTCTCCTCTCTGTGTTGTTATAACTGCTGGTCCATTCCAGGTAAATATAGCCTTGGGTAGTGGGAAGGTTTTAACCACTATATCTTTATAAGCTGGGGCAGCTGCTGATTAAATCTCATCAAATTCATGTGGTATTGGCCTTAGGGGTAGCGCGAAGTTTGAGTCTCCACAATATATTTTAAAATATATTGTGGGATTTGTGCGCTTGGCCACGTTTTTCTTACCACAGTGTGTCTGTGCAAATTTCTTAAGGTACTTCATTATTCTGTAGGCTAAGTAGATGGTCAGGGTGAATAATATAGCAATTATGAGGGTGTGGGCTCCTGAATTGTGAGGAAAGGGGTGTGGGTTTCCTCTGTAGGGGTAAATTTAGTAGGATTTTTATCTGGGAGCAATTTGTGTAGGGGCAGTTCGGTGACTAGTCTGAATGCTTTGGCTGTAGGCAGGTAGGCTACAGTCCCTCCTAGTCTGTAAAGTTTGAGGAGTATGTATATTATAAAAATGTTAGCTGATATCCCTAAGATGAGTCCTAAGCTTTCAAAAATTGGATACTCTGTAACTCTACGTAGGTGTGATTCTACGTAGTGTGTTTCCATTACCTGATCAAGGTTGGAAGCATCGTTTAATAGTGTTTTGGCAAGGGGCTCTAGATTTAATTGAGTAATATCATCCATGATTGGATTTTCCTGTAGTTTGTTTTAGGGTTCTAGAAAGGTTTACTACTGGAAAGTTTGGAAGATTCTCTCTTTCATCTGGTTTGGTCTCAGAAATTTGGTTAAGTGCTGCCATGAATGGTAAATTAATTGTCTTAAGAATGTAATGAAATGACAAGGTTGAGTTACAGGGCAACCTTGTGTTTGGAAGAGAAAATTCTCCAATACTGATTGTGCACCCACAGGGTACACCTATGATTGAGTAGGACTGGGCTTTCCGAGTTTCAGATGTTTTACCATGGCAGTTAATAAAGTAATGGGGTTCATTAGTGGTGACCAGATACTCATCTTCAGAAATGGAAATAGCATGGGTGGTAGGTGCTGGCAGTGGTGAAACTGTAAACTTGCAGTGTTCCTTAATCTGTTGAGCCTGGTTAGTAAAAATGGCTACAGAGCATGTGAGTGAGTGATGAGAATTCAATAGGCTCAAAGTCATTCTCTGGAAAGAGTTGTGAGTATTCTCTCTCACAATGGCAAAACACATAGTGTGTGGATTGTTTCAAGATACCCCTAATGGGTGTCTCTGGTCTTTCAATAGTGTTGGGTGGATCATCCCTTTTGAATGGTATTTTCTTTGTTATTTTTGCAAGCTTGGTTCTACTGGCTGCTCTAACTCTCCTTGGTGGGGGTGGAGGGTTAGTCATGGGTCCAGAATCTGGGTATTCCCTTCTAGACATAGCATCTGGTGGTGTGTTATCATCACCTTTCACGTGATGAATGGTGAATGAGAATTGCTGTATGTCTAGAGCCCATCTGGCCCATCTATGTGTGAGTCCTGTGTTGGTTAATAGTGGAATTAGGGCTGCATGGTCTGTGTATAATTGGAAGTGTCTAGTTTCTAGGTAGTGTCTGAAGTGTAATACTCCATACACTACTCCCAGTAGTTCTCTCTCTGTGGTATTGTAATTTCTTTCATGTTTGGAGAGGGTTCTACCTGCAAAGGCTACTGGTCTGAGCACTCCTTCATTATCTTTCTGTGAGAGTACAGCTCCTAAGCTCACATTGGAAGCATCAGTTGCCAAACTGAACTCCTTCTCATAGTTTGGATATCTGAGAAGAGCATTGGTACAGAGGGCATGCTTTAATGCTTTGAAAGCATTATCAGCATCTTCTGTCCAGACAAATGCTTTGAGATGTGTCTGTAGATCGTACAATGGTCTAGCAATTTTGGCATAACCTTTGATAAACTTCTTGAAGTATTGGCATAGCCCTGTGAAAGATCTGACATTTTTGAATGACTTTGGTGTTGGGAAAGTTTTGATCGATTCCACCTTTGTGGGAGATGGTTGTAGTCCCATGGGTGTGACTCTCATTCCCAAGAAGTCTATTCTGTCTATGAAGTATTCACATTTTGATATTTTCAATTTGAGTTTACCAACTCTTAAGCTGTTGAAAACATCTTACAGGTCATGGAAGTGTTGTTTGATTGATGGTGACAATACTAAGATGTCATCTAGGTATGGTAGGGCACATTTGTATTTGAGTTTGTTCAGAATTAATGCTACTAGATGGCAAAATCCCGCAGGGGCCGTAGCAAGTCCCATCGGCATCCTTTGGTAGACATATTTTTTTGTCATTTGCTATGAATGCAGTTTTGTGCTGGTCCTCCTCCCTTATAGGAATTTGAAAAAATCCCTGTTGGGCATTTAGCTTACTGAATACTCTTGGTCTGAGTGACCCTATCATGTCTAGAGTGTCATCGGCCCAGCGTGTAGATAAGGCTTGATTGATTGTATTCTGGTTCAAATGATGAAAATCTGTCACGAGCCTATGGCCTCCTGATGCTTTTTGTACTAAAAAGGATCTTGACGCCCAGGGGCCCTCAGCACATTCTCTGAGAATCCCCTGTTTTACTAGCCTTTCATATTCTTCCCCTATTGCGGCCTGTTTTTCTGGTGTTTGTCTATAGGGTAGGAAATGACATGGTACTGCTTCAGGTTTTACATGTATAGAGTGGGTATACAGGTGTGTAGCACCAATGTCTCCATCTTTTCCTACAAATATATCATCATATTTGGTCAGCAGTGATTCTAACCTAACATGCTGATCTTTTGATGTGAGCACGGATTTCGGTGGAACATTCTCTTCCAATTCTGGCTCGAGGTCATGTGCCTCACTATGTATAGCTGCTACTTCGGAGAGTCTGATTGAGGTAGGCTCAGGGTCAGCATATGTAGACTCACAGTCTGAGTCTGTGTCACTAATGGAGGTTCATACTCAAGCTGTATGGCTGAGATGGATTGATCAGTGGGTGGGGTAGTGTCTGACACCTGTTGGGGTTTTTCTAAATCAGATTCTTTGACTTCCTGAAATAGAGCTATGATGGCACCCTTTTTGATTTTATGTGGGCGCCTGCTGGTGTTGAGTAACACTAGGGGGTGTTTGTTATTTTCAACTCCAGTTTTGCCTTGCAGTGATTGAGTAGATGTGACTTTACCCAATACTGCAAGTCCAGAGAATGGAGGGATGGTAAAATCCCTCACTGCCCTAATGGGTTTGAGAATTTGTTCAGGATCAATATTGAATTCAATTTGAGATTTTGTAGTGCTTAAGAAATCTGTGCCGAGAACAATGGGCTGTGTAAGGTTGGGAATTACAGCAAATTGGTATTGGAACCTGACACCTTGGATTTTGTTCAGGATTTTGTTCAGGATCAATATTGAATTCAATTTGAGATTTTGTAGTGCTTAAGAAATCTGTGCCGAGAACAATGGGCTGTGTAAGGTTGGGAATTACAGCAAATTGGTATTGGAACCTGACACCTTGGATTCTAAAATTCAGCATAGCTGAATGTCTAACACGACACACTGATCCATCTGCCAAATGGATGTTGATTTTTGACTTCCTTAGTTGGATATGGAATCTCTTTTGGAGATCCATGAGGAAGGCTTGTCTGACACAGGTGATAGTGGCACCTGTATCAACCAAACATTGTTCATCTGAAGCATCATAAAGATTTGCATTGATACAGCCATTTTGAAGAAGTACAATAGAAAGCTTGGTACTCTCACCTGTATCCTTTGATGATGAATCTGGTGGGGTGATGTGTATCACTGATGGACGTCTCTGTCTGTTAGATGGTAGATTGGCACTAGCAATTGTCTCTGGTTGAATGTTTGTTAATCCTGAGTGATTGTTTGTATTTTGGGTGTCACAGTGCACTGGCCCATCGGCACTGTGACATCCTAGTTTTCCTGGTTCTGTGGGGTGGCTGTGATGTTTGCCACCAGAAGTTTGGAGATTTGATCCATCACATGAGGTGGTATGTGGGGGTTACTCTGCTGATTCCCCTGGTAACCTCTTGTGTTGGGTTTGTAATCCTCCTGATGTGAATTGGAACCCTGGTTATATTGACCAGAGTTGTTGGAACCCTGGTTATTGTAGGATCCAGAGTTGTTGGATCCCTGGTCGGTGTAGGATCCAGAGTTGCTGGATCCCTGGTTGGTGTAGGATCCACTGTTGTTGTTGTAGCGACCAGAGTTGCTGGAACCCTGGTTGTTGTAGGAACTATTGTTGTTGTAGGATCCACTGTTGTAGTTCCTATGTGGACTATGGCTCATGCTGTTGGATCCTTGGTTATATGATCTGCCATTACTTGGAGTTCTATCTCTCATATCACTGTGTGAAGAGTTACCACTGTTGGAGTTGGATGAGTTGTTGTCTTTTCTACTGTTGTGTCCCCCCGGTTGTTGTTGTTATTGCCCCCCCCCCTACCTCTATTGGAGCAGTAGTTGGGGTCACAGTTATTTCCTCTATATCTACCGGTGGGATCTTTGGAGACAACCTTAGCTTCCTGTTGCCTTACATGGGCACTGGACATTAGGTTAACATCTTCCTCCTCTGAACTAGTGGTGACTTCCTGGACCGTTCTCTTAGTAGACTGTGGGTTAGACTCCCCATCCCTTACTTTCCTAGATTTATCTTGGATTTCAGCCTCTAAGGCTAGTTCTAGGGCTTGGTCAAAAGAGTATATTTCTTATTCTCAAGAGCTACAGAGATCCAGTGCCTCATGCCTTGGGTAAATGTTCTGAGTAAGGTTTCATCCTTTAGGCGTTGGGCATTACACACTTTTCTGAGATGGCATGCATAGTCTAGGATAGGTTCATCTGCCTTCTGTGCACGGAGTGCAGTTCTGGAGATGATATTGTCTCGAGTAGTAAAATACTCTTTTAGTTCATGTACTACATTGGTCCATGTCAACTTATCAGGTGTGGCACTTTCCTTGAAAGATTCAAACCAAGCCAATGCTTGTCCTTCAAGGTACTTGGGTAAATATGTTACCATGGTGTCACTGTCTGTTACTTTGTACTTATCCTTCAAATACTCTGGGAATTTGCAATCAATAAATAGTGCTAAGTTTTGGGTTTGGTTACCTCATGTTGCCTGATCTTCCTGTCGTCGTTTTGTTGTCTGTCTAGGATCTTGGTCATGTTGGACATCATGGAGATCATGACGTCATCCTCGGATCCAGAGGCAGATGGTGTGATGATAGGTGTGGTGGTGGGTGTGGGAGGCTGTGAGGTCTGGGTTGATACCAACATCATGAGATCTGCTATCTCTTGTTGCTGCCTATCTAGGGCCTTCCGCTGGTTGTCTAATGCTGCATCACTGTCTGCCAGCTGTTGACTGAGGACCCTCTCCCTTTCCTCCTGTAGGGCCTTGTTTGCTTCTAGGGCAGTAACTGCATCTTGAATGGTCTTCTCATAGGCCCTTATCTTCTCAGCTGTCTGATTGGGTTGAGGGCCTTCATCGGTGTCCATGGTGGAGGGTGTGGGCGATGTGTCTCTGGAGGAGCGGCTACCGGAGGCAGGTGCTGGGGTGGAAGATCTAGATGAGGGTGTAGATCCACCCCCTGAGGCAGATCCTTCTTCCTCAGAGGTAGATAATGTAAGTTGGGCGTCCTGTAGGGATCCCTGAGAACTGTTGGATCCCTGAGTAGACAGGGTGGGTGGAGTGGGGTTTACTGTGTGTGGGTCTGCTGTATTGGAGGCTGAGTTGCCACCAGTGGGTCTCCTAGATCTATAGAGAAGGGAGACCTCTTCAGCAGGTCCCTGACTATGTTAAGTTTTTGTGTGTTGTTCTGCTAGCTTGACTGATAAGAGCTTGACGTGTGGGAGACCTCACTGACATGTGGGAGACCTCACTGACATTTGGGAGACCTCACTGGTGTGTGTGAGACCTCACTGACATGTGGGAGACCTCACTGACATGTGGGAGACCTCACTGACATTTGGGAGACCTCACTGGTGTGTGTGAGACCTCACTGATGTGTGGGAGACCTCACTGATGTGTGGGAGACCTCACTGACATTTGGGAGACCTCACTGACGTGTGGGAGACCTCACTGACATTTGGAGACCTCACTGACATGTGGGAGACCTCACTGTCATGTGGGAGACCTCACTGACGTTTGGGAGACCTCACTGACATTTGGGAGACCTCACTGTTGTGTGGGAGACCTCACTGACGTGTGGGAGACCTCAATGACATGTGGGAGACCTCACTGACGTGTGGGAGACCTCACTGATGTGTGGGAGACCTCACTGGTATGTGTGAGACCTCACTGGTGACCTTTTGAACATGGTGGTAAGGTCACTGGGTGGGTGGCGTGGGTTTTGCTGTGTGTGTGGTATTTCCTGGAAATGTTGCCAGCTTGACTGATAAGAGCTTGTGTAATTTGGGATCTTAGTAGGATGTTCTTCACCACTTTGTCATACCAGTGATTGTGTATGATCAAGTTGTCATATGAGAAATATAATATGACTAGTGGTTATAGTGAGTAAGAATATCAAGCTCTTATTAGTGCTATTCCAGTTATCACTGGTTTATTCAGCTTAGGCAGAACATGTTATGTATCAGTAACACAAATGTTAATGTACAGGTAATTTCCACACAGTAATTATAATAATGGGTTTGTAGTAATGTTTCACTCCACTTGTGTAATAATAATAATAATAATAATAATAATAATAATAATAATAATAATAATAATAATAATTATAATAATACATTGTCCAGTATGGTTCTAGGTGGGTTCCCACAACCTAGCTCCTGACCTGCTGCTTAGAGGGATAGTATAAATGTGTAACTTTACGCTCTGGTGGATGGATAGTAGAAGATAGCCTCTGGCCACAAGTGGGGTGTAGTCCTATGCCTGTCTGGCATAGTCTAACCCAACAGAGTGCAGAGCTATAGCAGGTAGCAGGAGAGGTGGACTGGAGATGTTACTGCAGTGGTGATTTTAAGGATTCTGATTTCCAGAGGTGCCCACCAGGGTATAAGTACACTACCATTGGCTTGGCCCTCCAGACTGACTGGAGCCAGTAGCATCTGCCCTTGTCTCTGGCCGTTGGTGGGGAGTCATTCAGGTCTCAGTGAGGGCACAAAGGACCCCTATAAGCGCTGCTGCGTCCCCCATTGTCCCGGTCGGTTTGGCATGTTCAGGCCCTCATAACTCTGTCGTTTATGTGTCTAGAGCTTTCAAATTGCGCATGCAGAGTGGAATATGTCAGAATTTCACTCCCTGTTTTCTAGGCGCATAACTTGCGCTCATTTGTTTGTGGTGCATTCAGAGCTTGAAACAGTCTCGGTTGCATAACTTTTTTAATAATGCAAGTAGAGCTTTCATCTTAGGCTCATTTTGACTATCTTGTCTGGGGTTTACAGCTTTCATATTTGAGCTGGGCGGCCGTCCCTTATGTAACCCATTGTTCAGTCTGGTGCTCAGACACCTGTGACGGCGGTCATGTGTTACAAATTATGGCATAATAAAATGGTACGTCATACTACCATTTATAGGGTAACCAGAAGGTGTACTGAATAAACCCATTGGCATACACTTGGAATACTGTCTTCATGTTTCTTTTGAATGACGAGACTCGAACCTAGCTGGTAAAACCAAAACCACTACATCGGTGCCGTGACCAGTTAATTCTGGTGTGTATAGCCCAGACTACAACGTCCGAATGGCTTATACATGGGTTGGATGAACTTAATCAGACTGACCCTGATGGACGACAAGTTGTCCAAGAAAATGGAAATGGTACCCTAACGGTGCAAGCCCATTCGAATCTCCAGGATGATGGATACTCAACCTGGAGACAATCCAATCCTCACTACCAGGTAGATAGTGAGGAAAATATTCCAGATTCTGTTAGGAGAGAACAATCCATACAGAAACTGCTTTGTTAGAGAATAATTCACTTACTGGAGAATTATGCAATTCAATGTTTCAGGCTGGTGGCAGCACTAACCCAGAACATCAGGCTCCTATGCCAACCAAAAGAGTAACATTTGGAGAACTTCCGTATGATGTCCCAAGACCAGGTTACCAATCTGGGACTATAGTGCCATAGGTGATTTAACATATGACATACCTGAAGGCGAGGAGCTAAAACAACCTGATGTCTTCCTAATGAATGACACCTATGTCACCCTAAACGAAACACTAAATGTTTTGTTAAGGTGAAGGATGAAGTTGCTATAGAAAAAGAGCAACTATAATACGAACTTGTCGGATTAAGAAAAGAATTTGAACAGAAGAAAAATATTTATCTGAATGATCTTCAGATTGAAAAAATAAACTCCAAGAAATGAGACAATTGTTCCAGAAGGAGTATGACTCTAGACACAGTCGTATTAAAAAATACGTAGATACGAATGATCAGCTCTGCCGTGAAAAAGTGAATACGGAAGCTGAAGTAGTACATTATTGAACTGAGTTGGAGGACTTGAAACAGCAATGTAATAAGCAGGCTCAGGATAATGAAGCTGTTTGTTTGGGGATAATAACATATAATTGAGAACTGGAGCAGGATAAAGAAGGTATGATACAAGACATACAAGAGTTGCAGGAAACTGCAATGGCATTAGATAAGTATGTAGAAGCAGTACAAAAGTCTGTAGTGAATATAGACCCTAAAGTTGTTTCAAGTATATAGAATGATAATGACAAAATGGTATCAATACCATCGGATCAGATAGCTGCTACCTCAACTAGCCTACAGCATAGCTCACCAGTCAGATTTAACCCATTTGTTAATGATGGCCTGGATAGAAATGTTAACTTTGAAGTATATTCTAAACCGGATGGTAACGTTTCTGGGGGAGTGGGATCTGATGGTTCAACTACAACAGTCAGTGCCATTAAGACACCTGTTTGTAGCATGCCAGCACCTGTGAATCGGAGATGAGATCCACAGCACCACCCGTACCTGATCTGAGTGGCATAATAAACCCGCCTCGGACCAGTGCTCCTGTAGTAATAACCATGCAGAGTATGGGTCCACCACCTGTACCCCAGGCAGTGGCTTCTGTAAGAGGTTTGCTGATGCCTCCTTCTTATTATTCGCAACCCGGACATAGCACTCCCGCAGGACCCAGATTCCCTTATCCCGATCTCAGTCCGAATATAGTGTGAGCACAGATACCTAATCAATTCGCTGTGCCGTCCCAACCAAGGGTGAGTTCTCACCCTGTTCCTTTATCCCAGATTGCGATATCAGGCCCGAGAGGGAATGTGACTCAGAATACTTACATTCCACAATCTGTACCCAGTGGCCAAGGCCCATCCGGAGGTTCTGGACAGACCAATACTGGAAATGGTCAGAATATTATTCGGACGCACAGTACGGAGGATCTGGAAGAGGATTCTCTTACTCTGGGAAGGGGTATGATTAAGGGCAAAACCAAAATGGTTATCGCCCCAATCATACCGGTAACCAACCGTATGGTCACGGATCTACTGGCTATGCTGGTGGGCCCGGAGGATCTGCAGGAGGAGCCTCTGGAACAGGGGGGAATGGACCCCCTGGTGGACCACCAGGAGGATCAGGATTCGGAAGTTCCGGATCAGGAGGGGATGGTAGAAAACCGTAGAGCCTCTATGCCTGCTGCAATGCAGAGTGTGTTCAATGGGAGTCAGTGTATCGAAAACTTGGGTATCGACTGCTACCGAAAGGGTGCTGATGGCATGGAGATCATGGAATGGAGTATGCGAGAAGGTGATTGGCTTTGAGGCTGCGCTAATCCAGCAAGGAGAATGGCTAGGATCCCTCCTCCTCATGATCCTAATGAGCGATGGAAGGATCGATATCAAGCCTTTGTGGATGAAGTCAACTGTAGTGGTTGGACTAAGGAAGAGGCTTTACCTTACCTCATTTGTCGGTTAAGTAAGGGCGGAAAGGTTGCTCTAAACCAATGGAGAACTGCTTATGGAATATATGGTACTTCCGACCAATTGGTCGAGTGTGCTGCCTATCTATTTGGCTCTATTGTGAGAGAGGATCCCTGGGTCACTTTTAAGAAAAGGACTCAGAAGCCGAAAGAATCCCACAAGCTACGAGTTAGCCAGGTTTGGTAGTGCCCACCTGCCCCCAGGTCATCCTTGTATGGAATACTTGAAAGGATGTGGATCGACTCCTGGTGCTAGCAATGAGATTCCTGTTGTTACGGATACGCCTTCCCCGCTAAAAGGAAGACGGTGGTATGTTTGCCTTACTGTTAACGGAAGGTCTGCTGAATTTCTAGTTGATACAGGAGCAATCCACTCTTGTGTCTCCAGGAAATTTTATCATCTTATCCAGGATGTGCATGAAACTCCCCTATCAGGAGGAAGTGCTCAGATGGCCGACGGCAGTAGAATGCGAATGTATGGTAGAACATGTTTGAAGCTGCAGTTGGATGGCATACATGACTTTGTCATGGGTGCAACCATTGCGGATATATCGGATGAAGGGATATTAGGGTTAGATTTTGCATCATTGTTTGGTGTGATGTTGGAACCACAGTCCGGAGTACGGAGTGTGAAATACCCGTATCTTGTGAAAGTAAGGTGTGTATTGCGACAAGTAAGCAGTATGGCCTCAGTGGCATAAACTGTCCAGATTCCTGCGGGAGTAGCTTGTAATGTACTTCTACGAAGTGATCCCGCGATGAGGAATCAGACCGCAGTAATAGAACGATTTGAAAAAATTGTATAAAGAAACCGTCCTTGAGGATGCGGAACATAAGAGGTATCTACTTGAGTTGTTGGAGCAATACAAAAATGCATTTGCTAAACCTGGTGAACCTTTAGGGCGAACCACGAAGGTTTTGCATAATATAGATACAGGAGATGCAGAACCTTTCAAGATTCCGTATCGACGATTACCTCTGGCTAAGAAAAGTGTCGCAGAAGAGGAAATCAATAAGATGTTAGAACAGGATATGATTGTCCAATCTAACAGTCCCTGGAGTAGTCATGTATGCATGGTAACCAAAAAAGACGGTACCATTCAATTCTGTATCGATTCCAGGAAGTTGAATGGCGTAACAAAAAAGAATTCGTATCCATTGCCCAGAATAGATGAGACCATCGATTCCCTAGGTGGTAATAGCTGGTTTTGTACTTTAGATTTACAATCCGGATATTGGCAAAACTCACCAAAAAAAAATATTTGATGTTTTTCATGATTGTTGGCTTAAATATTGGTAAAATCTATGGGAAACTTTTAGGGTGAATCCAAATTTTGTCTCAAGTTGGTGAGTCTGCCACATAAAATCTATAAGAGGTAGAGACTAGTTCTTTGGACTCTGTGGGGAACCCAACTCAAGATGGAGCAATGAAAAAATCTAAGGGTTTTTAGTCAAATTTGAGGAAGTTACAGTGTGCTCATAATCGGCCAAAAATCGGCCCAAACTATGCATAAATGCATAATCGGTAAAGGAAGAGGGGTTAAAGGCAACCCAGGATAGGGTACCAAAAGGAACCGGAGTAGGGCAAGATCAACCCTTAATGACATCGTCAGATCACGAAAGCGATCAGGACGATGGAGGGGATGTTAAACACGATAGTGTTGAGACAGATGACGTTAATAACGGGTCTGTTCTAACCCGAAGGGATATCTTAGATATCAATCATACCACACTACCAAAAACCACAGAAGTGTATACGCTGGGATTATCCTTAGAAGAGGCTTTATCAGACTCAGTATTCAACCTGGGAGGGAGCCAGAAATCCAGACATGGTCTTCGGATGGGCCCCGGATATAAGTCTACAACGGCTTATCTCAAAGCCAGAGACCAGGTAGAGCTACAAGTTAAAAAGCAACATGAAGCATTCATGGCTGCTCAGAAGAAAATAGAGGATGAGACCCAGGAACGGATCAGTAAGCTCGTTCTGTAGAACACAAAGCCATTCTGAAAGAGTCTGATCTCAAGTACAGACTTTCCTCTCTAGCCCATAGAGCGCAATTGCAATCAACGTAAGAGAGGGGAAGGGAAAGTAAAATTGGCAGAACTCGAAAAAGAGGAAGCTAATAGGAGGAGAGCAATTGATAAAGCTAGATCCGAGGAGGTTACAAAAGCTCGTGATGTAAATAGATTACAGTCTGAGTTAAATGCAATGGAGGAGAAATTGAAGAAACTCCAATTACGTAAAGCTGAGAGAGAATCCAAGCTTGTCAGTGAACAAGACGAGATCCGTAGGGAGACAACTTAGTATCAGAGATCTCAGAAAGAAAAGAGTGAAAAGTATCATATGTTAAAAGATACTTTGAAAAGGGAGGCACAAGCTGCCCAACAAGAACGGAACCGAGCCGTTGAGAACAATGAAAAGATTTGGTCCAAAATATTGGCTGAAAATGCTCATCTACGAGAGGAACAGAGAAATCTGACAACTGACATTGCGACTCTGACCCTAAATAAGTCAGCTATGGAAAGTTTCTAGCAAGAGAGGGGAAAGACAAACCCTCCTCCAGTGGGCTCAGACCCCAGTCCGGATCAGACTTTTGTTAAACAGGGTGACTATGGTACCTGTTCGACACCGATACAGCCTACAAGTGCCTACAATCCATTCGTGAATGACAAAGCCACTCGTAATGTGGATCAGGAAGGGGTCTATGTCAGAACCCAGGATCCAAATGGTAGGACTCCCAAGCATTACCAAACCTTCTCAGGGAGCTAAAGATTAAAGGCCATCTGATCAGATGGAAGATTGAGGGCTTTGCCCAACCTGAACCTCTTGTGTTGTGTTATTGCTTATAGTCACTAAGCGAGCCTAAGAGCCACCCATATAGACATACCAAACGAACCACTACACTGGTGCTGTGACCAGTTGGTTTGGGGGTGGAGCGCGGCCAGATGGCCGAAAGCCACAATAGAAGAGATGCGAGTTCTTCAAGCTTAGGGCTAGAAGAATTTGAAGAGGATGGCATAGCCTTTTAGCAGTTGTTGCTTGACTGGGTACCAGGTCAACAGTTCCTGATTGACTCAGCTGGTGTATGGAGAACATTCTCAACACCTGGTATAATGACTGAACCCAACGTAATTGGGGATGGGGTCATGAAAATGTATCCGGGTACCACTGGCCACACGACCACCCCCAATACCGGTTTGTTAAGTGGGTTGATTAAACCTGCTCGGTTAGACTTCAGCCAGTTGTCTCAGGTAATAACCCGTAGGCACAGGTTAGAATTGGGAAATTTTGGAAGCGCCTCAAATGTTCTAAAGACCCCGATAGCCCATGGTCCTATCCAAAGGACGGGAACTCCGGACGTTGCATTAAAGGCAACCAAGGATAGGGTACCAAAAGGAACCCTATCAACCCTTTATGACATTGTCAGATCACGAAAGCGGTCAGGACGATGGAGGGGATGGTAAACACGTTAGTGTTGAGACAGATGATGTTGATAACGGGTCTGTTCTAACCCGACGGGATATCTTAGATATCAATCGTACTACACTACCAAAAACCGCGGAAGTGTATACGCTGTGATTATCATTAGACCAGGCTTTATCAGACTCAGTAATCAACCCGGGAGGGAGCCGGATATCCAGACATGGTCGTTGGTTGGGCCCCGGATAAAAGTCTACAATGGCTCATCTCAAAGCCAGAGAGCAGGTAGAGCTACAAGCTAAAAAGCAACATGAAACATTCATGGCTCCTCAGAAGAAAATCGAGGATGAGACCCTGGAACAGATCAGTAAGCTTCGTTCTGTAGAACAAGAAAGCCATTCTGAAAGAATCCGATCTAAAGTACAGACTTTCCTCTCTAGCCCATAGAGCGCAATCGTAATCGACGGAAGAGAGGGGAAGGGAAAGTAAATTGGCAGAACTCCAAAAAGAGGAAGCTAACAGGCAGAGAGCAATTGATAAAGCTAGATCCAAGGAGGTTACAAAAGCTCGAGATGTAAATAGATTACAGTCTGAGTTAAATGCAATGGAGGAGAAACTCCAATTGCGAAAAGCCGACAGAATCCAAGCTTGTCAGCGAACAAGACAAGATCCGTAGGGAAACAACTGAGTATCAGAGATCTCAGAAAGAAAAGAGCGAAAAGTATCGTATGTTAAAGGATACTTTGAAAAGGGAGGCACAAGCTGCCCAACAAGAACGGAACTGAGCCGTTGAGAGACAATGAAAAGATTCAGTCCGAAATATTGGCTGAAAATGCTCATCTACGAGAGGAACAGAGAAATCTGACAACTGACATTATGACTCTGACCCTAAATAAGTCAGCTATGGAAAGCTACTTGCAGGAGAGGGAAAAGACAAACCCTCCTCCGGTGGACCCAGACCCGAGTCCGGATCGGACATTTGTTAAACGGGGTGACTTCAGTACCTGTTCGACACCAATACAGCCTACGAGTGCCTACAATCCATTCGTGAATGACAATGCCACTCGTAATGTGGATCAGGAAGGGGTCTATGTCAGAACCCAAGATCCAAACAGTAGGACTAGTAGAGTATGTATCAGCGAGGTCCCGATTGTCCATAACTTGGACCCAGACTTCGTCCAAAGGGACAACTCGGATGAGACTAGCGGGTTCCACGTGAATGTGGATCAAGCCGATAATATCGGATTAGATGCTGGTAACCCGGGCACTTCCAAAAGCCCACAAGGGGGAGGCCAACAGAGTTAAGCAGGGGGCATGCCTAATGCTGGCGGACCCAATGGTACTGCCTATACGATCAGTCAAGTGACGAGTGGTACCCCGGGTAATGCCCTTAATGGACCAAGTAGTGAGGGTGGTAACACAGGAGCTGGACAGTCCCAGTGTGGCTATAGTCAAGCGCCCCCACCACCACCGAATAACAGTAGTTTTGGTGGAGTGGGAAGCAATCGAACCTTGAACGAAACCAAGGTGATCGAATGGAGCAAACAACAGTGTGGTAGACTGACGTATGCTCACAACTCATCCAGTAGGGTAGCCGTCATTCCAAAGGAATACGATGGTACCCGACCATGGAAGGAATGGTTTGAAGACTTCATCGATGTGATGAATTGTAATGGGTGGACGCCATATGAGGCGAAGCCACATTTGGTTAGATGCCTGAAGGCTGGCCCTGGTCGCATGGCCGTGGAACAAAGGCGTACATGGCATACATGGTACGGCTTAGTAGGAAGTTTTGAGCAGTTAGTAGAGACTGCCAGTGGGCAAAGAGGATCCGATGGTTCGTTTTAGAAAGCGAACTCAAAAGCCTTCGGAAGCTTTTAGAGATTACGATATGGAGCTCCATACTCTACTGAGTATGGCAAGACCGGGGACGGAGAACCAAGATTGGTATATGGACGATTTGATAACACAATTTGTCAAGGGGTTGAGAGATCGAGACGAGCAGTTAACTGCAAGCGATGCCTGGAAAGAAGGGTCCAAGTTGCATGGCATATTTAATGGATATATATGGCTGTGAAGAAGTGAACCATGTTAGCGGAGGATGTTCCTAACATATCAGGCCACACCCCCATAGCAACATTGACCTGAGGAGTACAACACTTCAGATGACTTCGAGTTAATTGACATTGAACAGGAGGATGGCACTTTCTGTGCAATGCAATTAAGGAGAAACACCTCCGGTAGGAAATACATTCCCAGGAAGGTGTTTGATAAGTCAAAGGATATGAAGACAGTACCCGAGGCTTCAAGTGTGCCCTGAGCGAATGGCAAAACAGCAGCAAAGCCAGCTGATAATGTATCAAAGATGAGTGGTCAGTCACAAGACATGACAAAGGTAATGGAAGAAATGTGTAAGAAAATAACTGAAGCATTACAAGCCAGTCGGTCAAGACCCAGTGTGGATCGCCGAACTGTAAAATGTTTTAGGTGCCAGAAAATGGGGCACTACTCATCTGAATGTACAGCTGCAAAACCAGTTATGGCGGCTTACTGTGAAGCCAAAGACGAGTCTGAAGAAAGACTGGAGGATGCAGTTACTGCAGATATTGTGGAAAATTAGAGAGGGTTGTATCCACTGCATTGGGTATAGCCCCATCTAGAAATGAATGCCAAAAAGCTACCGGGGGTGAACCGATGAAAGAATTCTGATCGGATTTACCTGGAGGTCGGGTGACTGTGAGTGCGCACCCCAGCATACTGACCGGGGCCAGGGACCCTAGTGCAGAAACGAGTATTGGAGGAGACGAATGGTCGAATGGCCGCACTGGGGGAGAGGAAGGATGGATTAAGGAGTTGATCCGAGTGTGTGGGACAGGCCTTCCCCCAAGTCATCCTTGTCTGGAGTTTTTAAGAGGACTTGGGTTGAATCTTGGTGATTCCAGAGACTTTCATCAGTTTACCAGTAACCCATCCCCATTGGGAGGGAGACGGTGGAATATACCCGTAACTTTGGAAGGTCAGGTAGGAGAATTCTTGGTGGATACTGGAGCTAGCCATTCCTGTGTGTCCAAAAGGTTCTTTAACTCGGTGGCCGGCAGTCATGAAAACCTCAAAACGGGGGTAAATGCTTGCACGGCCGATGGAAGGAGTATGAGGACTTTTGGGAGAACTTTTATGCCTATCCTTATAGGAGGTAAAGAATTTGTTCTTTTGCCTACTATAGCAGAGGTTAGTGATGATGGAATCCTCAGGCTGGATTTGCCATGTTGGATCCCAGGGATGGAATGATACAATTCATGAGCATACGGAACCCCTATGGCTTGCATGTACTATGTGTGTTGAGACAAGTGTCTTCAGTAGCCTCGGCTATACATACGGTGAAAATCCCTGTGGGTACCACTTGTGATGTCCTGTGTGTCGGATCAATGGGCAAAAAGGGTGAAACGGGAGTTTTTGAACCCGATACGATATATTTATCAAGTGTCCGGTTGGACTCAGTAGATACGTTAGATGACAGCATAGGAGTAATGAGTTCAGTGGAACATGTGGCTGAAGCCGAGTTTAAGAAACCGTTAAAACCTTTTAGTAAGCATCCTTTGGATGAAGAATTTAAGAAACTGATAGATAAATCAGATTTAAAGGATGCGGAGGATAAAAGGCAACTATGGTAACTCCTCCGAAGGTATGAAAATGCCTTCGCTACGGATGGAGGACCCGTAGGTAGAACCGATAAGGTATTACACACTATTGACGTTGGTGACGAGAGACCTTTTAAAATCCCGTATCGTAGGCTTCCTCTGAAGAAGAAGCTAATATGCGAACAGGAAATACAAAAACAGCTGGAACTCGGGGTAATCGTGCCAAGCATGAGCCCTTGGTCCAGCCCTGTATGTATGACCACAAAGAAAGACAGTAATATCCGTGTCTGTGTTGATTACCAGAATGACAAAGAAAAAGTCGTATCCCCTACCGAAAATAGACGAGACTTTACATAGCTTGGGTAGGAACCAATGGTTCTGTACCCTAGACCTACAATCTGGGTACTGGCAAATACCGATGCACCCTAAAGACATAGAGAAAACCGCATTCTCTAGTCACTTGGGATTGTTCGAGTATAATGTCTTGCCCCTTAGGTTGTGTAACGCACCAGCTACGTTTGAGGCTATGATGGAATTACTACTCAGCGACTTGTTGTGGAAACAATGTTTGGTTTATTTGGATGATGTTGTCGTATTCAGCAAGTCATTCAAGGAATGCCAAGCTAATCTACAATTGGTCCTGGATAGGATTCTAGCCAATGGCCTTAAGCTTAAGCCTAAGAAATGTAATTTGTTTAAGAAGACAATAACATACTTAGGAAGAATAATTACCCCAGATGGGGTAAGTGTGGACCCGGAGAAGCTGGAAGCTGTAGAGAATTGGGAGAGGCCTACATGTGCTAAAGAGGTTAGACCATTTTTAGTATTTTGTTCCTATTACTGTGATTTTATACCAAATTACTTGCGTACGAGGTTTTCTATGCAATGCCTCGCCCATTGGACACCCGGTAGGGCTCGGGAACCCTTTCCATGGACCAACGGGCAGGAAGAATCTTTTAATAAAATAAAAGATTTGTTTAGAAACACACCGGTATTGAAATATCCCACACCCGAGGGACATTACATATTAGACACCGATGCTAGCAATAATGCCATAGGGGCGGCTCTTTCTCAGGTCCAGAACGGAGTTGAAGTCCCATTAGCATTCGCTAGTAACACGTTAAGCAAGACACAGCGTAATTATTGTACCACTTAAAGGGAACTACTGGCGGTAGAGGTGTATACGAAGAAATATAAGCATTTCCTTTGGGGGACTGACTTTACTTTGAGAACAGACCATTCACCGAGGGGATGATTGGACGATGGTTAGCTCATCTATCAGAATTCAGATTAGAGCATAAGCAGATTGAGCACCACCTGGGTGAAAAGCATATCAATGCGGATGCCTTATTGAGACGGCCAATCCGGAAATGCCAAAATGCCACTTGTGAGGACTGTGGGGCCCACAATGCTGTGGTTGCCGGGTTGGTATACAACTATACCACACCCTGGATCCCTTGGGAGCAGGCTGTATGTAGCTATCTTGATTGGTCTCCAGAGACCATCAAGAAGTTCCAACAGTCGGATCCCACCACTGCACGCAGTAAGGCTGATGTTATCTCTGGAGGCCAGGGAGATGAGGCGATTTATTGCTCAACGGACCAAGCTAGAGATCCGAGATAGTATATTGTGCAGATGGAAAACCACTTCCACTGGCAATAAACTATTGCAAATAGTGATTCCTACCTCGATGAGGAGGGACATCATGTATTACTGCCATGGCCACCAAACGAGTGGTCATTTCGGGAAGAAAAGATCTATAGAACGTCTACAAAGACGTTACTACTGGCCAGGGATGAGGAGCGACCTTCTTCGGTGGATTGCAACTTGTCCCGACTGTTGTAAAAACAAGCCAGGACCTGGCCTGGGCAAATTATCCTTGTCCCAGGAGCTGTTTGGTGTCAGATTTGCCCGGGTTGCAATTGACATCATAAGTGGATTCAATACGACACCTAAGCAGAATACATGTATGATAGTCGTAACTGACTATTACACAAAGTATACTCGGGTGTTACCCCTACCAAATCATAAGGCCGCTATATGTGCTGAAGCATTTGTAAAAGGCTGGGTGTTACATTTGGGTGTGCCCCTTATGATGCACAGTGATCAAGGTAGGGAGTTTGAGTCGGAGTTATGGCAAGACATGTGTCATTACTTAGTTATATACAAGACCCGAACCAACCCATACAGGCCACAATCTGATGGCCAGGTGGAATGGTTTAACAGAACTTTGATACAAGTTCTGAAGCCTTTGGTGAATAGCCATCAGGACGATTGGGATGAACAGTGTGAGTTTGTAGTTCACGCCTACAATAACACCATCCATGCAACCACCAATTGTACCCCTAACCTTTTGGTGTTCGGCGAGGACATAATAATGCCCACCGATTTGGTATATGGAGTAGTTGGAATTAATCCGGAAGCTCCTTGCAGTGTACTCTTTGTTGAATCACTTTGTGACAGATTTAAACAAGCATACGAAGTAGTTCGAAATGAATTACTTAAGAATGCTAAATGGCAGAAGGTGGGCTATGACACTAATGCTAACAGAATATGCTTTAATCTACAGCTGTGTAGGAGACAAAGTGCTGAGGTATTACGAGCCACTTGATAGATTAAAACTCGTGACACCTTGGGAGGGTCTGTTTAAGATTATAAGCATTGTCTGCGAGTCCACGGTGATAATGAAAGATTGCTACACTGGTACAGAATGGAAAACCAACGTAGGGAAGCTCAGACCCTGGAAGGGACGCAAGGCAGCAGAGAGGGAATACGGATACCAACCCCCAAAGCCAACCCAGAGGAGGCCTGAGGTGATAGTAAAAGAGAAACGCCCCAGAGGTCAGCCCAGGAAGCATCCGAGGACCAACGTAGCTCCTGAAAAGAAAAAGACAGGTTGGAAACGGCCAAATCGTAAGAAATGAAAAACCGTCTAGCTGGGTGAAGGTGGTACACATATGAAGGGTTCTGCTGTGGGTAAGCAAGACCCGGAAAAGGCTGTGGGTAATACCAGGAAGAATAAAATGCTGAACGAGGGCGTCAGACGTAGTCCCAGGCTGCTGTAACCTAACCCAGAACACAATGAGTACCTGTGTGTTGTTCGCTTTAAACGAACGATATATGTTGTAGCGGGTCGGGGCGCCAAAAGTATATTCCCTCGGTGGAGTATCCCGTGAGTGGTGGTCGGATAATCCAGTACATTCGCTCTCTAGCAATGTATATACCACCAAGCTCCAGAAGATACCACCCCGGTAGTAGCATGCGATTAGTATACTGAGCCGAGCCCCAGTCCAGATCTAGTCTACGTGAGGGCGTCACTGGTGGTGGTGGGAGAATTGACAACTAGGTCACCGGATAGCTCGCCATATTGGTTCGACCCAGTTATAACTAGGGCGGAATCGTGGTGCACAGACGCCATTGATTTTCACTCCAGGTATTTAACTTCCTTTCGCGGCTAGTAGCCGCTACGAACACCCTTTTTAGTTGGACAAATCCTTCGGGAGGAGTCCAACTTTACTGTCGCCAATTTTAAATTGGAACGATTGACGCTGTGTGTCAAGCAGCCAACATTGAGTTGGGTGAAGAGGAGGCTCCAGCAGCCGAGTCTCGGGTGGAGGAAACACTGGAGACCTCTGATGCTGGCCTTGGACGCGAGCCAGAAGTGAAATAAGCTGCTAACTGTCTCGCTGCGTTGTCGACAGCCGAGGCAGATAGGCAGCCGGTTCGGTTTCGGACGAAGACATTGCCCGCCAACAAGCTGCCATGGAGGAATAACGCCCTGAACTTCCGCACAGCAGAAGGAGTTGACCGCCGTTCACCGAGCCCAGCGCAAGCAACAGGCCCAGCTCAAGGCGGGTACTTCGTCGGATACCGATACCACCACCAGTAGCCAAAGGAGTACTAGGGGTAAAGGAAAGGGATCCGGTAAAACGGATTCCAGCCCTGAGCCCCCAGTTAAGCCTGACAAGGAAAGGAAGAAGGAGAAGAAAAAGGATAAGAAAGTGGAGAAAGAGAGTCCAGACCAGGTTTCGCGAATTTGATGCATTTGGGAGGGGGGGGGTCCCCAAGAAATATCAGAGTCGGATGATTTCCTTCTTCATGGGTATAATACAGGTCTGGGTCCATGCCACAGCACAGGTGATTTTTCTTAAATATGTGCACTGTTGCCATGGTGACCATGGGAACTTAGTATGTACAAAATCGTGTCAACAATTGCCCGGGCAATTGTTGACACACCAAAATGTATATTTTTTCATAGTTACATTTACTTTTTTCTATCACTTTCAATGTAAATGTAAGGGGACATGAACATACTTTCAACATATCAGGTACTTTTAGGCATCTTCCAAGCCATATTTATATGGGAGAAAAAAGAAAAAAGTCAGTTTCCTCTAATTTACGATTTTTACAGAACATCAATTTCGACAAACTTTGAAGAATCCGTACAAGGCTAGTCTCATACTTAGGATTGTGCCTCATATATATATTAATTCCTTCTTCCCTCATTTTCCAAAGGACATCTTGCTTTTTAACCTTTTTGGTATTTGTCTTTCTCTATAGCCTTTACCAAAGGGGGTAAATAATCCAACATAAGATTAATAATAAGTTTTAATAACTCTTTTATTTTTTTTGACATATGTAGTATAATTACTCATAATGTACCTACCATTCACATTAATCCCCTTTATCGCCCAAGGGGGTACAAAATGTAGGCTATTTGATAAAAAAGTCACAAAAATTGCATGAAAACATCTCTAATTTTTGTAATTTATCTATTTAACTTGCCGTATTTCTTCAATTTCAATAAATAAAATAAGTTCTCTAAAATAATTAATTACCCTGGCTGCTTGCTCCCCCCCAAAACAAATTAGGGGGTCTTAAAGTCTCACTTTTTCTGTCAAAATTCTGAAATTTCACCTCGCTGTGGCTACAGGTTTTTCTCTTTATGCATCTTACATGCCAAATGTACTTAAAAAGATGGTCCAATCACTTGTTTCCATGACAACAATGATTAAATATTAATAAATGCATTATTGGTTATCTGGTCCGGTCATATGTCCAAAATCCCCATGTTCCCCAGCCGAGCAATTGTTGACAGGTCGCAAGGCAAAATACAGCAAGGCATCACATCCACCTGGACAGGTAAAAACTCTCATTCTCCCACCTCCTTTATCATTTTTTAGCTTCTCCATGTAGTACTCTTCTGCAAACATCCCATTTTACGCACCAGGGGGCCTCTGAAAAATTCGTTTTGGGCCTAAAAATGTCAAGTTTAGTCCAAAAAACCCTAAAATTCACTTTTCTAGGCATACAACTTTTTAAAAATGCACCTTTAACATGTTGCATGTCTTTGAAATTATGCCCCCTTCTCTTGTTGCTATGCCAACAGTCAGTGTTTCTTGATAGATTACAATATATATATACATGGCACATCCAAAATATGGATGTTCCCCAGCCGAGCAATTGTTGACAGGTCGCAAGGCAAAATACAGCAAGGCATCACATCCACCTGGACAGGTAAAAAATCTCATTCTCCCACCTCCTTTATCATTTTTTAGCTTCTCCATGTAGTACTCTTCTGCAAACATCCCATTTTACGCACCAGGGGGCCTCTGAAAAATTCGTTTTGGGCCTAAAAATGTCAAGTTTAGTCCAAAAAACCCTAAAATTCACTTTTCTAGGCGTACAACTTTTTAAAAATGCACCTTTAACATGTTGCATGTCTTTGAAATTATGCCCCCTTCTCTTGTTGCTATGCCAACAGTCAGTGTTTCTTGATAGATTACAATATATATACATGGCACATCCAAAATATGGATGTTCCCCAGCCGAGCAATTGTTGACAGGTCGCAAGGCAAAATACAGCAAGGCATCTCATCCACCTGGACAGGTAAAAACTCTCATTTAAATTACAATATCTTCAAATGATCAAAATATATACAAAGCATGGCCAACTTTTGTGATATGACAGTTGTAACGTAAGTGTAAGAAAGAGGAGACCTCTAAATAAGACGGATTCTCCGTAGAGTCTGGAGAGGCAGAGTGTCGAAAATCGCCCAATCATCACTAGATGTCTCTCCATCTTCCCGGAGTTCCACCATCTCGTTAACTACCTGTCCCCGACGTCTTTCCTCAGTAGCATGGCGGTTCTTTTCAGCGGTTTCTTTCGATAGAGGGAGGTAGTCTGGATCATCATCCGGATCCTCGTAGTCTGCGTCATCACCGTCTTCGTCGTCGATCACTACAGCCTTTTCCCTGCTCTTCCTCTTCCTCTTCACTTTGGGCCTGGCATGGACGATGGGATCCTGAGGTACATAGTCTGATTCATCATCATCGGAGGTAAAGACCTCTTCTAAGAGTCCAGTTGTATTACCTCCCGGCAGGTCAACAAAGTCAGAGTCAGATTCAGAGTCAGAGTCTACCTCAGAGTCAGAGTCTTGTGGAGGCAGGGGAGCAACAACAGGATGCTGCCTGGACTTAGACTTACTCTTTTTGGAAGCATGTTTTGGTACCTTTGCTGTCTTCTTCGTGAGGGAGGCTTTCCTCCACGGTTTGCACATCGGTCGTAATTCTTCTGTCCAGCAGCATTCATGCTTGTAGCATGAAGTCTCCCTCAGGTACAAGTAGCCATCATGCATTGTGGCAGTGTGCACTTTAGAAATGCCATTGACGGAGGATGACGCCCAGGATTTTACCAGCGTCTTACTATGGAGGACCTCACTCTCAGTAGCCAGGAGCAACTTGATCTTGGTTGTCTCTGGTGCGACACACTCGACAAAGTCCTCTGCCGTTTGGATTTCACCGACGGACTTGACGACGCGGTCCGCCAGACCTTTAAGAGCACCGCCCACCCCATCACAGGGACCCTTGCCATGACCAGCTTCAAGCCAGTTCCATGTTATCCGAATGGAAAACATGGACTGAGCCTTGGTTATAAGATCACAGGCGAAGCGATTTCTGTATTGGGACGAGGGAGAGTCAGTGATGATGTGCAGATGCTTCATATCAGACGCCATTTCCTTTTTCACCTCTACCAGAAGCAGGGTGAGAAAAGTAAGGGTAGTAGGGAAGGAGTGTGACCTGACCTTACTCACACCCACGAAGGAGAGTTGCTTAACTGCTTCACCGCAGCGGATGTACACAACCATCGGGTGCAAGGTTAGCTGGGCCTTTCCAAAAAACACTTTTTGGATCTCACGCATGTAGCTGGTGTTCCAGTTTTCACTGTAATCCATTTGGCAAACTACATGGGAGTCAGGAAAAGTGGCCTTCAGCTCCTTGACCGCAGCATACTGCTGCTCGACCCGATCACAGTGTGCACGGAAGGACACTAAATCTTCCATGAACTTTGCAATAAAGCTCTCCGCGGGAACTCTAACCTTCTTTAGACTTGTGTGGAAGCAAGTCTTGATGACGTCATTTTTGTTGTACATTTTGGGCTCTTTCACCCACTCCTTATACTGCACTGCTGAGGTCTGGATCTTTGCAGCCAACTGCTCCTTTATCTGAAGGTCCGTCAACTGGATTAACTCTGACGTCCGCTTCACGAAGCCAGGGACCACCTCCTGCTTTAAGGACATGTTGGAGTGTAGCATACATAAGCAAACACTCCTTTTAAGGAAAATGCATGCCTTAATGCTGGCAGTGTCTCTGGCTTTGTGGAAGACAGGAAACGAGAGGGTGAGTCCCGTTTCTACCACAAACTTCTTCCACAGGTTTCAGAGTGTGTCTACAAGGGCGACTACTGGAACATTCCTATGTCGACGGTAGTGTTTCTTGTCTGGGAGAATGTAACAATTGTCCTCCCGTCGCAAGAACTCATTGACGGCAAGGATCTTGGCTTTCGCCTTAGAGATCCGTGCCTCGCCCTTGGTTGGACTATTGCAGGGAAAAACATTATTGCGACACAGGGCAATAGCATCTGCAATGGCTCTCTTTTGCTTGTGACGGTAGTGAATTCTGCTGTGACGGAAGATGCCTTTCTTGGTCTTATTGTCAAAAGAGGCTATCTGTTGCACCACTTCCACATACGGGGCAATAAGGTCCACCGCATCTCCTGATGGTTTCTTTAGGCCGGATCTCACCAACAGGCTTCTGGCCTTGGACAACGCATCAACGGCAGGTAATTCACAAGTGACCTGAGGCTGATGGACAACAGCTTTCCTTTTAACTTGGGCAATCTGTGGCTGGGGCGCTACAGGTTTAGCTGTTTGTGGTGGTTGAGGAATTTGTGGCACCACAGCGTTCTCATTAATTTGAGCTATCTGGGGTATAAGAACGATAACCGCCTCCCCATCTGGTACATGAGCAAACCGTGGCTCAGCAGCTTTCTGAGTACCAGCCGTACAAGTTCTTCGTTTTGGTTTTGGTCCAGTCTGTTCAGGGGCCACCACCTGGTCATAGACTGTTGCAGGCTGAGAGTGGAAGGCCTGCTGACTCTCATCTGTGTCTTTCTCTGGCCTCTGCTCAGGGCTTCCAACCTGGTCACTGAGGAATGCCATATGTCTGTCTATGTCCTCGTCTTGTAAGTCCTGGAAAGTGTGATCAGGGCTGAGAACCTGGTCATACACAGAATCCTTTAACAGCTCGACGACGCCTGAAGGTAATTCTCTGTTGCAAGGTGGTGATAGGTTATGTGAGGTGGTTGTAGGTGGAGTCGCCAGCTTCTCTGGTGGAGAATGTCATGATGTTGTTGACATGTAGGCCAGCCACTCTTCGCAGCTAAGGTCAAGATGTGTTCTCCTAAGGGTAAGAGGAAAACACACGGGTTTAAAGCAAAGAAGTCTGTAAACATTTAATGGAGTGTATCAACAATTGCCCGGGCAATTGTTGACGTAACTTGCCCGGGCAATTGTTGACATAACACACGGGTTTAAAGCAAAGAAGTCTGTAAACATTTAATGGAGTGTATCAACAATTGCCTGGGCAATTGTTGACGTAACTTGCCCGGGCAATTGTTGACATAACTCAGATGCCTGTGTAATTGACAGTATAAGCAATGTGTGTAGGCGAAAATATTATTGATATATTAAACCTAAGCACAACAAGTTATATAGGCAGAATAGTAAACAAAACAGCGAAAAGAGCATACCAAATTAATTAAATGGTATTGAGAGCATGATAAAAATGCACTGAGATATGGCTGTGGAGTTTCTAAAAGAAAACAACTCACATTGGAACGTTGTGATTCACACGGAGTTTGGGGCATTCAGTAGTCGGCGATGGATGGATCTCAGTGCAGACATTGGTAGTGGGGGCAGCCACCTTGGTGTCTCTGGACAGTCGGGGGTTTGGATAAAAAGTTAGGTTAGGCATGCATGCATGGGGAAACAGTCTTGACATATTTCAACTCTAAGTTATGAAGAAACAACTCAATACAGGTCTGAAGGACTTCACAGTTCGATTCATGTACTAGTAATGATTCAACACAAGGTGCTGACATTAATGCTAGCTGAGCTAAAGTTTATACTACACAGTGTAGAGGAAGAGGCAAACATTTACATGTCAGCGATGTACATGCCCGTGACAAGGAAGGAAAAAATACTCACTCAGTACCGATATCCTTGTCGTTATCGGGCGTTGCACACGATAGGTCGGTAGTGGGCGATGGATCCTCGGAAAGAGGAGAGGACTCCTGATCTGCCGAAGCCATGTCGTTATCGGGCGTTGCACACGATAGGTCGGTAGTGGGCGATGGATCCTCGGAAAGAGGAGAGGACTCCTGATCTGCCGAAGCCATGTCGTTATCGGGCGTTGCACACGATAGGTCGGTAGTCGGCGATGGATCCTCGGAAAGAGGAGAGGACTCCTGATCTGCCGAAGCCATGTCGTTATCGGGCGTTGCACACGATAGGTCGGTAGTCGGCGATGGATCCTCAGAAAGAGGAGAGGACTCCTGATCTGCCGAAGCCATGTCGTTATCGGGCGTTGCACACGATAGGTCGGTAGTGGGCGATGAATCCTCGGAAAGAGGAGAGGACTCCTGATCTGCCGAAGCCATGTCGTTATCGGGCGTTGCACACGATAGGTCGGTAGTCGGCGATGGATCCTCGGAAAGAGGAGAGGACTCCTGATCTGCCGAAGCCATGTCGTTATGGGGCGTTGCACACGATAGGTCGGTAGTCGGCGATGGATCCTCGGTGCTGACATTGGTAGTGGGGGCAGCCACCTTGGTGTCTCTGGACAGTCGGGGATTTGGATTAAAAGTTAGGTTAGGCATGCATGCATGGGGAAACAGTCTTGACATATTTCAACTCTAAGTTATGAAGAAACAACTCAATACAGGTCTGAAGGACTTCACAGTTCGATTCATGTACTAGTAATGATTTAACACAAGGTGCTGACATTTAATGCTAGCTTAGCTAAAGTTTATACTACACAGTGTAGAGGAAGAGGCAAACATTTACATGTCAGCGATGTACATGCCCGTGACAAGGAAGGAAAAAATACTCACTCAGTACCGATATCCTTGTCGTTATCGGGCGTTGCACACGATAGGTCGGTAGTCGGCGATGGATTCTCAGCAGACACCTTATCCGGCGACTTGTGTACAAACTCCGAAAGCCATTTTTCATATGGAATAAGGGTATCTCTTTTCCTGTAGGTCAAAGGCAAAGTATGTACAGGTATCTGTGCACAACTCATTTTGCTTTAAAAAGAGGCAAATTAGAACTCTTCATGATTTCTTAAAAGAAATGATGATACATCTTTTCAGGCTATTGTACATAGTTTGCATAAAGTTGTGAGTTCTTATATAACAGTAAAAAATCAGTGGACAAGTATTGATGAATTTACTTACTTCTGAGGAGTTGAAGCTGGAGACCTCAGCTTTACCTTCCACTTACAACTGCACGATGTGGGATGAAATGGATGTGAGGAAGTATTTTTTTTAAAGATAGTTCATGCAATATACTGTCTCCTTTTGATGAGTGACTAATGGACTGATATTCTTACTGTATTAAAATATTGCCTCTGCATACCTATTGCATGCCTCATGCCTCTGAATAAAACTTTGCGATGCATAGACATCTTTACTCAAGTAAAATAACAACAGGGATGTAGAGAATTAACATTTTTAAAACTTTAATCAAAAAGTCAATGTTTATGTCTTTTACATAATAAAAGTAAGGAAATAAAACATGAGACTCTAAAAATGTCAAATAGATGTGAAGTGCAATGACAATGCAAGATAAAGTATATATATATACTTTTAAAAATGAAGTGTCAGACAGCCCTCTGTGTCTCTCTTAAAACTTCAGGAACTCTAGATATGTGGCAGGCAGCAGTGCTACCGGTACACAGTGCCATACAGTCAAATCATAATAAAAGCATAAGAATAATGTAATATGCACTAAAAACTTCAGGAACACTATGTGTCGGGCAGTGATACCGGTGAGCTGGTCACCTGTGTCTCTGTTGTGATTTTGCGCCTGAGCGTCGGACAATACCTCCTAAAATGCATCTTATGGCTTACAGTCAAATAATAATAAAAGTATAAGAATAATGTAATATGCACTAAAAACCTCAGGAACACTATGTGCCACATGTGTCTCTGCGTTGTCGTTTTGCGCCTGACCGTATAAAGGTATAAAAAATAGAATTTACTGAATACTGCACTTGTAATATGTGTTGTGGACAGCACTCTAAATATAGATCTATATCATACTCCATCCTCTTGTGCATAATAACATAGTTTAGTTGCGTTTTCTGAAAGGAAAGGCGAAACGATCGTTACAACAACCGTAAAATTCAAACCAAAACATGTCAAGAAATTTGAAGAAGAAAGGGTACTAGTTAGGGGAATTTAAGCAAAGTTCACCATGAAATATATTCAAGAACCGTTGAACATTGTTACCATTGTTAGTTTGAAATCATTTAAATAAACAATGAAATTGTAAAGTCTACTATAGTAACTCAAACATACATATCCATCAGAATTTAGTGTGAGAACTTACCCTTTAGATTTCTTTCCTTTCCCCTTCCCCTTCCCCTTGTACGAGGGAGTGGGTGAGGAGGGCAGAGATGGAGTGGAGTCTGTGTCTACCACAGTTATGGCTGTAAGAAGATAAAATGGTATTTAAAGGTGAACGACAATAAGTTTATATGGTCAATGGAGCACTAGTATTTACCTTGACGTAATTATAAATTCTATACCAATAATTTCTTACAATTGGCTGCATGGTTACAAGTATAAGGAAAGTTATTGACTGCTTAAGCGTATTTCTATCATATCACATCCAAACTATACAATAGAACAAATGTTCACTTACTAGAGTCTGTTGATCCCTCCGTGCTGCGTTCAGGTGAGGTGAAAACGGGTATCTCAACATATGTCATGTCTGTCTTACGACTCTCTGTAAATAGAGAGATATTTTTAGCCACTCCTAGTCATTCTTAGTTAAGGCTATAAAACAGAGCTACAGAGGTACAGACGTGCATGTCAACATTTGCCCGAGCAATTGTTGACATGTCAACAACTGCCCGGGCAAATGTTGACATAAACAAAAGGGAAATTCCAAAATACGATTCAGAGAGAGGGGGTAATTGATACTCATTGGTGCATGACAAAGGAGATTATGTGTAATTGAAGAAAGCAAAACACATACTCGCAGCAGCAGTAGCCGGGGACTTGTCCTTAGTAAAAGACAGCCTCTTTCGTGGACTTCTTTTTTTATTAGGGTCGGTGGCTTCTTCTTCCGTCCCTGGAGTAGAGGTCTCCTCCTCCAGCTCCTGTAACATGGCTCGACGGGCAGCCTGGTCCTCTAGGGACTGTAAGGACTGTAAGGAAACAGTGGCCGAGAAAAAAACTTTAAAACTGCCAGTGCTATCAGCCTGGACACAAAAACTCACTTTATGGAGACTGCTTCAAAGCCATTTGAATAAGACGATATTGTGTGGCTGTACATAAATGACTTCTCTTACCAACATGTTAATGATAATTACCCTATATATAAAAATGGGTTGGTATGTACAGCGCTGGTTACTTTTACAATATAAATGACTGCTTTAAATAGCCTAGTGTACTCGTGAGGTACCAGACCAGATGAAATAAAATGGTAAAGGTGAACGATGAGCAGTTTGAGCTGACCGTTTCTTCACGAGGGTGGCCTGCCCGTTCCGCACGAGGCCGTTAGGCCGAGTGCAGAGCAGGCAGGTCACCCGAGTGAAGAAACAGGAAGCTCAAACTGATCAGAGTTCATCTTTACATTTATGTCAAGGTGTTTGAGTGACTAATTAATCGATATTTGATCAATATAATCCATAATTAACTCCTATTTACCCATCTTCATCGCGAAATCCTGACCGCCGCCATTTTGAATGTTTACGTTTCAAAAATGCTGCGCATGCGCAATAGACCTATGATGTCATCGTGCAGATTTGGCGCTGGTTATTTAACGCAGGGGTGCAATACGGGGGTTTAGTGCATTGTCAATGGAGCATCGATATTCACCTTGACATAAAATAAAATTTTATAGGCTGTTACTTAAGCAGCGAGGAAAATGCCAGCTAACTGGACTGTCGGTATAGATTGACTTTCATTAATATGCAAGCCAAGTGCTAGTGATAATTTTAAATGCCCATTGAGCTCACCATTCCAGCAGGCTGCCATTCAGTCACTGCATCTACAGATGTACCTGCCTCTTGCAGGTCCAAAGGTGATGGCGAAGGGGGAGGGGGGATGGGAGTTTTCTGCTTTTTCTTCTTGACGCGTCGCTTTTTGGCATCTGGCAGCTGCACCTCAGAGTCAGACCCTGAGGTGGAGGCAGCTGCCCTCGTCCGCCGCCTCTGACTAGGCGGAGTCCTTTTCTTCTCTGAAAAACATAGGGGCAGATATTAATTTTATTTTATGTGAATAACTTCTTCCCGTAGAGATAGCATTGCGGAGCCGATCGCCACACCCCCAGTGGCGTAACGTGTGTCGATCCACCACAGCATACCATAGACTCGTTCTGGGTGCGTGTAAACATTCAAAATGGCGGACCGCCGCTTGTACGGGGCACTACGGTAACGGATTTTGTTAATTTTCAGTTAATTAAATATAGAACTAAACTTCCCTGGTGTCCTCGGGGTGGATCGGCCACCTCGTACACCACGGTCGTTTAGTTCTATCTATTTATGTCAAGCTGAATATCGATGCCCCATAGAAAAAGCACTGAGACCGTGTTTTGCATCCCTGTGTTTAAATAACCAGCGCCAAATCCGCACGATGACGTCATACACCCACCGCGCATGCGCAGCCTTTTTGAAACGTAAACATGACACATGGTCTCAGTGTGTTTCCTATGGAGTCTCAATATTCACCTTGACATTTATAAACATGTACATACTAACCTCGCGACTTCTTTTGGCTGTTTCGCCAAGTTTCCCTATGTTTTTCCATGGCTGGCGTCCCCTCAGCTGGCTTGTTTCGCTGAATAAAATATTAAAATTATGAACCTTTGTCTGCTTGACATACGTTTATTTAAAGTTGAATAACATTCTGAGTAAAAAATTCTACTTAATTACTTTTCTCTATCAGAGGAGTAAGCACTTACAAGTTTTAGTAACCTGATTTGAACACCTCGCATTGTTCATGTATTATATGCTTTGTGGAAAAATAATTCTGAAAAATCAAAAAAAACTTACTTCCTGTATGTCTGCTAGGTATTCTTTATATGCTTCAGAGTCCTCCCCCTTTTTTTTGTTTTTATCACGCTTCCTGGTGTTGTAGTTAGACCTAATGGACTGGAAGACAGCCTTTTGTTCCTCAGTCATATAACGATAAACGAGACTGTGTCTTGTTAGCCACTCTTCTAGAACATACAGAGGGTTCCTCTGGGAGGCCTGACAAGGGGGGGGGAGGCATCCCACCACCATCTCATCTTGTACAAGGGATTTCCTCTTGCGTGGCATTTTGAGAACTGTAATAGAATATGACATGATAGAACATCGAAGGGGTATGAGGTTTTAAGGCTATAACATAGGGGTAGACCTACATATTTTTTATAGTATATTTCAACCCCCCCCCAACCCTTATGGATAAACTATTTCCTATACCTAAGGGAGGAAACAGAATTCTGAGAACTTGTAACATGTGATCTCTTGGCATGGAAATCAGTTTGACTCAATTGGGAGTACTGGTATAAAAAAGGGACATAGAGAGGGTTTACCATGCTATGTCAACAATTGCCCGGGCAAAAACGCTGGGAAAAACTGCTGAAATTTTACATTATTTAAATAAATAAGGCAGTAAACAAACATAAAAAGATGTGACATGTTATAACCAGTCAAGAAAATAATTGTGACTCACTAGGGATGAGAATTGAGAGAGACAGAACACATTTAAATAGTGCCAGGACATGTCAACAATTGCCCGGGCAAAAGTTCGGGCAGAAAAGGGGGATTTTTTTTATTATAAGACTGAGATAAGGAACCAAATGAGAATGATAAGGTGTGGAATGATATAAAGGGTCTTAGTTCTAAGTTTGGCTCGTTTTCGAGTGCAAACTACTAAGATAGATAAGGTTTAAGGGTGTCAACAATTGCCCGGCTATGTCAACAACTGCCCGGGCAATAGTTGACAACTGCTTCAAAGGAGCCAGACAGTGATGTATGAGTGCGGGTGCGGTAATTAATGTTGTTTTTGAAGAGAACACATCAAGAGCGATATAAAAAACGATATCAGTTGGGCCTATGGACCTTTATGAGGCACTGGGGAAGGTGATCAGGCAGAAATGGGTGTAAAAATACGAGGTTCATCACTTTTTGTAAGGCCAGTCGAAGAAAAATCAAGTTAACTTACCGCAGACCGGCGTCCCTGTCAACGGGGAAAGGGGTGCAGAAGAAGGAGGTACCCGTTACGACCGCCGAAAGTGACGCTAGATGGGAGGAGAGTCAATTAACTTACAAATTTGTTGATAGGGGGCAGGCCGGGCAATTGTTGACTTCCCGCCCAGGGCTACAGGGAACTTCTTGCCTGGCTCTGCTTGTACACATGCTACGAGCACCATTTTTGGCCTGAATGGGAGGGGCATGGGTCCACATAAGATGAACATATGGTACATAGTTAAATAATTATAACATGGAAGCACTGATGGCATGTTTCACAGCCGAGCAATTGTTGACAGGCATCATTTTTGAGGCGGTCCAAATAAGGAGTGGGGGGCTGAGCCAAGGATAGATGACAGATATACATAAATATATTATTACATCCAAACTATTACATATGCAGAATATTATTTTAAAGGTAATTAGAGTTAAAGCCTAGAGGGGAATACAGGAGTAATGAGGAAATGAGAAATTAATTTTGAGGTACATAGCCGGGCAATTGTTGACATGTCAAGAAATTTTCATCTTCTTCAGTTAAATACCTCCTGTGACATTTTGGATGGGGGGAGCCCTAAAACCTCCTGTTTTGTTAGCCCAAGTGTATTCCTGGACTTTAAAACAAATAAACGACAGGATTTGACTGCAATTTTTTTTATAATTGAGAATCCTGCGTGAGAGAAAACAAAAAAACGTGACTTTTTCGTCAAAAAGGGGTAAATTTCCCCCCCAAAAAAAAATCTTTAAAGGTAAAACTATACATTTTCAGAGAGAGCATAAAAACCCCTACGCTATAACACAAAAAACACATGAAAAAAAATATAAGGGAGCCTTACAGTACCCCCCAAAGGGTCTGAAGCCTGATTTTTCCAAATGCATCAAATTCGCGAAACCTGGTCTCCAGCTGTGCGTACTCCTGCTTCTAGAAAGAAGGGGGACAAAGGCAAGTCAAAGGCTCCGACCCCAACCACCACAGCAGTCACCACGGCTACCCCAGGTGCCTCAGTACCCACTTTCACCACCAGCAGGTCGTCTGCAGCCACCTCGGTTGTGACTATGACTGGTACTGTCACCACCAGTCGGGTCCAATCCAAGGGGGCGCAGACATACTCAAGCAGCGACTCGGGGAGCGAAAGCGGCCCGGAGCTGCGAGAGTCGGGCAAGAGTGACTTGGATGCGCTGACTACGTGGGAAGACATGACCACAGACATCCCGAAGGATGATAATCAGAAGTGGATGTGGAAGAATGCAGCCAAGGGATTTAAAGACCGGGTCCCTCGTTGCTTCGCTGATTGCGCATATGACGCTATCCACTATATGTGTCCGGGTGCTGTCAACATGGATGGTGACAGTGACGATGAGGAATGGATGAAATCCGGACCTAATGATTTGCCGGTGGGAAAATTCTACCTGACTTGGATTGACCAGCTTAAGTCCAAATTGGGTATGGTGTATAATTATGAGGCGAGAACGAATGTTCAGGGACCCAGTGGCAATCTTCTTAAGTGCCCATTCGAGTCTTGCCAGCTCTCCCTCACCTGAGAGAAGATCTTCAGCACCAAGCCTCGGTTCGCAAGGCATATTGTTGAGCACCATATGCACCATAAGCCTTTGCTGAGGTGTATCCCAGGTGATAGACCCACAGGTTGTGCGACGGCACCTTCGTCACCAACAGGCACAGGGACATGGCTTTGCACTTGCAAAAAGCCCATGGAACTGGCCTGGAAAAGACCGGGAAGCGTGTGGTCAAGTGCTTCAACGAGCTACTTGCGAACTGGGCCGAAGTCCTGGCAAACCAGGTGAGGAAACTCACGTTCGAGCCCAAGTTCTGCACCTGGAAAAGTGGTAACATCACCACCTACTTCGCCATGAACACCTCGGGTTCAAAGTTACAGCTTCTGACCGAAGGGCACGCGAAGCTGAAGAAGTGGAGAGGTGACGACAGGAGGGAGAAAGAGAAACAGGCTCATTTGAAGGGAGCTGCTGGGGGGCAAACCCCAGCCACACCCCAAAAACGAACCCGTTCGGATCGATCCTAAAGCCCCGTAGGTTCTAAGGATCAGTCCGGATCAGCCAACCCAGCTGATCATCACCAGTCTGGACACCAAGTGTCGGCTCTGGATATGCCTGCCTACCAAATGCAGGCGTCACGTGTGGGTAGTCAGGGCGTACCCCACCACCACCTCCAGGTTTCCCCGCTGGAGCTCAACACCCTCCAGGTGTGGACCCCAGCGACCCAGGTGGTTGGCAGAGTTTCCTGGGCCACAGCACTGGACACAGTGCATGGTGGGCTGGGGAGGAAACCACGAAGGACCAGCGCCGAGCATACAAGGAGTATATAGCGAAGTTCCCTGCTATGTGACCTGCAGGACCCGAATCCCAAGTCCTGACCTCTTCAGGTAGAGCTAAGGCTTGGGGGAGGGGCCGTGGTGGATGCGAGTCCACCCGACCACTCCCGGGCTATGGTCATGGACGAGGGGGCGCTACGGTTGAGGGTTCTGCTATCCCTATTGCAGGTGCGCCACCTGTTGTTGTATCCCGAGGTGGGGAAGTAACACCTTCCTCTTCTACTGCTCCATTACCAGCCGCCGCTCCATCTGTAATGGGACTCTTGGCCAACACCCTAGCTAGACTTGAGGATCCAGAAACCTTCGTTGATCACCGAGACGAACGCACGTGTAGGATTCAAAACGATCTTATGAGCAAATGGCAGGCACTTCACTGCAAGAAGTCTATCGACTACTTGCGGGACGTGACTGAGGCCACGTTCAATCTCGTTTACGAGATGCAGAATTGTGAAGAGGATAAAATAAAGCAACAGGAGATGAAACAGGTTGAAGAGGCATACAAAGCCTGTGTTGAAAAACGAAGGGAAGCCAAGAAGCTTAAAGAGTTCCACGCCGCTGAGAACTTGAAGTACATCACTCCGTACAAAGAGGCGGACCTCAAGTTCTTCCTCTGCTTCGGGAAGCATCTGGATGACTGGGACGGCAAACTGTCGTCTCTGGTTGTCCCTTCGGATGCTGATACCGGAGCAGTGGGCGGTAGTTTGTCTGAGGGCGCCGGCGATTTGAGTTTGTGTCTATTAGACGTGGACCCAAACACCGGGAACCTTAAGCTTCTCGAGGACGAGAACGATAGCAGCTCAGCTCCAAACCCAGAGTCTGCTGAGAAGATGGACACTGACGGCGAGTCTACTGACTTGTAGGTGTCCATCAGCCATCTACTATGTACCAGAGGGTAAAGGTATCTGTTATATGCCAGAGATCGCTCTCAGATGACTGGCCGGAACCTACTGACTGGAATGACGACCTGCAGCTAGATGGAAGCCACACGAACCACTCATGGACCACCACTCGAAACGGGGCTCCATCTACAATTCTTCATCAGGGCACAACACAACACCAACGTGGCTTGCCACCACAATCATGTCGCAGGACGGAGCTGCAGAAACCAGTCATTTCAGGTTCGCCGGAAGTCTATTATTATTGTACGGGTGATTCTACTATTCTGGTAGGACACCTATTAACTTATTAATTATTGTTTATAAAAATACATGTAATATTCATACTAGATATCTATTCTTTATGATATACGAACTTACCACTATTCCTGTTCATAGGAATGATAACTATATGATATAAACCACCATACGTGTTCGTATAGGTTAATGAGCGACTCTATTGTAGGAGTTTACGCTCGAGTGTATATATTGATATAAAATACAAAACAATACAAAAAAATTTGTAAAGCTTTGTAAAAAAAATTTTTGTATTACAACAAGTTTCAATCATGTAAAACTAGCACTCTCGGATATGTGTATAACTATGGTATAAGGCTAATGGTAAATATCAATAACAGTATAACTTTACAATAATAGGTCGATGGTACATAAGGTATCACTTCCTATCTGGTTGTACTTATATACTTCGGGTTATATGTAACTATGCCTATTAATGTACATAATATTTATAATGCCCCTTCTATTGCTATAATAGTTATTTAACTACTATATCGTAGACTTACCTGTGTTAATACTAGTCAATATATGTTATACGAAGGTTTAATTGTCTACTATTGTAACACTTACCCTAGTTAAAGTCAAGGGGGGTGGTGTAGGGGCCGGCATCGTTGTATACATACTAGTGCGGATCACCCGAGAGATGTGCTTGTGTGTTGATTGTTTCTTCTATGCCAACCAGGTGTCGCTTCGCAATACCCATTTGGTACAAGAGGGGGCAGCACCACGCCTCACATCCAGCTCCTACTAAGGAGCCGGGCGATCGGCAGAAGGGGACTGGACCTCGTCCAGTCCACACACATTACCAAGCCTTCTGAGTGAGCTAAACAATAAAGGTCATCCAAGCGGGTGGAAGATTGAGGGCTTTGCCCAAGCTGAACCCTTCGTGTTGCGTTACTGCTTATAGCCACTAAGTGAGCCTAAGAGCCACCCATATCGACATAACGAACGAACCACTACACTCTTTTAACTGATGAAATCCTCATAGAAAGGAACTTCTGAAATATGAGTTTTCAATTCATTTATGTAAGCAAGGCATTCAACAGAGTAGACCACTCACTACTCCCATAGAAAATAAGATGCTATGGAATTATGGGAGCGACCTACAGCTGGTTGGGAAACTATTGGCTGACCATTCAAAAAAGGACAATACAAAAATAAATAACCTTCAATCAAAGAGTAGGAGGGTGGTCTGTAGTGCCCCTCAAGCTTCAGTCCTTGGGCCACTGTTACTCTTGTTGTATGTTACCAATATTACATATTGTTTAGGTGCATACTAAGCAAGACTGTATGTGGATACCAATCGCCAAGACTCATTGAATATGTATTCTGCATAATAATTTATCAGTCAAAGTTGACAACAGTAAAGTAATGATGTCAACTTCTGCGAGAGAAAAGCTAGGGAATGCAAATGTCAATCTCTCTAAATATGACAGAGGACTTGAGACTGTTATGTCAATCAAGTACTTTGGGGTAACATTGAACCCTTACTTGAAACACTTTGTTCACTTGAATATGTTTGTAATACTGCTAATTGTAGGATGAACCAACTCTCTTTTACAAGACAAAGTCTTCTAAAACCTAATCACAACTTTTGAATTAGTGAGTGGGCTGTGTTCTAAGTACCCAGTAATTTGATGTATATCAAATACTATTGATCAATCATTCTAATAATACCCCTTTTATTTGACAGGTTACCAGAATAATGACATACCTATCCTGACGGCCACTACACCTACCACCTTTACCCTCCTTCCCCATGGCTACATCCATGTCCGTCCCTGTCATTAGGACCAAGCTGTCCAACCTCATCAAGGTGGACCCCGTGTCAGGTGGCTGCATCAGGACCAAGCTGTCCAACCTCATCAAGGTGGACCCAGTGTCAGGGGGCTGCCTCCAGCGCCGGTTTCAGCGTCCTGGGGTGGCCTACTTCTTCCTCAGCCTCTTCCTGCTCCTGGTGTGCCTCCACACTCTGGCACCTTCCTACCTGCCCAACAGGAGGTTCTCAGACACCACGCGGCCGGACAGGTGTGACAAGTGCTTCCCCTACACATACAGGAACGTCATCCAGCCCCAGGCCCTGTGTAAGGCAGGGGACAAGGTAGAGCTTGTGCTGCTTATCACTACCATTCCCAAAGAGAGGACAGCCAGGAACATCATCAGGGCCACCTGGTGCAACAGGACTGCTGTTGGGGAATCCACCTTCCGCTGTGTGTTCCTGTTTGGATATGGCTACAGTAAGGCTACACAGGCCGCCCTGGAGTTAGAAGCCAAGGTCCACAATGACATCCTCCAGGAAGACTTCCTGGAGTCCTACTATAACCTGTCCATCAAGGTGCTCATGGGGTACCGGTGGCTGATGCATGCATGCACGCAGGCCCAGCACGTAATACGCACAGCAGAGGATAACTTTGTGAATGTACCACAGGTGCTGGAACTACTCAGAGCTAAAGGTAATAAACTAAATAACTTCATGTTTGGCCACTGCAGGGCCCATGCTATTGTGTGGCGCTGGCCGTTCCACCGCTGGGTGGTGTCCTTCAAGGAGTACCCAAACCTGATGTACCCACCTTACTGTGTGGGCACCACCTTTGTTACTTCATACAAACTGATGACAGAGATTGTCAAGATATCAGTCGATGTGCCATTCTTCCCCCTGGAGGATGTGTACTTCGGCATGTGTCTACAGCAGTACAACAATAGGTACAGGCTGGCTGCTGTACAGGGCTTTAGCACGCCACTGGTAAGCTGGTCACATTTATTCTCACTGGGGGAGACCTCAGCTTGCTCCTTCCCCAAGCCCTGGTATTCTATTCACGATGTTAGCCCCAGTGACATGTGGAGGGTGTGGAGGGAATGTAACAGGACGAAGGTACAGAGGGTGCAGGACCTGAGTGCAGAGCCTGAGGAGGACCTCCGACTCAACAACATCTACTTTGTAGACTTCTAGATACAAGGGGATGTCTGTTTCTCTACCAAGACTCAAAAGCATCTACTGTCTAGACTTCTAAATACAAGGTGAAGTCTACTCCTCTACCAACATGAGACAATCTTGTTAAATAGTTCACCTCGCTGACACAACACATGACGGACCCTAATGCTGGACTGATTTAGTGTTAGGGTTCTGATGGACTTAGTGGACTTCTAAATACAAGGGGATGTCTATTTCCCTACCAAGAATCAACAACACCTCCTTTGTAGACTTCTAAATACAAGGGGAGGTTAACTCCTCTACCAACATGAGACAATCTTGTTAAATAGTTCACCTCGCTGACACAACACATGACAGACCCTAATGCTGGACTGATTTAGTGTTAGGGTCCTGATGGACTTAGTGGACTTCTTAATACCCATGGATGTCTATTTCCCTACCAAGAATCAACAACACCTCCTTTGTAGACTTCTAAATACAAGGTGAAGTCTACTCCTCTACCAACATGAGACAATCTTGTTAAATAGTTCACCTCGCTGACACAACACATGACAGACCCTAATGCTGGACTGATTTAGTGTTAGGGTCCTGATGGACTTAGTGGAATTCTAAATACAAGGGGATGTCTATTTCCCTACCAAGAATCAACAACACCTCCTTTGTAGACTTCTAAATACAAGGTGAAGTCTACTCCTCTACCAACATGAGACAATCTTGTTAAATAGTTCACCTCGCTGACACAACACATGACAGACCCTAATGCTGGACTGGTTTAGTGTTAGGGTCCTGATGTGCTTAGTGGACTTCTAAATACAAGGGGATGTCTACTCTTCTAAAAAGACTCAACAACATCTACTTTGTAGACTTCTACATACAAGGGGATGTCAATAGACCTGTCACGTACCTATTGAGTAGATCCCTCATAAGCCAGGAATCCTGTATGTGGGGGGGGGGGCTCTGACTAGCCGGGTTCTTGTTCATATATATTGGTCAAGTCAATTTAAATAGAACTCTACAGAACCCTTATTTCTCTACCATGAATCAACATCTTCTTTGTAGGCGATGTCTACTCCTCTAACGATACTCAACAGCATCTACTTTACTTTGTAGACTGTTAAATACTAGGGGATGTCTACTCCTCTACCATGAGACAATCTTCACCTCGCTGACACGCCACATGACCGACCCTGATGCTGGACTGTTTTAGTGTTGGGGTCCTGATGGAAGCAGAGGATCAAAACCATGTGCCTGTAAAAGTCTACACACTGTGATAGAGTGACATGAGGGTTTCAGGACTCAACACTGCATGGTGACTCAGGGGCTTAGAAAGCTCGACAGAGACAGTTCCAACAGTTTGAAGTAGATTTCCAGTTTTTAGTGGGTTTTTTTCCCCAAATAATCGTTTCCATCATTATAAAGATTAAGGTCCATTATTATAAAAATGCAGTTCTATTGTCACTCGATTATCTGCCAATCTCAGAACCGACCAATAATTTTCAGGAATTTGGCATGGCGGATTTCCAAGATCTTACGTACTGTATAAGCCCGGGATTTGAATATCAATTTAATTAAAATAATATGACCAGAACTCCACTTCTATATGGAATAGTAATATAATTCTTTCAATTCTATCAACCCGATGCATTGTACAACCATTTTAAAGATTAATTGATAATAAATTATTGAAAATATTGAAATAAAATTGATATTGCTAGGAAGTGCATTTAGTTATTACTAGCAAAAAACTACTTTTAGGATATATACATAAAAAACAATGATAAAAATGTGCCATGCTGAAGCTTTGAACTCTGGACCCTCCACATGCCATGCCAACTTGCTACCACTGTATTACAGATTCTGGTCTCGATTAGTCTGTTAATGGGTCATTATGTCATTTTCATTACAGGGTACCTTGTACCTACAGCCAAGAGAATATTTCATTCCCTTGGCTTCTAGTAAATTGATTGTCTGGTTAGCTCACGTTGGGAGAGCAAAGGTTTCCAAATGCAAGGGTTGTGAGTTCAATCCCAGCATAAGCCTATGTTTTGTAGTTGCATTGAGGCTGCTTGTTCTAGTGATGAAGTTACAACAGGTACAGTCACAAGGGAACAAGATTCATTCATAAATATTCATTAGCACATAGGGGAGTGCACCAATCACTGAGACCACTACTTTATGAGAAAATGATCCAGGATCTTGGATCATTTTAGAGGAGGCATTGCTGTGATTTAATAAGAAATCTTCCAGGCCCTATAGATCGTGCTTCAGGGCTTTTACAAAGTGTCCAAAGGGGACTTGTACCCCAGGATCTTGAGCACCTTTTGGAAGGGCAATAAATCTTCTTCTTCAATTTCGCTACCAAACATTTCATCAGAGATGATTAAATGCAAGTAAAAATAAGTACTGTTAACCGAAAACATATAGACCAAATAGGATGTGTATGGTTGAAATTCGAGGCATTTGTATATCCTCATAAAGCCTCAGTTGCTTTGTTAAAAATCATAAACAAGATTTTTGCTACACTAAATTCACAATTAGATAAAGGCAATTTCAGTTAATAACAAGATATTGAATATAACTGTCATTTTCTCTATGTAGTGTAAAAATATATGTAATGCCAAAGATTAGAGTAAAACAATTTTGTGCGATATGATTTCACTACAGTTTATCTCTAAGCTGCTTTCCTATGATCAGTCAGAACAGAAACATCAAAAGGAATGAGTGGATATCAGGATGGACTGAACAGAGCAGAGCGCTTTTGTAGTTTTCATCTTCATCAATTCTTCGATTGTTCATAATGCTGTATTATGATGTCAATTACTTCCAGTTTTGACAATAAATATTCATCATTTTTCTTTCCAAGAACACACATTTCCAGAATCATCAATAATATGGTTTAGATATCACATAAAAGGTATTATTATAAACTGGTGAACATGATGTAGAATCAAAGGCCCTAGCAAGTTGTCGCAACTCCTTGTCACCTTTTGTGGAGCATGGACACACTATAGTACAGGATCACTAAGGATAGCAATGGCAGTGATCACATGGCCTCACTGCAGATGATAATGATGATCACTTAGTTTCACCCTGGCTGGCAATGCTGGTGATTCTACACGTCAGATGAAACACACATGAGGCTATAGCACAGGTTGGCTGGCGACCTGCCTCTATGTTGGGGACATCATACAGGCAGGCCATGTCTAAGAAGTTAGCTGTCAATCATCCCCTGTTTTAGCCCTTACTCACAAGAGGGCATCCTAGTACCCCAATGGTTAACCTGTCTCTCCTATACAGATGTTTGGATATAGTCTGTGATTGGAGAATAGAAATACTCCCATCTAGTGGAGACCAAGAGTACTTCTCCCCATGATCTAGGGAGAATGTCATCAGACATGGCCAGCGGGTATCTAGCCCTCAAATACCTGCGGGGACCAGCGTATAGCACAGGTTCACCATGAATGGCGTTCACTCAGTCTGGTGACCACACACATCACTAGATGAACCATGCATGACGCTGTAGTGCAACTTCACCATAATGGTAGCGGTGGGGATAACTGAGCCTCACCAGCGCTAGGGATGCTCATGAGCACAGAGAGTCACCAGCAATTAATAGTGATACCATTCATGATCCAACTTGTCATTAGATGCAATGGCATCTCATCATTGACACTTGTAATTATGCAGCCTCACAAATGCCAGGCGATGTGTTGTCAGAGTAGGTATTTCCCTGAAATTGTAAGAAAATTTCTAGAAATTATACAAGATGGAATGGCACTTTATAGGTATTGATATAGAAGCCTGCCTCATGTACAAGCCTACCTCGTGGATTAGCCCGAGAATTTTGCAATTGGTCCTATAATTGTATATAAGCCTGGGGCTTTACATGGGGAAATACAGTAGCAGGCCTATACCATATAAATACCTCATGTATTTTACTACCAGTGCATTGAATGATGCTGGACGAGCCTTTCATGCTAAATGACAATTAGGTTATCCCTAATTTTAGTGTAAATTTTGATTCTATACTTCAGTGCTGTTCTATGATACAATACTCTCGCGAAGAAGGTACAGCTCCAGTTTTTGCTGGTTTTGTAAGGTGCAGCTGGCCATGGAGACCACCTTTGTATATGAAAAGTGCTTTGTACGTGTGAAATAACCAATGCCTTTAATACACGAGTTATTACAGATTATACCACTATTCTGCCACCTGCCTTACTGTTATGCCCTCTCCTACCAGTGCATTATGAGAGCATATACGCACATGTGCTTTTTAGGGATTTTTGGATATACTTTTTCGAGGTCAATATTTTGGGAAATGTGTTGCAGACATACAAATCAGTCTCACCATTTTTCCATAGTGAAAAACCGTGCCAACTCGTAGGAGAATTGAACCCCAGCCGCAGTGCTGGTTGGCGAGGACATTAGCCATAGCGCCACACTGTATGGTGATGAGATCTAATGTGAAAGAAAATAAGTTCTAACCTTTGGTCCTAGTCCTATGTTTCCACTCAGTTTTCGATATTGCACGCGGCCTAACGGCCTCGTCAATATTCGTCAATATACAAACCATGTGCTGTCATATTTATGCTATATTCCATTAATATATAATATCGGGTGAATGGTGACACATTTGTCAAAGGCTTATGATTAGCATCTTTATTTCATGTGAATAACAAACACCCATAGATACAGCATTAAAGGTCTGTACGCCACACCCCCAGTGGCTTAACATGTCTCGATCGCCACTAGTGGTCACGTGACTTGTTTACATGTTATTTTCATTGAATTTAGGTCTTTTCACATCAATATAACATGAAATAAAAACAGAACTATACTCCCATGGCATACATTATAACCAATGTACGCCATGGTCGTTTACTTCTGTCTATTCATTTCCAGACCCAAATTACATCAATCATGATCAATTTAAATTCAATATTTGAACAACTTGAAAATTTTCCCAACTTCTAAAATCACGAATAATGCATACCGACATAAATTATGAAACCACATACAGAACATTTACATAGGCAACTTTTTATTGAAAAACATTTTCTGTGGGACTCAGTCCTCACGATTTTCGCAAACTTAAATACCATTGTTTTAAGCAAAGGTAGATGTATCCATTGATGGCATATAATTTCAATGTTTTTCATTTTCATGAAACACAAACCGGATAGGAAACAGGGTGTGGTTGATCACCCCCTTTGATTATAACACCTGCAGTGGATTGGAGGGCAATGGCCACGTACACAATTATTCTGACACCAGTTGTGCATTCCTGCAACCCTTGACCACGCCCCTATAGCACAGCATGCCTGGCCACACGACCTCCTCCTGGGCGGGGCCTTGGTGAAGGGAGGCGTGGTCTTAGTCATTTGGGGCGTGGTCTTGTGGAATGGAGGCGTGGTTTTGTTGATGGTGGGTGAGCCTTTCGTGCTGAATGACAAGGTGGTCTTCCTTGATTTGGTAGGGGAAGAAATCCCTTCTTCTTTACAAACACAGACTCTGGTTGGACAGACAGCAGGTGAACGGCAGTGTTTACGACACCAGCTGAAGAGGAACAAACAGAAATGATCAGTGAGACGCTTTTGTTATGAAGACAATAACAGTTCATCAATTCATGGTGTATATATTATAATGTAGAAACCAACAAACATAAACTATTGGATTTTCCTACAACTGGAACTATGGCTTTGGTCTAATATCAGTCAGACGCATAGTGTGGCATTGGTATGATGGCTTCTGATGTGCCCCTCTATCAGGTAATTTGAATTTATACTGAGCTAAGGTAATAACACTGGTTTAATAGAGGGTACACTCACATATTTCAAACCTAATACCATGTGTCGACTACCTCCAAAACATGATTCCTACTATCATAGGCGATGTATGATGTTGTGTGCTATTCAAAGTGAAGATTTGAGTGTTTATACTCTGCATTGCATAATCATTGCATATCATTTGCATTTTTATTGTGAATGTCTCCTATGCACACAGCATTTGTCTCCATATGTTGATCTGACATGAATTCTGATGTAGGCGTTCTCTAAAAGAGGCAGAGGAAGAAAATCTTCATGGGAGGGCAAAAGGGCCCCACCTCGACCACTTTGAATTGTCGGCTCAAGCCCACTAGCGCCTATGCATACCTACATTAAATTTGTAAAGAAAAGTAATTTTTGATGAATTTTAGATCTGATTTGAGGCCCAGGCCCTAAATTCCCCTATCCCATTAGTATATCAATCTAATTTGAGATGCAAATTTTTAGCTTCTTGTTCAATTCATTATGAATCCTTGACAAATTTGTTGGGGGGCCCAGACAAGCTCAGGCTCACCTCCTTTATGATTGGAGGGGGGCAGGGCCCCCTGCCCCCCCCCTTTTCCTACGCCCGTGTAAAATCATGATAAAATGGTGTCACTACAGATCAAGTGCTTTCCTACACTCTTAGAATCAAAGTGCTGTGACAAATATAAGTGATCACTTATATTTGTCACAGCACTTTGATTAATATCTTAAGGCATTCGTGAAGAGGGACATTTGCTGTAGTTTAGGACTATGTTTCATACTAGGGTACCCATGGCAGAGATATCAGACTACAAATATGTCTTTGAGAAACAAAACTTTATCTAAACATATTTTACACAGATTTGTGTATGATCGAAAATGCCCTTATCCTTAACAGGAAGCTACTACTGAAAGTCCCTTAAATCCATCCGTTGTGCCCTCATGTGCAGGTTAAAGAAGCAGGGTTGATGCAATGTTGGCCCAACGTTTGTTACAATGCCATTGTCAATAGATCAGCATACATACTTTACATAATGTTGTGCTAACTACCCAAAACTTGAAATGCCCCTTTTATTTATTGGGTCATTCCTGGTATTCTATCCACAGTGCTCCTCTATCGCTTATCCTGGTATTCTCTCCACTACCACCTACTGGGTCATTCCTGGTATTCTCTCCACTACCACTTACTGGGTCATTCCTGGTACTCTCTCCATTACCACTTACTGGGTACTCTATCCACTATCACTAACTGGGTCATTCCTGATATTCTATCCACTATCACTTACCGGATCATTTCAGGTATTCCATTTGGCACAACAGTCCACTATCACTTACCAAATCATCCCTGGTATTCTATCAACAGCAGTCCTTTATCACTTACCGGGTCATTCCCAATATTCTCTCCACAGCAGTCCACTATCACTTATCAGGTCATTCTCAGTTTTTTATCCACAGGTAATTCCTGGTATTCTATCCACAGGAGTCCACTATCACTTACCATGTCATTCCTGGTATTCTATCCACAGGAGTCCACTATCACTTACCGGGTCATTCCCAGTATTCTATCCACAGCAGTCCTCCATCACTTACCGGGTCATTCCCAGTATTCTATCCACAGCAGTCCTCCATCACTTACCGTGTCATTCCTGGTATTCTATCCACAGCAGTCCTCCATCACTTACCGTGTCATTCCTGGTATTCTATCCAGGGGGCTCCTTGGTTGGCAGATGCGCTTAAGGCGGCTTGATGGCGTCACTGTTTGTGGGTGTGGCTCTGTGTATGATTGATGTGTGGTGGACCAGGATGGACAGGTACATTTGTCTGTAGGACAATTGCCTTGATGACAGTTCATACGGCACCACCTGATAGAAAAAAGATAGATTACTCAGGTGGCATCTAACAAATTTGGCAACATATTTTGCAATCATTATTCTCTTATTAATGTCTTCGGCACTAGAGGGGGGGGACTATAGCCTACACATCTGATGATGAAATATGACCTGTCATTGAAGATCTCAGCAAGTTCTCTCTGGAAATTAAATGATTGAAAAATTGTGACCAAAATTGAGATTCTGAACAGAGCCATTTTATTTCGATCCTCCTGAATCTCACATTTAGGTATTAATTTAATAATTATGGATCCATGTTTGGTGAGAAATATTGCTATGTATAGTACCTGTCTACATGTTACCACTACAGAAACCAGGAGCCAGAACTATACTTTCCCCCAAATCCCTCTGAGCCAGCGATGACTCACAGTAGTGGTCACGATGGGGCCAGCTGGGATTCTCAACTAGGCACCAAGTAGGTGTCAATTGCTATATGGAAGGAATTTCTATGTGAGTCTATACAAAATTTCACCTTAGTATCAATAAAGAGAAACCTAAATATGAAATATTGGAACGCATCAAGTAGGAAAAGTTCGTCTGAAAATATTTTTCTTGAAAATGTGTATATAATGAGTAGACTAACTTGGCACTTTCCTCACTACTTAACAGCCAAGAACTTTGCTTCATCTGATACCCCAAGAGTGACATCTTCTCTATTTACAATCCTTAAGGTACGAATATAAGATAATACCCCAGGTACTTGAGATCCTAAACCTGTTAAAATATAACCTTACGATAATGAATTGGCGATGTACGCGTGGGAAAAAGGCGCTACTTGTGCTGCCACCTTCAGTTATATTTTGTAAATAAAACAAGACTTCAAGTGAACTAAAATAAAATCTGTACTTCCGGTCAGAAACGTCTGGAACTTCACGAAGTCTCAAGAAGCAGCAAGAAAAGGCTTGAGTGTCGATATTTTCCCTTTTCAAAGTAATCCCCAAAGTAATCCTCCATCAAGGATGGCTTCCACCCTGACAGGTTATGGGCCCAGACACTTGCATTTTGATGGTGATGAATCGAAGTATGAACTTTGGGAGGTAAGATTCCTAGCATTCATGAGACAGCAGAGTGTATCACCGACTAGGTCATCCGTGCGGAGACCGCTTCAAATGTGCTGAAAGGAGCAGGGGAGGATGACCATAGGTTCAGTGACTTTAAAGGGGTTCTTAGAAATTTTGAGGAGACCGAAAAGTGCTGGTCGCGTGACACAGAGTCCAAACAGGAGAACTGTGTCGGATGCCAGGAAGAGCAACAGCCCCAGCAAAAATAAAAAGCAGGGTAACAAGTGGTGTAATAACTGTAAAACCAAGACTCACTACACAAATCAGTGTAGAAAGAAAGACTTGGCTAAGGTAGCCAGCGACAATAGTTCATTTGCATTCAAGGTTAGCGTAGATTATGCTGATGTTTGTTATCCTACTAGCCTGTACAGTTTGTTGGTTGATTGTGGTGCGACTACCCATATTGTTACCGAAAAATCCAAATTTGTACAATTTGATGAAAGTTTCATTCTAGAGAAGCACTACATAGAGGTGGCCAATGGCAGCCGTACAAACGGTGTTGTGGCAGGTAAAGGTACAGCCAGTGTACTAATTGAGGACAGTGAAGGTAGGCCACACAACATTCTTTTGGAGATTGCCCTTTATGTCCCATCCTATAAACAGGATATATTTTCAGTGCAAGCGGCAACTGAAAAAGGTGCGAGTGTTAAGTTCAGTCCTGACTCAGCTGAATTAGATGCTCCAGACGGTACTCGGTTCAAAATAGAGAAACACGGTACACAGTGGACGAGTGGCATCAAATTCTTGGTCACTGTAATGTAAAAGATTGCATTAATCTCAAATCAGTTGTCAATGGTATGAAAATCACTGATAAGGACAAGTTTGATTGTGACACCTGTGTTAAAGGTAAAATGTCTCAATTCAGAAATCATGACCCCGATTAACAGACAGAAGCCTCACTTGATGTTGTATATTGTCATCTCGCAGGCCCAATTGACCCTATAGCAAGAGACGGTTTTAAGTATGCCTTATCTTTCGTAGATGACTTTTCAGGGGTAAACATGGTCTATTTTCTGAAGCAGAAGAGCGACACCGCAATAGGGACAGAGATTTTCCTTGCTGACTATGCTCCATATGGTAAGGTGAAAAGTATTCATTCCGACAATGGGGGAGAATTTACTAGTGAAAATTTCGAAAAAAATCTATTGATCAAAAATCAGAAAAAAAAACATGAGAAAACAGCTCCCTATTCACCTCACCAAAATGATACAGTAGAAAGATCATGGCACACATTATTTGAAATGGCAAGATGTTTGTTGTTAGAAGCCAAATTACCTAAAGAAATGTGGGCTTATGCTGTTATGAGTAGTGTCTACATCAGAAATAGATGTTATAATAACAGGATCAAAATGCCTCCATTCGAAGCATTCACAGGGAAGAAACCAGACTTGAGCGGTATGCATGTATTTGGTACTGTATGTTATGCTTATGTACAGAAGAAGAAGCTGGATGATCGCGGTGAGAAAGGTATTTTGGTTGGTTATGATAAATGTAGCCCAGAATATCTTGTGTATATCCCCAAGCATAACACTGTACGTAGAGTAAGATGTTCTTTGACAAGTTTGAGGAGGTAACAGACAATATTGATGAACCGGTGTGTGCTGCAGCTCAAGTAGAACCTGAATATTACCCAGCTCCAGATGTAGCTGATGATGTACCTGCTCAAAATGTGGTAGGTGGTGAACTTGATCAAAACTGCATTACATTGATTTGCATGCTCATGCAATTAGCCGTCCAAGAGGACATGGTTGTTCATCAGATGGATGTTAAGACACAACCAGAAGGCTATGAGGTGAAAGGTTAAAATAGTGAGAAATTGTATTTCAAGATTAAGAAATCTCTGTATGGTTTAAAGCAAAGTGGTAGGAATTGGAATAACATGTTGGACACCTACCTAAAGGAGGAACAACAGTCTGAGACTGATTCTTGTGTTTACACTAAGTCAGTATAATAATTCCAAAACTATCGTAATAGTTTGGGTTGATGATATTATTATTGCAGCAAACATGAGAAGACACTCAACACAGTGAAACAGTCTCTGACCACCAGATTCAAGATGAAAGATCTTGGTAAGTTATCATGGTTCCTAGGTATAGAGTTCAAGTGTAAAAATGGATCTATTGAAATGAACCAACCCAAATATGTAGAAAAAGCTATTGAAAAGGTTCAAAATGGAAGATTGTAAACCCATATCAACTCCTTGTGATAAAGGGTCCAATACTACAAGGGATGAGGATTCTGAAGAGCTAGCTGATGCTAAGCTGTACCAAGAAATTGTGCGAAGCCTCATCTATTGTATGTCAATCACAAGACCTGATCTGTGTTATGTTGTAACAAAGCTATCTCAACATATGGTGAATCCCACTGAAGCTGATCTTGGTAGAGCCAAGCAGGTACTGAGGTACATCAAGGGTACACTTGATTATGGACTAAGATTCCAAAAATCTGATGCTGAGTTAGAAGTGAGTGGCTTTTGTGATGCCGATTGGGAAGCATCTGATGACAGAAAGAGCATAACTGGTTATGCATTTAGGTTGACCAACAATGGTCCACTCATTTCATACAAAAGTAGAATGCAAGTGACTGTTGCATTATCCACTTGTGAAGCTGAATATATGGCTCTGTCAGCTGCTACCCAAGAGGTAAAGTTCCTTAATCAACCTTTCACAGACATGACTGGTATTAAGCAAACAAAGACTATTGTTTTGTATGGGGACAACCAGGGTGCATTGGCACTAGCTAAAAATCCAGTACACCATCAAAGGTCTAAGCATATTGACATCAGATATCATTTTGGGAGAAATGAAGTCCAGAACAATACTCTCAAAGTATGTACCTACGGCAGAAAACATTGCTGATGTTTTCACAAAGCCAGTTGCAAAACCTAGGCTTGTGAAGTTCCTGAGTGTACTAATGGGTACATAAATGTAAACCATCTTGTATTGATCATAAGTATGTTTTATAACAAAGTGTTATCAACAAATTGTATAGATCATCAGTGTGTATTGATCATATCATAAATATTTTATTCAAAGTTGTATGCATTAATAATGTATTGATCATAAGTTTAAGAGGGGGTGTTGGAATATAACCTAACGATCGTGAATCGGCGATGTACACGCTGGAATAAGGCGCTACTGGTGCTGCCACCTTTAGTTATATTTTGTAAATAAAACAAGACTTTGTCAGCATAATAAATATATTAAATTCAATAGAAATCCCACCATATAGTAATCTCTATATCATTATCGCCACCACTTATTAACCACCCATATTTCACCTTTCTGTATGATTAAGATTAAAACAACTAATACATAGACCTTATTAACACAATCCAGATTATATGATATAGAATAAAGAGTATATGGGAAGTAACCATTATATAGGATAACCATTATGCAGGACAGCCATTATGAATGATAACCATCATGCAGAGTTATCCCATAGTGAGGCCCACAGACCAGCTCATTCCAGTGGTGTGGTTCGTTCGGTATGTCGATATGGGTGGCTCTTAGGCTCGCTTAGTGACTATAAGCAATAACACAACACGAAAGGTTCGGGTTGGGCAAAGACCTCAATCTTCCATCTGCTTGGATGGCCTTTATTCTTTAGCTCCCTGAGAAGGCTTGGTAATGCGTGTGGACTGGACAAGGTCCAGTCCCCTTCTGCCAGTCGCCCGACTCCTTAGTAGAAGCTGGATGCAAGGCGTGGTGCTGCCCCCTCTTGTACCAAATGGGTATCGCAAAGCGACACCTGGTTGGAATAGAAGGAACAAGCAACACATGAGCCCATCTCTCGGGTGATCCGCACTAGTATATATACAGCGATGCCGGCCCCTACACCACCATCCCTAGACTTTAACTAGGGAAAGTTGTGTTACAATAATAGACAATTAAACCTTTGTATAACATATATTGACTAGTATTAACACAGGTAAGTCTACAATATAGTAGTTCAATAACTAATATAGCAATAGAAGGGGCATTATAGATATTATGTACATTAATAGGCATCGTTACATATAACCCGAAGTATATAAGTACAACCAGATAGGAAGTGATACCTTATGTACCATCGACCTATTATTATAAAGTCATACAGTTATTAATATTTACCATTAGCCTTATACGATAGTTATATAAATATCCGAGAGTACTAATTTTACATGATTGAAACTTGTTGTAATACAGTTTTGACCCAAAAAATAAAAATTTTACAAAGTTTTACAAATTTCTTTTTTTTTGTATTGTTTTGTATTTTATATTAATATATATACACGAGCATAAACTCCTACAATAGAGTCGCTCATTAACACGTATGGTGGTTTATATTATATAGTTATCGTTCCTATGAATACGAGTGTAATGGTTCGTATTGACTTATATGTTGGGTGGCTCTTTGGCTCGCTTACCACTAGAAATACCAACACAACACGAGCAGTTCGGGTTGGGCAAAGCCCCAGGAACCCCTACCTCTCGGGTAGGACTTTATTCCACTCTAGTCTACAGGTTAAACTGCGCGTCTGGACTGGACTAGATCCAGTCACCTTCTACCGCTCGTCCGGCTCCTTAGTAGGAGCTGGACGCGAGGCATGGTGCCGCCCCCTCTTGTACCAACGGGGTATCACAAAGCGACACCTAGCTGGCATAGAAGGAACAGGCACCACACGAACACGTCTCTCGGATGAACGGCACTAATATATATACGACGATACCGGCCCCTACACCACCCCCACTAGACTATACCTATAGGGTTAGGTGTAATTAACAAATACCTATTGTTAGCTTTATACAGTAATATCATACACAAATAGGTAAGTCTATATATACAGTTCGTATAGGATATAGAACATCTAGGGGCATTATAAATAATATGTACATAATGAGGCATCGTCGCATATAACCCGAAGTAATGATAATTAATAATAACAAATAGGAAGTGGTGCCTTATGCACCATCGACCTATGGTGATATGTAGTAACAGTGTTACAATGATGTTATTATTATAAACGAGACGCATTAAAAAGTGGTAGACGAGTAATCAGGTGATATGAATAAAATTTTACAGTATTAACTAACCGACCCGAGGTGGGGTAGATAACCCGAGAAAAATTTTGTTTGTTTTAATTACGAGAATATAGATTTGGTATGAAAATATATTTATACAAAAATAATAATACTGATAAATATAGGTGTCCTACTAGGGTAGCAGGATCACCCTTACAATATACCGGACTTCCGGCGAATCTGGAACGACTGGTTTCTGCAGCTCCATCCGGCGACATATGTGTGGTGGCAAGCCACGTTGCTGTTGTGATGTGCCCTGATGAAGATGGGAAGATGGAGCCCCGGGTAGGTGTGGTAATCCTTTTTGGCGTGTCGGGTTTAGCGTCCATCTTCGCTGCAGGTTCCGTTCCAGATGTTAGGGGTCCAGCGTAAGGAACAGTGCCTCTGGCATATTAAATGCTTTTACCCTCGGGTACAAAGAAGACACCGTCAGATGGACACTTAAAGATCTTCCGGATCCGTGTCCATCTTCTCAGCCGACTCCACTGAGGCAGATGGAGCCGAGCTGCTACAGCTGCTCGCAGAGAGCGCCGCGGAAGCCTCGCTGGGCGTATCGCTCCCCAAGCTCAAGGCCCTCATCACCGCGGATGGACTGTCCATTGCCTCGGATGCTGGTGAAGCAACCGTGGCAGTTGGAGCAGTCCGGGTGACAGAAGGCGGCGGGAGCAGGAGAGCTGCCGGAACTGGCGGAGCAGCTGGGACCGGTGGAGTGGCAGGAACCGGTGGAGTAGCCGGGACCGGTGGGGCATCCGGTGGTACATCCGGTACGAAGATAAGGGACGACGGTAAGCCGTCCCACTCCTCCAGATGTTTCCCGAATGCCAGGAAAAACTTGAACTTGAGCCTCCTTGAACCTGTGGATGTACCTGGCGTTCTCAGCTTGGTGGAACTCCTTAAGCTTTTCGGCTTCCCTCTGCTGACGCCGGCAGGATTCGAGAGCCTCCTGGACTCTGTCCTTCTCCAGCTGCCTGATCTTGTCTTCCTCCCTCTTCTGGATTTCGTATACCAGATTGAGGGTGGCTTCAGTCATCGCCCGCCAGTAGTCGACTGACTTCTGGCGGTGCAATGCCTGCCACTCCGCCATCAGTTCGTTCTGGATGTGAACCGTTTGGACATCCCGGTGGTCAACAAACGTGTTCGGATCCTGAAGACCTGACAGCATATCCGAAATTAGCTCCATCAGGGGTACCCGAGGGCCCGTTGGTGGAGCTATGACTGGTGGAGGCGCGGTGGCTTCCACTGAGGCAGGTGGAGTACCTGCTGGAGGAGCAGACGGGCCCTCAACCGTTAAACCGCCCCGACCTCGGCCACCACCCGGAGAAGCTCGGGTGGACTCCAGCCCACCACGGCCTCTACCACGGGGTTTGGTCTGGCCCAGGGAGGTAAGGACCTGCGACTCGGGTCCAGCTGGTCCCATAGCAGGGAACTTCGCCGCGTACTCACTATACGTGGGGCGCTTGCCGGAAGATCCCTCTCCGGCCCACCAAGATAAATACCCGGATGGGGGAGCGAAGATTTCGCCCCCATCATCCTGGCTGCCAGAGGCTTCGCCCGGGCGTTGTTCCGCGGGTGCAGGTGTAGAGGTGGTGGTAGGAGTAGCCGGTGTGGCTGCCTGGCTAACCGCCCTACGGGCCTGGTTGCTGGGCATATCCAGAGCCGAGACTTGTTGTCCCGACTCGCGACGATCAGCTGGGTTTGCTGGTCTTGGCTGGTCCTTGCCACCCGAAGGGCTCACGGACCGGTCTGCTCGGGTCCTCTTGGAAGCACCGGTAGCTGTTGTTGTGCCTCCGCCGGGACCCTTCGAGCGGGCCTTGGCCTTCTCTCACTTATCATCCCCTCGCCACTTTTTCACCTTCAGGTGCACCTCACTGGGCATCCCGAACTTCGTGGACGAGAAGTTGATTTGGAAGAAGGTCAACAAGTTGCCGCTCTTCCACGAGCAGAATCCGGTCTCGAATGCCTGCTCCTTGACGTCTTTAACGCTCAACGAGGCCCAGTTAGCTAGGAGCTCGTTGAAGCACTTGATGGCTCGTTTCCTGGTTTTCTCCAGGCCGATGCCATGGGCCTTCTGCAAGTGCAGAGCCATGTCTCGGCGCCGGTGAGTGCTGAACGAGCCATCACAATGTTTGCTCGGGCGGTCCCCAAGCACACACATCATCACAGGCTTGTGGTGCATGTGATGTTCAACAATGTGGCGAGCGAAGCGAGGCTTCGTCTCGAACATCTTCTCACCCGTGAGAGCCAGCTGGCATGACTCGAATGGGCACCGTCGGCGGCTGCCGGTTGGTCCCCATTGGGTCATTGCCCACTGAACTTTCGTCCGGGCCTCGTAGCTGTAAATCGACCCCAATTTGGATTTCAGCTGGTCAATCCAAATGAGGTAGAATTTACCTACAGGCGTATCCGAGGGGCCGGATTTCATCCACTCCTCGTCATCGCTGTCACCGTCCTTATTGACGGCGCCGGGACACATGTAGTGGACCGTGTCGTAGGCACAGTCCGCGAAGCAGCGAGGAGTCCGTTCTTTGAACCCTTCGGCTGCATTCTTCCACATCCATTTCTGATTGTCGTCCTTCGGGACATCCGTGGTCATCTCTTCCCACGTTGTCACGGACTCCAAATCAGATTTGGCCGACTCGGGCAGTTCTGGATCGCTGTCGCTATCCTCACTGTCCGTGTAGATACCAGCTCCCCTACGGCTCGCTCGGCTGGTGGTAGTGGTACCAGCCGAAGCCTTGGCAGAGGATTTGGCGCCTTTTCCGCTGGTGCTGGCAGTGGAAGCTACAGCCGAGGTGGCTACTGTGGTGGTTGAGGGTGTGGTGGTGGAGGCGGGCGCCTTCGGCTGACCCTTACCCCTCGGCTTGGTGGGGGGCGTGGGCTCTGCCGGAGACGCTTTCGCTCCGCTCTTCTTCTTCCGGCGCTGAACCTTGGTTGGCTGCGCCGGCATCTCAGGACTGGAATCCGACTCCCGTGGATTCCTGTCCTCTGTACGAGGGCTCCTCCTTCCGCTGACCGGGGAGTCAGAGTCGGAAGAGACCTTGGCTTTTTGTTGGGCCTGCTGTTTACGATGGGCCCGGCGAGCTGCGGTGAGCTCCTTCTGCTGCTTGGCAAGCTCGGCTCGCTTTGCCTCCACAGCAGCCTGCTGGCGCGAGATGTCCTCTTCCGAGATCTCGCCAGGTGCCTCCGGGATGTTGGCAGTTGGGTCGGTCTCGGTTGTGGACCTCTCGACGGCGATGCGGACATCCTCAGCCTCCAGATCGCTCTCGGTGAGAGGACCCTTAGGCGCAGGTTTACGGGTCAATCGCTTGACCCGGTCGGTTTCCACCGACGACAAGGTGACTGTGGAGTCTGTATCCATGTCGGATTCAGACTCTCTTAACTCCGAGGCCTTTCGGGTGATGCCCTCGGAGATCAACACAGCTCGGGCCAGACTCTCGTTGACCGCCATCTTCTCCGCTAACTTCAGGTAGTTGCGAAGCCAAGAGACTGGCATATTGTCAGCCAACTCGTCACTGCACGAGTCCATTACCAGAGTCTTGAAATCATCTGGTATAGGCTCGGGCACGCCCTGCTCCACCGCCATTGGTCCGCATCCGAACATGGAGGCGTGCATGGGGATGTAGGTCCCCCAGGAAGTGTAGACAACACCGGACTCGCGATCGACGTGTGCCATATGTTCGATCCGAGTCTTGAATCCCGGAGGATACATTGGAATGTCCAGGACATCCACTTTGCTACCCGAAGCGGCTGCTGCAGACGAGCGCTCCGGGCGTGGTGGTGGTGGAGGTGGCATCCTCTCCCGGTCGGTGGCCTCGGCCATAGCCGAGAGCGTCCGGGCGGCCTCCTCTGTCGAAGAATCCATAGATTCCTCGACCCGAGACGGGACCTTCGGGTCCTCGCCTAGTTCCAACAGAACGTTGGCAGTCTGACGCGCGGCGTCGATCGGGGCCTGTAAAATTGCCAACACTAACTAGAGCAAAAACGGGTGGCGTCTAACCACCACGAGTCCGCTCTAGTTATGACCAGTATGACGTCACGCATCTCGCCTCGCGAGATCCCGCCGTGGCTATCCGGTGACCTAGTTCCGAGCTTTCCCGCCGCACCCGCGGCGCCACCTAGGGAACTAGATCCGAACTAACATTCGACTCGACATGCGAGACGCGGCCTACCACCCGAGTGCTATCTGCTGGAGTTTGGCGGTGTATACAACGCTTCAAAGCGAATGTACCGGTTAATCCGACCGCCGCTCATGGGATACAGCTACCCGGGGAGGGCACGTTCGGCATCTCCAGCCGTGGAACGTATGTTACCCGCCTATGGCGGACAACACGCAGCAGCTCGTTGTGTACTGAGTTAGGTTACGGCAGACCTCAACCGGGGACTGCGTCTAACGCCTTCGGTTAGCCTTCTATTTTTCCCGGCTTTACGTACGGCCTTTTCCGGATTCCGCTTAGCCACTGCGGGCACCTTCCCATACGTAATGCCTTCACTCAGCGAGACATTTTTCCTTTTCTTACGATTAGGTCGTTTCCTGGCCTTCGTCTTCTTTTTCACCATACCCTCGTCTCCCGGCATCTTTCTCGGCCGGCCTCTAGGGCGTTTCGTCGGTACTACCACGCTCGGTCCACTAGGGACAGATACAGGTGGTTTGTAGCCGAACTCCCTCTCCGCCTCTTCGCGTCCCTTCCAGGGCCGAAGTTTTCCGACATTTGTCTTCCATTTCCTACCAGTTAGGCAGTCCTCCATCATCACCGTGGACTCGGAGATGACACGAATTATTTTAAACGGACCTTCCCAAGGCGTTATGAGCTTCAGCTTCTCTAGCGGCTCATAATACCTTAGGACTTTGTCCCCTACATTAAAACGAATTCCTTTAGCATTGGTGTCATAACCCACCTTCTGCCACTTCGCACTCTTCAGCAGTTCTTTACGAACGGCCTCGTATGCCTGTTTGAACCTGTCCCTTAATGACTCCACAAACAACACAGTGCAGGGCGCCTCCGGGTCTATACCAACCACTCCATACACTAAGTCGGCGGGCATTATGATGTCCTCGCCGAACACTAGCATGTTGGGGGTGCAATTAGTGGATGAATGGACAGTGTTGTTGTAGGCATGTACCACAAACTCACACTGTTCATCCCAGTCGTCCTGGTGGGTATTGACCAGGGGCTTTAGCACTTGTATGAGGGTTCTGTTGAAACGCTCTACCTGCCCATCCGACTGTGGTCGGTATGGGTTTGTTCGGGTCTTGCAAATGGCTAGGTAATGGCACATTTCCTGCCATAGCTCCGACTCGAACTCCCTTCCTTGGTCGCTGTGCATCATAAGGGGAACACCCAAATGTAGCACCCAGCCTTTCACAAATGCCTCCGCACACGTGGCGGCTTTGTGGTTAGGAAGGGGGAACACCCGAGTGTACTTGGTATAATAGTCGGTTACGACCATCATACAAGTATTATCTCGGGGCGTCGTTTTAATTCCGCTGATGATATCTATCGCCACTCGAGCGAATCTGATACCAAACAATTCCTGGGATAGGGGTTGCTTACCCAGGCCGGGTCCCGGCTTGTTTTTACAGCAATCCGGGCAAGTGGCGATCCACCGAAGCAGGTCACCTCTCATACCGGGCCAGTAGTAACGCCTTTGTAGGCGCTCTATTGACCTTTTCTTACCGAAATGGCCACTTGTTTGATGGCCATGGCAATAATACATGATATCCCTCCTCATCGGGGTGGGTATCACTATTTGCAACAGCCTACCATTGGTGGGAGTTGTCTTCCACCTGCACAGTATGCCGTCTCGGATCTCTAGCTCGGTCCATTGGGCTAGCAATCGCCTCGCCTCCCTATCTTCTAGGGATACTAGCGGCCTTGCCGGTTTAATACCTGACCGTAGGTATTCCATTATGCGCGCAGTGGTGGGATCCGACTGTTGGAACTTCTTGATGGTCTCTGGGGACCAATCAAGATAGCTACACACAGCCTCCTCCCAGGGGATACGGGGGGTGGTATAATTAAATACCAACCCGGCTACCACAGCATTGTGGGCCCCGCAGTCATCACAAGTGGCATTTTGGCACCTTCGGATGGGTCGTCTCGACAAGGCATCCGCATTGATATGTTTAGTACCGGGTCGGTGCTCTATTTGCTTATGCTCTAATCCGAATTCGGATAGGTGAGCTAACCATCGTCCTATCATCCCCTCGGCGTCCTTAAAGTTAAGGAGCCACCTAAGAGACGAATGGTCGGTTCTTAAAGTAAAGTCACTTCCCCAAAGGAAATGCTTGAACTTCTTCGTATACACCACCACAGCGAGGAGTTCTCGCTTGGTGGTACAATAATTTCGCTGTGTCTTGCTTAACGTGTTGCTAGCAAATGCTATTGGCACTTCGACTCCCTCTTGGACCTGAGAGAGAGCTGCCCCAATTGCATCATTGCTCGCATCAGTGTCTAAGATGAAATGTCCCTCAGGAGTGGGATATTTCAACACGGGTGTATTCCTAAACAAATCTTTTATTTTATTAAAAGATTCTTCCTGCTCGCTGGTCCATGGGAATGGGTCCCGTGCCCTACCCGGAGTCCAGTGAGCTAAACACTGCATGGGGAAGCTCACACGAGAGTAATTTGGTATGAAATCACGATAATAGGAACAGAATCCTAGAAATGATCTCACCTCCTTAGCACTCGTAGGTCTTTCCCAATTTTCTACAGCTTCCAACTTTTCCGGATCTGCACTCACCCCGTTAGGAGTAATGATCCTTCCCAAGTATGTAATGGTTTTCTTAAACAAATTACACTTCTTGGGTTTAAGTTTAAGACCGTTTGATAGTATCCGGTCGAGGACTAATTGCAGATTCGCCAGGCATTGCTTGAACGACTTGCCGAATACGACTACATCGTCCAAGTAAACCAAGCATTTCTTCCACAAAAGATCACTCAGTAAGGATTCCATCATAGCCTCGAATGTAGCGGGGGCGTTACACAATCCGAAGGGTAAGACATTATACTCGAATAGCCCCATATGACTGGAGAATGCTGTCTTCTCCTTGTCATCGGGGTGCATCGGTATTTGCCAATACCCGGACTGTAAATCCAAGGTACAGAACCATTGGTTTCCACCCAAGCTATCTAAAGTCTCGTCTATCCTTGGTAAAGGATACGAGTTCTTCTTTGTTATACCATTCAGTTTCCGGTAGTCGACACAAAAGCGGATTGTACCGTCTTTCTTAGTGGTCATACAAACAGGGCTGGACCAGGGACTCGAGCTAGGCACGATTACCCCTAGGTCCAACTGTTTTTGTATTTCCTCTTCGCAAATTAACTTCTTCTTTAGAGGAAGTCTACGATACGGAATTTTAAAAGGTTTCTCGTTGCCCACATCTATGGTGTGCAACACCTTATCGGATCTACCCACCGGTCCTCCCTCCCTACCAAAAGCACTCTCGTACTTTTGTAGGAGTTTCGCCAGGCAATCCTTATCCTCCGTATTCTCTAAATCAGACTGATCAATCAGCTTTTGAAATTCTTCATCCAAAGGATGCTTACTAACAGGGTTCAGTGGTTTATTGAATTTGGCCTCGGCGACATGTTCTACCGAGCTCATCCTCCCAATACAGTCGCCTCGCCTCAAATAGACCACTGAACCACTTCGGTTAGTCATGGGTAATACAGTCCAAGCCTACCCGGCCTTCCACAGATATGGGTACATACCACCGTCTCCCCCCTAAGGGTGAGGGGTTACTGGTAAACTGGCGAAAGTCTCCCGAATCACCAAGATTCAATCCGAGTCCTCTCAGGAATTCCAGACACGGATGACTTGGGGGAAGGCGCGTCCCACACACTCGGATCAACTCTTTGATCCATCCTTCCTCTCCCCTAGTGCGGCCACTCGCCTCCATATGTTCACTCCCATACATACAGACACTAGGGTCCCCGGCCCCGGCCAAGGTGCAGGGGTGCGCACCCCCGGCCACCCGGCCTCCAGGTGTAATTGATTCGAAATCTTCCACCGGGTCACCCCCGGTAGCATTTTGGCATTCGTTCTTCCTTGGGGTCGTATCAGATGCCGTTGATACAACCCCCACTAGTTTTCCACGTCAGTGGAATCCGTAGTGTTCTCCCTTCCTTCGCCATTGTCTTCGGCTTCATAGAAGGCAGCCATTACCGGTTTAGCAGCGGTACACTCAGATGAATAGTGTCCCATGCGCTGGCACCTGAAACACTTTACAGTTCGGCGATCCACTCGGGGTCTTTGCCGACTGGCTTGGATGGCATCTGTAATTTTCTTACACATGTCCTCCATAAGTTTGGTCATGTCTGGGGACTGACCCTTCACTTTATCGGCGCTTACGAAAGGTTTGGATGCCTTCTCACTGGCCTTCGGGTCACTTTTGACCTCGGGTGGTGGTCTAGAGTCCCTTGGCTTATTGAGCGCTTTCCTTGGAATATACTTCCTACCTGTAGTATTCTTCCTTAATTGAACCGAACAGAAGGTTCCGTCCTCCTGTTCGATTTCAATCAATTCGAAATCGTCTGAGGGAACTTGTGCCTCAGACTGCTGGACTACTGACACCAGGGGAGCCGAGCTGCTGGCATTCGGTATGTCTCCAGCTAACATCGTTCGCTTCTTCACGGCCATATCTATACCATTAAATATGTCGTGAAGCGTTACGCCTTCTTTCCAGGCATCCCTGGCAGCAATCTGCTCATCTCGGTCTCTCAGACCCTTGACGAATTGTGTAATCAAATCGTCCATATACCAGTCCTGGTTTTCAGTACCGGGTCTAGCCTTACTTAGCAGGGCATGGAGCTCCATACCGTATGCTCGGAAAGCTTCGTTAGGCTTCTGTGTACGTTTCTTGAAACGGACCATCGGGTCCTCCTTGACCATGTTACATAACAGTCCACTAGCAGATTCTACCAACTGCTCAAAACTTCCAACGAGACCATACCAGGTCCGCCATTGCTCTACAGCCATGCGACCCGGGCCGCCTTTCAAACATCTTACCAGATGTGGCTTGGCCTCGTATGGGGTCCACCCATTACAATTCATTACATCAATGAAGTCTTCAAACCACTCTTTCCATGGTCGAGTACCGTCATATTCTTTTGGAATAACGGCTACCCTTCGGGCAGAATTATGAGCATACACCAATCTAGTGCATTGCTGTTTGCTCCATTCAACCGCCTTTGTTTCATTCAAGGTTCGGTTGCCCCCTATACCACCGAAGCTCGTATTGCCCGGTGGAGGTGGTGGTGGTGGCTGTGTGTACGTCCACTGTGCCCCACTGTGGTTCGTATGACCCGCGCCACCCTGGTTAGGGCCGGGACCCGAGGTACCACTGTAGCCCGTGGTACCCGAGGCACCGCCCCATCCTTGTGTGCTTTGATAACCGCCGCTGGAAGGTTGGTTACCCGCCGGATGGCTGCCATCGTTTGATGGATTGGGTTGGTTGCTGTCATTACCAGCTCCCAACCCCACACTGTCACTCGGATCCACATGTATGTGGAATCCGTTAGTCTCTGCGCTACTGTCAGAGGCTTCCCGTGGTACATAATCCGGGTCCAAGTTGTGGACTATGGGGACTTCACTTATCCGGACTCTACTAGTTCGGCCATGTTTATCTTGGGTTCTGATATAAACTCCCCCTTGATGTACATTCCGCGTCGCATTATCATTGATAAAAGGATTATACGGCGGATGCTTCGGCGTAGAACAGGAGACTGGGTCACCCTGTTTAACGAAAGTCGAGTTCGGGTTTGTGTCCTTACTCGCCGGAGGGGCATTCGCTTGCTCCTGCTCCTGTAAATAACTCTCCATGGCAGACTTATTTATTGTGAGGGTAGCTAAATCTGTGGTCAGGTTTCGCTGTTCCTCCCTCAGCTGTGCGTTTTCTGCTAAGATTTCGGATCGAATCTTTTCATTTTCCGCCACAGCTCGGTTACGTTCTTCCTGAGCGGCTAAAGCCTCTCGCTTAAAAGTATCCTTTAGTAAGCGGTACTTTTCACCTTTTTCTTTCTGAGACCTTTGGTACTCATTGGTCTCCTTCCTTATCTCGGCTTGTTCCGAGACCATTTTGGCCTCTGTCTCCGCCTTTCGGAGTTGAAGTTTCTTTAGCTTCTCCTCCATAGCATGCAACTCGGATTGTAATCTGTTTACATCCCGGGCCTTAGCAACCTCTTCGGCTCTAGCCTTTTCGATTGCTCTAAGTCTATTGGCTTCTTCGAGTTCTAACTCGGCCAATCTTTTCTCTTTCTCGCGTTCGTCTCTCTCCTTCCTTTCCAAACGATGGGTTACCGAAGTTAGACAATATTTTAGGTCAGATTCTTTTAGAATCGCCTCCTGCTCATCGGAACGTAATTTTCCGATCCGAGACTTAGTTTCCTCTTCTATTTTTGATTGGGCCGCCACGAGTAGTGGTAAGTTTATATATCATAAAGAATAGATACCTAGTATGAATATTACATGTATTTTATAAACAATAATTAATAGTCAATAGGTGTCTTACCAGATTAGTAGAATCACCCGTACAATAAAATGACTGGAATGACTGGTTTCTGCTCCATCTGGTGACGTGATTGTGGTGGCAAGCCACATTGCTGTTGTGTTGTGCCCTGATGAAGAAGTGTAGATGGAGTCCCCTTTCGAGTGGTGGTCCACGAGTGGTTAGTGTGGCGTCCATCTAGCTGCAGGTCGTTGTTCCAGTCCGTAGGTTCCGGGCGGTCATCCGAGAGCGATCTCTGGCATATAACAGATGCCTCGGGTACATAGGAGACAGCAGATGGATACCTACAAGTCAGTAGACTCGCCGTCAGTGTCCATCTTCTCAGCCGACTCCGGGTTTGGAGCCGAGCTGCTATCGTTCTAGTCCTCGAGAAACTTAAGGTTACCGGTGTTTGGGTCCACGTCTAATAGACGCGAACTCAAATCGCCGGCGCCCTCAGACGAACTGCCCCCTGCTGCTCCGGTGTCAGTATCCGAAGGGACAACCAGAGAAGACAGTTTGCCGTCCCAGTCATGCAGATGCTTCCCCAAGCAGAGGAAGAACTTGAGGTCTGCCTCTTTGTACCAGGTGATGTAAATCAAGTTCTCAGCGGTATGGAACTCTTTAAGCTTCAAGGCTTCCCTTTGTTTTTCAACACAGGCTTTATACGCCTCTTCAACTCGTTTTATCTCCTGTTGTTTTATTTTATCCTCTTCGCGTTTCTGCATCTCATAAACGAGATTGAAACGTGGCTTCAGTCACGTCCCGCCAGTAGTCGATAGACTTCTTGCAGTGAAGTGCTTGCCATTCTCGGTGATCAACGAACGTTTCTGGATCCTCAAGTCCAGCTCAGGTGTTGGCCACCAGTCCCATTACAGGGACCCGAGGGTCCACAGATGGAGCGGCGGCTGGTACCTGAGCAGTGGAGGAGGAAGGTGTTACCTCCCCACCTCGGGATACAACAACAGGTGGCGCGCCTGCAATAGGGATAGCAGAACCCTCAACCATAGTGCCCCCTCGTCCACGACCATAGCCCGGGAGTGGTCGGGTGGACTCACATCCACCACGGCTACTCCCCCGAGCCTTACCTCTACCTGTGGAGGTCAGGACTTGGGATTCAGGTCCTGCGGGTCCCATAGCAGGGAACTTCGCCATATACTCCTTGTATGCTCGGCGCTGGTCATCCGTGGTTTCCTCCCCAGCCCACCATGCACTGTGTCCAGTGCTGTGGCCCAGGAAGCTCTGCCAACCACCCGGGTCGCTGAGGTCCACTCCTGGAGGGAGTTGAGCTCCAGTGGGGAAATCCGGTGGTGGCGGTCAGGGTACGTCCTGACAACCCACCTGCGTTTGGTAGTCAGGCATATCCAGCACCAACACCTGGTGTCTGGAATGGCGACGATCAGCTGGGTTGGCTGGTCTGGATTGATCCTTAGAGCCCATGGGGCTTTCGGATTGATCCAAACGTGTTCGTTTTTGGGGTGCGGCTGGGGTTTGTGCCCCGGCAGTTCCCTTCAAACAAGCCTGTTTCTCTTTCTCCCTCCTGTCGTCACCTCTCCACTTTTCAGCTTCGCATGCTTTTTGGTCGGAAGCTAAAACTTTGAACCCGAGGGGTTCATGGCAAAGTAAGTGGTGAGGTTACCACTTTTCCAGGTGCAGAAATCGGGCTCAAACCCGAGTTTCCTCACCTGGCTCAACAGGACTTCGAGGGACCCGGTCTTTAAATCCCTCGGCTGCGTTCTTCTACATCCACTTCTGATTATCATCCTTTGGGACGTCTGTGGTCATGTCTTCCCACATAGTCACCGCATCCAAGTCACTCTTGGCCGACTCTGGCAGCTCTGGTCGCTTTCGCTCCCCGAGTCACTGCTCGAGTATATCTGCGCCCCCTTGGTTTGGACTCGACTGGTGGTGAGAGTACCAGTCGTAGTCACAACCGAGGTGGCTGCAGAACCCGCTGGTGGTGACAGTCGGTACTGAGGCACCCAGGGTAGCCGTGGTGACTGCTGTGGTGGTTGGGGTTGGAGCCTTCGACTTGTCTTTGTCCCCCTTCTTTACAGAAGCAGGAGTAGGCGCAGCCGGACTCTTTTTCTCCACTTTCTTCTCCTTTTTCTTCTCCTTCTTCCTTCCCTTGTCGGGCTTAACCGGGGGCTCAGGGCTGCAATCCATTTTACCGGATCCCTTTCCTTTACCCCTAGTACTCCTTCGACTACCGGTGGTAGTATCGGTATCCGATGACGTACCCGACTTGAGCTGGGCATGTTGCTTGCGCTGGGCTCGGTGAACAGCGGTCAGCTCCTTCTGCTGTGCGGAAAGCTCATGGCACTTTTCCTCCACAGCAGCTTGTTGGCGGGCGATGTCCTCGTCCGGAAACCAAACCAGCTGCCTCTTGGATATTGGCACCCCGCTCATTCCCTGACTTGGACCTTTCCACCGCAATCTCAATGTCCTTGTCCTTGAGGTCCAACTATGTCAGGGGTCCCTTCGCCGTAGGCCTGCGAACTAATTTCTTAGTTCGCCCTGTTGCAACCAGGGATGGTGGAGTCAGTATCCATGTCAGATTCAGACTCCCAAAACTGTGTGGTCCTCCGGGAAATCCCATCGGATACCAACACAGCCCGTGCCTACCTGCCTCTGCTGTCGACAACGCAGCGAGACAGCTTCTTCCACTTCTGGCTCGCATCCGAAGCCAGCATCAGAGGTTTCCATTGTTTCCTCCACCCGAGACTCGGCTGCTGGAGCCTCGTCTTCGTCTAACTTAATGTTGGTGGCTTGACGCACACCAACTTCCAATTTAAAATTGACGACAGTTAATTTGGACTCCTCCCAAAGGACTAAAAAGGGATGTTTGTAGCGACTACTAGCCGCGAGAGTAAGTAGAATAACTGGAGCGAAAATCAATGGCATCTGAGCCCCATGATTCTGCCCTAGTTATAACTGGGTCAAACCAATATGGCATCAAAGCTCTCGTCTCGCGAGATTCCGCTGCAAGCTATCCGGTGACCTAGTTGTCAATTCTCCCGCCACCACCAGTGGCACCCTCACATAGACTAGATCCAGACTGGGGCTCGGTTCGGTATACCAATTGCATGCTACTACCGGGTTGGTATCTTCTGGAGCTTGTTGGTATATACATCACTAGATAGTGAATGTACCGGATTATCCAACCACCACTGATGGGATACTCCACTGAGGGAATATACTTTTGGCGCCCCGACCGTGAATACATATATGATTTGATTAAACCGAACAACACACAGGTACTCGTTGTGTACTGGGTTAGGTTACAGCAGCCCTTCGCCTGGGACTACGTCTGACGCCCTCGGTCAGCATTTTATTTTTCCCGGTATTACCCACAGCCTTATCTGGGTCTTGCTTAGCCACAGCAGGACCCTTCCTATGTGCAACACCCAGTGAGACGTTTTTCCATTTCTTACGATTTGGCCGTTTCCGACCCATCTTCTTCTTTTCAGGAGCTACGTTGGTCCTCGGATGCTTCCTGGCCCGACCTCTGGGGTGTTTCTCAGTTACTATCACCTCAGGCCTCCTCTAGGTTGGCTCTGGGGGTCGGTATCCATATTTCCTCTCTGCTGGTTCACGTCCCTTCTAGGGTCTGAGCTTCCCTATGTTGGTTAGTCCATTGAGCTCGGTCCATTGAGCAATAAATCGCCTCGTCTCCCTGTCCTCCTGAGATAACATCGGCCTTTACGGCTTAATGCCTTTCTGTAGATATTCCAAAATGCATGTCGTGGTGGGATCTGACTGTTGGAACTTCTTGATGGTCTCTGGAGACCAATCGAGATAGCTACATACAGCCTCCTCCAAAGGGATCCGGGGTGTGGTATAGTATAACCGAGGCTACTGAACACACTTTGTACATGCAAGCCATAGGGGTTCCGTATGCTCATCATTCAATCCCTCAGATCCAACATGGCCCCATATAGGCTTGCAAAATCCAGCCCGAGGATTCCATCATCACTAACCTCTGCTATAGTAGGCGAAAGAACGAATTCTTTACCTCCTATAAGGATAGGCATAAAAGTTCTCCCAAAAGTCCTCATACTGCTTCCATCAGCCATACAAGTATTTACCCTCGTTTTGAGGTTTTCATGACTGCCGGCCACCGAGTCGAAGAACCTTTTGGACACACAGGAATGGCTAGCTCCAGTATCCACCAAGAATTCTCCTACCCGACCTAAAACAGTTACGGGTAAATACCACGGTCTCCCTCCCAATGGGGATGGGTTACTGGTAAACTGATGAAAGTCTCCAGAATCACCAAGATTCAATCCGAGTTCTCTTAAAAACTCCAGACAAGGATGACTTGGGGGAAGGCGTGTCCCACACACTCGGATCAACTCCTTAATCCATCCTTCCTCTCCCCCAGTGCACCCATTCGCCCATTCGTCTCCTCCAACACATGTTTCTGCACTAGGGTTCCTGGCCCCAGTCAGTATGCTGGGGTGTGCACCCACAGTCACCTGACCTCCAGGTAAATCTGATCCGAATTCTTCCAACAGTGTATCCCCGGTAGCTTTTTGGCATTCATTTCTAGATGGGGCTATACCCAATGTCATGGATACAACCCCCTCTAATATCTGCAGTAACTGCATCCTGCAGTCTTTCTTCAGACTTGTCTTCGGCTTCATAGTAAGCTGCCATAACTGGTTTTGCAGCTGTACATTCAGATGAGTAGTGTCCCATTTTTTGGCACCTAAAACATTTTACAGTTCGGCGATCCACTCTGGGTCTTGACCGACTGGCTTGTAATGCTTCAGTTATCTTCTTACACATTTCTTCCATTACCTTTGTCATGTCTTGTGACTGACCTCACGTATTTAATAGGTTATCAGCTGGCTTTGCTGCTGTTTTGCCATTCACTCGGGGCACACTCGAAGCCTCGGGTACTGTCTTTGTATCCCTCGACTTATTAAACACCTTCCTGGGAATGTATATCCTACCGGAGGTGTTTCTCCTTAATTGCATTGCACAGAAAGTACTATCCTCCTGTTCAATGTCAATTAACTCGAAGTCATCCGAAGTGTTAAACTCCTAGGGTCAATGTATTGCAGCAGCTATGGGGGTGTGGCCTGATGCATTAGGAACATCCCCCGCTAACATGGTTCGTTTCTTCACAGCCATATCTATCCTATTAAATTTGCCATGCAATGTGGACCCTACTTTCCAGGCATCCCTTGCAGCTAACTGATCGTCTCGATCTCTCAATCCCTTGACAAATTGTGTTATCAAATCGTCCATATACCAATCTTAATTCTCCGTCCCAGGTCTGGCCTTACTCAATAGAGCGTGGAGCGTGGAGCGTAAGCTCTAAAAGCTTCCAAAGGCTTTTGAGTTTGTTTTCTAAATCGAACTATCGGATCCTCTTTGACTATATTACACAACAACCCACTAGCAGTCTCTACTAACTGCTCAAAGCTTCCTACTAAGACGTACCATGTACGCCATTGTTCTACGGCCATGCAACCCGGGCCAGCCTTCAGGCATCTAACCAAATGTGGCATTGTCTCATATGGCATCCACCACTTACAATTCATCACATCGATGAAGTCTTCAAACCATTCCTTCCATGGTCAGGTACCATCGTATTCCTTCGGAATGACGGCTACCCTCCTGGCTGAGTTGTGACCATACATCAGTCTACCACACTGTTGTTTGCTCCATTCGATCACCTTGGTTTCGTTCAAGGTTCGATTGCTTCCCAATCCACCAAAACTACTGTTATTCGGTGGTGGTGGGGGCGCTTGACTAGAGCCCCACTGGGACTGTCCAGCTCCTGTGTTACCTCCCCCGCTACTTGGTCCATTAGGGGCATTACCCGAGGTACCACTCGTCCCTTGACTGCTCGTATAGGCAATACCATTGGGTCCGCCAGTATTAGGCATGCCCCCTGCTTGACTCTGTTGGCCTCCCCCTTGTGCACTTTGTGAAGTGCCCGGGTTACCAGCGTCCAATCTGATATTAACGGCTTGATTCACATTCATGTGGAACCCGCTAGTCCCGGCACTTCCATCCAAATTGTCCCTTTGAACAAAGTCCGGGTCCAAGTTATGGACAATCAGGACCTCGCTGATACAAACTCTACTAGTCCTACCGTTTGGATCTTGGGTTCTGACATAGACCCCTTCCTGATCCACATTACGAGTGGCACTGTCATTCACGAATGGATTGTAGGCACTGGTAGGCTGTCTTGGTGTCGAACAGGTACTGAAGTCACCCCGTTTAACAAATGTCCGATCCGGACTCAGGTCTGGGCCCACCGGAGGAGGGTTTGTCTTTTCCCTCTCCTGCAAGTAGCTTTCCAATATTTCAGACTGAATCTTTTCATTGTCCTCAACGGCTCAGTTCCGTTCTTGTTGGGCAGCTTGTGCCTCCCTTTTCAAAGTATCCTTTAACATATGATACTTTTCGCTCTTTTCTTTCTGAGATCTCTGATACTCAGTTGTAATCAACCCACTTAACAAACCGGTATTGGGGGTGGTCGTGTGGCCAGTGGTACCCGGATACATTTTCATGACTCCATCCCCAATTACGTTGGGTTCAGTCATTATACCAGGTGTTGAGAATGTTCTCCATACACCAGCTGAGTCAATCAGGAACTGTTGACCTGGTACCCAGTCACGCAACAACTGCTAAAAGGCTATGCCATCCTCTTCAAATTCTTCTAGCCCTAAGCTTGAAGAACTCGCATCTCTTCTATTGTGGCTTTCGGCCGTCTGGCCGCGCTCCACCCCCAAACCAACTGGTCACGGCACCAGTGTAGTGGTTCGTTTGGTATGTCGATATGGGTGGCTCTTAGGCTCGCTTAGTGACTATAAGCAATAACACAACACAAGAGGTTCAGGTTGGGCAAAGCCCTCAATCTTCCATCTGATCAGATGGCCTTTAATCTTTAGCTCCCTGAGAAGGCTTGGTAATGCGTGTGGACTGGACGAGGTCCAGTCCCCTTCTGCCATCGCCCGGCTCCTTAGTAGGAGCTGGATGCGAGGCATGGTGCTGCCCCCTCTTGTACCAAATGGGTATTGTGAAGCGACACCTGGTTGGCATAGAAGGAACAAGCAACACATGAGCACATCTCTCGGGTGATCCGCACTAGTATATATACAACGATGTCGGCCCCTACACCAGTATGAACCAGACCTAGTAGGCCCATGGGACAGGATATCCATTCTTCCAGTAGGGGAGCCAATAGCAGCCCTCACTATCGTCCAGCTCAGACGTAGGTTGTGCAGCACCATCTTCAAAGCCATGCAGCATTATGTGCTGTACTTAATAGATTAACTTATCATACAAGCCAATGCCAATCACGAGACGGAAAGACTTATTTATTATATTGCAAGTATGGTATAGAATCTCTTACCATGAAAATGTGTATCATCTCATTAGTCAAGTGAGATGCATTGTTCATGATTAAACATCAATTGTTAAGCCTACGCAATAAAGACATATAAATTGTATTTACGGGTTCTTGATTTATCTCTTCATCAATGTCATTGAGAATCACAATATTAAAAGAAATGTCTCGACCCGACAACTTCAAGTGAACTAAAATAAAATCTGTACTTCCCGTCAGAAACGTCTGGAACTTCACGAAGTCGCCAGAAGCAGCAAGAAAAGGCTTGAGTGTTGATATTTTCCCTTTTCAAAGTAATCCCAAAAGTAATCCTCCATCAAGGATGGCTTCCACCCTGACAAAACCTACTAGGCCTATAGCTGGTGTGTATTTTAGGACTAAACTGTAACATTGTTCGATAATATGCACTGATCTTTATCGAATTTGAGAGCTGTTCCAACCCTCTCTCCTAAAACACTTTAGAGTAAAAAGAAAAACCCTGATCTATTTTCTTGATATCATTTATGTCAAATAAAAAAAGATTCTAGCATGGTATAGGAAATATCTGTCACTGTAGAGGAGAGTAGCAGTTCTGTCTGATGCATCTGATGACGTCACGATGTTTCATTAGCCATGCTAATTCAAAGGGTACAGCTTTGCAAAAATAAAATGTTTGCAGCATCATATCAATGTTAACAAACACTTTATTATACCCACTCAATGGGTCCATGTGTTATCAGAAATCAGACTTGCTTTCGATGGTGGAATTGGGGGTCTGACTTCTCAGTCCTGCCACAAAGGGGGATATGTTAAACAATATATTTATCTGAGTGTTGTCCATTCCCAACAAAAAGCAGAGAGCAGCTGAGACTTGAGTCCTTTAGCTGTATGTATTACAGATCACCTCTCACCAGAATGAATAGCGCTGGATTTGAGAAAAAGAGGCATCAAAATGTACAGAATATATATGTGACTTACTTTTCCATGGCTGTGTCGTTTGCCCAGTCTGAGTTTGCCCCACACACCTCCCAGTCTGGGGGCAAGGTGTGCCCTTCACACACACAGTAAATGGCGGGGCAGTGTCCAAGTACGCAGTTTATCCTGCACCATCTACAACAACACAATCAAATAACATTGGTCTACAGTGATGGGTCTAGACCCTTAAATTCGACAGGATGACATGGCCATTTCTTAAATTCGACATGTGACATGGAGCTTCTAAAGTGACAAGGACATGGAGGAGTAAAAAGTTAGTGACATGAGACATGGTCTTATCTTAAAATCGACATGTGACATGGAGCTTAGTGAAAAAGACATGGGAAAATAGAAATTTAATGACATGTTACATTGCCTTTTCTTAAAATCGACATGTGACATGGGGACCCCCCCCATCTAGACCCCCACAGTGGTCCTGTGTCTGCTTGGCCAACCCGCATGTGCGGTCGCCGGGCAATCACTGGTTCCCCTCTCAGTATCATATCAGTCTAGGTGTGGGTGGAAGGTGGTAGATGTCAGGCAAGGGGTTGTATCTAAGAGGTAGAACTCCCATCCATGGATGTGGAGACTGGGGTTGATTCCCCGGAACTCCAAAAAGACGGTTTCACCACTGACCTCTATACACTATCATGAAGCTATGTCTACAGGTAGATATCAGACTATTATGTTTGCACTATGATGAGATCAAAGAGGGATACTGGTGGGCAAGGGGTCAATGGGTGGGGTTATGGCATCAAACCAGCCATTGGCCTACTGACTGCTATGAAGACAATGGGAGGGGGGATGTAACTCTTTGATATGTGTCTATCCTGTGTTTGTCCCTATATTCCTACTCTAGGGAGGTCCAGTCATTTTCTGGGAGGGAAGAGGCTATAATCATCGGGAGGGGTATGACCGGGAGGGTTCTGCCCCTGAAGTATGCCAATACATCGATACAGTCTTTATACATCTTTTACATAACATTGGACCTACTGTGGGTGCCTCCTGTTTCCAAGTCCCCCACGACTAGCAAGTTGAAGCACTTGCTCTATCAGGACACAGGCACTGCCCAGGACACCCCGTATATAATAGGGTGTCTCAAGGCTCTCCAAATCCAAGGCTGGGCTGCAACCGAAACTCCACCGCTGTAGGGGTCAGTGGAGTTTCGGAGATTCGAACCCCAGTCTCCGCATCCATGGACAGGTGCTCTATCACTGAGCTACAACCCCTTGCCTGACATCCACCACCTTCCACCCACACCTGGACTGATATAATACTGACCGGGGAATCAGTCGTTACCCAGCGGGTTGGCCAACCAGGCACAGAAAATCATGTTCCCCTATTGGCCACTAGCTGGTCTGGAGCTGGTTCTGGCAACACCTACTGATAAGAACTGATAAGATGGGACCAGCATGTCTCTGGAAGTGGGTGTTAACCAGGGACAAGGTACCCATCATGGTATGTGTTATCAGTGGGTTTTACCTCAACCTGCGAAATCCAATATGGCGGCTCCACTAGGCCTCCATACTGAGTCCTATATAGGAAATCCCTGTACCACACCTTTGTTCTCCATCCCCAACCCCTAGTGTCACACCCGTTATGGAGGTAGCCCTAGGTGGTCCTAGGTAGTCCTAGGCGGGTGTACCGATAATTATTGGAGTAGGCTATCCCCCTCCATGGTGGCAGAAAAAGGATCATATCCCTCCAAATGGTTGCCACACATCCAAGTATGATTGTAGGTGAGAGCCCCCCCCCCCCAAGAATAGACATGAAAATAGATATAGTTTTACAGTATAAAATTTTAAAATTCTGACATTTCATCTATGAGGAATTCAATATCCAATATCCTATATCAGGGTGGAAATATCAAAAGTCAGGTATATGAGCACAGTTAAACTATACTATGTACGCATATAGATTGTGCAAAACAAACATAATGAAAAAGTAATCAATGGATAACTCATGATGCGTGTGTGTTAGTGAAGGATAATGACACGAGGCCATAGGCCGAGTGTTATTAGCCTTTGCTAACACACACAAGGCGAAAATAGATTTCAATGCGTCTTGCTGTTATGTTTGTGTACTGAATACACCTCATCACCCTGCAGTGGACAGCTACAGCGCACACGGCGAAAAAAGACTCGTCTCGCTGTTATGTTTGTGTATAAAATACACCTCCTCGCCCGGCAGCGGACAGCGACAGCGCACACGGCGAGAAAAGATGCGTCCAGACCGGGGCTCGATCCATGTACCTCTGACGGCTGAGGGCAACGTGCTAACCGCTAGGCCACCGCGTCTCCTCCTTCAGCAGCCGTGTCGGCTTGGATATATTTGAATACGTCCCGCAGTTATGTATACACGATCGGTACACACGCCTCGGCGCCCGGCTAGGATTCCTTTGTTTGGTTTAGTTCTAGCCAACCACCTCTCGTCGGCCTCTGTGGCGCAGTGCATAGGGTGTTTGGCTACGGACCTGAGACTGCTGGTTCGACCCCTACCATGGCAATGAAATATTCCGTTGGTTTTAACATGTCACATGTGACATGTGACATGGGAGAGGCATGCGGTTATCCTGGATAACCGCACGCCTTACATGGATAACCGCATGCCTTATATGGATAACCGCTCGCCTTACTAAATTGATGTTACAGCCTATAGGGTGTGCAATATCGACAGATATGTGGATGGGAATAGACCCCAAAAAGCACTGTGTAAGCCAGAAATCGTGGTATAACAATGTATAATGCGTATATGATTAGCATTATTAACATTTTTGTGTGTAAAGGTTGTGCATTATATATGAAAATGCTCACTCATTCATGCCTGGCTTGTCTTTCCAATCATCATTAGCACGACACTTCTGAGAGCTGCTGGGCGTTGTTATGCGGGATGTAGTGGGTATTGTTGTTGAGGGTATTGGAGATGATGTAGTTGTGGGTGAAGTTGTAGGTACTGTTGTGGGTGTACAAGGTTGGGTTGAGGGTATTGTTGTTGTTGCTGATGTTGTTGTAGCTGTTGTTGCTGTTGTTGTTACTGCTGTTGTTGTTGGTGCTGTTGTTGTTGGTAATGGTTTGGTTGAGGAAGCCGCTAAAATACTAATATCAGCACAAGAGTAAAGCTGTTCCTTGCCCCAACAGTCTGAGCAATCGTCCTTCACATCCCCTGTTGTGACAGAAAAAAAAACATATTAATGTAAGTAAGATAGATGTGTTATGCACAACATCAATCGGTAAGTATTGTGGCCTGCAGTCGTATATAACAGATATGTAGTTAGGAGATGTACAGGCCAGATTTAGTGAATTTTTGAGAAAATTCACGTGCCCACACCCTGGGAAGGAATGGTCATTTATTATCAAGCGGGAGTTTGTGAGTCAGATGGGGGTGAATGTTTTTGGCCTTTCCTGAATGGAAGGAATGTAAACAATGATGATTTAGCCTCATGCATCATTCTCGAAGCATATAATAGAACTGAAGTCTAGCACTGTTTATTGTGAGTCAAATAATGGATGTTTGGATACGAACTAATCAGGAGATGGTCTGACACTATCACTAACAGTATTGGTTGAACCCAATTAATTCAGTTCATTATGGTACAGTCTTTGCGAAACGTATCCATGCCTTAAATCCTATATACTATGGTTAATACATTTAGGATGCATCAGAATGCATTGTTCACTCACTGTGTTCAGCCGCTGTCACATACAGGAAATGTACTAGCTGTCAATATACACCAATGTCAACTCAGTGCTTGTATCCATTTCTAAAAAAACTCTGATTATCCGGTTTGGACACCGTACATCATGTCATAATGGGCTAACCGTGGTATAAACATGTACAACATGGGGCAGAGCTTGACTACCAGAAATCCCTGCCTATGAGCCACACCTAGTATTCCGAGGTAGCAGGTTGTCTCATGGGCGCGGTCATTGCTGGAGCTTGTTACCAGGGAGTTCTACTGATAAAACCTACTAGATGGGTACCAGTTGGCCCCGAGAGGACCACAGTGAATATTTGGGAATATCCCATTGGCTAATAATTAATCATGCTAAGTCTGTATAACCGCACTTTGACTTTGATAGAATGATATAAGCTGCAAGTAAGGGAGGAAAAGGTTCCCATTCAATACTATTGTCTATGGGCCTACAAGCAAAACTGCTCTCGGCAGGATGACACCATTTGGCACTCTTGGCGGCCACACCTGTGTGGCAGACTTGGCACCATGCCAGGAGATCTCCAGTCTTCAATGCACACGCGCACCAACTTGAGTCATTCTCCATGCAGAGGTTGTGGAGAGAAGGATAGGAGAGTGTCAGTCACTCTAGTTCCATGTCTGCTTTGAGCACATAGGGTTGCACTGTGTCACTTATGTTCCATGTCTGCTTTGAGCTTACTGTCAAGCAGTCTGTACCAATATGGTGGCCCAAAGAGTGCCCTACCCTATACTATATATAGCTTTACTCTACCAGATTTCTTTATTTAGATCAAGTTCTGGCCCTTGTCAATGCACAAGGGCGAATGACTCTTAGAATAAGCACCTGCATTAAATTTTGAAATAGTTTTGAAATCTGTAGGATTAATTAGGACATATATATCTATTTGATACTGTTTCAGATCTGCTTAAATCATCTTTGTATCTTACATAGATCCAGGGAAATCCACAGCCGACCTGAACCTGCCACTGTGATCACAACCTACTGCACAGGCAGTATAGTATAAAAAAAAAGAACCAGTGAGCTACAGTGCAACCCTCAAAATAGGAGCTGCTATTTGTTCAACTGCTAGCTCAATTCACACCACTATGAAGTCATAGCACCCAGCCGTAAGGGCTAGCTAGGCAACACATGTTAATGGTCGGTATAATACATGATTTACATGAGGAGATGGTGTTGACTGAGCCAACAAGTACCTCCCACCTTCCTGAAAAGATATGTTGGGCCCATGGCCACATCGGTCATACCCCTGTCTAGATGTCCAAGAGCAACCTCTCTTCCAGTATAAATCCTGATAACCAGCAATCCAAAGTGCTACGCCCTGTGCATGAGGCCATGGGGCCGGATGACGGTGTTGGGTTAAATGAGTCTTATATCTGGGACCCTATGGATGCTATATAGGGTAGATTAACCTAAAGACGTAATATATCCCATAGCTTAATTCTAGCTCTTCTGCATGCAAATGTAATTTTACGATCACCCCTTGTGTGGACATCAAGCTGTTCTAAAGCATCGCCATTTTGGTATTTTTCCACATCATTGATATGAACTGTATATTACGCCTTGTATTCAAGTAGATGACATCACTTCTTTCAGGCAACTCCAGCACTGAAAACCTCCTAGTATTAACTTGAAGGCATATGCGCAGCCCTTGATTTCGCATCCTTTGCACCTTTTGCAATTCTACTAACTTTGCTCCTCCTGTGTAAAAAGAGCAGTACTCAAGTGAAGGGACTAACATGGTTCTGTAGATAATAAGACTGTGGTTCTCATTTAAAAAACCTTCTCATTCTACTTAACTTGAACAACTTATTACCGAAATTCTTTTTTACTTAGCCAATATGCTGATTCACATTTAAACAACTATCTAGCTCTACACCTAAGTAGTTGTATGTTTGACACATTGGGAGATTTTTGTTGACTTAAGTGATAAACGGGCCATTTAAGGTTTTGATCTTGCTATAAGATCCAAAAAACATTGTCATGCTTTTTCGGACATTGATTGTCATGTAGTTAGACCGACACCATTTTTTAAGATTATTCACATCCTCTTGCATTAGTGATTGCGCTTTAGCAGCCGTAGAACGCGCTACATATAACATTACATCATCGGCATACATTATGCATTATGCATTGACATAGATTATAACCAACAAGGGGCCCAAAGTGGACCCCTGGGGAACCCCGAATTTAACTTCCTGTTGTGTGGACTTAGAGCCATTGGCCATAGTACAATGTACTATGTGATCTGTGGGACAGGTAGGCTCTTAACCAGTTTTTTAAGAGCGGGTGTATATTTAATCTGTCAATTTTATTTAATTAAGCCAAAATGGTGGACACAATCGAATGCTTTGGAATAATCTATAAAGGTGGCCACAGTCACGTATTTTGAACATTTGAATTGATAATATGCACCTCATATTGACTATAGGCATAGATGAATAACATAACTAGATGATAGCATAATAAACAGTACAGAAATATTCAATACTTTAAGTGTAGGATTTATTTTCTAGGACCTACCAATTTCACACTGAGACAACCACTATTTCACACTGAAACAACCACTCCTTTGACACATATCTATGCATTTAAATGAATCAAAACCATTTATTATGTGGGATAACATCACAAGATTTAGTGCCAGAATTATTTGGGATAGGTAATGTCACTGAATAAATGCTCTGATATATACATTTCAAACTTTACTGTAATACTACTGTAATTTACATGTACAGGAACTATTTGATACTAAGAGCGTGATAATAAATTCTAGGAATGGATTACCATAGTTCATACTGAAGGTCTATTACATTATAGCTAATGCAAATCCTCTATACTGCAGGATTAGTATTGCCTGCTTTATTTTGATGACAATTACAATATCCATGGGTGTAAGATTGTCTCTGATTTTCATTATAATTCAGACACTACAAAACCTACATTCCCATTATGAAGTACTAGTTTTAACAATGCCACTTTAGTGCATAATTATGGAAGACATTTATTCATTTTTAAATTGATGATTTAATGAAAAGGGTTTCAATAGAAGGGTGGATACTAAGTGGACATCTCAAGGTGCAAAGTGGACGTCTCAATGTAAAAATTGACTCAATGGAATATTGTTAGAAAGGATGAAAAATTAGAAATAAAATATTCACAATGATTTTGGAAGTGTTAGAGGTATGAGAGCCCAATTAAACAAGTATCTATCATTTAGTACCTTTGGGAACTCCCAGGCCCTTTAATTCTCAGAGATATCAGCAAACACAAATCCCGTATTGAGAACATGCATAGGAACGGGCGTCTTTAGGTTAATCTACCCTATATATTTGTTTGTCAGCGAATGCATAATTCATTCTGATGCATTTTGATGCATCCTAAAGATGCAGACCGTGGTAGAAATGCAATGTGTGATGATAATGTAAGCATTTGTTGATTTTAGAGCCTAGATGAAAAGCACTCGTCTTTACCTCATGCTTTATCTAGACCTAAAGTCAACTTGTGCATCCAAAATCACATTTTACATTGATAGTGATGTGTATTGAGCCAGCGGTTGAATGAATAGCAACACCTATTTTAAGGTCTGTATTGTATCTCAATATTTAGTAACAGGCATGGAGTCACTTCTTGAACCTCTCACTACGATCTGAGGGTATCCTGTCGTATATTAAGAAAGTTCCGTGACCAATCTCCATAACAATCTCCCCATCCCCATTGATAATAATGACCATTCCTAGATTCAATTTTTGTGTCAGGAAATGAGAATTTTCAAACTTGTCATACATATATATATATATATAGATAGATAGATAGATAGATAGATAGATAGATAGATAGATAGATAGATAGATAGATAGATAGATAGATAGATAGATAGATAGATAGATAGATAGATAGATAGATAGATAGATAGATAGATAGATTATTGAACATGTTGCTTCAAGTATTTGTCAAACGTAGTTACCTGTTTGGTACTTCCACTGCAGAAAACATTGTTCACAAGACATATCATAGGGTAGTTGCAACCCAATATCGTTGAAATATACTTTGTTGCTAGGAACCTTAAAAGGACAACGATAATAGATGACAGATCGGAAAATATAAAGGCTACACAATATTCTATATTCAGCATAAATACACATGTATGACACATAGAAAAATAACTGAGTCTGCTGGGTGTTGTTACGCGGGATGTAGTGGGTATTGTTGTTGGGGGTATTGGAGATGATGTAGTTGTGGGTGAAGTTGTAGGTACTGTTGTGGGTGTACTAGGTTTGGTTGAGGGTATTGTTGTTGTTGCTGATGTTGTTGTTGTAGCTGTTGTTGCTGTTGTTGTTACTGCTGTTGTTAGTGGTGCTGTTGTTGTTGGTAATGGTTTGTTTGAGAAAGCCGCTAAAATACTAATATCAAGCGATACACATAACCCTATATCTACCTATTTAGCATTCACACTAACAGCTATGCTACAGGATGAGTAGTGCAGTTCTGCCTTAGGTGTAGCTACCATACTAACCCACATTTAACACAGACTTATAACAGTGGGGACACCTATCAGCATAATTCAAATTACGTACATACATTTCGATTACTATTCAAAATGAGGTGGTGTTTCATTAGAATTACATAGGCCTATGTATAAGGTCTAGGTCTAGGTCAGCCATACTGGGTGCCAAGGGGCTGAATCCTTTGTGTGAGAGGGCTGAGAAGTTTTAAAATTATATACATAATTCAGTTGGCAGGCAAATCATTGTATGTGTGTAATTCTTGTTAGGCATGTGCGTAATCTTTTAATGTTATGTTGGTAGGAACTCCATCTAAGATTGATAATTCACCTCCTCCCAATATAAATCTGAGCAATTCATTCTCAGAGAAGGAAACACCATCCATATGTGGATCAACACGGTAAAAGGTATGCCCATGAGGGGGTGCACGGGCATACCTTTTACCATGTTGATCCACATATTTGCATAATTCTCACTCACTGGTAGAGTATGTGTGTGATTAATAGGTATAAGTACAATGTCACCATCAGATGCAGGTCCTTATGGAGATTAGATGCAAGGATCCACAGCTCCAATGTACCACTGCATCAATGGACCATGGCTTGGACACTGTGGTCACAATGTGTACACAGTGTCTAGGGTCAAAACATTTTTTCACCCCGGGAATCATGGTAAATCAATGTTTAAATAACATCATTTTTTAACTGGGACAGTATCCTCTAAAAAGTCATTGTTTGCCTCATGGTAATAGCAGGTAAATTGTGGCAAACCTTAGGATATGGAATATTGATCTAAAATTCCTCTCAATAATTCCTTGCGAATTTGAGAGTTGCTGGGGTCGCTACTATCCAGGTAGGGGCTATGGCATTATACATATACAGGCAAACACACACACTCTCTCGTCAGTCCCTGTGGCGCAATGGATAGGGGAGCTGGTCTTCCAACCAGGAGGGTATGGGTTCGACCCCTGACCTTGGCAATAGAATTATTGTAGGTTTTACCATGTAACATATGACATGTAAGTTGTGCATGTTATCCTTGGATAACCACACTGGGTGCATGTTATCCTTGGATAACCGCACACCTTACATAAGTCATGATGCATGCATCATACCATGCAATATCGACAGGTATGTGCATGGGAATATCCAGGAAAAGCACTCAGAATCACAGAAATGGTGTAATAATCCTAACTATGATATAACTGTTACGAATAGAATTTTATTTAGAGGTGTCATTTAGCGATGTATGTAATAAGAATATTACTTCGACACCATAGTCACTGAAGGAATTCTAAGAGGTGTTTCGTCATCCATAATATAATCTTTCCACATTTTTTTCCAGCCAAAGGCCCGAGAGGTGATGCTTGCTCAAAGTCAGTATCAATGCTTATGTATTTCCGTTGGACACACAAAAGGTGTCCCTCCAATGCACTGCTTTAGCAGCCATTATTCCTCATAACTGTCATAAATACAACAAATTACAATTACAAATGCTTAAGTCAGCTCCATCTATAATTGTAGCGTGTTGAATTGCCTTCAGCCAAATAGAGATCTTGCCATGATCATAATGTACAATGAGACCCCTTGTCGAAGTAGAACTAACCTAGCTATGATACAATGTCCGTTGTAGAACTAGCCACCTCAGCATTCCTCCTTGTTCATATTATTAGTCGTCACGATGCACCATTACCCCACAAGGTCAACACGATGCATGGATTCAGCCCTGGCAGGTAGACTCACCATGACTGCATTTATACATTGTTAACAAATAAGTATATTGCTTTAGCCTAATTCAAATGCGGCACTTCACTGTTTAACGATTTGTCTGAATCATTGAAAAATTCACCTTTATCTTCGTACTGTTTGAGTGAGCCACCTTCAGAATATGATGGTCCAAACAGTCCTGCGGCACAGGGACGTGAACGTTGTCATGTGGACAGATTCGGAACTCGAACCAACCCAACTTGTTTCCAGTCAGCACAATGGTAACCTGTTGATACAGAACACAGGTTTCTCTAAATATACTTTCAAAAACTATCACGTTTATTCATTAGATGAATTTTCATTTAATTCAAATTATTTCTCAAAATTTTCTAACATGAGCCAAACAAGAAACAAGTACCATCGTATCATACAGATAATGCTTGGCTTAGGCCTATATGTAAGGCATAGCTTATAATTAATACTCTATACTACATATAGGATCCGCAATGCATGTTGGATGGGGTAGCTGCCAGTTGCCCTAGTACCTTCTGCACTGTAAATAGGTCACTTTAATGCACAGGCAGGAATATTCTTCAGCACACTGAACTTGGTCTAGACATAGAATGGTATGGAATCTATTGATAGCAGGGGCGTGGGAAGCAGTTTCAGAGTGGGTGGGACCAGGGGGGGTTTCTGCAATTTTTTACCTCCCTTTGCTTGACCGTTTGGTTTTGACCTTTTGAGGAGTTGGCCAAAAGTAGGGGGGGACATGTCCCCCCTGTCCCCCCTGCTTTTCACGCCCATGGATAGATAAAGAAGCAGAATGAGGCTCAGATTTGTTAGGCAACACAATAATAATTTAACATTGTAGGAATGATAAAATCATTTACCATAATTTGTAATGATAGGAAAACAAAGAACATGATAACATGCACCAATAGTATGAGTCTCTCTCGAATTTAAGGCCTCCTACCACTGATTGTAGACACAGCAGTATTAATTTTCATAGGCACTACATCTGACTACAACTTTACTTCATTACTGTATTTCATTAGTGAATGAATTACATGACCTAACATATGTAATAGGACCTAGAGATGGAATCCTCTTGTGTGTAAGATAATAACCAATGGGAGACAAAGTCATCTTGCCCCAAGGTCAATTCAGTTTGTTTGTCCGCAGAGATCCATAAATAGAAACAATTAGTAACTGTAACTCATGCTATGGTAGAACCACTAATACTATTAGCACCTACCGGTAGGATTGTTCCAGCGGTGAGGGTCGCTGTGGTCTTTCCAGTTGCATACTTTCCGCCTGCCTCATGTTCCCGAGGTCCTTGATAGGGATCGCCACATACACCACACTTGCCTCCATTCACCTTCCACTGGTTCTGCATAAAGCATACATTAATACACCCGTTTATTGGCATATCCCTTTTTCAGAAACCCCGTCCAGGTAAAGAGTAGTTTTTTTTTCTCTCAGGAAGATTGAGAAGATGAAACGAATAAAATCAATTATGCTCAAGTTCATTTCTCTATCGAATTGACAAAGTTTTCCCAATTATCAGTCTGGCACTTACAGGGTCTTCATCCAGCATTACAATTACTGCTCTGTTACGATGATTTTTTCTTCTAAACTACATGAAATATATCTATAGACACCAACATTGAAAGCTGCACATGCAGTTAAGGCAACTTCAGTGATGTAAAAATCCTGGAAGGTTATTCACAATGTTGAAGAGATTGAAAAGCCATGAAAAGTGTAAAAATTGTAATTCTCACCAACTTTTATCACTTACTATATAAGTGAAGATGTGCATGCCTCAGGGTACACATCTGAAATTCTCTCTTCGGTTATTGTTGTGTAATTCATAAAACACATTTTAGGACACCTCCTAGAGGTATCCTAAAATGTCAAATTGACTATTTTCCTACATTTTGTAGAAGATTTGCCAAATGGAATGTTTGTCAGAATTCAAGTTTGGCAAGTATTCTTTTAGAATTGCACACTATTCTTAAAATCAGGAAACTCACTTACAAATTGCCGTCTGCTATATAGCTAGGGCTGATAGTCAGCAGAGAGTGAAACCTAGTCACTGAATATCACAGGTACCTTTTTTTATTCTGAGGTCTTGGAGGAATTCCTTATAACATGGATATCACATTGGAACGATAATACAATGCCATGTCAAAGGTTGTCACCATGTGATTAATTTCAAGCACGCCTATATTCTTAACCCATAACGGGCTGATATTACATCCCAATCAGCAATGGAGCATTGTGCCATGCTTGTCCATGCTTGACCCAATATAAGCCGACATTGACCCAATGTATCCTTGCTACCTGGGATGTCCCTTTCACACATGCAAGTTTACAGGCCTTGGTATATGTGGATTTAGGCTTACTAACATCAGCTCCACCACAGTTGAGATTCTCATCATTTCCGTCGATGGGGAACGATCCTCCCTCTCCCAGTCTCCAACCGGATGGACGTGACATCGGCCTCAGCATGTACCCGGATGACGTAACCACGTGGATTTGGAGTGACGTTACCAGTAGCAATTTATACCATAGAGACATTGACGAAACCATTATAACTGAAATCCATCGTCAATGACGGTTTGTAACAACATTAGTATCATAAACCGCAGCAGTAAAACATGTACCTTTTATAGAACTACCAGTATTAAGGATTATCAAGTGGGATTACCCAGGACTCGTCACATTGTTGGGGGTCTAGATGGGGGGTCTCCATGTCACATGTCGATTTTAAGAAAAGGCCATGTCACTTGTCACTAAATTTCTATTTTCCCATGTCCTTGTCACTAGGCTTCATGTCACATGTTGATTTTAAGGAAAGGTCTTGTCTCATGTCACTAACTTTTTTCCTTTCCATGTCAATGTCACTAAGCTCCATGTCACATGTCGATTTTAAGAAATGGCCATGTCACCCTGTCGAATTTAGGGGTCTACACCCATATTGTTAGGAAGTGGTCATCATTTTTACAGGGGGTGGCGCCCCTAATCTATAGTAGTGTGTGGGCTTTTTTTTTTTTTGCAAAAGAAAGGCTCGTCAGGAGGGGTCTGAATTTTTACGCCCCCTCCCTTAACCCCCACCCCCCCCCCCCCGTTATAAATAATGACCACTCCCTTATAACAGAGCAGCTCAAAGCATGTATGTTCACTATCCGGGATAAACCTGCTCAAGTTTGTAGATTTTAATATGAGGGAGTTAAAATATGAAAAAAAAAAATGAGAAAACGAAAGTTTTTCTAGAGAGTGAATCAGGTTCTAGGGAAATCGATTCACTAAGGAGAGGAGGAGAGGGATGGTGGGTATAGTGGCGTTGAGCGGAGAGCTCAGGGACTGTCACCAGTCTACCGGGGGTTTGTTCAATATGCAAAGCACAGCTGGACCTGACACTCTATGTCTGGATCTTATTTTATACATGAGGTATGGCAGGGAGACGGGTGATATGTGGGATTGTGCTACGGGTGCTCAATAAAGGTTCTAGGAAAGGGGGAACACAGAGAGTAGTTCCTGTTGTAGTTATATTTGTTACCATACAGCCTGTTCGAGGTTTAGCAGCATAATCCTCTTAGCAAGCAGGTATCAAATAAAGCTTTACCACAAACTCAGTATAGAACAGGGAACTAGAAAATTTAACAACAATGCATGAAGATATTGTAATGGTTCGTTTTAACAGTTAGGGCGTTTGAGTCTTGTTATTCGAAATAAACACAAAGACAGTATTCCGGGTGTATGCCAACGGGTATTATTCGGGTCACACTTTCCAGCTACCCTATAAATATTCTTAGGGAAGCAATATAACTACATGTGTAATGTATGGAGGCCTACCTGGCCTCTGATGTAGCAGGTGAGCTCGGGGCTTTATATAGGTACCCCAGGGTATGTCGTCAGATATCCCATAGGTCCGGATCGGTGCTGCCACCTATCCGAAGCCTCAGGAACACCAGGCGACAGGACTCACCCGCTACACCAGACGGCACCAAATACTACCAATATAACTATATGCCTCTACCCTACTCCCCCAGACAATAGGTAGAAGTTATAACAACTAGATGCTATAAAGGGATAACATATACATTATTTCTATCCAAATAATAGAGGAACAATTATAGTTATTCAACCGTACCAAATTAAAGTATCATATTACTGAAGTGAACATATATTCGATAGTAGTGTAGTGGTTTCAGGTTTTGTTTGGACAGACAAGTCAATGAAAGATAGTTCGGGTGTATGCTAACAGGATTTATTCGACACACAATCAGCGGCTACCCGGAGGTAGCGGAAAACGTATTCGTCATGTACCGAATGCGTTTAGTAGCTTTGTGGATGTTTACCTAGAGATGGCCGAGCCAACTCTGACGTGGCGGCTGAGCCCTGTCCTCCTTATAGGTAGGAGCAGTGGCGCCACACCGTGCTACCCTCTCACCTCCCTGATCGGTGCTGCCACCTATCCGACAAGTGGAGGGCGGAACCAGGCTGGCTGACTCACCCACCGCGCCAAAAAACCATATTATACACAGGATTTACCGAACCTCTACACTACCCCCACTGGATAAAACTAGGGGTTGAAATAAACTATTTAAACCAACAATGGGGTTATATTATAGTTATATCTATCCGACATACAATAGAGGTATAACTTATTATGGTTTTTGTTGCATTTCAAGTAGTATCATAAGCAGCTCATTACAAACCCTCATCCGGTATAGAAGATATTAGTATGTATCACACAATACTACAATAACACATATCGTATGTTAAATGTTGCATACACCCTTGGTCTTTTTTTTTTTAGAAAAATATATATACATATAAGCAATATATTAACAGTAATGACTCAGTCATTTAGTAGATAAATTATAAAAACCATCCGGATCACAGATTATTAAATGATTTTCATACATGAACACAGTTATTGTTGACTTGGCTACAGATATAATACCCATAATCATATACGAATAGTCACAGTTATATACTAGTAGTTCTAATTACAAAACAAGTGTCCAAATGTATATAGACATAATTCCTGGGCTGATGATCCTGGTCTCCCGAGCGCCAAACATAATCCTTGTGGTCAGCTAACCACTGGATGAATGTGCTATTGTCTATTGCAGTATTATTTAATATGGATGTTGATAGGGCAGCTACCCTAATCCTCTGCATAGTGCTATAGTTCCAGGATATCATATAATGACGTTTTGGATAACATAATAGCAATATCCTCGATTATGCTTTATGTACCCTCAATCACCCTTAGTATTTGAATAATTGTCCAGGTGAGTAGAAGTATCTGGATGCAATGTGGGGTGACTGTTTTCCCACTGAACGGTCACATACGTCTTCCGGATCGGTCGATCAAACAATCACTTGTAATATGTAGCATACTTGCGACAGGATCAGCAGCTCAGGAACACCCGGTATTTAACCATTGGGGGCTAATACCAAAATATGGTATATATGGCTAAGTATGGTACTCAATCCCATATACTATACAGATTCATTTTGATATGAATCCTAACATAGAAGGCTGTAGTTACTTCTTTCCATACTTGTCTTTGAGTAACCGCAAGGCATGTTCTTTACTGCCATCCCATTCGTCTAAATCGAGGGCGAAAACTGTCATAAACTTAATATGCAGTCTGACATTTTTCATCTCTTCGTCATCCAGTTTCTTTTTCAGGATGTGTACTGCACACTTTGAACTTTCCTGTGCCTTTTCAGCGAGGTCTTCCTGATATTTTAAATCATCCTTAACCAGTTTCTCCACACGATCCTTTTCCGCCTCGTGCAGCTCCCAGAAACACATCAGGGTGTCATTAATCATTCCCTGATGGAATGTAATGGCCCTCTGACGTTGAAGTTCTTCCCACGCTTGATAGATCGTGCTCTGAACTTCAGCTTTTCCTGGTTCTACATTGTCGAATGATAATTTTGTCTTTCGGTGCTTCGGGTGGCTCCTTTTCCACTTTTGGTGGTGTTTGCGAAACAGGAGGTGGACTACCTCCAGCTCCATCGACAGAAATGATGATAGGCGCAGATTCGGATGGATCTGCTCCCATTTGTACATAAGGTACACCACCCGGAGCTGGGGGTAGGTGAACCTGCAGACCCAGCTTCAAATAATGCTGAATCTGCTCGGCAGTGGTCAAAGGTTGGATCGAACCACCAGCTGAAGGGTTACCAGCTGCAGCAGCTGGTTTCCTCCAAAGTTTTCCCTTATCCCCTGGTGTCAAGACTTGACACTCAGGACCGTGTCCTCCCGACCCAGGTAACTGTTTGGGGTCAAGCTTGCCAGGCATAGCTTCAGCAGCAGCTCTATACAAACTTAATCTGCCGAAATCATGTCTCGGGCCTCTCAACACCTGTGATGGATGTTTAAAGATCGGCTCATGTGACATTTTAGCGGCATCATGATGGACAAGGGATGATCCCCTCAGCCATGGGTGCTATCCTGTTGCTTGGGAGATTCCTCTCTATGGCCCTCTTTCCTGCTTCTGCCGGATTGAGCTGGCTTCTTTCCCAAGTTACAGCACTAGTTCCATTCTTTGTCATGGAGATCTAATTTGCACCGTCCTACGGTGATAACAAACCTCGCCAGCAGTTTTTTACCATGCGTGGTGTCAGTGACGCCAAATGATTGATCACTCGGTTTCATGTTAGGCCAACGCTCATTGTCCATCTTACGGAACTCAACCATGAGTTCTTTATGCAAAGCCATGACCTGGTCACGAGCTTTGTTTAGTCTATCAGCATGTGCCGATTTCCCATGGCGGGATAAGTCAACCTGCCGTTTAAAATTCACACGCTTTGTACATTTAGTACTCTTTTTACCTTCATCCAGATCACAAGAGTACTCAGGGGGGTGGTGCATATGTTCCTCTACCAAATGATGTTGGAAATGTAGTTGGGTATCCCATGTACGTTCCTGTTCCATGTCACTTTTATCCATGCATATGGAGAAAGGGCATGTCTTCTGGGTCCTGGAATACCATTTATCAAAGGCCCATCGAAGCTTCTTCTTCTTCTGAATCGGACTGTAATAAGTCTCGGCACAGTTATTTAGTAGTAGCCAAATAGTCTGGTACATCTTATTCGGGATAGGATTACTGTCTGTAAGACGCATCCAGTCCTCATCATCAGAGTTACCATCCTTGTTACACTTTTTGGGCCACGCATATTTAATGGTACCCTTCTTAGTTGTGGCGGTAATACAGTCCTGCATACAGGTCGGGATGCGATCCTTAAACCCACCCTTGGCATTTGCCCATTGCTCTACTTCAGATAGAGTCAAGGGGACCATGTTGTCATCCGACTCATCCGAAGCATTTGATTCTGGAATAGACTCTGTATAGTCTATTTCCATATTCTCTGCTGGTTCAGCAGCTTTACTATGCTGCTGGATCAAAGCAGAATCTGGAAGGTTCTTAACCCTGCGGAGTCCTGCCTTTCTTTCCCTCTCTGTTTGAGTCTTTGTCCAGCCCTCATCCTCAGGGGCGGCAGAGCTATCTGTTTTCTCAACCTTAGTTTTAGATACCGATTTCTCACCTTTAGGACTCTTTTTCAGGACATCCTCCAGTTTGCCGGTTAGGACAATCTTGGCGATGGGGGGAGCTATAGCGGCTTCATCATCAAGCCGCTTTCTCTCCTCCTCCTCATGCTTAGCTTTTCTAGCAGCCCTCTCATCTAGGATTTGGTTCCAGATGAGGCAGCGGACAGTCTCAGCACGTGTCCACCTCAACAGGCTATGTGCACGAAGAGACCGGCCCAATTCACTTGTGAAAGGTTGTCTATTCCCCAGTAGCTACAATTTGGTCGTGCTATGAGGTCAAGTTCCATCATCATGATATCGTCCTAAACCACCTTTCTGAATTCATAGTGGACCCTCTGAAGCCATCCGTAATCCGTCAGCCATTCCTGTGGGATTTCCGGGTATACATGGTCGGGTATAACCTCCAGTTTACTGCGTCAGACTTCCTGATCTATCCGTGTTTGGCGCCGGTCTTCGTCCAACCTCATTAGATTCGGGTGAACAAAGAGGTATTGGCCTTCAAATGACGGATAATGTTCCTCGCTCACTCGGTGTCATCCTAGGGTCCGGAACCCAACATCTAGGATCTTACCGTCGGCATCAACATCTGTCTTGGTATTTGGTTCGCCAGTGACACCACCGGATTCCTCCACGACTTTCTCGGGTACTGTATCCAGCATAGGAGGACGATCTCTGCCCGGATCATCACAAGGTCGGCAACGGTAAAACCGGTTTGCTGCCCTGTCCCAGGTTGAAGTTCTCGAGGTCATCGTCGAACTCCATCAACTTTTCCTCCCGCTGTGTGACCAGGGACATACCTTGATCACCCTGCTGGACCTCAGCATCCGGTAGGACCCCTTTCGGGAGTCAGGTGGCCCGGCTCGCCGGACCGCTTGGCCTCCAAGATGGTTTTCTCAGCCACTACCATGCTTTCCAAGATGGCCGAATTCTCGTTCCTGACGTCATTGTCCCACCACTAGGCAGGGTCACGAGAGGTCACACGTGATTGACCATTCTGACGTCACACGAGCATAAACAAATAACAATCCAAACAGCTCTGCTATTATCGCTCATCGCCGGGGGACTCTCAAGGGATTAATATGAAGTTTGTAGGTAGTATCTACATACCTACAGGATTATTCCATTCAACACCAACTGGTACATCACCTGGGGTTCATAAAAGCAATCCATTGTAGATTATTAAATGAAGTACAACACAGAACAGATTACAGGACAATACACTCGTTGTGTAACAGGTGACGTTGCTGCAGCCCGGGCAAGCTGTGTACTGCAGCGGAACACAACATCATCCTCTGCTCCCTCGTTCAACCTGGTAGACTTTAGAGCCTTCTCTAGGGATTTCGTAGCCACCAATTTCCCTTTCCTCCTCCATCTTCCTTCACCTGTCGAGACTTTTTTTACTATTCCATGCCAGATGGTCTCAGCGTAGGCATTACAGTCTTATCCAGTGCCTTTGTTGGTCTCCTGGGACCCCTTTTTGGCAACTTTTCTAAACAAGGTACCCTATCCACATTCAATATAGATTTAGAACCTTCTCCATACATTTCATCGGAGGTATCCCTCCCCGACCAGGGACATAACCTATCTACATTGGATTTATACATTCTTCCAATATCCGACTGTATTAAGACAGTACAATCACTGATTATAGTATTCACTGTAAATGGACCATCCCAATTAGATGCCAATTTGACATGTTTAAGTGGCTCATGCAATCGTAAGACTCAATCTCCGGGTTTGAAATGTCTATTTTTTTAAACCTGTATCATATCCGGCTTTCTGCCAGCGAGCATTCTTTAGCAGCTCTAGTCAAACTGATTCATATGCTTTTCTAGATCTATCCCATAACTTCCAAGAAGACCACTTGACATGGTAATTTGGGATTCATTCCTACCACACTGAACACCAAGTCTGCAGGCATTATCAAATCTTCACCAAATACTAATAGATTTGGCGAGCAATTAGTACTTGAATGAACAGTATTATTGTAAGCATGTGTTACAAAATCACACTGTTCATCCCAATCATCCATATTCTCATTCATGAGTGACTTTAAGACCTGTATAAGGGTTCTGTTGAACCGTTCTACGAGACCATCACTGTGTGGCCTATATGGATTAGTCCTTGTCTTGCAAATGGCAAGATATTCACACATGCTTTGCCAGAGATGGGATTCAAATACCTACCCTGATCACTGTGAAGCATCAAAGGTACCCCAAAAGTTAGTACCCAACCCTTCACGAAGGCTTCCGCGCAAGTAACGGCTTTGTGATCCGGTAGTGGGAAGAATTTTTGTATACTTCATATAATAGTCACACACTACCATCATGCACGTATTATCATTTGGGGTTTTATTTAAACCACTAATAAAATCGACTCCTACCCAGGCGAATCTTACCCCAAACAACTCTTGGGATAAGGGTAATTTGCCGGGTCCTGATCCTGGTTTATTTTTACAACAATCCGGACAAGTAACTACCCATCGAAGTAAGTCCCTCGAAATATCCGGCCAGTAGTATCTTTTGGAAAGACGGGCAAGAGATCGTTTCTTTCCAAAATGACCACTCGTTCTGTGTCCATGACAATAGTACATAATGTCTCTGTGCATAGCAGATGGGATCACAACTTGTATCTGTTTTTCACCATTATTACTTGGTTTCAAACGGTACAGAATTCCTCACCGGACCTCCAGCTCAGTCCATTGCACTAGAAATCGTCTCGTTTTCCTATTCTCCAGTGACGCAACTGGTCTAGCTGGACATATACCTTTAGGTACTAATTGCAGGAGTTTAGCAGTAACCGAGTCAGTCTCTTGGAATTTCCTTATTGTATCTAAGGACAAATCCAATATACTGCTAATACATGTTTCAAAAGGTATTCGAATCGGAGCTGTTCCTGCTCTATGTACCCCACAGTCAGTACAATTCGGATTATCACATTTCCGAATTAGTATTTGGGATAAGGCATCAGCATTTATATGCTTGTTTCCTGCACGATGCTGTATTTGACTATTTTCCAGCCCGAATTCTGAGAGATGTGCTAGCCATCTCACCATCATTCCATCAGCATCCCAGAAGTTTAACAGCCATCTTAACAAGGAGTTCTGTACGTAATGTAAAGTTGGTTCCCCACAAGAAATGTTTAAACTTCTTGGTATACACAACGACAGCTAATAACTCACGTTTAGTGGTACAATAGTTTTGTTGCGTTTTTCTCAATGTATTGCTAGCAAATGCTTTTAACTTCTCAAAAGCTTGTTCTTGTTTGGTTCCCCATGGGAACTTATCCCTCCTACTACTGGGGGTCCAAGTAGTTAAGATTTGTAATGGGTAACTCACCCGAGAATAATTCGGTATGAAATATCTGTAATATGAACAGAACCCGGATTTTTCAGGGATCCGCTTTTATTCCATCATCAGCTCTTATTCAGCCCAAATAATTTATGGACTTTTTAAACAGGTTACATTTCTTTTGTTTTAACTTTAAACCATTTGATATTATTCTTTCTAAATCTAGCTTGAGATTATCTAAGCATTCTTCAAAGGTTTTTTCCGAATACTATAACATTATCAAGATATACAAGGCACCTTTTTCATAATAAATCACTTAACAAAGTTTCCATCATGGCTTCAAAAGTTGCCGGAGCGTTACATAGGCCAAAAGGCATGACATTATACTGGAATAAACCTATATGACTGGAAATGCAGTCTTTTCCATATCATCTGGATTGAATAGACCCATCCTTTATAGTCACTATACATACCGGACTACTCCAGGGACTGTTGGAAGGAATGATAACATCCTGCTCCAACATCCTTAGCTATCTCTGCTTTAGCTACCTTTTTTTTCGGCAAAGGTAACCTCCGATACAGAATCTTAAATGGAGTCGCATCTCCAGTATCAATGGTATGCAATACCTTCATGGTTTTACCTAAGGGTTCACCCGGTATTGCAAATGCTTTCTGATACTTTGTCAACAATTCAACCAGTGTTTTTTTTATAGGATCATCCAGTTTTGTATTTTCAAACAATTTCTTTAAATCGTCTGTCCATTCCTGTTTATTTCCGGTAACCGGAAGGTTCAAGGAACAACTCATTACTGTCTCGGATAACGTAACATTACCAAAAATGGATCCTTTTTCCAAATATATCGTTTTATCAACTGGATTCGAAACCGGTATCACTGACCAAGCACCATTGGCTACTATCGTATCAACCGACTCCAACCCTATACTCACCAGCATAACTTAATCCAGTTCAATTACTGCAGCCCGGTTCCTTAATTCAGAATTACTTCTGATAAGGACGTCGCATGCCATTCCTGCAGGGACCTTTACTGTTTGGGCAATTGATGCTATAACTGGATAAGGATGCTTCACAACTGTCTGTGGGTCCAACACTACACCATACAATGATGCGAAGTCCAAACCTAATATCCCTTCATCTGTATAATTGGCAATGGTTGCTGTTATAACATATGCGTGAACACCTTCCAACTGCAATTTTACACACGTCCTACCATATGTTTGCATCTTACTGCCGTCGGCCGTTTGTGCATTTCCTCCCAATCGGAGAGCATTGTTCACATCCGGTATAAGATCCGCTATGTTCTGAGAGACACATGAGTGGCTAGCTCCCGTATCCACAAGAAATTCAGCGGGTCTTCCATTGACAGTAAGTGAAACATACCACCGCCTTCCCTGCAACAGAGAAGGAATATCAGTGACTACAGGCGCCTTATCGTTCACAACAGGGTTACATCCACATCCTTTTAGGTATTCTAGACAAGGATGACCCGGGGGCAGGTGAGCAGTACCGACTCTGGCCAACAAATGACCTCCTACCTCTAATCCGGTACTGGGTTTCCCCTGTGCTCCCTGGGCACTTGTTATACCAGATTCCCTAATCTTCTGAGTGGGCTCCCGAACCACCTCAGTATTAGGCAATTGTGTTACTTCATTCAGTTCTGTATCACTGTTGGTGATAGCATGGCAAGTGACATTCCTGGGATCCCGTTGCTTGCCTGAAACAGAATCCCTCTCTAGTTTTCCTTATTCTCCACTGTAGAAAAACTCATTTGCGACCTGTATACAGGTTTCTCCGCAATACACTCGGCAGCAAGGTGACCGAATTCTTGACATCTCCTTTGAGATTTATCCACCCGCGGGCGTCTCAGGGCATATCTTATTTGGGTAACCAAATTATCCATATAATCACCTTGAACAGTAGAGACTGCTACTTATAGATTTGAGAAGCTTGTTGGTAGCTGTGGTACCGGTAATTGAGATACAGGCTTTTGAGGTGCCGGCAGCTGGGGTGCCGATGACGCTGAATTACCAGTAGGTTTAATGAAGTTAGTTTTCTTCTTCAAACCCACTTTATTGTATCTTTTCTGCCGATAATATTTACCAGCTATCTGGACTGCCCCTATGTGTTCCCTGTTTTCATCGGAGACATATTCATAGTCGGATTCCAACAATTCAAATTCGATTGAAGCAGTGTATTCCGGTATAGAAACTTCACCTTCCATTGCCAAAGCCCTTGCAGGTGGTGCGTTTACACCTAACAATCGCTTTTTTCTGTCGTAATTTTCTATAGCTAGGAATAAATCGTTGAAAGACGTATCATCTTTCTATTCATCCCAGGCTATGGTCTTATGTTCCGAATCTCGGAGGCTGGCGATGAATTGAGTGAATAACTCTTGTATCCAACAATCATCACCGTACTCCCAATTAGGTCTAGCTTTACTAAGCAAGTCCTGTAATTCTAACCCGAATACCTTATGGGTTTCTGGGTTCATCTCTTGAATGTAATCCAAGGATCCTCCCAGAAGATGGAACCAAACAAATAACATCACCGTACTCCCAATTAGGTCTAGCTTTACTAAGCAAGTCCTGTAATTCTAACCCGAATACCTTATGGGTTTCTGGGTTCATCTCTTGAATGTAATCCAAGGATCCTCCCAGAAGATGGAACCAAACAAATAACAGGCACATTCTAACAATTCGTCATATGTGCCATCGATTCCATATTCTTTTCGCCACCGGTTAAGGGCTACTTTACCCCATTTACTCAGCCAACAAACTAAATACTGTCTCCAGTAACCATTATTCCCTGCTCCAGTACCACCTCCATAGCTGTGGCCATAGGAACCTCCCGATCCAAAATAATTCGGATTCTGGTATCCACTTGGATTCCGGGAGTAATTGTTATTAGTGTATCCACTGCCATAGCTATGGCCATATCTTTGGTTTCCATTGAAACCCTGGGAGTCAGACCGTGGAGGCTGACCAATATTAGAATATGTGGATGGGGTTGGGTTATAGGCGTTTTGGTACTGTGACTGTGGGAAATTAGCAGTTTGTGATCGTTGTGAGACTGGATTCGGGTATGCTGAAGATGGTAAAGACATGGGGATACCTTGGGTTAATAGGGTTGCTGTTATCATTGGAGTATGTGGCATTTGATTCCTGGAAGGGGGATGTGGGGTACTAGCTCCGGGGTATTGAGGTTGACGCCCGGGACGGATTTTGGTTCCTTCCCTGATTTTTATCAGGTCCTCCGGAACCATCATCATTCGGATCCGTGGGATCTCCGGCTCCTCCAGCATCTGTGGTAGTAATCACTTCAGGAGTACTAATGGGAGATGCAGTTGCACTGACCATTACAGTGTGTGCACCATTCCCACCAGACAATGTACTGGGTTTGTATATACCACCCTGTACATGTTTATCAGCACCATCATTTACAAACGGATTATATCGAGTAGGACCCGATGCAAGTGCCGATGTTGGTATACTACTTACAGTTTTATAATTTATATTGGTAGCAGTCTGCAGATGATTTGCTAATTGCACTATTACCATATTATCCAATGGACCGATGGCTCGTGGGTTTGTTAGACATAATCAACCAACGCAGCAGCTGTATTTTGCAAATCTTGTAATTCGAGTAGGTAATCATCCCCATCACTTAACAACTGTTCATTATATCATAGGAAACTAACTCGGACACTTTCATTGTCCTCAGCTTGCTGAACACAACATTGTTTCAGGCATTGTGTTCAGTCGTATAGTAATCGACATAATTTTCCATATCACTTTTAACTTGATTTACCTTATCATTTTCCACAATACAATCTTGTATTTGTTTTCTTCTATGATGGTATTTGGTTTGTAGAGTTTGTCTCACATTTTGAAAGTGAGTTTCCTCCTTATACAGACATTCTCTAAGAGTTTTCTTTTCAAATTCAAACTCCTCTCTCATTTCTCAGATACTCTGTAACATATCCTCTTTTTCATCTTTGGCTTCCTCTTTTGCTCCAGCAATTAGATTTAGCGTCTCATTCATAGCTGCATATTGCTGATTCATTTCTTCGATTTCTCGATCATATTTACCGGGATCTGGAACAGTGAAAGTCACATTCCCAGATTTTATTGCACTGCAATCCAGTGGTGGTAATTGTCCTGGGATATTATGGCATAGGTGCAGGATGATTCGGATCATGACTTCCACCTGTTTCAAACAATGAATCTGCTAATTCAAGATTAACACAATAATGCGGGTCAGGTTGTTCTTTCCTATGTTTCACAAGAATCCTGAACATACTCCTCACTATCCATATAGTGAGGTTTTGTGTCTCTCCATTTCTGATCCCTGGAGGATGCATCAGTTTGTGCTGCATTCTCCTGAGATTCTTTCGGATTAGCATCATTTGCCAATCTTTGGTCAGCCTGTTTGAACACTATGTGTTCGGGCTATACATCGAACTGACTGGTCACGGCACCAGTGTAGTGGTTTCGGGTTTCGTTTGGAAAGACAAGTCAATGAAAGATAGTTTGGGTGTATGCTAACAGGATTTATTCGACACACAATCAGCAGCTATCCGGAGGTATCGGAAAACATCTTCGTCATGTACCAAATGCTTTTAGTAGCTTTGTGGATGTTTACCTAGAGACGGCCGAGCCAACTCTGACACAGCGGCTTAGCCATGCCCACACCATGCTACCCTCTCACCTCCCGATTGGTGCTGCCACCTATCCGACAAGCGGAGGGTGGAACCCGGCTGGCTGACTCACCCACCACGCCAAAGAACCATAATATACACAGGATTTACCGTACCTCTACAGTAGTGAAAATGTTGCGAATAGTTATAAATCGTAGGTCAACATAACATACAAATTTAATTTATCAGATTTATGTAACGGATCTGATTTTACCAAGTCCAGATGTTTATAGAATAACATCACATGGGCCAGCTAGCCCGGAAGCCTGAAGTGCTAGTCTATTAGTATCCTTTGAGTAGTAAATATGAATAATTAGATGATCCGAAACATATGTCCATGACTGGAGTAGTAATAGTTCAGTTGTAGTATAAAACTGAACAAAAACGTATCCATCTGGGTGTAGTTTAATAAACAGCAACGGTAGTAGTAAATCAGGAAAAGAAACAGCACATCAGGAAGAGTAATCGTCATCCACATGAGGCAGCATCATATAACAGCACACAGATCTATTTCTTATACATAAGGGCTGAGTCCGCAGTGCCATCCCACTCATCTAGATCCACTCCGAACACCTTCATGAACTTAATGTTCAGCTTGGTATTCCGCTGCATTTCTTTCTTAACACGTTTCTCCAATATGTGTACGTCCATAGCTGTTTGATCCTTAGCAGCTACGGTTTCTTCCTCCAGTGATTTGACATCACCACGCATTTTTTGTTTCTATGCGTTCCTTTTTGGCACCGCTCACTTCCCGGAAGCATAACAGAGTGTCAATCAGAAGAACCTGGTGGAATTCGGTGGCTCTCTGTTTTACACAATTCTCCTAGTGAGTGTAGATAGCCTTCTAGACATCCGTTTCTCCCTGGTGAGATTTATCAAACCAGATGTCTGCCTGACTCATTTTAATGGAAATGGCATCGGCTGGTTTCACTCGAGGAGTGGCAGCAGGTGGTGCAGCATGTGGAGGAGGTGTCTGCACAACAGGAGCTGCTACAGTTTTTTTAACAGCACCGGGTGTTTGACCACCTGGTACTAGTAGTGCTCCCAGTACTGTTATAAGCACGAACCACAAAATGACACTGCTCATCCCAGTCATCCATATTTTCATTCACAAGTGACTTAAGGACCTGGATCAGAGTTCTATTTAATCTCTCTACCAGACCATCTCTGTGTGGACAATAAGGATTGGTTCTAATCTTACAAATAGCAAGATATTCACACACTCCTTGCCATAAATTTGATTCGAATTCTCGGCCTTGACAACTATGTAGCATCAAGGGCACACCAAAAGTCAACACCCAGCCTTTAACAAAGGCTTCAGCGCATGTCACAGCTTTATGATCCGGTAGTGTAAAGACTCTAGTATACTTTGTATAATAGTCACAATCCGGACACATAGTGATCCACCTTAATAGGTCCTGGGACATTCCAGGCCAGCAGTATTTTTTAGATAAATGAGCTAAAGATTGATTCTTTCCAAAATGACCACTGGTCCTATGACCATGACTATAGTACATAAGGTCAAGCCTCATTACATGTGGAATTACCAATTGCATGAGTTTCTCACCATTTTTACATGGTTTCCAGCAGTACAAAACACCCTTTCGGACTTCCAGCTCGGTCCACTGTGCAAGAAATCTTCTCATTTCTCAGTTTTCCAGAGAGATCATAGGTCTAGCTGGACGTATACCCTTTGGTACTAATTGTAATAGCTTAGCAGTTACCAAGTCAGTTTCTTGAAATTGGCATATGGTTTCCATAGACCAATCCAATACACTGGCAACCCGGGTATTCAAACCCCAGCCAACACTGCTCCGTGTGCTCCACAGTCAGTATAATCCAGATTATCACATTTCCAAATTAGTATCCGAGATAGAGCATCAGCATTAATATACTTCACTCCGGGTCTATGCTAAATATGACGGTGTTCTAGTCGGTATTCAGACAAATGGGCAAGCCATCAGCCTAACATTCCTTCAACATCTCGGAAGTTCAACAACCATCATAAAGAGAAGTGATCTGTTCTTAACGTAAAATCAATTCCCCATAAGGAATGTTTAAACTTCTTAGTATACTACTGCTAACAACTCACGTTTAGTTGTGCAATAGTTGCGTTGAGTTTGACTTAAAGTGTTACTAGCAAATGTTATTGGTACTTCTACTCCATTTTGGACCTGTGATAGAGCAGCACCAATACTATCATTGCTAGCATCTGTATCCAGTATGAAATGATCCGTTTAATTCGGATATTGTAATACAGGAGTACTCGTGAACAGATCCTTTAGCTTCTGAAAAGCTCGATCTTGTTCGTTTCCCCAAGGGAAGTTTTCCTTGGTACTTCCTGGAGTCCAATTAACTAAAATTTTTAAAGGATAACTGACTCTAGAGTAATTCGGAATGAAATCCCAGTAATAGGAACAGAATCCCAACAAGGACCTCATTTCTTTAGGTGTTCTGGGTCTACTCCAATTCATAACTGATTTGATTTTATCCGGATCAGCTTTAATACCTTCATTTAAAAATGATACGGTCCAAATAGTTTATGGACTGTTTAAACAAATGACATTTCTTAGGTTTCAACTTGAGACCGTTGGAAATGATTCGTTCTAGAACTAACTTGAGATAATGAGCGCATTCTTCAAAGGTTTTTCCAAATACTATCACATCATCAAGGTATACAAGGCATCTTTTCCACAATAAGTCACTCAAAAGAGTTTCCATCATTGCTTTGAAAGTGGCTGGTGCATTGCACAGGCCAAAAGGCATCACATTGTATTGAAAGAATATGGCTTGAAAAAGCAGTTTTCTCCATATCTGTAGGATTCATTCCTACTTGCCAGTATCAAGATTGTAAATCTAGAGTACAAAACCAACTATTACCACCTAATGAATCAATGATTTCATCAATTTGAGGCAATGGATACTATTTCTTTTTCGTTACTCCATTTAAGTTTCTGTAGTCGATACAGAACCTAATAGTACCGTCTTTCTTTGTTACCATACACACGGGACTACTCCAGGGACTACTAGACAGAATCTCCTGTACCTATACTATGCAAAACCTTCATAGTTCGCCCTAAAGGTTCACCAGGTTTAGCAAATGCATTCTTGTATTGCTCCAGCAATTCAAACAGTTCCTTCATAGAATAAGGATCTTCTAACGGTGTTTTCTCATATAACTTTCTTAAGTCATCTGAAATATCTCCCGGATAAGTTACTTCCGGCAACTTAAAGTTCCTATCCGTAACCGTTTCTGAAAGAGTTACACTTCCAAAAACATGTCCCTTCTTCAAATAGATGGGTCTGGTACTTAGGTTTGAAACAGGTACTATTGTCCAAGATGCATTAGCTACCATTGTATCTACGGAAGTCAATCTGATACTAGACAGGGCAAGTACATCTGGTTCTATCACGGCTGTCCGATTCCTTATAGCCGGATCACTTCTTAGAAGCAAATCACAGGCTACTCCAGCAGGAATCCACAGAGTATGAGCTACGGAGGCCATAGCGCTTACTTGTCTTAATACACACCTTACTTTCACAGGATACGGGTATTTCACACTCAGCACCCCAGACTGTGGTTCCAACATCACTCTGTATAATGATGCGAAATCTAACCTGAGTATTCCTTCATCTAATATATATCTGCAATAGTTGTACTCATGACAAAGTCATGTATTCCATCCATTTGCATCTTCACACAAGTTCTACCAAATGTATGCATTTTACTGCCATCGGCCATCTAAGCACTTCCTCCCAATAGGAGAGTATCATGCAAGTCCGGGATAAGATTATAAGATTTCTTGGAAATACAGGAGTGGCTAGCACTCGTATCAACCAGAAATTCAGCGGACCTTCCATTACCAGTAAGACAGACATACCACCCCCTTCCAATTAATGGGGAAGGTGTATCCGTAACAACAGGAATTTCATTGTTCACACCAGGAGTCAATCCACATCCTTTTAGGAATTCCAGAAAAGGATGACCCGGGGGTAGGTGGGCTAACGCTGGGTAACTCATAGCCGCCTACCTCTTTACCGATATTTCCCCTTTGCACCCTGGGCACTTGATATATATCGGTCTCCCTAACCTTCCGGATTTTACCATCCTAACCGGAGTTGGGCGAATCTGTTACTACATGCAAATCTGTATCACGGCTGGTGATGTCATGGCAAATAATGTCATAGAGATCCCCTTGTTTGCCCATTAAGAGACCCCTCTTCAGTTTTCCTCAGTATTTACACTAGAAAGACTTCCCTGTGATCTAGGCACAGGTTTCTCTGCTTTACATTCGGCAGCATAATGACCGAGAGTTTGACATCAAACATCTTTTTTGAGACTTATCTACCAGAGGGCATCTCAAAGCTTCAGTTAACTGTGTAACCAAGGTAACCAAATCCAGCGGAAGGTGCCACTGTAGGAGGGTTTATTGGTTTGGTTAGAGATGCTCGGCAAACAACAGGTTTGGTTATACCTGGTTTGCTTTTGTCTTTTGGACCTATCTTTCAATACCGTTTCTGATGGGAATACTTCCCGGAAATCTGAACCGCACCAATATGTTCTCCATTCTCATCGGAGACATATTCATCATCAGAATTAACATCCTGTAATTCTACAGGAGCTATCTGGAATCATAGCAGATGCTTCCGAATACTGCATAGGTGCAGCCCATAAAGGGTTGTGAGCTAAACCTACTAATCTCTTCTTTCTGTCATAACTATCTATGGCAATGAAGAGGTCACTGAATGAAGTTTCATCCTTACATGAGTCCCAGACTACCTGTCTGTGATCATCATCCCGCAATCCCCCATAGAATTGCGTAAACTCTTGCAGATAGCAATCATCGTCATAGCCCAATTCGGACGAGCTTTTGACAATAGGTCCTGTAATTCTAAACCGAAGACCTTACGAGATTCTTTCAGTTTCTGGGTTCTCTTTTTAAAGGTAACCCATGGGTCTTCTCTCACAATAGAACCAAATAGGTATGCGGCACATTCAACCAATCGGTCATAAGTACCGTGTAACCCATATGCAGCTCTCCATTGATTTAGAGTCACTTTACCGCCTTTACTCAACCAGCAAATTAGGTAAGGCTTCCTCCTTAATCCAACCACTACAGTTTAGTTAACTTCATCTACAAAGGCTTGATACCTATCCTTCCATGGATCATGATAACCATTTTGGTTTTTTCCCCTGGTTGTAACCGTTCCCGAAATAGGAGAATCCACCTCCACCAAACTGGGATCTCCCATATTGCATTCCTGGATAGTAATAACCCTGACCATATCCGGAATTACTTCCACCAGAACTTCCAGGTACTCCTGCTCCACCAGATGCAGATACCGGAACTTCAGTATTTTGAGCTACATTCCCTCTCAAATCTGTGGTGACCTGAGATGCCAGTATCCGGGACATTGGTTGAGACGGTATTGCACCAGGATTAGGTGCTGATACCTGTACAGTGATTGGACCCAGGTTAGGCTGAAGTAACCTTGGTCCCGCTGGAGTACTGTGTCCGGGTTGAGAAAAATAAGAAGGAGGCGTTAGCAAACCTCTTATCGGTCCCGCTGCCTGAGATACAGGTGGTGGGTCTACATTCTGTGTAGGTACAGAAGCACTAGTCTGAGGTGGGTTCATCTTATGGCTCAGATCAGGGATTGGTGGTGCTCGTCCCACATGCAGATCATGCCTCGGATTCGCTAGTGGAGGTTTGCTTGTAGTCAAACCATCAGATCCTACCACTCCCCCAGAAACATTATCATCTGGTTTAGAATATACACCGGAGCTAACGTTTCTATCGGCACCACCATTTACAAAAGGACTGTATCTGATAGGTGTGACAATCTGAGGTTTAGAGGGAGTCACAACTGTTCGGACACTATTGTCAAGAATTTGGGAAACGACATTTGGGTCTATTTTTCCAATAGACTTTTTTGCAGCTTCCACTTACTTGTCAAGGGCCAACACAGTCTCCTGCATATCTTGTATTTCTTTTATTATACCTTCTCTATCCCTGCTAGCACAACTCATCCAAATGATGTCTTTTTTATGTAATCACATGAGTTTTCACGTAAGAATAATGTAAATTGCACAAGTTGTGCTAGCTGGGATCCTGTTCCAGTTGTTGATTATAAGTTATAATGCTGAACCGGATAGCCTCATAATCCTGATCTTGCTTGTTACATTGCTGTTTCAAGTTTTCTAACTCAGTACGATAATGCAGTACTTCAGCTTCACTATTGACCTTCTCATGACAAAGCTAATCATATCTATGTATTCTTGGATACGAGTTTGATGAGTATCATACTCCTGATGAAATGATTTCCTCATTTCTTGGAGTTTTGTATTCTCATCCTGAAGTTCTTTCAGGTACTCATTCTTGTTGTGTTTGAATTCTTTCCGTAACCCAATAAGATACTCCTCTAGTTGCTCTTTTTCTACAGCAACTTCATCCTTGGCTTAACGAAAACGTTTCATTTAAACCCCCCATTGCAATATATATACTGTTAGCCGTAGTCATATGCAAATGACCTCTCAGAGCATAGTGTATCAGAGACAGGAAATAAACATCTGTAGTGCACTGGAGTGTGCTAATCAGCGGAGTCATATTTTGTCAGGGTAATCTATGAATGCTAGCATGCTCAGAATATAACAAAATCTCCCAAAAAAATAAAAGAATAAGGATATCCTAATTCAAAAATATCAGCTGAGGAGACCATTGAGGGAGTGTGAGTGACATTCACCCTTTGTTTTGTTTACATCTAGATCCTTGTGTGGCCTGGAGCATGTGGGGGTCACTGGGGTGTACTGGCGGAGAGGTGTGTTATACCTGTAGTGACGTCTTAGATATGCTGATCACTCTGGATAGATAAACCTTTTCAGGTTGTCTTGTTTATCTTGACATTTTGCTGAAAAGGAATACAAATATAAATTAAAATCACTAACTGTGGACCTAGTGTGGGGGGTTTATATCCACTTTTATTCCACGATTTCTGGGATTCTCAGTGCTTTTCCTGGATATTCCCATGCACATACCTGTCGATATTGCACACCATGAAGGCTGTAGCATCACTTTTGTAAGGCGTGTGGTTATCCAAGGATAACAGGCACCCCGTGCGGTTATCCATGGATAACCTGCACACCTTACATGTCCTTACATGTCATATGTTACATGTTAAAACCCACGAAATTTTCATGGGCAGGGTAGGGATCGAACCAGCAGTCTCAAATCCCAAGTCCAACTCCCTATGCATTGCGCCACAGGGACTGACAGGTAGTGGCTTGCTACAACCAGTTCTTGATATGATACAAAGCCCGGGGAGGCGACGACTGCAGGCTGTCCGCTACCATAAACGCGGGACGCATTCAAACATAGCCAAGCCGAGACGGCCGCTGAGGTGTGAGACGCCGTGGTCTAGTGGTTAGCGCATTGCACTCAGCCGTCGAAGGTGGGCGGATCAAGCTCATTTCTTGGAGCTTTGTATTCTCATCCTGAAGTTCTTTCAGGTACTCATTCTTGTTGTGTTTGAATTCTTTCCGTAACCCAATAAGATACTCCTCTAGTTGCTCTTTTTCTACAGCAACTTCATCCTTGGCTTAACTAAAACGTTTCATTTAAACCCCCCATTGCAATATATATACTGTTAGCCATAGTCATATGCAAATGACCTCTCAGAGCATAGTGTATCAGAGGCAGGAAATAAACATCTGTAGTGCACTGGAGTGTGCTAATCAGCGGAGTCGATTTTGTCAGGGTAATCTATGAATGCTAGCATGTTCAGAATATGACAAAATCTCCCAAAAAAATAAAAGAATAAGGATATCCTAATTCAAAAATATCAGCTGAGGAGACCATTGAGGGAGTGTGAGTGACATTCACCCTTTGTTTTGTTTACATCTAGATCCATGTGTGGCCTGGAGCACATGGGGTCACTGGGGTGTAATGGCGGAGAGGTGTGTTATACATGTAGTGACGTCTTAGATATGCTGATCACTCTGGATAGATAAACCTTTTCAGGTTGTCTTGTTTATCTTGACATTTTGCTGAAAAGGAATACAAATATAAATTAAAATCACTTACTGTGGACCTAGTGTGGGGGGTTTATATCCACTTTCATTCCATGATTTCTGGGATTCTCAGTGCTTTTCCTGGATATTCCCATGCACATACCTGTCGATATTGCACACCATGAAGGCTGTAGCATCACTTTTAAGGTGTGCGGTTATCCAAGGATAACAGGCACCCCGTGCGGTTATCCATGGATAACCTGCACACCTTACATGTCCTTACATGTCATATGTTACATGTTAAAACCCACGAAATTTTCATGGGCAGGGTAGGGATCGAAACAGCAGTCTCAAATCCCAAGTCCAACTCTCTATGCATTGCGCCACAGGGACTGACAGGTAGTGGCTGGCTACAACCAGTTCTTGATATGATACAAAGCTGCAGGCTGTCCGCTACCATAACCGCGGGACGCATTCAAACATAGCCAAGCCGAGACGGCCGCTGAGGTGTGAAACGCCGTGGTCTAGTGGTTAGCGCATTGCACTCAGCTGTCGAAGGTGGGCGGATCAAGTCGTCTGTCCGGGCGAATCTTTTTTTCGCATTCAAACAAAGCCAAGCCTAGCCGGGTGCCAAGGTGTGTGTACCGATCATGTACATACATAACCGCGGTCTGGGCGCATCTTTTATTCACCATGTGCCCGCTGCCATAACCGCGAGATGCATTCAAACAAAGCCAAGCCTAGCTGGGCGCCGAGGTGTGTGTACCGATCATGTACATACATAACCGCGAGACGCATTCAAAGCAAGCCAAGCCGAGATGGGTGCTGTAGCTGTCCGCTGCCGGGCGCCTAGCTGTATGTACCAATCGTGTACACACACTATGGCTGGCTACGAGTCCTGGGGAAGGGGAACAATTTTTGTTTTCAACTTGAATTTATTGGTATTCTATTGATTATCTTTTGGTTTCATGGAATAAAATAAGTAGTCAATGGATAATTCATGACTTGTGTGTGTTAGCAAAGGATAATTACACTCGGGCTATGCCCTCCTGTACTGGGTTAGGGTAAAGTCCTCTCACATATGTGAGCACACAATCTGGCATTATCTCCTTAATGGACCTGACAACCACACTTGCCTCCTCATCAACCTGCGCCTGATGTAGATCCAATAAATTTCTCCTCTTTGTCTGATACCTGGGATCTCTCCTGCGCTCTAACATACTCCAAAAGTTTTTATACAGTTTTTTCCTGATAACATTATTCCCTGGACGGGCAGCTTGCCCATTTCCAACCCACTGCTGAGGGTTATTAGTAATGTAATGCAAGGCACACAACAACAATGAGGACATTCCTTTAATCCACCGAGTATTGCTCCATTTGGATCTTGTGGATTTGGGTCCAGATTTGACATACATGTATGTGAAACTGGTTCCCCTGTAGTTAGTGTACTGTAGTTTGAAACCAGTTTAATGCTAGATACTTGTGTGTTGAGTTTCTGCTGCATCTTCCTTCTTTTGTATTTAGTCCTTTCAACCTCAAAAACGTATCCTTTAGAGGTGCAGAAAGCACTCAGGTCATTTCCTTCCTCTAGGCTTTTGAAATAAACTTTAAACATAATGGGCATATGTATACGTCTGTGCTTCTGGAGAAGTAGGGTTGAACTACTAGTGCCTCTGACAGTGCCCGAGTTAATGATGGCATTACCGTAATCATGACACTAAACACCCAGAGATGGACTCACTTGGGCTAGGTGTGTGGGCACTATAGTCTGTGGATTATGTCTCGAGAAAAAATAATGAGACAGGAAGGAGCCAATAAAAATATCTCTCTTAACAGTATTGGATACATACTGGTACAGCATGGGTCAATCTCACGAGTACACAGTGCTCCATATCCCTCCATATCTTTTTCTCCCATGGCCATGCCTCATCTAAGATTCCCAGGATACTTATAGAAAGACTATAGATGAAGGTTGTCTGTACTTCAAATGATTTTTAAGAAATAAATAGATCATGGCCTTTATATTTCTATATGCATGTTTGCCTTTGATAGATTCATTCATTATTATTTAATACAGTACAACAATGTTTGGTCAAATCCTATTAGTGATTGCAAGGCCTATCATGCATAATTCATCTGTCTGATATAGACACGTGACCAAGAGGATTGAAGGCCAAGATAACCTCTAATTGGCACAGGGATTTTCAATGGAATCATTACGGTATATGCAGGCACAGAACATGCGGGAAACTGGCAGACATATCCTATTCCCTGGGGCCTTGTGTCTATCCCTGAATGGCAATAAATGTCAGCAATTTGACAGTGTTACAATCTGGTGCTGATAGGAACAGTGCTTGTGACACTCCTCGACCTACCACAGACATAACATCAGAATGAACGTTTTTCTAAACATTTGTGCCAAAACGTTCCCTGTCTAACTTCCTTTCACTCACCCCCCCACCCCAGCCTAAATGCTTTCACACATAGTGCCAGTGTTCAGGACATCTGTTAGGCAGGGTAAGAAACCATAAATTACCTTTGATGTAAAATACGCACTAGGGGACTCAACATACAAGGGCAGGGTCATTTTACTTAGACCCACACAATCTAAGACAAAGGTTAATAGGTAAGGGATTGTGGCATTGCTGCTCTAAAACAGCATAATGTATATGCCAAAAGAGAGCTGTCCCACTGAAGCTATCCCTCACTGCCTCTAAGGTAACAGAATTCATTTTGAAGGATCAAATAAATATATTTCCTATATTTACAAATAGATAAAGTCAACTAATAATGTAATAGGTATATTGTGTTGAATACAAAGGCAAGTTCTACACTACCTAAATTTCAGAGTGACCAGAAGATGCATTTTGGCCATCCTTTTCCATATTCACCTATTGATGAGACAATTCACTTAGGCAACCATAATGGCATGAAGAAAAAACACTGGTAATCTTCAATAACGTTAAATGAGATTTTATGATAAACGTTTCTTTATCTGACATTCAAAAAACGTTATATAAACATGTCCAGCCAAACCATGTAGAAACATGTTGAAACGTTCTACAAATGTTTTTTGTTCACTGGGTGGGTACTATCCCCTTAGAATAACGTTTCTTTTAGAGTCAGGGTGCAAGTTAGACATTCATCATGCAAGGGGATAGCAATCTGTTTAATGACTTGAACAGCATGTCCCCTGTCTTGAATGATGATACACCAGATGACCAAAGATGCTAGTCCCACTCTCAGAGAAGGAACTACTGTCAGAACATCATGGAGGTTTCTATTCCACCACAAGGTATTGAAAGTGGAGTGTTACAAGGTGTAAAGAGAAAATACCATCATGAGGCCCAAAAGGCACGTAATATCAAGAATAAGGAGAGAGAAAATCAGAGAAGAGCTAGTATAGAGTTTTCCTGTGATAATGATGATAAGAGCAGACAATCTTTCCCAAGCTAGGCGTTATCAAGACTGTATAAGTGAGGAAGGGAAACGAGCCAATACTACTAAAACCCTCAAACATATTCTAGATTTTTACATTACGCAGAATGGACTTAGACAGACTCAAGAAAGTGCAGTTACAACCACTGAAGATACCCCTACTGATGTTGTACCTGGATATCAGTTGTTAGGTGCAGAATAAGCTACAAATCAAGATCTGTTCATCTGTTCACTGTCCTCTGTTCAGCATATGCTCAAACAACTTGCAGTGCATAGCGAAGATGCAAGAAGGATCTCTATGTCAGTGATAAAACCCCACCTGGGATTTCATTGGGGAACATTTAGATATATCTTGACTTACTCTACATGTACTTACTACTGAACACTGTTTATGATACACAGACATTGGCTGCTAGGGATCTGCTAGGGAGGTGAGTGCTGCAGCATGTGGTTTGGTTTTGTTTACATTCCCGACCCTCACCCCTGTGATAGAGCAGCTCACTGACTGGCTAACTTTGTCATGTGATATACAGCAGCTGTGACGTATCAGCCACTCCCCTGTATTCACTGCCGGGGCAGTGCGATGTGGGCCTTCAAGGTAACACAGTTGTCATTCATTAAGAAGATATCCGGTTGTCGGAACTCTTCGCCTTAAGGTATGGCATAAGTTACATCACTGCCGATAGCACTATAATCCCAGACTGGTAAACCTGTTTTAGGAACATTATAAGGTAGTTCTCCGAATGTAACTTTTTTAGCTGGCATTGGAGTGTGATGCTCCGGGTTAGTGCTTCTACCCACTTCAAACATTGAATTGCATAATTCCACCAAAACAGAATTATTCCCTATAAGGGTTCTCCTTACTATCCATTTGATAGTGGGGACCGGATTGTCTCCAGGTTGAATATCCGTCTTCCTGGAGGTTCGAATGGGTTTGCAGTACTAGAGTAACATTCTCATTTTCTTGGACAATTTGTTGTCCATCAGGGTTAGTTTGTTTCAAATCATCTAACCCATGTAAATGCCATTTGGACGTTATCGTCCGGGATATACACACCAGAATTAACTGGTCACGGCACCAATGTAATGGTTTGTTTTACCAGTTAGGGGGTTTGAGTCCTGTTATTCGAAAGAAACACAAAGACAGCATTCCGAGTGTATGCCAACGGGTTTTATTTGGGTCACACTTTCCGGCTACCCTGTTAGGTATTCTTAGGGAAGCAATATAACTACATGTGTAATGTACGGAGGCCTACCTGGCCTCTGACATAGCAGGTGAGCTCAGGGCTTTATATAGGTATCCTAGGGTATGTCGCCAGATGTCCCATAGGTCCGGATCGGTGCTGCCACCTACTCAAAGCCTCAGGAACACCAGGCGACAGGACTCACCCGCCACGCCAGATGGCACCAAATACTACCGGTATAACTATATGCCTCTACAATATTATGTTAACCAAATGAGTAAACCAGATGAACTAGGTTGGATGATCTCTGAAGTGGAACAGGTTTTTAGTATTTTTGTTCCATCAATCTATGCTTTTGGCAAATGAACAGAATCCCCACTAAGCCAGAAAATGAAGTTTGGTTAAGTGAGCATGCTGTGTCGCTTAATCATTACTTTATGGGATTAGATTGCCTTAAAACGTGCATAATGTATGACATCGGAAGGAAGATATATTGCACCTAACGTCAGACAAACATAATACCTTTCATAGTATGATAACCTAATACGAATAAGTGCATTGATCTATATTGTACGTGGTGGTCAAAATGTCTTTAACATTAGGTAAAGCATCTGGCAATACTGATACTTAACTCGAAACATACCATTCGCAATATTTAAAAGTCATAATAGGCAATGTGTTGAAGAATATTTTTTAGCAGAAATACCATCCCTTTCCCCAGGTTTGTAACTAAACCCGTAGAAAAGGTATCAGGCTGGCAAATGCTGACTTTGCAGAAAACGTGAATGGACACATTTCGAAACAGGCAGTGCTTATGCACTGGGTTCCTTCAACTACTTCCTAATGATTTATTAACTGATCTCCAAATGTGTAAAGTATCTGGAGATTGCTATAAAATACAACTCTACTTTAAAGATACATTTGCAACTACAAAAGAATGTTAATATAGGCTATAGGCATGTGATGTATCATTTCACTCTGAGAACTCAGTATACGCCTACATGTAATTAAGGCATATTTGGAGGATAATGCTTGTCTTAAATGGAAAATGAAAGGCCTTCCTATATTGCATATGGACACAGAGGAGCACATCAGAAGAGCACTTCGTGGCAAACGGGGTGGTGAGGATGTAGAGTATATTATGGGAATGTTTATGATGTGCAGCCTCAAACATAATTTGGAGGAAAAGTAACTCAATTGAAAATGTATCCTTCGAGCACACCCTCCAAAAACTCTTTTACCAATCTGAATGCTAGTGTTTAAAAACAAGATAATATTTTATCCGAGATAGATTTCAGAACAATTAATCAATACAAGACACCGCAGGCCTATCACATATACATACCTTTGCCCTGTATGTGTTGGTTCGGCATATCCCAAAAACAAATAGTCCTTGTATATAGTGATTCCTTTACCACTGGCCTGGGCAGTAATTCAAGCTTGAAAATGTCAATATCAAACCAGATAATTGCTTCTTATAATGGTTTATGGAGAAAATGTCCATCCAACCCCACAATCCTAACCTGAATGCTTCCTCCTTGGATCAGTGCGAGCTGTGTTGTGAGTGCAGTAGTATTCTTATCAGCAAGGGTCACCTCGTACGATGGATCCCGATGACAGGTATCTGCATCTATCAACCCTTTGCCACGAGCAGATTACATCACATTCCATGTCCATTCGTTGTCAGGGTGCACCAATCCAGCATGAGTAGGTGCTGTGTGTGTATTATACCGACCGCTGAGCTGTATCACATTGCTAGGGCCACTATGAGGCATAAATGCCGGACGGGGGCTGTATCCCTGCATTAAAGGGCTCAATTCATTAACCACCTAGGTCGGCCTTAACGTGCTATCTTATCTGTGTGGAGGAGAAGTGGCATACTCCATCTGAAGTGGCCTAAGCTGTCCATCACGCACCTGGACCTTGGACAGAGGTAAGCGGTGAGCTTAGGACATGAAGACGTCAATCAACGTACAGCCCCTAGGTATTTATCAGAACTGCCTGTGATGTGTGTACATCACACATGTTAGTTGTTACGCCTGGTGCGGTGTTTATCTAAACTGCCCGTGATGTGTGTACATCACACATGTTAGTTGTTACGTCTGGTGCAGTGTTTATCTAAACTGCCCGTGATGTGTGTACATTACACATGTTAGTTGTTACGTCTAGTGCAGTGTTTATCTAAACTGCCCATGATGTGTACATCACCCACGTTATTTGTTACGTCTTGTGATGTGTTTATCTAAACTGCCTGTGATGTGTGTACATCACACACATTAGTTGTTACATCTGGTGCGGTGTTTATCTAAACTGCCCGTGATGTGTGTACATCACACATGTTAGTTGTTACGTCTAGTGCAGTGTTTATCTAAACTGCCCATGATGTGTACATCACCCACGTTATTTGTTACGTTTTGTGATGTGTTTATCTAAACTGCCCGTGATGTGTGTACATCACACACGTTAGTTGTTACATCTGGTGCGGTGTTTATCTAAACTGCCCGTGATGTGTGTACATCACACATGTTAGTTGTTACGTCCAGTGCAGTGTTTATCTAAACTGCCCATGATGTGTACATCACCCACGTTATTTGTTACGTCTTGTGATGTGTTTATCTAAACTGCCCGTGATGTGTGTACATCACACACGTTAGTTGTTACATCTGGTGCTGTGTTTATCTAAACTGCCCGTGATGTGTGTACATCACACACGTTAGTTGTTACGTCTGGTGCGGTGTTTATCTAAACTGCCCGTGATGTGTGTACATCACACACGTTAATTGTTACGCCTGGTGCGGTGTTTATCTAAACTGCCTGTGATGTGTGTACATCACACATGTTAGTTGTTACGTCTGTCGCGGTGTCTATCTAAACTGCCCGTGATGTGTGTACATCACACATCTTAGTTGTTACGTCTGGTGCAGTGTTTATCTAAACTGCCCATGATGTGTACATCACCCACGTTATTTGTTACGTCTTGTGATGTGTTTATCTAAACTGCCCGTGATGTGTGTACATCACACACGTTAGTTGTTACGTCTGGTGCGGTGTTTATCTAAACTGCCCGTGATGTGTGTACATCACACATGTTAGTTGTTACGTCTGGTGCGGTGTTTATCTAAACTGCCCGTGATGTGTGTACATCGCACACTTTCCTTGTTACCTCTGGTGCGATGTTTATCTAAACTGCTCCTGATGTTTGTACATCACACACGTTAGTTGTTATGTCTGGTGCGGTGTTTATCTAAACTGTGCCTGATGTGTGTACATCACCCATGTTAGTTGTTATGTCTGATGCCCACATCACGGTGTGAGGGACAGAATTACAAGCATGCATGCTTTTACTTCATCACTGCAGACTGCTCATACCTCTACATGGAACCAACTGGCTTTAATGTTTAAGTATAGTTTAAAACAACATTTTATATATTGGTATTGTTTCAAGCAATGATAATATCTAAAGCACCAGCGAAAATATAGACTTCTATGAATGTAATCACTATTGATGACTTAGGGTCATCTTTCCCTATTCACAGCGGGGACACCTATGAGTGAAATTCGAATTACATATGTAGATCATGTCAACAGGTGAGTTTGGTCCATATTTGTTTCATTGAATTGCATGAGAACCATAGGGAGTTAAAGCCTCAAATTTAGACAGGCTATGAGATTGATATCAGAGAAGATATACATGTATGTATCCACCTATATTTGTCTTACATATAACAGTTAATATATTAATCAGCTTTGTTAAAATGGAGAGTATGTGCATAATTCAGTTGATGGTATGTGCATAATTCTGTTATTGAAATTGTCAACCACATCTGTAATTCAATGAAAATGTATGAGCGTAATTCTCTGAAAATGTATGACTCCTGTCAGCAAAGTCTCTCCTTGACCTTTCAGTCAGTCTCCAGTAATGGCCCATATATACAAAGGATATGTTTAGAGAATGATCCCTGATTACCCACATGGTGGCAGCACCCGTTGGTACATCCAAATAGCAGAAGACTAACAGTCATACTGGTCCCAGAGTTAAGTACTAGGTCTCAGAGAAGGAATTGGTTCCGCACTATAATTTAATGTAGCGCGAAATGCGATAGCACCCATTGGAACATGTTCATTTTCTAAAAATCACCCCGGAATTAATAGATACATCCTTCCTTCATAATATAGGCTGACTTAAAATATGAATTGACCACGAAAATTTTGAGCACTGGACTATAGCATAAAAACACCCTGATTCTGCCTAAATCTGCACTGAATAAAATGTAGATTCACTTTTTCCAATTTAACCTTTGAAAAAATAGGTAAGCACTTTGAGAAATGCCCTCCTGGTATTTTATTCAAAGCAGCAAATGTTCAACAACATGTGTAGTGGTTTTATATTTATTGGCATTATTTTCAACATGGTTATTGACCATTCAGTGTGCCTGCAGTATTCACTTCTGACCACAATCGTATATGACTTTCGGTTTTCTGCGGGATTTCCTTCACTGAGACCTACTATTAATGGGCTGTGTGCATGTCTTGTCTATAATTGAGATTTTTATAATCCAATAGATGTTTTTACACAGGCCCCTAGGTTTTATGCTCCTTGGACCGCTCTATCTCATGATATAGGGTGCCTTTCAGGCCAAGTAATACCCAAAATCAGCCTGATTTCTATGTCTCTGTCCGAGGACACCGCCCTCTTCATCTTTGAGTCATTTTCATGACAAGCCGTGCCTCTAGGATTATCAAATTTGGCATGGATATTCTTTTGATTTTTCTCTATATTGTGTAAGTGTCCTTGTTGCAGTTTACTGTGGATATAATTGACAAATTATGAAAAATTGTAGAAAAATACATAAAAATCACTGCAAAAAGTACACAATATTCACATGCCATGCCTGGGAAGATTTATGAGAGTATGTAACATGGATACTGGGTAATACAATCCTACATTTCTAGATGATTTCAAGGAAATGTCCCAAAATATTATACCCTGGATAGTTTTCTTGAAGCGGTAGATATACCATTTGCGGTGTCAGTGCCTAACTTAACTAATACAGATGATATGTCAAAGCGCAAAAATAACCCCTCTCTGTACTACCTAGACTAGCTGCAAGTGGCCAATACTACACAGATATGAAATGCCTACCCTGTTAAGAATAAGGTAAAAATAAATCGGGCCTATCAAAATAATCTGCACTATGCCAGTGGCCCTAAACTGAAATGAACCTGCAGCGCGGCCTGCGGACCACTCCGACATCAATATAAACATGATTTTTCCTTGATTTTGGACACATTTTAGAGACCTATGAACACATTTTCCATAGAATTTGGCAAAAACAATCCTTCTTTAAATAATTAATATAGAAAAAAACTGATTTGAGGGGTATTTTCCTTTTTCATGCTAATCCCCCATATGCTTTAGGTCTCAGAGAAGGAATTGGTTCCGCACTATAATTTAATGTAGCGCGAAATGCGATAGCACCCATTGGAACATGTTCATTTTCTAAAAATCACCCCGGAATTAATAGATACATCCTTCCTTCATAATATAGGCTGACTTAAAATATGAATTGACCACGAAAATTTTGAGCACTGGACTATAGCATAAAAACACCCTGATTCTGCCTAAATCTGCACTGAATAAAATGTAGATTCACTTTTTCCAATTTAACCTTTGAAAAAATAGGTAAGCACTTTGAGAAATGCCCTCCTGGTATTTTATTCAAAGCAGCAAATGTTCAACAACATGTGTAGTGGTTTTATATTTATTGGCATTATTTTCAACATGGTTATTGACCATTCAGTGTGCCTGCAGTATTCACTTCTGACCACAATCGTATATGACTTCCGGTTTTCTGCGGGATTTCCTTCACTGAGACCACTAGTGTCCTAGACTCTGGTCTTCTGGTCACGTGGAAGTAAATATGGTGGCGACATCTGGAGAGTCATATGGTTTTCAGGCCTGGTCCAGACTAGGAGGCCTGTGATTGGCCCATAATGCATATGAAATTAAAATGGAAATTCCTGAAAAAAATCACAGATGTTCCTCAGGCATTTGTGAGTTGACTGGCATGTAAAAACAGACATTGTGTAGGAGTTTCAGAATTTTAGGTGTCATTCTAAGGGAGATGGGTCTGGTAGCTGTATTCACTGCACAGAACCAGCCAGGATGGCAGTAAGTAAACAAAATGACTGGCATTTGAGATTTTCAGGGTTTTGCCTATATCAAATACAGATATTTTTATGTATGAAGGATTGTATGATTGGATCATAGTAGATTTTTATGTCAACGAAGGTTGTGAACACCCGATATGGCTTGTCATGCTACATTAAAACATAGAGCCATAATATTTAGTTCCCCGTGACCTTCTGCCCTATATCTGATGGGAAGGGACAGGAAAGTAGTCCCTGTTGGTATGGGTGAAACACTAGAGGGGGCTGTCATTCACAGGAGTGGATAAGGACTGCTCTTGGTGTTGTAAATGAGGTGGGGGCTTTACACCCTGTATGCCACCTGTCCACAATAGGGTAGTGCTAAGAACACTGGACTCGTAGTGCAAGGTAACTCAGTTCTAGTCTCACCAGATGCTGTTTTTTTTCAGTGAACCAAAAGGGCTTTTTGTGCTGTCAATTTTTAGGTTTTCATTTTGTTTTGCTCTGCTGCGCTTACCAAGCATGTTTAACTGCTCAAAGAAACTAAAATATACATAGCAGAGGTGATGCTTTTGGTAATGTCTAAATAGATCTATACATTTCTTTCAAAAATCATAGTATTGACCTGGTGGACCTATGGTAACTTGAACCCACTTTCCTCACATTGGGAGTCCAACCCTCTAATGCATGAGCTAGCGGGACTGTTGTTGACTTGTGCAAGTTGTGGTAGACAATCTCCTAATATAATAGTCTTCAGCCCAAGTTCTATTTAGCTGAATGCCTAGTCACAGGGTGATTGTGGATGGTATATGTTGTTATCAGGTAAGTATACTAGGTGAAACCTCTATACTGCTGGGACAGTGCACACCTGTGAGTGAGTGAGTAATAGATGTTTAACGCCATTTCGACAGCTAAGGTCATATTCATGGCGAGAACAACATTACACAATTTCACAGAGGAATGTGTCAGTGCCACGTATATGTGCACCACACACATCCCGAGGGGAAAGGAAGAGGGGAAATAGACCCTTTTAAGTGGGCTAGGGAAGCCCGGTGCACACCTGTACCACTGCACCTACTAATATATGCAAGCATGACACAATACATGTATTTGGCTGTAATAGGGTCTACTTCTTGTGTTGCCCAATGATATGTGCATCTAATTAGCCACCACAGGCTATATCCCACAATGCAGGGCGCAGAAGATCAGGGGTTACTAGGAATGAGCTAGTGACACCTGGTATCAGGTTGGACTAACAGTTTCAACTCCACCAATGATCATGAACAGAGAAGGAATTTTGGGAGTAGGGTGGAGGCAAAGGCGATGGTTAAACAGGAAAAGGTACATGCAAATAAGTAATGGTTAGGGGGTTTGTGGCCATACCACCCCAACCAGGGATATAGGTGACTAAAGTTAACCCTTTAAAAACTGCTGATGGGACAGTGCATTATGCCCATTGGTCAGCATCATGATTCAATGAAGTGCTGGGAAGTCTGTTTGCCTGCCCTTCATTGTAGCACCATGCTGAGCCCCCTGGTAGTACATATTTTCCTCTGCTATGCTTATGTCTTCATTAGATTAATGATTTTAATCAACAAAATCAAAAATTAACCACAGCCTCTGGAGGTATTGTCTCCCTGACTGTTTGGGAATTACGCTCATACTACTTGAGTTGTGGTCTTATACATGATCACATGTGTCTGTTTTCCTTTCCTAAGGGTGGATGGCCTGGATTTATAGTAACAGGGGATTTACTATAAATAGTAGGCACCATTCTCACACCTTGGAAAGAGGAATATGCCATTTTAAAGCTAAAACATTGGAGTTGAACTGATACAACTGTCCAGAATTATGCACATACCTGTCATGAATTACGCACATACCATGACTTGAATGTAAACTGAATTACGCTCATATTTGAGAAACTTCTCCGCCTTCTAAGATAAAACCCTTAGCATTTGGCACCTTAAATGATGGACCCATTGATATACACTGCTCACTATGTGAGATACATTGATTTTGATGTACAATCCTCTTAATCATCAGTGTTTACAAGATGGATGATGTAAAAAAAAATAGTCTTTGGTAAGGTAACAACTCCTGAGCTGTATCATAATGAAAATGTATTGGAGAAAACCCCTGGAATTCAATGACATACATTTTGTCGTTATTGGGATGATAGATAAAACAAAATTCCGAAAGATTTAGATTTCTTATCTCAAGATCTACCCAAAAGACTTGGTCAAATGTGGTATTTAATAAGTGACATATTTTCTGGGGTCCCTGATGCTGTGCCAATTTCTCTGTTCCCCAGTAGTACTCTTCTTGTAACTTTGTTAATGCAACTAAACATACAACCAGACATAGATGAAAATATAAATGTGGATCTTTTACTGCTGATGGTAGTAGAAGGTTTTGTCCACGTATACAAGTCAAACTTGCAGTCTATAAAAAGTTTTTCGCCATGCTGGGCATTAGGACATGCAGATTTTTTTGATTTTTTAATCTGCAGGCCCCAATTGATTTTCACGGCCCCAGATAATGTTTGCCAGGCTACCTGCATTATCCAAACTGAAAGTCTATGTGGTTATGTAGAGGTATATACATGTACTTGTATAATGGGAGCCGTCTGGCATGGCTGATGAGTCCTGTCGCCGGTTGTTCCTAAGGCTTCAGATAGGTGGCAGCACCGATCCAGACCTCAGAAATTAGGGGTACCTATATAAAGCCCTGCATTCAGCCACTACGTCAGAGGTCCTCCCAGGCCTCCATGCACATGCTTCCCATGTATTAACATGCTTGAAGAGTAGCCACTCTGTGTACCATCTGGAACCCCAATAGACCATTTGCATACACTCGGATTGCTGTCTCTGTTTTCCTGATAGCAAGACTCTGGTATAAACCATTACATTGGTGCCGTGACCAGTTAAATATGGCTGTATAGCCTGGACGTTATTACATCCGCACGGCTAGTGCATGGGTTAGGTGATATTGTGGATGCTAAACCTGATGGACAAGTAATTCCAAGACAATGGGAATGGTACCTTGGTGCAATCTCATTCGGATCTCCAAGCGGATGATTACACATCCTTGAGCCCACCCGGTCCTCACTATGATGTTAATAGCGAGGAGAACATTGCAGATTCTGTAAGGAGAGAACAATCCATACAGAGAAGGAATACCCTAATCCCAAACAATTCCATCAATGCAGAATTGTTTAACTCAATATTTGAAGTTGGTGGAGTGAGTGAGTGAGAAATAGATGTTTAACGCCATTTCAACAGCTAAGGTCATATTCATGGCAAGAACTACATTACACAATTTCACAGGGGAATGTGTCAGTGCCCGCGCATATGAGTTTGAGTTTGAAAAGTGTTTATTGGCCAACAATATCTTAACATATTGAAGCTTTTACAATTATCAGCCATAGGAAGATACAATCGCTTGATATTAATCAGGTGGTTTCCATGAAACAGTCACATATCACATAATATTCACATATACTATAGTTCAGGAAATCACAATTCAGAGTCATATTAACATTTCCCATAAGTACTTTTTAAACTTTTGCAGATTTTCTGCAGACTGAACATGCACCGGTAGATCATCCCAAATGATGTTACCTCTATACAATGGACTTGATCTATATAATTCTATTCTAGGTCGATTTACTCTGATTTTTATTCTATCATTGCCCCTAAGAGGTCTTACTGGGGTTATTATATTCTCCGGTTTTTGTATATATTTATACATCATGCATGCAAGTACTACTTTCCTTCTAGTTACCAGACTTTTCGCATTGCAAGATAATAATAGGTCAACAACATGTATATCCTGAGGTAGTAGAATCTTTTTACAGGCTCTCAGACAATGATTTTGTATGACATCTAAATGGTCTACTAAGGTAACAGGTCCACTCTCCAAAATATAACTACAGTATTCTAACAAAGGAATAATCATTGTCTTATAGATTTTAAGGCTCGTATCTGTATCCAGGTATTTAACAATATTTCTCAGTTGTTTCAATTTGGCAATACCCATTGAATCCATCTTTTTACAATGTTGTTTAAAGTTTTAATCAAAATCAATTACAACACCCAAGTAATTGAAATGTTCGACACATGCCAATTTTGTATTGTTCATGGTAATATCGTATTTAGTAATACGTTGCATGTTTGAATGGCACCAAAGGACCTTGGTTTTCTTGACATTCATAGTAAGAATATTTTGTCTACACCACTTTTCAATATTATCCACATCACTCTGCATTAATTTACTCATAATCTCAGTATTCCTACCATTCAGTACCAGCGCTACATCGTCTGCATAGAGAAAGAATTCACAATTGGTTATTACTTCAGTTATACTATTAATATATATGTTGAAAAGCAAAGGGCCCAATACCGTCCCCTGTGCTACCCCACAGTCCAATACTTTTTCATCTGAGGTGATGCCATTTGCTACGGTTACTTGTTTTCTATTGAATAAAAAACATTCCAACCATTTTAGACAGTTATTATCACAACCAATACACTGTAGCTTCCTCGTCATTATATCTAAATTTACAGTATTAAAAGCTTTTTTTAAATCCAGGAACAATACAAGGGAGTAATCACCTCTATTTCTAGCTTCTATTAGATATTGTATTAACCCAAAAGTTGCATCTACAGTTGATCTGTTAGGTATAAAACCATATTGTCTCTCACTAATTATATTCTTATCAATAATATAATTCATCAACTGGGTGTGTATCAGTTTCTCTGTCAACTTAGAGAAAATATTTGTCATCGTTATAGGTCTCCAATTGGATACATCTGATAAGTTCCCAGTTTTGGGTAATGGGACTATTTGTCCCAGTTTCATAATATCTGGCAACACTCCAGTACCAATAGAGTCATTTACCAGATTCTGTAGTAGATACGGTTTGTGACATAGTAGACTTTTTATAACAATACAGGGTATATCTTTAATACATGAACTTTTATGTCCCTTTATAGCTTGAGCTATCCTCTTACATTGTTGTACAGTTACTTCTTCCAGCTTCATAACACTATCATTTATTAATCTGTTTGGAATGTATTCCATACCAACTATTTGACTAGCGAGGTCTGCACCTATATCTATATAATAATCATTTACAAAGTTGGCAGTATATTGCTCTTCAATAACATTTCCATCAGAATCCTTCAAACACATTGTTGACTTAGAGCTTTGTCCCTTCCAGACTCCATTCAAGACCTTCCAGAACCGCCTTGGGTCCTTCTTAAACCTGACAAGAAGATTTGTGATTACATTTTTCTTTTTAATGACCAGTTTTTTATTAATATTCTTTTGGATCTGTCTGGTTCTGGCTAAGGCTCGGTTTACTGTATTTGGTCTACATTTTTTAGCTTTATTAAAAAATCTCTTTTTTACAGTTATCATACGGCGTATGTCTTCATCAAAAAACATATCATTCTCTCTTACAACATGAGTTTTTACACGGTGATTTATATTTAAGTATCCATTAATATTGTTTATTATACATTCATACTTGTCATTTACATTCATGTCGTTCCGTGTCAGAATATCCCAGTCTAAATTATCCATTGCATCCAAAAAGTCTCGATCCGAGAATTGTCTCATATCTCTATTACGTAACAGCAAAGCTTTAGGCTTAGTAATTCTTTGTTTCTTTCTTATTACATATATCGGAACGTGATCGCCACACAAGTTATCAAGAACACCATATGTTTTGACATATTCACAATTTGTATAGAAATGGTCCAGGGTGGATTTCCCAAACGGATGATAATAGGTTGAAGGGGTATGCAAATATTTAAGCCCAGTATGTCTTAAAGAATTTGCCATCCTTTTAAATTTTATGCAGTTTCTGGCTCTACTGTTAACATTAAAATCTCCCATGATCCAACATTCATTATGGCGGACAATAGTATGTCCCATACATGCTGTTAAAAAGTTATAACACTCCAGAACTTTCCCTTTGGGAGGGCGGTATACAATACAAAAAATTTTACTTTTATGACCTGGATATTTCAATTTTATGCATAGACATTCAATGTGTTTATTTACTGTTGTGAATTCCTGTATAACTTCCATATATGGAACAAATTCGTTCCTAACATAACATGCTACTCCACCTCTTTTACCTCTATGACGATCATTTCTAATCAATGTCATATTATTTACATGAAGATGGTTACTTGAAATTGATGTCTTCAGCCATGTTTCAGTGATACCTATTAAATCAAAGCCTTGCAGATCTGTACTAATGAAGTTGTATTTGTCTCGAAGACTCTGAGCATTCGTTGCTAGGTATTTTAAACCTGTCTCGGAGACTACCTCCTGAGGGCTCTTACCCATATTTTAGTATACAACTGTTCCACCTGACACTACCAACCAACGATGGGCCTATTTGTAACATATTTACAAGTGCTAAGTAGATATAGACACTACAGTTATTAGGGTCTAATATCAGGATAACGAAGATGGTTGCTACCCTATACAGTGGATCCGTATCACCCAGCAGTGGTATAACTGAACCACAAAAATGCAAGGCAATGGTCCAAGTGGTGAGAGACATGATAATTTAAACAACGAGTTAATACATCGATACACCAATAACACAAACAATCAGTAGTGCTAGCTTAATCAAGAAATACGATACCTATAACTTATAACTGTATGCAAGTTGGACCGTTTAAGACTGTCCCAAGTATCAAAGATTTAGTTCTACAAATGCACACATAATACAAAGTAATATACCAAGACCGTTCAGCTTGAACGGTCCTAAACCCATGTTAGTACCGTCCTTTTTTACTCTCTTTATTCTATATTTCGACAAAAAGCATATATGATAATAAAGCGCTATACCAATAAAATACAACTTGAACGGTCCTGAAACCCTGTTAGTACCGTCCCTTTTTACTCTCTTTGTTCTATGTACCGACCAAACCGGCCATCGTACTACCATTACATTACATCGCCATAGCATTGTCATTATCAGTTTGCTCGTCTTGCTTCTGTGAGACTTGACAAGCTTTAATTCTCATGTTGTGTTCTTCCTGGATTCTGGATCTCAGCTCCTCTAGTAGGGTGCCCAGAGTATTCTCACCAGGGTAGTTGTCTTCGTCTAGACATGGGTCGTGATACTCAACCCCTGCGCTCCAGTACATGTCTTTGTCACTGTGAACCAAACTTAGTTGGTTGGTTTTCCTCAATAAGTCCTTAAGCATCTTGTTCTGAACAAATTTCTTACTGAGGCAAAGTTTCATTATTTTCAGTCTCATTTTCCTCCACCTAACTCCCTTCAGGCACAATGCTGCTTCTCTGCAGGCATCTGTTGCTGTAGAAGCCTTAACTACTCGCTCTGCTGTTTCGAATTCCTCCATCTCTACACATCCCACCCAGTTAAACATATGTTCAGCTGTATGGAAGGATATACCCTGATGCTCTATTTTAACACCATATGAGTGCTATTGGCGGGGATGCTACTTTTGCCATACTGGATGGTGAAGAATATAGGCATCCAGATGTATTCTTAATGAATGACAACTATGTGATCTTTAATGAAACATTAAATGTTTTGGTAAAGGAAAAAAATGAAGTTGCTTCCGAGAAGGAACAACTGGAAGATGAACTGCAAGGTATTTGAAAAGAATTCGAAACTAAGCAGATCGAGTATATGAAAGAGCTAGAAGCTGAAGGATTGAAACTCCAGGAAATGACCCAAGGAGTATGATAACCGTCATAATCGTATCCAAGAATATATCAATACGAATGATCAGCTATGCCATGAGAAGGTCAATTATGAAGCTGAGGTTGTGCATTATTGTACCAAATTAGATAACTTGAAACAGCAATGCAGCAAGCAAGCTCAGGATAATGTACGGAGCCCTGGAAAGGACATCTGTTTTCTACCTACTTTTTTTAGAGTTTGTTTCCGCAAGTTTTATTTTCGTTTCCGCAAGTTCTATTTTGTTTCTGCAAGGTTTATTTTCGTTTCCGCAAGTTCTATTTTCGTTTCCGCAAGGTTTATTTCGTTTCCGCAAGTTCTATTTTCATTTCTGCAAGTTTAACTTTTGTTTCCACAACTTATTATTTTTGTTTCCACAAGTTATATTTCGTTTCAGCAAGTAAACAGTACGTTTCCGCAACTTTATGTTTTGTATACATTCACAATTGATTGACTATGCACAAAGAAAAACTATTAAGTTGTGAAGACAAAAGTATTAGTTGCGAAACGAAAATTAAAGTTGCGGAAACGAAAATAAAAGTTGAGGAAACGAAAATAAAAGTTGTGAAAACGAAAATAAAAAGTTGTGGAAACGAAAATGAAAAAAAAAGTGTGGAAAACGGAGGTAATAATGAGAGGGTCTGATTAGGTATTATAGTCTATAGTCACCGAAGGCAATGTGATATTGTAATAACTGTACTATATTAGACTAGTAGTCATAAAAATTTGGTGTTACAATCCTAGAGAAACAATTATTTCAGCCGCAACTTCATATATATGTTAACCACTACTTTCACATCAACAGATGATATTTGGCGGCCTCCTATAAAGTAATTTAGTTGTGCATTAGTCTATATATGAACCTATCCCCCCGAATCCCACCTTTATATATACCCATGTAAACATTAGAATGATTATCATCTGACAAAGTCAGATGACAGATTCTAATTTTCGAAAAAAAATCTTAAATTTCCAGGGGTAATTTAATGGGAAGTCAAAACAACACTGATTAGTCTTGTAGATTTTCAAAATGTAACATTTCACAGAAAGATTTCCTTTACTTTAATCTTAGCAAAAAAAAAGTTACAATTCGCTTTGCATTGGATAATATCATGTGATCTCGGTGCAGTTTGTAAAAAACGCAAGCCACATAGGGTAGAGGCACCCTGAGTCGGACAGACACCTAAAGTCAGACACCTTTGGCATTGAATTCCATAATAAATATGAAAAATTCAGCTACCATTTAAATTAGACATGAAAACTCAGGTATCATACTCTCTAACAAATGGGGAATAATATGTACAACATCTGTCATACATGGTTTTACAACTGCACAAACCCAGGAAGAATGGCCAGTGAATGGAGATCCTGGTTCGATTTGTCAATTTGTCATGTCTTAACCTCCATGTTTATAGGATTTCTATACATGTCAATGGCAATATACAAATCTTTGCTAATAATTTGACTTAACAAACCTGAATACATCCCTCATGTTACAGTATGGGAGTTATTCTTCTATGACCTTCATATTACACCTACAGTCAGACACCAATTACACCCCACCTGGGACACAATTATACCAAAACTTCTGTAGAGGTATGTACATATACATGTTGACAACATTATGGTCCTTTGGCGCGGTGGGTGAGTCAGCCACCCGGGCTTCGCCCTCCACTTGCCGGATAGGTGGCAGCATCTGTTCGGGAGGTGTGAGAGAGGCACGGTGTGGCGCCACTGTCCTTACCTATAAAAGGAGGACAGGGCTCAGTCGCCGCATCAGAGTTAGTAAGACCACCACTGTATAGAGATCTCTAAAGGAAACAAAATAAAACCTGTTCGCATACACCCGAATCTTCTTCTTGTTGGCTCATCTGTCAATAGAGTAGAGAGAAGAACCATTACACTGGTGCCATGACCAGTGGGTTTGGCAACATGTATAGCCCGGACACATAGTGTCCGAACAGGTGAATACAAGATTGGCGTATGTTGCCGATCCGAATGAGACCCGGGAGGATTTGGCGCAATTTCATGCGCCCTCCGGGGACCAGCAATGGAGGGATACGATACCTCACTATGCGGATAGTGAGGAGAATGTCCCGTATTCAATCCTGGTGAAACACAGGTTTGAACGTGTCAATCAACATTATTCTCTTAATTTGGAATAAGCAGATTCTTTGTTCGAAACAGGAGGAAGCCATGATCCGAATCATCTGGCTCCTATGCTGAGGAAGGTAACCTTTGGTGAACTTCCTTACGATGTCCCAGGGCAATTACCACCACTTGATTGTAGTGCGATAACCACTGGGAATGTAACTTTCACCGTTCCAGATCATGATAAATATAATCGGGAAATGGATAAAATGAACCAGCAATATCTGGCTATGAATGAAACGCTAAACCTGATAGCAAGAGCTAAAGATGAAGTGTTTGAGGAGAAGCGGTTGCATGAAGAGGAAATCCAATTCCAAAATGCAAAGCAATTGCTACAGACAGAATACGAGCGCCTGAAACAATGTTGTGTTAAGCAGGCTGAAGATAATGAAACTGTCCGAATAGGTATCCTCCGATATAACAAGCAATTAATGAATGATCGGGATGATTACCTACTCGAACTGCAGGATTTACAGAATACTGCAGCTGCATTGGGTGACTATGTAGAACAGACCCAACAAGCAATTGGCCCACACGACGATACAATCATCGTACAATTGGCTAGTCGTTTACAAGCAGGATCTGCAGTAGACGATAATAATGCCATAGGATCGCAGAGTGCGCCACCTGTGGCCGGCCCCACGAGGTATAATCCTTTCGTAACCGATGGGGCTGATAAACACGTGGCAGGAGGTATTTATAAACCTAATATGCCCCCGAATGGAGTAGGTTCCGCAACTAATGGAACAACAGCACCTACTACAGGTAGTTCTCATAATACTCCATCCGTAAACAATGTAAAAGCCCCACCCGTACCCCAATTGCCCTTTTTGACGAATATAACGTCAGCCGCTGGTGGAGCAGGGGATCCTTCAGATCCAAATAACGATGGTTCAGGTAGGCAAGATAGACATCGGCAGAAGAACCCGAAACAACCAGACCCACCCAAATCCGTCCCGGGACCTTCTAATCCTGGTCCCGGAGCAAGTACTCCACGTCCCCCTACAAGGAATACAATGCCGGATACGCATTCTCAGAATGCCCCATCTCGTCCAACTTATGTAAGTAACCCCCAAGTACAAAATGTACATAGCCCACATCCAATGATGTATGCCGGTGGTGGTTAACCTCCATCAAATGACTCCCATGGTTTCCGAGGAAACCAAGCGAATAGCTACGACTATGACGGTATTAATACCGGCTATACCTATATTCAAACATTCAAATTATTTTGGGCAAGGGGCTGGCCAAGGCTATAGAGGATATGGAGGTTATCCATCAGGAGGATCCGGAGGTGGTAGTTATCCATCAGGAGGATCCGGAGGTGGTAGTTATCCATCAGGAGGATCCGGAGGTGGTAGATACCCATCAGGAGGATCCGGAGGTGGAGGTTACCCATCAGGAGGATCCGGAGGTGGTAGATATCCACCAGGAGGATCCGGAGGTGGGGGTTACCCATCAGGAGGATCCGGAGGTGGAGGATATCCACCAGGAGGATCCGGAGGTGGAGATTACCCATCAGGCGGATCCGGAGGTGGAGGATATCCACTGGGAGGACCAGGGGGTGGAGGTAATACCCCAGATGGTGCGAGTCAAGGAGACGGAAGAAGGCCTAAGAAATTGAACAGGTGTTTTTCTATGTCTCCCAGAATGCAAGAAATTTTTGATAATAGTAAATGCATTCAGGGATTAGGAATCGATTGCTATCGTAAAGGAGCCGATGGTGTCGAAGTAATGGACTGGAGTTTGAAAGAAGCCAATAGGCTTAAAGGCTGTCCCAATCCTGCGCGTCATATGGCTTGGATACCTCCACCATACGATCCGAATGAACCTTGGAAAGACAATTACCAGATCTTCGTAGACGAGGTAAATTGTAGCGAATGGACTAAAGACGAAGCATTACCGTATTTAGTCTGCTGGCTTAGTAAGGGAGGTAAAGTGGCCCTGAACAGGTGGAGAAAAGAATATGGAATTGAGGGTACCTATGACGAATTGTTAGAGTGTGCCTGCTACCTATTCGGTTCTATTGTCCGAGAAGATCCTTGGATCACATTTAAAAGACGGACACAGAAACCCAGAGAATCACATAAGGTCTTTGGGCTAGAATTACAGGACCTTTAAAAGACGGACACAGAAACCCAGAGAATCACATAAGGTCTTTGGGCTAGAATTACAGGACCTGCTCAGTAAAGCTAGGCCTAATTGGGAATACGACGATGAATGCTGGATACAGGAGTTATTCACTCAATTCATTGCCGGACTCTGTGATTCGGAACATAAGACAGTGGCCTGGGATGAATGGAAGGACAATACTTCTTTCAACGATCTGTTCATGGCTATCGAGAACTATGATAGAAAGAAGCGGTTGCTAGGTGCAAATGCACCCCTTGCAAGAGCTTCGGCAGTTAAAAGTGATCTGCCCATACGGGAATACACTGCTGTGGTTGAGTCCAGTCCAATGGACTCCGATTACGAATATATCTCTGATGACAATGGAGAATATATCGGATCTGTACAAATTGCCGGTAAATATTATCGGCAGAAAAGGTACCAAAAGGGAGGTTTAAAGAAGAAAAGAAACTTCCAGAAACCTATTGGAGACGCATTACCAGTAGCACCTCAGCTACCGGTGCCACAGAAACCGGTAACACAATTACCGGTGCCACAGATACCCACAGATACCCACATTCTCTACTCCTCAGGTCGCAGTGTCGACTGCTCAGGGTGATACCCACAGATACCCACATTCTCTACTCCTCAGGTCGCAGTGTCGACTGCTCAGGGTGATTTTATGGAGAATCTGGTTACCCGGCTAACGGATGCTCTGTGACGCCCAAGGTTAGATAAGTCACAGAGGCGGTGCTACAGGTGCCAAGAGCTAGGACATTTCGCTGCTGAATGTGTAGCAGAGAAACCGGTTTTCTACCATAGAGGATAAGGAAAACTAGAAAGGGATTCTGTTACAGGCAAGCAACAGGGTCCCAGAAAAGTCACTTGCCATGATATCACCAGCAGTGGTGCAGAACTGAATGGAGTAACACATTCGCCTAATACTGAGGTGGTAAGGGAGCCCACTCAGAAGATCGGGGAATCCGGTATAACAAGTGCCCAGGGAGCACAGGGGAAACCCGGTGCCGGATTAGAGGTAGGAGGTCTTTTGTTGGCCAGAGTTGGTAGTGCTCACCTACCCCCGGGCCATCCTTGTCTGGAATACTTAAAAGGATGTGGACGGGACCCGGGTGTGAATAATGAGGATTCTGTAATTACTGATATACCTTCCATGTTGCATGGAAGGCGGTGGTATGTTTCGCTTAATATCAATGAAAGACCCGCTGAATTCCTAGTTGATACAGGAGCTAGCCATTCCTGTGTCTCTCGGAAGATAGCGGATCTTATACCGGATGTGCGCGATACTCTCCTATTGGGAGGAAACGCCCAAACGGCCAACGGTAGTAAGATGCAAACATATGGTAGGATGTGTGTGAAATTGCAATTTGAGGGTACTCATGAGTATGTGATAACCACTACGATTGCCAGCATAGCAAATGAAGGGATATTAGGATTGGACTTTGCAGCACTGTATGGGGCAGTCTTGGACCCGCGAACGGGTGAGCTGAGTATGAAGCATCCTTATCCTGTGAAAGTACAATGTGTATTAAGACAAGTCAGCAGTGTGGCGTCCGTCGCCCAGACTGTAAAGATTCCTGCAGGAGTAGCATGCGACGTTCTGGTTCGGAGTAATTCCGAGTTAAAGAACCAGGATGCAGTAGTTTTTTCCACATTTATGGAAAGCTTATTCTGAATACACCAGGTGTGATAGACTTGGAGGTCATCCTGTAGTTCTCGCTTAGCGATATCAAAATTATTACGAGCTGAGTATGTCACAGTATCATCTGCGTAAATCTTAATTTTGCATTTTTTTATACAATTTGTTACATCATTAATATAGATCAGAAAAAGTAGAGGACCTAAAATCGATCCCTGGGGTACCCCACAGACCACCCTCTCCTTTCCAGACTGAAGATTATTTGCTATGGTAGTTTGGTGTCTATCTGTAAGATAGTTTTCAAACCAATGGTAGTTATCTGATCTTATACCATAATGGTTAAGCTTTGTAAGAAGGATAGAGTGGTCTATGGTGTCAAAAGCCTTACGCAAGTCTATAAATGAAGCTATTGTAGATTTACTCATATTTACATTTCTTTTAATATCATCAGTAAACCGTGCAAGAGTATCCACTGTACTATAACCACGTCTAAAGCCACCTTGGTGTGGCGTCAATATTTTTTCTTTCAACAAAAAACCATAAACTCTATTATGTACAATTTTTTCTATTAATTTACAGGGCAAAGGTAACAAAGAAATAGGTCTATAGTTGTTTACAAGTTTCAAGTTGCCAGATTTCGGTATTGGAGTTACCCTAGATACTTTCCAGGAATTTGGTACTGTATTGGTTTGAAACGAGAGATTAAAGATCTTAACCAGTTTTCCAGGGTCGTGTTTGAATACTTTCTTTAAAACTGATGTAGATATGTTATTAATTGCTGAGTATAATTTTGATAACTTCTTGTATATTTCTATTAAATGGTTCTATTCTATCAGCTATACAGTTATCATACGGTTTCCATGGAATATTTGGGTGAGACCAATCCACTGATTGGTCTACGTATTGATACGGTCAGTACCACTACTCACCCACCTGCTACTCCCACACACACACACACTGCTGCTGCTTACCTGGACACACCTGTGGGCAGTGACCCACTACTGCAGCTTGCTAGCCTAAGGGCACACTCATGGGACTCTTCCACTGGTTCAATTTTTTGTTTTTTTTATGCATCATGGTGGTTTGTTTAGTATGCCAACAGTCATACCATGGCAACAAGAAGCACTGTCCCAATTGTGGGGTGCTGAACCACAAATTTACAGAGGAGACCAGGAGTAATGCAGTTTTTCATGAGGAAGAGGTGGGAGACCAAGGAGCTTCCAATATGGCCACCCCCCTGGGAGAGAGAAGGCAGAGCAACACACAGCCCTCCAAATCACCAGAAGCTATCCTTCAGGAGAAAATTGCTGTAGCAGAGGAAAAAGCAGGACTATTTAGGAAAAAAGGTGATCTTTTAGCTTTAGAAGAGAGGCTGGCCTTAATTGACTAAGAAAATGCAGAATTAGAGGAAGAATATAACAAATCTCTCAAAGACATACAGCAGAAGCAGCAGAGTGCTGCACACAAGAGGATGGGTGCATTCATAAATTTCTATGATTTGGTTGCACCTAATAGCAGCGGTCACCAGGGAGACGCATTTACGAACGCAGCCAGGAGCAGCAGCAGATACGCCGACGCCGGCGGAGAGGATTACCGCGCGTTTATGCAGCAGGAGAAATGCCGAAGATGTACGGACTTTGCCGAGCGCCTCCGAAGCTATATCCAACCCGAACACGACCGGAAACCCACGGAGATACCCGAACGCCGCCGAAAATGAGTTCGGAGAGGATCGGGGACGGTCGGCTGGCACACGGAGAATACTGAGCGCCACCTCGGGCTCCTTCGGAGAAGTAAACATCGACAGCGGCATGAAAAAGAACGGTCAAGGCCTGGATTACGATATCTACCGGAAAGCAAACGCGAGGAGCATATTAACCAACGAGGATATACCGAGCAATGCCAACGGCTTGGGTCAGAAACCTTTGGATTACTTCGGCTCGGGCGAGTTCGGCAATGTCCGTGAACGCTCGGGAATTCAAGATGGCGCTCCTTCCACTTTTGCCGAGGGAGACAATTTACAGCAGGAGTTTATGCATTTTCTGGCTGGGAAACAGCAAAAATTGCTCAATCAGGCTAAGCATGACCCAGTAGGCAGTGCAACAGCCCCAACCACAGCAGCACAGGAGGTACCACAGCTGTATTACTTGGATGGGACACCTTACACTGGGTCACACAACATCAACAACAGAGAATTACACCAGCCAAGCTTCTCCCCTCTGCTACCATTCAGGCTGGATTATCAAGTGCAGGCCTGACAGCTGAAAATATGAGCATGGAGGGGGACCTTGCCGGCTACCTGGATGCAAAGGACCAAGGTGACTTGTTATCCACTTTATTTAAGATAGGTGAAGCTTCTAAGAAAAAGAGGTCACAACACTGGTTAAGGCCAGATTACCACATTCCCACTGATAAAGTCTATTCTGATATGACATACAGAGAGTTAATATACGGTATGACATGTGTGCAGGGGAAGTTAGCTATTGCTAATTTACCACAGTGGTCTGCAAAAAGTTATGGTGACCATATGAGATTCGTAGCCAGGAAGGGTCTTAATGCTAGATATACTTCTAGCGCACTAGCTAAATACGAGCATGATCTCACTACTAGAGTTACCCGGATTTCAGACAGCTGAACACGCATCAGTTTCTGATAATTTGGGCTCCGATAACCTACAGGTGGTTCAGGATTTGAAGGCTGAATTAGCCAAATTAAAAGCAGGTAGTAAACAAGGCACTAAAGGTAATGGCCCTTCTACTCAAAACAAAATCCACTGCCCCACGGATGTTTGTGCTTTGTTCAATTTCACTAGATGTTGGTATAATCCGTGTAACAGGCAACATGTATGCGCTGTATGTAAAGGCCCCCACTTAGCAAAAGGGGGATGCAAAAATCAACCAGCAAACACAAGCAGTGGAGCAAGCACTAATGCGGGAGGGGGGTCAACTTTATTCACGCCACCAATCCACTCTTGCGTATCTTGATGTAAAAATAATATTGACGGTGTCCATGATATTCCGGATTCCCACGGTCCCTCGGTCAATGTAACAACTCTTTTACTGTCTATAGTCACAGCAGCACCTACCTGCATCCATGCCTTAGGTGCAGTTGAGAAAAGAGATGGCGGTTACAGACCGGTAACGGACGCGAGTAGACCAGAAGGTCTATCTATTAACTCACATATGAACGAGACCTTCCAGCACTTTAGCTACACTAGTATCGATGATGTAACTAAGGTACTCCAACCCGGTATGTTCATGGCAGTCACAGACATATCTGCAGCGTACCGCTCTATTATGATTAGGCCAAGTGATAGACAATTCCAGGGCCTACAGTGGATATTCGATTCACAGAAAGTGTATTTAGTGGACAACTTTGTGTCATTCGGCACTAGAATGGCTGTATTCCTCTTTAATAGGATTACTGACAGCATAGCTCGTTATATGAGAGCTAACGGTTATTATTGCTTTAACTATCTCAATGACCTACTTACCATGGGCAACTCATAAGCTGAGTGCCAAAAATCACAGTTGTTTCTACATAACCATTGCACTTGTTGGGATTTTTCTTATCCTATAAGAAGGTCCTTTCACCTGCACAAGTTCAAATATACCTAGGGATAGAAATTGACTCACTACAAATGCGCCTCAGACTACCGGAGTGTAAGATCAATAAATTGCACAGTGAGCTACGTTTCTTTGTAGGTCGCCGAAGGGCAACCAAGAAACAGCTGCGCCGTTTATGCGGGATCTTAGCACACTGCTCAACTTTAGTCAGAGGGGGAAGGACATTCTCACACAGAGTCATAGGCATGTTATCTGCTTTCACGAGCACTAAAAGGTACATAACTCTCTCTACCGGGTTCTTCAAGGACCTAGACTGGTGGTTAAGATTCGCAGGGTGGTTTAATGGCGAAGCGAAAATTGTGAGCACCCTACCATCCACACAAACTGACTTAGACATGGACGCATCAGACAAGGGCTATGGTGTCAGTTACGGCAAGGACTGGATATGTGCAGGTTGGGGATGCAGGATTAGTATGAACATAGACAGTAATGGACACTGCCTCCCACCACCTAGTCAATTCGTGCCTGAAAACATAAACATCAGGGAGCTATACCCCATCTTAATGGCAATTAATAGGTGGGGACCTTTATGGCGCAACAGGAAAATTGTCTGTTACACGGATAACACTCATGTAGTAAGCGCAATGAATAAGGGTAAAAGTACAAATACAAGAGCGATGGACTTCCTGAGAGAACTGTTCTGGCTTACAGCTCTTTATAACTGCCACATTGTAGCATCACATATCCCAGGACGACTTAACGTCCTTGCAGATGCTTTATCAAGAGTGTTATATTATCCGCATAACCTTCCTATGTATTTATGTTGTAGCGGCGGCTAAGCTATGCGAAGAATTGGACATGAAAGCGGCAATAGCCAGAGCGCATGCCTGGAGCGTTTCCACCTGGAAAACTAAATGCAGCCAATGGAAAAGATTTATTGTGTTCTGTACCATCTCTGCCTCTATAGTCTTACCCACTTCAGTTCAGACCATGTGTCGATATACAGTGTACCTGTCTTCGGACTTGAAGTATAGCACTATAGACAATTACGTGAGTGCAGTGATAAGTTTAAATGCACATTATGGCTACGACATAGCTTGGATAAGGACAAACTTTATGTTTAAGTGCACTATGTCAGGTTTACGCAGGATCCTTGTTGACCCTATACCCATTAGAGTCACACTGTCAGTTTCGCAACTCTTGGACATGTTTATAAATGTGAATTTATCGGTACCTGATCCTTTAGCTATGTGGGCGTGCATCGTTACTAGCTTCAGGACCCTTCTCAGTACAATTTTTTCTATTAATTTACAGGGCAAAGGTAACAAAGAAATAGGTCTATAGTTGTTTACAAGTTTCAAGTTGCCAGATTTCGGTATTGGAGTTACCCTAGATACTTTCCAGGAATTTGGTACTGTATTGGTTTGAAACGAGAGATTAAAGATCTTAACCAGTTTTCCAGGGTCGTGTTTGAATACTTTCTTTAAAACTGATGTAGATATGTTATTAATTGCTGAGGACTTGATCACTTGTATATCATGTATAATTTTGATAACTTCTTGTATATTTCTATTAAATGGTTCTATTCTATCAGCTATACAGTTATCATACGGTTTCCATGGAATATTTAAGTCTTTAGCAAGTACAGGACCTATATTTACAAAGTAATGATTGATTAAGTCAGAAATTTTATCATGGGGAACCAAAGTGTTATTATTATCATGGTCGTTTAAAATTATATCTTTTGAGCGATTTGGTTGACCAGGTTGTAGATTGTTTATGACTTACCAGTATTTTCTATGATCATTTTTATAAGTTTCCAATTGTTCTTTAAAGAAGTTTTTCCGGGCTTTGTCTATTATTTTATTCGCTTTGTTTTGGAATTTAGAAGATGATATCCAATCTGCATTTCTATCTGACCTCCTCGCTTTCCATAGTTTGGTATTTTTTTCTCTAATTATTTCAAAAACATTTTGGTTCATCCAAGGGTCCCTATGTTTGGACACTAAAAATCTGCTAACAGGACAGTGTCTATCTAGTATATTGCGTATTGCATTTTCGTAATGAAACCAAGCACAATTTATATCTTCTGTATTATTAAAGGTATCCCAATCATAATTATCATTGAAAAGGACTTCATCTGTAAGACGTGAGTAAGAACGACCTGTTATATACACTTTTTCTTCAGGAATTTTCCATTTTTTCCTGATTAAGTATATAGGTAGATGATCAGATATGTAGTTGTTCGAGACCCCTGACTTCAAAAAATTTGGTCTAATATCTGTAAAGATTAGATCTAAAATAGCATTTTTCCGTGTACAGTTTTGGATTTCTTGTTTTAAACCATAGGTTTTCATTCGATTTAGTAGGTTATTCAAAACATCATTGTCATCATTCACATTAAAATTGAAGTCTCCAATGGCCACAATTTCAAATTTGTTCCTATTTTCAATATTAGAGATAATTCCTTCAAATATATTAACAAATTCATTTTTGTCTCCATCAGGGGGTCTATATACATTTAGAAAAATTATAGGTTTCATGTGATCTTTAGAGATTAGAATATGTTGTACTTCGATGTCTTTGTCGGATCTATTCAATAGTGGGAACATATCATAATCATGTGATAGACCAATGTTACATTGGCTGAAACAGTGACCAGTTGTTCCCTGAACCTTCCGGTTGAAACGGTTGAGCAGGGATGGACCGAAGATTTGAAGAAAATGTATGAGGATATGAGTTTGGAGGATCCTTCAAAGAAAGAAGCGCTTAAAGAACTATTGGTGAAATATCAGAAAGCGTTTGCCGCACCGGGTGAACCACTCGGTAAGACCACGAAGGTATTACATACCATTGACATGGGAGAGGCGCTGCCCTTCAAGATCCCGTATCGGAGGCTACCCCTACCTAAGAAAAGGGTAGCGGAAGCCGAAATAGCTAAGATGTTGGAACGGAATGTAATAATTCCCTCTATCAGTCCTTGGAGTAGTCCGGTATGTATGGCAGTGGCGGATCCAGGATTCTCTAGAGGGGGGGCCAAGACCTGATCAAGTAGGTAATGCATGCCTCGAAGCACCGCAATCGAAGCGTAGCGATGAAACTAGGGGGGTTTGGGGGCATGCCCCCCCAAGAAAATTTTGTTGGTTTAGACTTGAAATGGTGCATTCTGGTGGATTCTAATTGAACACGTTAAGTCTCATGACCATATAATTTGAGGTAAATCCTCAAATCATTTTTCATGTTATAGATTATTGGTGGTTAGGGGACATGTATATCCTCCCCATTTTGGGGATCTCTACCAGGAAAATCTTGAATGGAACTTGTACTAAGATTGTGATGCCTTGAAATTTTGCCCCCAAGAAAATCTTGAAATTTAAGACAGGAAATGGTGCATTTTGATGCATTCTGGCACACCATTTTAATGCAGTATGTACTCTTCCACCCCAGCCCCCAAAGACTGCAAGGGTTGATATTTCACTTGTTCCCATTATGCCAAAATAGTCATATTGTCAGAAATTAAAATCTTTGGAAACAGATTAATAGTTACACTACCCCCATATAGCAAACATGAATTGCTTTTGGGCATAGGTATAGATCATTTATAGATGAGTGGTTTGTCTTCAGATGCAAGGTGGTTGTTGAAAGGTGAAAGTGGGGGAACTAGAATAATCTTACAAAGTTTTAAGGGAATCAATCAGTGAGAAGTAGGTATATATTTTTAAAAGTTATACTATAGTTGGAAAATCACACAAAACCAGACACTGTCAATTTGATAAATTGTTGGTATTTATTCAATAAATAAATCTTCATGCAGGTATAGTCAGATGTAGATTGGTTGGTTTTAAACACTCTGTATGATGATCTACGTTTCGACCAACTTCATTGGTCTTCATCAGGATGCTTACTCAGTAAAATTGGGTTAGGTATATCAACATTAGGATAAAATTTCTCTTTACTTCCTGGTTGTCATGGATATTGGTTGTCATGGATACATTCAATTGTCATTATGGGATGGCATCTGGGGCAGTGTAGGGCCCCCTCTTGTGGCGCTATACGGTACTAATTGTCCCAATTGTAAAATGTATGATTTTTACAAGCCGGTGGGAAATTAATTACTGCTGTATATTGAATTTGTATTGGATAGGCTATCAGTTCATAATATTAGGTTATATTTACTAATACACAATGCATTATGTAATTTTCTATTAATTAAATGCACTCACATTTGTGCAATATTACTGATATTTGGTGGGGAAAGTATTTGTTAATACTGGTACATGTGTACCGGTACTACGATGTTGCCTTTTAAAAGTTATGTCAAGTCAAGGTATTAATCTATTATATTGATACCTGTACCTGAGTAGCCACTGCTCTCAGAGCTATTAGAGAACAAAAATATCCCATGTAAGACATGCACAGTTGTCCTGTATTTGTTGTCCCTAGGTTAACCTACTTTGAAAGGATGGGTCTATCCGATTCTGCATAGACTATAGGAAACTAAATGGTTTAACGAAGAAAAATTCGTACCCATTGCCAAGGATTGATGAAACCATCAACTCCTTGGGAGGTAATAAATGGTTTTGTACCCTGGATACCCTGCAGTCCGGATACTGGCAAGTAGGAATGAAACCGGATGATATGGAAAAGACAGCCTTTTCGAGTCATGTAGGTTTGTTCCAGTATAATGTTATGCCTTTTGGCTTATGTAATGCTCCGGCAACCCTTGAAGCCATGATGGAGACACTCTTGAGCGATCTATTATGGAAAAGGTGCCTAGTTTACCTTGATGATGTTATAGTATTCTATAAAACTTTTGACGAATGCTTACACAACCTCAAGTTAGTTTTAGAGAGAATAATATCTAACGTTTAAAACTTAAACCAAAGAAATGTAATTTGTTTAAAACGTCCATAAATTATTTGGGCCGAATAATATCTGATGATGGAATAAAAGCTGATCCTGAGAAAATCCAGCCAGTAACGGACTGGGGTGTACCAAAAAATCCAAAGGAAGTAAGGTCATTTTTGGGATTCTGTTCATATTACAGAGACTTTATACCGAATTATTCTCAGGTAAGTTATCCCTTACAAATCTTAACGACATGGACCCCTGGAAGTAGAAAGGATAAGTTCCCTTGGGGAACCGAACAAGAACAAGCTTTCCAAAAATTAAAAGCCTTGTTCACGAGTACTCCAGTACTACAATATCCATCCGAGGATGGGCATTTTATACTGGATACGGATGCTAGCAATGAAAGTATTGGAGCAGCCCTTTCCCAAGTCCAGGGTGGAGTGGAGGTTCCGATTGCATTCGCTAGCAACACACTGAGTAAAACGCAGCGAAATTATTGCACTACTAAACGTGAATTATTAGCTGTCGTGGTGTATACCAAAAAGTTTAAACACTTCTTATGGGGAACCAACTTTACATTACATACGGATCATTCCTCCTTAAGATGGTTACTAAACTTCTGGGATGCCTAAGGAATGATAGGGAGATGGCTAGCCCATCTGTCAGAATTCGGACTAGAAAATAGCCAGATACAGCATCGTGCTGGAAATAAGCACGTGAATGCTGATGCCTTATCCCAAATACCAATGCGGCAATGTGACAATCCGAATTGTACTGATTGTGGGATCCATAGAGCAGTAGCAGCCTCGATTCAAATTCCTTTCGAAACACGTATTGGCAGTGTCCTGGATTGGTCCTTAGAAACCATAAGGAACTTCCAGGAAGCTGACTCGGTTACTGCTAGGCTCCTACAATTAGTACCAAAGGGTATATGTCCAGCTAGGCCTATAGCCTCGCTGGAGAATAGGGAAATTAGAAGATTTCTAGCCCAATGGACAGAGTTAGAGGTCAAGAGAGGAATACTGTACGGTTGGAAACCATGTAATAATGATGGAAAACAGATACAAATTGTCGTTCCATCTGCCATGCGTAGAGACATCATGTACTATTGTCACGAACACAGAACAAGTGGTCACTTCGGGAAGAAACGATCTCTAGCTCGTCTCTCCAAAAGATACTTCTGGCCTGGTATGTCGCAGGACTAACTCCGATGGGTAGCTAGTTGTCCGGATTGTTGTAAAAATAAACCCGGACACGGACCCGGTAAGTTGCCCTTATCCCAAGAGTTATTCGGGGTACGGTTCGCCCGGATAGGAGTTGATATTATTAGCGGATTAAATAAAACGCCGAATGATAATACATGCATGATGGTAGTGTGTGACTATTATACCAAGTATACTAAAGTCTTCCCACTACCAGATCATAAAGCCGTCACTTGTGCGGAAGCTTTTGTGAAGGGTTGGGTACTAACCTTTGGGGTGCCCCTAATGCTTCACAGTGATCAGGGAAGGGAATTCGAATCCAATCTCTGGCAGAGTATGTGCGAATACCTCGCCATCTGTAAAACAAGGACCAATCCGTATCGTCCACAAAGTGATGGACTAGTAGAAAGGTTCAATAGAACCCTTATACAAGTCCTAAAGTCACTCGTGAATGACAATATGGATGATTGGGATGAACAATGCGACTTTGTAACTCACGCTTACAATGGCACTGTTCATTCGAGTACTAACTGCCCCCCAAATTTGCTAGTATTTGGAGAAGATTTAATAATGCCAGCAGATTTGGTGTTTGGTGTTGTAGAAATGAATCCCGAATTACCTTGCCAGGTAGTTTTTGTGGAAGCCTTACGAGATAGGTTAAAAAAGCATATGAAATGGTTCGTCTAGAATTACATAAAAGTGCTCGCTGGCAAAAAGCCGGATACGATACGGGTTTAAAGGTAAGACACTTTAAACCCGGAGATTGTGTTCTACGATTACATGAACCCCTCAGACATGTCAAATTGGCATCCAACTGGGATGGTCCGTTTACGGTAAGTACTGTGATTACCCTGTCAACGAGTCCGTAAATGATGAATAAGGATGAATACAGACGAATCAGGAATCCAGTTTGATATCCACTTTATTCATAGGAGTCCACGAGGTAAAGATGGTGATACAGTATAAAGGTGCCCAACTGTGTCCAAGCCTAGCCCTTGAGCCAAGGGCCTTGGTCTCACGTGAGTGTGTGAGGTATGAAGTATGAAGGTGGAAAGATGAGTGAGCTGCTCCCTCTACAGGTATTTATAGTAGGAGCCGCTCACCCAGCTCATCCTAAAAATAGTATCAGGTGAGCTAAAAATAGTAACTGGGGAACTCCAGTGCAGGTATGTAGGAGGGATCCTAAACATAGCACTGGGGTTCATGGAGTTCAGTATGGTTCTAAATATAGCTGCTGGGAATTCCCGGTATGCTGTGAGCTGCTCATGATCAATGGGCATGTCCTCCAGCCGGAGGAGTTTGGTCTAAACATTGTCTGCTAGGAATTTCCAGCATGCAGCGAGCTGCTTGTGATTGACGGCGTATCCTCCAGTGGGAGGAGGCGGGGTCACTGAGTGCAGTTGACACCGCCAGCCTTTGGTCTTTGGTATGGTTTGGCTTGTGGGTAGACTCGGACACTGGGTTACATGGTAGAGTCAAGGTGAAAAATAAATATGATAAGTACAATATCTATAACGGTCTACTGACAAATCCCCACATTCCTACTCGATTCCACGCGAGGTTTTAAGGAGGAAGTTTGTGAGAAAAGGTCTACTGACGAATATCTTGTGTGTAACAATAGGTATTACATCTTATCATTTAAGTTAAAAATTTGTAGTATTAAGGGGCTATTAATGCTGATTTTTGGTTTAACATGAATAAATTATAAACAGTATAAAGAAAAACTGTGCCAAGAGGTGTTGTTGTAATTTTTGGCAAGGGGAAACATGGATAATTCAGGTTGTGGTAGGATACAAGAGCTGGATCATTTGTCTAGTTCTAAAGTCCACACAAAAATAAAGGAAAAAGCTATCCTAAAACATGCAGTTATTGGCTTTAAGGCAGACCTTGAGGTAGACAAGTTAATATTGAAGTCTGCTGCAGTACCGGTAGGCACTTAGTATTTAGGTCTTGAGCCAATATACAATAGAACATAATAAATAAAAACAGAGGTAAGGTAATTGATGACTGGCAAGGTCGATCAATCATTCCTTATAATACTGATAAGGCTTAGGGAGTCTGAAGGCTTTTTTTTGGTAATATGTTTAAGGAATTTTCTTAAAAAAAATTTTGGATTTTTGGTCTTGGTTGATTTATCCGTAAAGTGTCTGTTAATTTGTAGAAAGGTTTGTCTTAGTTAATGGAAAATTTAGCATGTTTAGCCTTCAGTCTACCTGGGGTTATCATTGGCTGAAAATGACAAGGTTGATACAAAAATAAATGGTGGCTCTGGCTGATATTTAGATTGGATCTCAGTTGATCCTGCAAAAATACTGGTTGCCAGCGCTTCCTTGTAAAATTTTTAGAAAAATATAAACTAGCTAAAACCCATAAATATTTGACATGGTTGGGTTTGAAATGGTACAGTGTGAAAAGAAAAAGAACCTTATGGCATCTTAAGATCACAAAAACCTGCTGCCTGGCTTGTGGTCTTCATAATGTTCTTGGAAAGGAAAATAAATGTAAAAATGCAGCGCGTTTTCATGGTTATGTATCATAGCCTTATGCAAACAAGAAAAACTGGCTTTAAAAATCAGTTGACTAGGCTGACTGAGTCAGTGTTCATAGTGTCCATGGGCGGTCGGTGAGTGAAGTGTGTCTCTACACTTTTAGTCCATAATTTTAAAGTTTCAAAAATAAATAAAAATAAATAGAGGATGGTTATTGAAATTATTTTCTTCTTCTATGGCGACCTTGGTTTACAAGACCTTTTGGTGGTGGGTCTTGGTGGTTAAAGACGTTTGGGTTGAGGGAGCGACCTAGTGAGGGTCTTCTCCTGGATTTGGATTTTTTGGTCTTGGGGACAAAGTTTACAATTTTGCTGAAATGCATTCTGCTAGGCTTGCCTGAGTCAGGCTGCAAATTCAGATCGGAACTGTATGCAGGGTCCATGTTTATTGGTTCTGCTGAGAGGGAGGTGCTAGAGTCACTATCCTGCTCAGATGAAGCTTGGTTTATTTTGGGTAGGGGTCTCCAGACCTGGGGCGAGCCAATTGTTTTAAAAGTTTCTGGTCTATTGTCTTTGTTGATGCTGCATGGGCAGCTGTAGCTGTACATTAGGTGTGGACATCCTGCTCCCTGGGTGGCAAATTTAGTGGGTGGCCCTATTGGAGAGCAGACTCGTGTGCTCCAATGGGGCAGGCCGGTTGGTATGGGCGTGCCTGGTCTGCTGCTGGAAACTCCTGCTGGCCTGTCAATGCGGTCTCCGCCTCCTCGATTAGGTCGTTGGCCTCTGTATTGAAAAAACAGAACAAGAGAAGGGGGGATTTTTAGTTGTAGGGTCGATCATAGTGCATGGATTACAAGGCGACCAACAAAAATACCAAATTGACAGGTAAGGCAGTGAATTAGGCAGTGCATATTGATGTACAGTGTTACTGGGCCGGTGCAGACTCATGGCCAAATGTGAGCGGGAAACTGGAATATCCAGGGTCCAGGTTAGTTCTGCTGCGCGGCACGGGTAGCGCCACTGTATGGGGATCTGTTCTTATTTAGTTCATGCGATGAACATTGGCTGGCGCCACTGAGCTGGCGTTTCTTCGGCGTTCGTGAAATGGTATGGGGAAATGGTATGGTGAATGGTGTAGACTTGCCATGACCTCATTGGGTCATTTGTAAGGGTTGTCTCAACTTTGGGTTAGGTGGTTTTGGGTCCTAGAAGTGGGTTTGGTGTGATGGAATTTTGAATTTTGGTGATGCGTTTTTCGAAAAATAAAGTCCAAAAATTAACTTTATGCTCCCGTTTTGGATCCTGATATAAAAAGGAGCGGAGGCTATTTTGGGATCAGAAAGCGGCTTGTGATTGACTTGAAAGGATTATCTATTGCTGATAAAAAGGAGATCCACGCAAAAGGGAACATGATTGTCCGTGCCAAGCTGGTCGTGATGCCAGGGGGCATGGTATACCTGGCCATCCTGTTGGTGGGACTCTTTGGGTGAGTACGGATGTGATAATCGGTTTAAATTTTGGTGGCGATGGTTAGTTGGGTGTGATGCCGGTGGTCTGACACTTGTGTATTGGTGTGATTTCAGGGTCGTCCTGTTATGGGTGCCGCTGGGTTTGGTGCCGGCTCAGTGCCATGGCATCCCCGGACCGTACGACAGGCCCTATGGAGGGGCCAGTGGGTCCTGTTTGGTGATCTGCTGATCAGGCTGGTACGTAGAATTGATTAATATGATTGCTAATGTTGATGTGTAAAGCCGAAATTGCAGGTCTGAATCTTTTGCTTTGAGTTTTGAATTTTGATCGTAATTCAAAGTTTCGATCGAATTGTAGGTTTTTACAGTGGGGTTTTTGGATCGTTTTGTAGAGGTAGACGCCGGAACGATCTTGTGGGTGTGTGTGGCGTCTGTACCTGAAGGAAGGAAAAGTGAGGATGGCTGAAAGAAAAACAGAAAAGGAAAAGGACTAGCTCCGGAAGGTGGCGGGCCTAATGCGAAGATGTGATTGAAATTGATTCTGTGATACCAAGAACTGTGATAATTTATACATGTTGCCGGGAGCCTGATTATGCCTGTGATTTGATCCAATAATACACTTGAAGTCCACCACCAGTTAGAAGTTATGTTGTTTATTCTGGGCTTCTAAATTGGCATGGGCAGGCTTTCAATTCTCATGCGGAGTGGTATTGTTAACTTGGGTCGAGAACAAGTCTAGTGATATTGCTAACACGTGCTTATGTTATTGTTTTGATGCAGATATTGAGTGCGGGTGTCCTGACTGACGTTAATGTTGTCATGCCAACGTGGGAAAAATGAAAGAGATCTGACGTTGGGGAGGCCGACGGCAGTGGTGAGACGCAGCGCCGGCGTTCTGACGCAGCGTTTTGGCGGAGAACCAGACGCGACGTCAGAAACAAGATGGCGACGTCTCATCGTGCAGTGGGCCTTCACAGTGAGTCGAAATAACTGTGTTATTGTGGGTCTAAACCGTGCTGTGGTACTGGAGATGTTGTAAAATGGTTTTAATTGAGGGTGGGGGTCGGATTTGGAGCTATTGAGGATGGGGATGATCCCTACATGAAGGTGTTAGATGGGGCTATCCAGTGGATTGGGTGACCGGGAGAGTCCATTACTAGGTTATATGGGGGGTGGCCAGCGGCTATTTGATCCCCACATGAGGATCAAAGGAGGTTTCTGAAGAAACTTACCGCGGGTTGATGTTGAGGGTGGTGTGAGCATCATCTCCTGTGGTTTGTACATATATTTGTCCTTCTTTGGTTGATGCCGGAGTGGGGTGTACTTTGTGAGCTCTGCCGGGGAGTCATGGCGATCAGCTGGCCAGGACTCACAGGGTAGCTGTATGGCGGGGTCAGTATCACTAGAGGCCAGTTGGAAGTCGGGTTGTCCTTCTGAAGAGATGACCACTGTCATGTGGTGGGCTCCTTTCAAGATCCTGTATAGTGGTATTCTCCATAGAAGCGGTACCGGAGGATAGCGCTGCAGCGGGATCTGTCGGACTTGTCCCCCGATTATCGTCTTGATGTCAGACTTCCAATGGAGATCCAAGTGTCTGCCCAGGGGTGCCGTAAGGCGAGCTGGGGAGACCTTAGGGGCTGTGATGGTGGGGGCCCAGAGATTTTGTCCATAGATCATCTTGCCAACGGTGAAGCCAAAGGTTTGACCGTTGGCATGAATCCTGGCCACAATTGAAGGCGTCCTGTGGCTGTCCTGCTTGCAGTATGGCCAGTTTCGCAGGCACCTTTTGGCGGTAATCCATGTGATGTATAGGAGGGTTGCCATTAAAATCCAGGTGAACATGCTCTGGTAGCGGTCAGGCGACTGTATATATTCCAAGTCTGTGTCTGGGGTTGTTGGTGGGGCTGGCCAGTCCTTGTTAGCCTGGCGTATCAGATCTTTGAAACGATCCCAACTTTCAGCATTAGCCATCTTGGGTGTTCGAGTTGCTGAGACTAGTGTGATGAAGCGCGCCAATTGATTGACACGAAGATGGTTCTTAAGGGTTAATGCGCAGCAAAGTAGTGCCAGGAGGGGTGATACCAAATGTATCCAGGGTGAGAACTGGAGGTGATATCCTAGATGCATCAGGGAGTTAGTGGATAGGAGGGCTGATTGGTCCTTAAGTCCCTGTGCGGCCTTTTTAAGGGTTAGGGTGTCTTGAAAGAGTGGTGCTATTTTTTGATTATGTAGGTGTTTTAATTTTTCAAAATTGGGCAGGTGAAGGGTCTGGGATGTGGTTGCCATGGTGATGCCGGAAACATTGGCTGGAGGTTGACCAAAATGTCGCCACAGTGGTAAGTTGAAATAGGCCTTTGATATGGGCTCCAGGGTGAAATTTTGGGTGCAAGATAAATCAGAATTGGTTAAAATCATGCCGGCATTTTTAATGGAGCACAGACATGGGACTGAGATGACTGAGTATGCGCTATTTTTAATTTTGACTTGGCCTGAATCTGTGCATTGGAGCATGGAAGTGGGATGGTCAGTTATTAATAGGAAAGTGCTGTGAGATAGGGGTTGGATAAGATTTGGTATGGGTGCTGCCATGTGTGCTTTAAAACTGCAGGTATGGTGCACCGCCTCTGGTAGGTCTAAAAATAGGGATAGAGTGCATGTGGGGTGTGTGGCCTACAACAGAGGTAGGGGTAGGTTACAGCTGATAAGGTGGCCGAGGTCACACATATCCAGGTCAGCTTGTGTAAACTGTATGTAGTGTGAGTGGGTCCTGGACATAGCCAAGTAGCCGGGAAGTGGCTCCACCTGGGTGTGACCTACTGACTTAGTGTCGGAGGTGTCGAAGGGCACGGGGAAGGTTTCTATTCTAAATATAGAAAAGGTGCTTCCCCCTCTGGTTATGGGTACTGGTATGGTTATTAACAGGCTCGAGTTATGGCTCCAGCGCACATGTACTCGGCGCTTATAATAATAACTTATGGGTAGGCCTTCTAAAATAATGCCGTGATGTGCCTCTTGCAGGAGGCTGGATAAATTGTTTAAACCTAAACTGAGGTCGTCGTGTGTGATGATGGATTGGGGTAGGGTGCCCTCAAGTAGATTATTAATGGTTAAGAGCAGATTTTCCAAGTCATTTTGGAGGTCAATTAAAGACTCTATTTGAGAATTTGCTGCTGTGAATAACATGGAATAGAAGGTGTCTTGTCTGGATTGGAGTTCTAATTTTAATAATATTGATGAGATGTTTGAATTTAAATGCTCTAATTTTCCAGAAATAAAAGATAGAGCATCATCAGTGTCGTTTTGGAATTTTGAGAAGATGTTGACAGAATTGTAATTAAATTCCGAAATATTTAACAAGAAATGGGTGGCTAATTCTACCACGTGCATTTTGGTGGCTAACTTTTTATCCAGGTCAGACATCTCTGAATTTAAAATATCAATTTCTGGTTGAGTCCCGAGGCCTATTGAAGCTCTTAAAATGTCACCAATGACTTGGCCTGGGGCATTTCTGGCTTGTCTGACGCTTGGAGGGGAAATTAATTTTGACAAGGTTTCTAGTGTTGTTTTTGACTTGGAGAATAGGCTCTGTATCATGTTATCTAGGGCATGGGCGGTGTGCTTAATGTATTGGGGTGCATCAGTGCCGATGAGTGGGCTGAGCAGTTCTGGCTGACTTAAGTTCTGGTCAAAGGTCAAGTTGAGGCTGAAGGTCAATGGATAGTCCATGTATTTGGCTAGTAATGTTTGGGGTAACTTGGTAAACAGTGCACCATAGTTGGGTCTGAAGATGGTGTTCAGATTGGTATCTGATGTTGAGGTGCAGCCGAGGAGCAGATGTAAGAATATACAGACTGCTAGGATGGCTGCTGCTCTAGAAAAATGAGAAAAATTGAGAAATTTTGAGGATTTTTGAAATTTGATGGTGGGGTTCACTTAAAAATAGCATTAGCTTAGTCACAAAATGGGATGTTAGTATGGTCAGGTATTTACAAAGGTCGGGGATTCTGTGGGTGGTGGGGTTGTTGTTATATGAATGGATTTATGTAGATGGACTGGTGCCTGTTGTCACCGTCAGGGGCGGTACACGTGCTTGAGCATGAAATCTGTTTATCTCGAAAACAGCAAACTGGAATAGCAGGCTGGCTGTATTCCTTATGGCCAGTTCGCGTCCAATTCTGGAGTATTGGCGGGGTAAGTCCCTGAGGGGCTGTTCTGACGCTAGAAGCGTGCGAGCACATAAAAGTGCTATGTATGATGCAGATCTATGGTTAAACCTGCCCCATGGAGGCCGGCGGGTATTATCCCCAGCTACAGCGACCATGAAGGCTTTTATGGTTGCTGCTATGGAGTGATTGCTCAAGTCCAGCTCCTGTCTTAGCACAGGGCTGCTGAGGTAATGTTTAATATCTTCCTGGGCGAGGAAGGTGATGAGGTGTTGCTGTTCCATGATTATGCTCCTAATTTCAAAAGGATCCATGAGATCACTCCTGATCCCATGTGGTCCAAGGAGGCTGTGTATGGTCCATGTAGCATTTGGGCCGTGCTTATTTGCCGGTGGGTCCAGGCTGTAAGTCATAAAGGAAAAAGGTCTAAGTGGGCTGTGAATGGGGGAGAGGTAAAGGTGGGGAATTTGCTTGGCTGAAGAGGTTTAGTAAATTGGATTATCAATGTTAAAAATTATAGGATAGTGGAGAAGTTCTTCCACATTTTACACACACTTAAGGCTCACACCGCCATTGGTTAATAGGGGTACCTGGGCACCATGATAAATAAAATTATCATGTACAATGCTAGAACGACTGTTAAATAAATCCTAAATGCTAAAATAGACCCATAAGATAATCCTACCTGGGCTGGTTGCATGATGGGTCTGCCATGGTCCCTTCCCAGACACTTGTTGCCGTGCTTAAGGTGTGGTGGTATTGGTTGTAGGTTGTGTTATGATCAGATGTGGGTGGGCAAGTGCTTATAAACCTGAGACTGAGTTTGGCTACTTCCCAGTCCAAGATCTCCCAAGTTGGTATGTCTTGCCCTGAAAAGGGGCGTAGGCCAAATATTATTGGTGGATGCAAGGGGGGGGTCGACGGCCCCTTATGTAAATTAGGGTTATCCTGGCCTGGATTGGTTGGTGGTGAGGTATTGTCTAAAGATAGAATATTGGGAAGCTTGGCGGGGGTATTTATCCCTAGCCAAGGTGGTATGGTTTCTATGGCGACCCTGTGGTTTTTAAAGACCTTGAGGGCGGCGCGTTATTGATTTGTATATGTGCCACCACAGCACTTAAGGGTTGGCGGAGACAGTGGTGTAAACATGGGTTGTGGGTGTCAGAGGTCCATCTTCCTACAATAGGTTTATCATTGGAAATAGTGGTCTTGAAGTGGTAACAAGCCATCGCATGTGTGTTTTGAAGTTTATACACAAACCGAGGATACAGCGCTGCCTTGAGCGGTCGGTATGTGGCGTGGGTAACCTAACCTAATTATTTGATAATCCATTTGCCAGTGTTTGGCGTTCCACTTAGGATGGGTAGGTGGTTGTATATACAGTTAATCAAGGCGGTGTTGATTTTGGATGCATAGGAATTTTTATGGTTGTTAGTATAAATAGGTTGGGCGTTAGGCTGTGACTGTTGCTGTCAGTGTGTTTAAGTGGTTGGTATATTAATGGTTGATTAATTTTGTTGGGGCGCGTGGCGCCTGTGGGGATTAAAGGAGGGTTGTTTATATGGATGCTTGGTGTTTGACACAGCGTCTTGTGATCTATAATGGACGCTTAGGAATTTTTCTTGATTTTCTGGAGGGCATGGGGCTGAAGGAGATTGTTCCCTTTTTGGCTGGCCTTCCTCTCTTTTTCTTTATTTTGGGAGTGGTGAGACTCACATTGGAGGGGTCGTCCTGGTCGGGGTCGTGAAGTGAGCTTGTGGGTCCTGATTGTAGCCTTTTTATGATGGCTTTGGCGCTAGCTCTTGTGATTGGTCTCCTTAGCCTTGATACATGTACTGATTTCTTCAGTATTTTTCCATCTTGTAGCCTTTTTAGAATAGCTGTAACTGGTGAAGTCATCTTCATTATGATGTAGGGGCCTGAGTATGTGGGTTGCAACTTTTTTGATGTGCATTTGACCAGTAGGGTGGGTATATGTAAATATACCAATTAGCCTGTGTTATATGAGCTGAGTTCTGCTGAAGTGTCATGTCTGGCTTTCATCTTTTTGTGAGCAGAGATCATGTTTTCTGCAGCTTTCATTTGAATATCATCCCTAAACTGTAGTAGGCTGGTCATAATTTTCTCCTTGGTGCTTGAGTCTTTTTCAGCTTTAATCAAGGACAAAGCTGCTTCAGTTGGTAGGTGTGTCTGCTTGCCAAAGACTAACAAATTTGGTGAGTAGCCTAAGGCGCTGCTTATAGTATTATTAATACTGAAGACTACAGCTTGTAGGAAGGTTGACCAATGCTTCTGTGATTTTGATACAAAAGCTCTGAGGGATGATTCAATGGTTTGATGTTGGCGCTCACAGAGACCTTGAGACCTAGACCAATGTGCACTTCCTGTCACATGTTTAATGCCGAACTTTTCACAAAAATATTTGAATAATTTTGAGACGTATTGCTGGGCATTATCTGTGTTCAGTACTGAGGGAGTGCCATGGATACATATGACTCTTTGGAAGAAACCAAGTGCCACAATTGCGGCAGTATTTTCTTCACTTGTCCAGGCAGTTATGTGCCTAGTGGCATGGTCGGTCACCACATGTATGTAGTGAGAGCCATCAGTGGCCTTGGAAAAAGGGCCTATTGTGTCCATGGTGACATGAGAGTATGCTGTAAGCACTGGGTCACGTAACTTCATTGGAGTTTTCAGGTTTTTGGGTCTCTTTTTGGTGGTCAGGCATGTGTGGCAAGTACCGCAGAAGTCAAAAACTTCTTTAAACATTGATCTCCAGTAATACCTAGCTCTTATGGCTGTATAGGTTTTAACTGCACCTAGGTGACCACCTAGGGGAGAGCAATGGGTTGCCTCCACTAAAAATTCTGTCCATTTTTCTGGAATTACAATTTGCAGTGTGGGCTCTAAGGTCTTACCCAAATTGGTATCAGTAATTCTAAAGAGGACTTCATCCAGCAAGATGAATTGGTCGTGGTTACGTAGTATTTGATTCATTAATCCTGAGTCGTGTGGCAGGCTACCTTTTTCAATGTAGTTTGCCATGGAGGATGCAAAAAGGTCTTCTTTTTGGCTTTTAATCAGTGTTTCTCTAGAAGGTGTCAGGGATTGGTGTTTACAGATTTCCTGAATTGCCCTTTCAGCTAGAGGTAGCACACGGCGGGAGAGCTTAGCTCTCTTGGCGTTTGCAGCTTTGATGGAGACCCTAGGTGACCTAGATTTGGCGGGCCTGCCTCTGGGGAGAGGACTGCTGCACTTAGGCTTGAGTGGGCGGGTCTTTTTACTGGGCGCTGATTGGCTGGCTGCTGGAGGTGTGTCGTCCTGGGACTGGGACTGTGCTCGAGTGAGTACACACAGGTCAGGATTCACACCCTGCTGCCTTTCTGGGGTGCCTTTTCTTGCTATGACGCCTTTTGGTGGTTTGTTTGTGCTTCCCCAAATTTTGCCTCCTTTTAATATTGATCTAGGAGGTCCCAAACAGATGGGATTATTGGGAATTGGGTCATCTGATCTGAAAACCTTTGTCATGGATATATCTGAAAATTGTACCTTCTTTGGTGGGAGGATAATTCTTCCTTGTGATCTAATTGGTATTGGATCATCAGAGCCAGGGGGATATTTTCTTCTGGACAGGCAATCTGCCACTAGATTAGCTCTGCCTTGTAGGTATTTCACTTCAAAGTCATAGGACATAACAGTATCTACCCATCTTGCCAATCTACCATTGGTGATATTTTCCTTTTTGTTGAAGAGGGAGACTAGGGCTGTGTGATCTGAATATACTTTGAAGTGAGTGCCATCTACATAATGGTGGAACTTTTTGACAGCGAAGATTATCCCAAGTAACTCTTTGTCAGTTATTCCATATCTGGTTTCCTGAGGTGTTAGACCTCTCCCAGAGAATTCAATGGGTCTATAAAAACCATGTTCATCTACCTGTGTAATGACTGCTCCTAAGCTGAAATTGCTGGAGTCTGTGAAGATGATGAAAGGGTTTGTTATAGTCTGGGAATTTTAGGATTGCCTCAGTGCAAATTGATGCTTTGATTTTTTCAAAGGCTGTTTGGCATTGAGTGGTCCATTTGAAGGTACCCTTTGTAGCTTCATATAAGGGCTTCATTATATGGGCAAAGCCTCTAATGAATCTCTTATAAAATTGTGCCATTCCATTGAAACACCTAAGGTCGTGGATGTTTTTAGGTGCTGGGAAGGTTTTAACCGGTGAGTTTTGTCTGGGGAAGGTGAGATGCCATGTCGATCTAAGGTAAAACCTAAGAATTCCATTTTGGTGGTGCCAAATTCACATTTTTCTGATTTAATTTGATGTTTCCTTTGATGAAAAGTTTTAGCACTTCATCTAGGTCTTGCAGGTGTCTTTCCCATGTGGGGCTGTATATGGCCACGTCATCCACATAGGCTACTGCATTTCTGTATTTGCACTTCATGAGCAATTGTTCCATTACATTCATGAATGACAAACCAGAAGTTTTTTTTAAACCCATGGGTAATACTTTGGCCATGTACCTTGTGCCATTGGCGGAGAAGGTTGTCAAAGGCCTTGATTCTTTAGCTAGGGGAATCTGATGGTAGGCGCTGTATACATCCAATTTGGAAAAATAACTAGCACCTGTTCTGCCAACTTGTTGCATGAGGTCGTCTGCTCTGGGGAAGGAGTAGGAAAAAGATTTTAGGTTTTGGTTAACCCATCTATAATCCACGACTATTCTCCATCCTGAGGCTACAGACCTGTCTCCCTGGGGTTTGGGTACTAAGAAGGCTGGGGAGTTCCACTCACAGGGCTTGGTGCATTCTTCAATGACACCTTGCTGTAAGTGTTTATCTAACAGCTCTCTTTGGAAAATCTCTTTCTTGGGTGACATTCTATAGGATGGTCTGTTGCAGGGTTTGAAATCAGGGATTAATTCTAGTTTGACTTCATTTTCAACATTTAATCCTATAGCACTCTCAATTAATACAAAGGCCTCCCTATTTGATTCAACAATGTTTTTGATTTGTTGTTTTTGGGCCTCAGTGAGCTTGTCACATATTGTATATTTTAGAGGGTCGTCCCTTTTGGGTAGCTGATCGAGAGGATCATCTCCACAATTGATGGGGAGCATGTCTTTGTCAGAGATTATGCTGTTGAGGGAGTGTTGGCTGTTCAGTTTTCCAATGGGAATAGCTTTGTTTAGGTTGTTAAGTGCAAAAATGCCTAGGTTCATGTGCTTTTTGATGTTGATGGAAAAATCATTTGGGTTGGCCACTGTTACCAGTATGATTTTTCTTGTTGACCTTGGTTCAACAAGGGCGTGTTTGATTAGTACCGGTAATGTCGTGTCAACATTTTCTGTGATGCCTGTTTTACCTATCAAGGAATCAGGTCCTATGACGATTGCATTGAATGTGGATTCAGAATTTGGTGGCATGGTTAGACCTTTGGCTGCCCTTATGAAGTGTGGTGAAGGAGATTTGGTTCCAAAGGAAATTTTGGCCCTATATTTGGTCATAAAGTTTACGCCAAGAATTATGGGGTGGTTTAGCTTTGGGACAACATGTAGTCTTGTTTTAAACTCTGTGTTATCGATTAGAAAGGTTATGGTGATGGAATTGTTGACCTGAACTGAGGATTTATCAGCTAGTAGGATAACCATGCGAGATCTCCTACCATGTCTGAAATTGGGGGTTTATATGATTTTATCTGCCATTTTCTGGCTGATAAAGGAAAGGGAGGCTCCAGAGTCTACAAGGGCTCTGTAAGAACTGCCATTGATATCAACATTAACTGCGCCTTTAGTCAATTCAGTATTAATGTAAGAGGTCTTACCTTGCTGCCCATACTTACTGGTCTCGACTTTCAACTGGAGGGTGGAAATTCTCTTGTTCTGGTTTTCATAGAGGTCCTCACTGTCTGATGAGGAGTCTTCATCACAATTCACAGGGTGGGGGTCGTGGTTCTGTTGTTCTGCTGAATTTAATTCTGCTCCATCATTCATGTGTGAAATATGGCATGTGGGGGACGTTCCAATTTTGTTGTCCAAAGTGGGGGCAGGGCCGTAAGATGCGTGGAGGCCCTCCCCTGGGTCCTATTCAATATTGTCATTGTAGTGTTCTCCTTGTCCAGAATCAGGAGGTTGGTTGTCAGGATGGTTGTCTCCTATCTTTTTGTTGTCATTTCTGCCTGGTGTTGGGTCCCTAGATTTCTTTTGTTGCTGGGTCCAATCATCAGGGATCGGGAAATCTGCAGGGACTAGTAGTTTCTGGAAGGACACCTGGCGGGTGTTGGTGGGGGTGGAGGCAACAGGGATGAAGACAAAATTATTTCTTGTGTCGCTGGATTTGGACCTGCTTTTGTTGCCTTCCTGAGATTTGCTCCTGCCTGGTGACTGATATCTATTCTTGGAGCCTGATCTGTTGTTTGAGCCGGATCTGGAGTTGTTATAACCTTGCTGATTTTGGTTGTATCCTGACTTAGATTTATCATCATACTGCTTGTTGTTGCCGTTTCCAGGGGGCTTGTTGTTATAACTGTTGTTATTGTACTGGTCCTTCCTGGATCTGTTATTGTTGTTGTTGTTGTTATTGTAGCTGTTGTTCTTCTGCCCATTGTAGTTATTGTAGTTCATGGCACACAAGTCTGAAGATTGGGTTGAGGCATGGGCTGCTTTGGCTGCTTCTATGACCAATTCTTGTCTTATGGGGGTATTCCACCGAAACCGATTCTTGGCCGATAGTCCATCTCCGATGCATTTCCGATGCATCGGCGACAGAAATAGAGAATCGGAGATAATCGGACCCTTATCGGGTGGAAATCGGGTATCATCGGCCAAGAATCGGGTCCAGTGGAAGAGGTCGTGAAAAAAATCGGAGACCATCGGAATCACGTCGGGAACGCATCGGGAATGATCGCCGACGGTTTCACTTTGGACCCGATTTTTTCTGTTCAGACAGAAAAAATCGGCCAGGAATCGTTTCTATTTTTTGTCGGCCCGGCAATTTTAGTTTCCGGGGAAGGCGGTAGGGGGGCGTACGCGTCGCCGATCACATGGAAATCACGTGACCTGCACTTCGTCCGTACTAGAGGAAAACATCCAAGATGGCTCCACGGCGTGCAACTAAGCGCAAGACGCAAAGAAAACCAGTAAATACAACAAATGACGAGGGGAATGAGGGCCAACAGCCTGAGGATACCTCGAGGAAGGGACAGGGAACACGTTTCACGGCAAGAGGTAGGCCTAGGCTTGAAATAACAAAGGAAGATGAAGAATCTGCTCGACGTCTTCTCGACCGTACTACCGGTAGTAAATCTGGAGCAGTGGAGGAGTACAATGAAGACGACGACAATGACGAGCCCCAAGACCTAAGTTGCACACCTTCCTCCCGTTCCAGGGGAGGCTATTCTGACTCCAAAGGTCCCTACTCACGGCTAGGTATGGGTGGCAGCCGCCTGACCAAGAGAAAACTCATCCCCGATTACGATGAAAACAATGAAGATGAAGAGGAAGAAGGCAGTCCTCGTCCTGCCAAGTCTTTTAAGAGCCCCCCTACCTCTGCAGGTACAGAAATCATTATTGATCACGACGAGGATGATCCCTGGTATATGGACCCCGATTATGATTCACAGGAATTTTCTTTGGACAATGAAGACGAAGAAGAAGAAGAAGACGATCCCCTCCCTACCATAAAGCCACCCAAAAAGAAAAGACCTGTAGCCCCCACAAACTTTGACATGACTAAAAGAAACCAGGAGGAGGCCAAGGTCACCAAGGTCACTCCTAAGAAGACTGTTAGTGAGGTTAAAAAGAGCCAGGTTACTCCTAAAAAAACTATAGGTCAGTTAAAGTCCAGACCAGATGCCCCTGGAAGTGGCCGACAGTACTTCAAAGACAATGCGGTGTTGGAAAGGTTGTGTGAGCTATGGGAGGCTGTTCCATACCTGTATGACAAAAATCACAAGCTGTATAAGGACCCGACAGCAAGGTGGGCCGCCTTAGGAAAAATTGGCGACGACTTAGGGATACCAGGTAATTTATTCAAGATTTTCAAGAAAATATATTTTATCCTAGACCCACATATTTCAAATCGTCCTAGACAACAGAAAAAATCCAAGATAAAAAAGAGAGAAATAATTCTGATTATTATTAAAAACAGCTTTCTTTCATTTCTACTTGCTCTTGTGTTTAAAACAAATCTGAATTACTATGAAAATTAAAAAAAATTCTATTTTTTTCAGCCTTCTTTGTGAACACAAGGATGAATTCGCTGAGGACAGACTATCAAAAAATAGTCTCAGGCAAGGTCAAGTCGGGCTCTTCTGCAGCAGACGGGAAGCTCCCATACAAGAAGGAGTTAATTAAGCGGCTTTGCTTCTTCTTGGATCCGTATTGCAAGAAGGAAGCAAGCATAACTAACTACAGGAAGGTAAGTTCTCCCCTTTCTTGATTTTTAACAGGCCAATGATGCTCGCAATGGATTAAAAATCCCAAATAAAATAATCCCCAACAAAAAATTATCTGAAATAAAATAATCCCCAAAAAAAAAATCCCAAATAAAATAATCACAAACAAAATACCCCAATATAAAATTTGATTATCTATTTGCCTGCTACCTTGATCAATTAATCAATCAACGACAATTATAAAGTAATGCATCTTGGATAATTTTTGCTTGCTATTACCCTGATTAATAGACTACCAGGCTATCTTCTCTGCTCATTTACTTTTCCCCCTTTCTTGTTTTTTCAAGCAAACCCAGGTAGAGGAGGAATCACCAGAACAGGAGGTCGACAACGAGGACCAGGACAAGGGCCGTAGTGAGGAGGAAAACTTGGAGCCTGATGAAGGAGGGTTGGAGGAAGCTCATGTAATCCCAGATGAATACGAAGAAGAAGCTGTTTCATCCAGGACGCGTAGTTCTCCCAACAAACAGAACATTGGTAAATCTAAGACCCCCCCCTCTTCTGGCAAGGGCAAAGGTTCAGGTAAAAGCTCTTCCAAAAAGCCAACTCCTGAGGCTACCACTAAACCCCCCCCAGAAGGGCTGGCAGCACAGGCAGTTCGACGGTACAGCGACCCTCCTCCTCTGAAGGTAGGAGGACATACAGGACAGATTACCTGGCTGACAAAGATAAATTCTATACGAATAATGAGGAGGTTTCCACTGAATATTTCAGGAACAAGGAGCCTCAGCATCTCCGAGAGAAAAAAAACAAGACTGTCGCCGAGGTCCTTGAAAATCGAGAGCAATATTTTGAGAAGTGCACCAACTCTGTGGTAGAGCTGACCCAGCTTGCTGCAGCACGCCATGCTCAGCCCCCTCCACCTCCTCCTGTGGCAGAACCTGAGACGGAGGACTCCCACTGGAGTAAGATGATCTTGTTCCAGTGTCAGAGAATGAACCAGAGAGTACGAGAAAAGTTTAAGCTACACGTGCACAGCTTGGCTTTAGACGCTGTGAATGGGGACTGGGTCCCATAAAAGACATAAAAAACTGTTTTGCTCGCGACGAATTATCCCAGATTTGTAGTTAAAAGTTATATATCCCAGACATTTTTTATATAGGATCCGAGCGATGATCTCAACCAATATTCTTACTGTTAGTGCACTTGACTCAAAAGACTTGAGGATTGCTATATGTTCTGTTCTAGTGCATAAAAAAACAATATGAGACAACAATTTTTCAGGATCGCAGAGATTGAGGGAAGTGTATGATAATATTTGTTGTTGCTATTGTTGTTGCTGTCGCTGTTATTATCTATCAAGGACTGAAGACAAGGCTTGTATAATCCTGCTTTGTACTTTCTTGTAGTAGGCGATTACCTCATGCAAAAGGAAAATATTTTTTTTTATTTCAAGGAGAAGTAAAAAGCCTTCTGGTTATCATGGAAACAGACTAGACGACTTTATTTCTAGTTTACTACATGGTTTTATATCAAGTTAAAAGTTGCTTCGTCTGAAAGAGATCATAAAAGTTAAAAGTTCATCCACTGTTGTGTGTTCAATAAAAAGAGGTTTCTACTTTTATAATTAATTCTTCCCTTCAATGACTTTGAAAACATTTATAATCTCCATATATATATAACAGAAACAATACATGTCGCTCATAAACCCAAAAGTCCTCTTCCCAGATTTGTTTGTCCCCAATAAAATTATCTTGGACATTTTTTGTCAGAGATTATTAGTCATCCTCCTCTTCCTCAACTTCTGCTACAGCCTCCATCCGCCTTTTGCGCATGTACTTGTCTTGCCATGGTACCTTACCGTGCCTGGAGTTGAACCAGCGGCACAGGCTTTCCCGCATGGCTTTCGCACTCTGAGGCATGTTCCTCCCATGATGAGACCTGTCAAGGCCATCCAGGCCATGATCTTCATCCCGCCACTGTCCAGGATGGACCTCGAGCTCTGGCCCTTCATAGTCGACGGATCCTGCTGGGATGTACTCTGATGGTGCTCGAGTGCGAAGGAAGTTGTGCAGGGAAACTGCTGCCATGGTTACCATTTTAACTCCCTTCGGTTCCATGTCCTGTGTACGCAGGAAGAGGCGGAATCTGGTAGCAAAAATTCCGAAAGCATTCTCAGACATGAGACGGCCCCGAGATACTCTGTAGTTGTACACTATCTGCTCATCTCCCTGGTCTTTTACCGCATACGGCTTCATGAGATTGGTTGCTAGTGAGAACGCATCATCCCCTACCATGAAGTAAGGTAGCAAGTCCCGCATGCCATTTATCTTAGACGCTGGTGGTATGTTGAGAGGGTTCGTTGGGTCATTAAGGTCAGCGTAGAGGGGCCCTTCCTTCCATATGCGGGAATCACCTGCCTTGCCTTCTGACCCTATGTCTACATATATGAACCGGTAGTAGGCGTCTACGACAGCCATTAACACTACACTAAAATACTTCTTGTAATTGTAGAAGGTGGTTCCACTCTTCCGGGGTTGGCGAATACGAATGTGCTTCCCGTCCACTGCCCCGATCATGTGAGGGACTTGCCACTCCTTCCAAAATCCATCTGCGATTTCCTTCCATTCCACTTCGGTTTGTGGGACCTGGAGGGAGGAAAGGAAAGCATATAATAATTGATGTAAATTATTTAATATATGTTTCTTGTATATATCCCAGATTTTTTTGTAGCAGAAAAGACCTTCGGCTAGGTGAAATCCAAGATTTTATATTTGAAACACTTTATAAATAGAAAAGAAAACAAAGAAACAAACCTTCAAGAAATCTTTAAGTACGGCAGTCAGGGCAATGCAGGTGTCTCTTATTATAGGGTAGACTGTTGACCCCCCCACTAAATGACCGTGGTGTAGAGTTTGACTGCTGTCTCCTACAAAATAAAAAGGAAATTAAGTCAGGTGTCTCAGATAGTTGAAATCCCAATAAAAAATACGCTATATTTAAAACACACATTTTATCATTGATATTCTACCTTTGTAAATTTCACGGGATACTTTTTATATATCATACATTTTATAGAAAATAAAACAAAAGCTCACCTAAAGCCAAATACCGTAGGGTTATGTCTAGGCGTTCCTCTGGCTTAATAGACTCTCTGAAGTTTGTGTCACGCCTGTATATCAGGGGGTAGACCTTGCTCAGGAGCTCTTTGTATTCTCCAGGGCCCATCCTCAGAGTGTGGCGAAACTCATTCACCTCGTCCATCTGAAATTATTTTATAATATTTTTATCTCTGATAAATTTTATCTTGGACAAATAAGGACTCACATCTGTTTTTTTATGACCACGAGCTGCTCTTCTCCTCTTGATCTCTTTAAAATAAGTGAAAATACCACCACCCCATAGAGCTCTACTCCTGTCAGGGGAACATGAAGCCACAGACCGGTACCCCTTGACTCCTACCCCCCAAGTAAACAAAGAAGACAGAGTAGTACTTACTTCCAGTAGGTCCCTGTGCAGTTTAGTGAAGGTGTTTCGCTGCAGATTGTCTGTCCGGTCCTTCAAGTATGGAGCCACGTGGTACTTGTGCTTCCTCTTCTTGCCCTGAAGTATGTCAGCATCTTCCTCATCCAGTTTCATGAGCATTAAAGTGGCGTGAGCGACCACGAGCACATCTGTGGGCTCCATCTTGGATTTGCTCAGTATGTAGGTCATATGGTTGATACTAGGTCATCGCCGATGAAGAGGCCTCTGGTGGAAGAGGGTGGAACCATCCGCGATGACTGTCGGCGATGACAATCCGACAATTTTGTCCTCGGTGGAAGAGTGAATTTTTTGGTGATTTTGAGACCTGATTTCACTGTCCCCGATAAAATTTGACTATCGGGCCGACAAAATTGTCGGCCCGACAGGCGCCCGACGACCGTCGCCGATAGCAAAAACCCACTATCGGGCCGACAATTCTGCCGGTTTTGGTGGAATACCCCCATTAATGCTGCTGTCTCGGCTTCCCTAATGCTTTTGGGGCTGTCTGAGAGTACAACATTTTTTATTTCATCCTTGAGGCCATTTATAAGGTAGTCCACTTGTACAGACTCATCCAGGTTGCTGTTGGATAGCAATAAGGTCATATCTGCTATATATTCCTCTACAGTCTCTTTGGGTTGCTGTTTTCTGTTCCTGTATCCTTTGATTATTGTGGCAGGGTCAGGCTGGTTGAATCTGCTGAGAAAGGCGGTATAGACTGCCTCAGTGTCATACATGATTGGTTTGTCAAAGATGTTTGTGAAAAACCATTGTGCTGCTCTGCCCTTTATAAAGGTGTACATACAGGATGCATGCATTGTCGGGCTGCGGGGGTATGCATTTCTTATATAGAATTTGAATTCTGCCAGAAATCTGGCTGCAGACCTGTAGGGTGAGGGCTTGTCAAAGGGTTCTGGCTTGTTGAAACAGCTTAATTGAGCAGATGTGAGTCGCTCAGGTTCAAAACTCCTATATCCAGTGGGGGCGGAGAAATTTGATTGTCCTAGATTTGGTATCATTGGTGTGGATTGAGCTGCAGGGTGGTGGGCAGCTGCTTGGGCAGGTGGTGTGTTTGTAAACAAACCATACATTGGTATAGGGTTGTTGTAGGGCGTGTGTGCCTGGTGGGGTGTGTATACATGGTTGTAAACACTGCCTGAAAATGATGTGGCGGCTACCGGTGATGGACGAGTGTTAGGGGGCGCCATCTAGTGGGTTGTGGCCGAACTGCCAAAACCTGCATGTGTCGCGCCTTGCTGGGTGGGCGTGGCACCTGTGGTTCGGGCTGTATTTCGGAAAAGGCTTGGCGGGCTGAGCCTGTACCCTACCGGTAATGATGTCGGCGTCCTGGTAGAGGTGCTCATAACCTGTGAAGGTTGGCCTGAGGGGGGTAGCCTAGTGTTGGTGGGTGAGAAATGGCTGTTTGGGCCTTGGTTGGTAGGTGTTCTTGTCCTATCAATAGCCCTGAATATTTCAGTTCTCATTCCATCAATGTTCTTGTTGATTCTGTCAGACAGATTGGCTGACGCTATTTCAGACCTTCTCAGGACATCAGCATTGTCCTGAGCTGCTCTTCTCTGTATGTGGCCAATGTCATTTTCCAGGTGTGACTTCCAGGTGTCCATGTCATTCAATCTGTCATTTATTCTTGACAGTTGGCGGGAGGAGTCGTCTCCAATCCTTTTTATTTCAGCAGACAATAAGTTCATTTGTCCTGTTAACAGGTTGGAGAGGGAGTCATTGACTGCCTGGGTGCATTCTCTGACTATGTTCCTCGTCATGTCATCCTGGTTGTACTCTGGGGGTGGGGCTGCAGTGGCCATGTTTTGATAGGCAGATGCTCTGTGCAGGTGGGGGAAGGTTATTTCTGTGTCTTCTTCAAAGGAGGATTCTGTTTGTAGGTGGGCAGGGAAATGGCTGCTTCTGTGTAGGATGGGAGTAGTGGACACGAGGTCGCCTCTTCTAGCTGCAGAGTCCACGCTTCTTTGAAGTCTGTAAAATACAGGTGTATTTGGCCTTTGAGGGGAGGATGATTGTACCCTTCTCCTGGGTCTATTGGTGGGGTATAGCCTCTCCAAGGATCTGGCTCTTGGTGGTGTGCTCAGGGATGAATTCGGTGCTGGAGGTGTCGCCTTGTCTTCCTCAGAGGTAGAGTAGGAGTAATAAGGCCTAGGGTTGCCTCCAGGTGGGTTGCTATCAGGCTGTGGGTTCTGGTGCGGCCTTAGTAAATTGGTGAGATTGGAGCTGTCTTGCCACTGCTCTTCTAAAATACGGTTTATCCTGTCTAGAAAAACAGAGGGACTCTCACCACACTGGTAGCTTGGTGTAGCGCCGGTTGGTATCTGCTGTGCACGCCCTGTGTTGAGTCTGTTCTCTCTCCACCTGTGAATTGCTGAGTCTAGCCTGCTCCTCCAGTAATTGTCTGCTACTGATGGGTGGGCTTGGATATCTGGTACGGTGAGGTTGTCCCAACTTAGGTCAGGTGTACACTGTGGGTCAGAATCACTGCTGGATGAGGGTGACTGTCCAGCAGCTTCCAGGGCTTCCTGCAGGCTTTTGGATCTTTCCTCTAGATGGCTATCTAGGTGGAGGTAACCAGGTGATTGATTTTCAGGCGTGCTGTATGTGGTGCTTTGAAGACCACCTAATCTTAGGGGTGGTGATTCTGAGGGTGAATAACCAGGTAAGGTGAGGTTTAAACCTGGTGGTGGGGCTCCTGCTGGTGTACTGGTAGGTGCACCTGTGTTGGTGTCCACTATGGTGGACGAAAAATGTAAGGTGTTTGAACTCACAGGTGTTTGTTTATGTGTGCGTCTATGGGCTGGCAGCACTGGGTCCAGCTGGAGCGCGTCTGGCGAGGAGTCTATCGGGGCGGTGTACTGTGTACTGGTGGCTTCTTGCTGATCTCTGTCTTGAGATGTAGGGATACGTTGTGGGGCTGGCTCCTTTGGTAGGGTCTCACTGTTTTCCATGGCTCATGAGAGGTGGTAACTTGTGGGATGATACGTGAGGGTTCTCCACCATTGTCAACGAGTCCGTAAATGATGAATAAGGATGAATACAGACGAATCAGGAATCCAGTTTGATATCCACTTTATTCATAGGAGTCCACGAGGTAAAGATGGTGATACAGTATAAAGGTGCCCAACAGTGTCCAAGCCTAGCCCTTGAGCCAAGGGCCTTGGTCTCACGTGAGTGTGTGAGGTATGAAGTATGAAGGTGGAAAGATGAGTGAGCTGCTCCCTCTACAGGTATTTATAGTAGGAGCCGCTCACCCAGCTCATCCTAAAAATAGTATCAGGTGAGCTAAAAATAGTAACTGGGGAACTCCAGTGCAGGTATGTAGGAGGGATCCTAAACATAGCACTGGGGTTCACGGAGTTCAGTATGGTTCTAAATATAGCTGCTGGGAATTCCCGGTATGCTGTGAGCTGCTCATGATCAATGGGCATGTCCTCCAGCCGGAGGAGTTTGGTCTAAACATTGTCTGCTAGGAATTTCCAGCATGCAGCGAGCTGCTTGTGATTGACGGCGTATCCTCCAGTGGGAGGAGGCGGGGTCACTGAGTGCAGTTGACACCGCCAGCCTTTGGTCTTTGGTATGGTTTGGCTTGTGGGTAGACTCGGACACTGGGTTACATGGTAGAGTCAAGGTGAAAAATAAATATGATAAGTACAATACCTATAACGGTCTACTGACAACCCCTTCACATTAATGTAATGGCAACAACTACACGATTAAACGATTTTCTAAATATGAAGGGCTTGAAAATGGTACATCTAAATACGCGAAGCATGTTTAACAAAAGGCAGGAAATATTTGACCATTTAGATGGTGCTGATATAGTTGGAATGAGTGAAACTTGGTTACATGAAGACTATGATGATGACTTAATAAACTGGGAAGGTATGAATTTGTTCAGGCTGGACCGAAAAAGAAAGAAAGGCGGAGGTTTAGCAGTTTACATTGGAGATGACATTAATCTTGATGTTAAGATACGCAATGACATTAGTTGTAGTAACAAGGATATTGAATGTCTAGTATTAGATCTAGTCTTGAAGACACATACTTTACAATTGGTCACTCTATATAGACCTCCTTCTGGCAAGATAGATAAGTTTTTTCTACATTTGTCTCGTGTTATGGAAATTGCAGATAAAAAGGGCTTGAACAATGGATTATGGGGGACATAAATATAAATACCTTGCGTGAAAAACTACCTAGTACTGTAAAGCTAACCGATGCTTGCTGATTTAACGGCTATCATTAACTCATTAATCAGTGCACTAGACCCTATAAGATTATTGTATCATGTTTAGATAATATATTGACTAATTACAATGAGTCTATTACATCTGGTGTCTTGAATTTTTTAGTAAGTGATCATCTGCCTGTGTTTGCTGTAAAAACAAGAGAGAAAGTTGACTATATCAAAAAGAAAGTTTGGGTGAGAAAGTACAAAGGTTATGATGAAGAAACTTTCAAAGAGTGGCTAATAATGGCAGACTGGGATGTTTTTTATGAACTGCACGACCCTGATGGTGCTTGGTCATTCATTGAAAACTTGATAATTGAATACTTAGATGAGTACTGTCCTTGGTCTGAAATTGAGATTGTGGACAGAAGAAATAAATGGATGACACATGACATCTTGTCAATGATAAATGAACGCGAGGACAATGTGGAATTGTTTTCGAAAATTAAGGATGATTATTATCTCAATAAAGCCAGGCAGCTACGTTGTAGAATTAATAAGGCTATCAGGTACTCAAAGGCCAACCAGGTCAAGTCTGCACTGGAGGAGGCTAAGTCTGACCCAAAGCGATTCTGGAGAGTTTTAAATGGAGTTTTGAAACCAGAGGTGCAAATTGCCCCTCCAGAATTGATAGGTGATGATGGTTTTATCAAGTCAGAGCACGAATCTGTAAATTATTTAAATGATTATTTCTCAAATATTGGTGCTAAATTATCTTCAGTTTTCACAGATAATGGTTATCCTGAGCGTGTATTAATGACTGAACCTGTTGATCAAGCTGAAATTCCTGTGCAAGTTGAAAAAGGCTTTGGTGAGATGCTCATAAAAGAAATAAATGTTAACAAAACTTCCGGAATTGATGGTATTAGATGTGATATTTTGAAAACAGCACTGTTATTTTTGTTAGATCCTGTTACTAGGTTGTACGAACTGAGCTTCACCAGTGGCATATTTCCTGAAAAATGGAAAAGGGCAAGGGTGAATTCAATACCCAAGCCCGGTAATATAAAGTTAATCACCAATTGGCGGCCGATATCACTATTACCTGTACCTTCCAAAATTGCGGAAAAAATAATGTATTGCCATCTAAATGAAATTCTAAATAAGAAGAATGTTATTTCTTCAAAACAATTTGGTTATCGATCAGGACTGGGGATGCAGTCTTCAGACTCCTGAGTGATATCTATGAAAATAGAGATAGAGGCCATTTGACTGGAGTTTGTTATCTTGACCTACGTAAGGCGTTCGATTGTGTTAATCACTCCTATCTTGTTGAAATTTTAGGACAACTTGGTTTACATGACACCACACTCAATTGGCTAATGAGTTACTTAACTGGGAGAAGCCAGTATACTGAAATTGGTTCCTTTGTTTCTAATGAAGCCCCAGTACGATTTGGTGTCCCGCAAGGGTCTGTATTGGGACCGCTCTTGTTCATACTATATATAAATGATGTCAGTGATGTTCTTGCTGATTGTAAACATTATCTTTATGCAGACAACTTGGTAATATACAGCTCAAACAACAAAATTGAAACTATAACCAATAGGTTACAAACGGCATTAAATCGATTACAATCCTGGTTTGTAACCAAGAGGCTTACTGCTAACACGGATAAATCCAAAGTTGTGTGGTATGGTTCATGCAAAAAGTTACCAAAGCCCAGGGGCCAAAAACTATATTTGTATAACAAAGAACTTGAAACCCTGAATAACTACTGCTACTTAGGACTAAAGTTAGACAGTCTATTGAGTTTTGAACCTGCGCTAAAGGATTTAAATAGTAAAATTAACCACCGTCTTTTTAGATTCAGTAAATTCAGACAATGTTATCTGAAAAAGTTGCTGTAACAGTCTATAAAACCACCATAATGTCTGTTTTTGATTACGCTTGTTTTGCCTACGAGGGGGCTAATGAAGGCCTGTTAAAAAAGTTAGACAGAATGCAGAAGAGAGGCCTGAAAATTTGTTTCAGAGGTTTGGATCTTAATGAAGAAGAGCTCCATGAACGGGCTAATATCCCACTCCTGATGAGGAGACGACAAGAATTATTGCTTAGCTTCATGTACAAATTATCAAGAAATCCAGATTGGGTCGATGAGGAAAACAGAAGGCCAGGTATGAGGTCCGAATCAAAGATCAAGATCAAGTCATTCCCAGAGCACGTAACATGGGATTCAACAACTCGCCGCTATATAGAGGAGTTGAGTTATGGAACAATCTCCGAGCTGATGTCCAACACAGTGAAAGTAAACTTAAATTTAAAGCAAGAATTAGGCAGATACAAGACTTGTCCAAGATGATGTTAATGGGTGATGAGCTGAATGAGCTGGATGAGTAATATGAAAAATGATACAGGTTAGGGAGCTGTTGAAAGACTACACCTTATCCTGATTGAGTAGAGGGAGCTGTTGTTTGCTGACTACACCCTCTACTAGAATTTATTCATGTGGAGCTGTTGAAAGACTACACTGCATGAATTTCATCCATGAGCTCACAGTGACTATACTCTCATACTGTATATCTGCTGATCATCTGTTTAAGATATGTTTTGTACCTACTGATCTGTCCATATATATCCTATTGGTATAGTGTAATACATGCTAGTATAAAACTTGTTGATAGTAACAAACTGGTGTACCATGCCTGCTGCCCTTCCTTTTGAAATTTTATTGTAAGATTATAGAGGTTGCTATTTGTGTACATAGTATATACTGTTTGTTATATAGATTTTATTTTTTCTGTTTATATTATTGTTCTCATTCTTCATTGTATAAATTCCCATCTTTATTCATTGGACTATGTGCAAACAACCACTTAATGTAATAACTGAATGAGGATTCACATTATTGTCTAATTTTACCACTTTCTGTATGAATAGTGACTTGACAATAAAACATTTTCAAACTTCAAAATTAGTGATTGTACAGTTTTAATACAATCCGATATAGGAAGGATGTATAAATCCAATGTAGATACATTACATCCTTGGTTAGGAAGGGAGACCTCTGACGAGAAATATGGGGAAGGTTCCAAATCCATATCGAATATGGATAGGGTACCCCGATTAGAGAAATTGCCAAGGAGAGGTCCCCAAAGACAGAGAAGGGTACCGAGTAAAACTGAAATGCCAACGCCAACACCATCTTGGCGTGGTATAGTAAAAAAAGTCTCGACGGGTGCAGGTGGACTAAAGAGGAAGGGGAAATTGTTGGCTACGAAATCCCTAGAGAAGGCTTGGAAGTCTGCCAGGTCGAATAAGGGAGCTGGGGAAGGTGTAGTGCTCCGTCGCAGTCCACGACTTGCCAGGGCTGCAGTGACCTAACCCGTTACACAACGATACTCACGAGGTTTCCTTAGTGAACCTTACCGAGTACTGGAGAGCTGCAGCTGAGTTTGATTCCTGGTCTGTTGGTTATACCGTCCAGGAATCAGAAATCGAAAAGACTCAGAAGTCTAGTCTATTAACATGGACTAGATCTGAGCTTATCCGCCATCTCATCCGGGAACGAATAGAGGATGAGCGAACTGCAGCCAAAGCACGGCATGAGGAAAGTGAGAGGAGACGTCTGGATGACGAAGCCGCCATAGCTCCTCCGATTAAGAAGATTTTCGTCACCGGCAGATGGGAGGACTTCTCAACCAAGAGTCCTCGTGTGGGGAAATCGACTCCTAAGCCTAAGGCCAAAGAGTCGGAAACACCCGCAGACACTGACGACGGGAGCTTGACTAAAACCCAGTCAGAACGTCAGCGGAATGCAGAACTCCGGAAGCTTAAAACCTTCTGGATTCTGCCTTAATAGAGCAACGCAGCAGAGCCGCTGAACCCTTAGAAACTATGGAAGTAGAGGAATCTGTTTCCGAGTCGAATGTCTCGGATGAGTCGGATGACAACATAGTCCTGCCGACTCCATCCGATGCGGACAGATGGGCCAATGCAAAAGGGGGGGTTTAAAGACTGCATTCCCACTTGCATGGAGGATTGTGTCACTGGTGTCACCAAAAAGGGTACGGTAAAATATGCCTGCCCAAAACGGTACAACAAGGACGGTAATTCCGACGATGAGGACTGGATGCGCCTGACTGACAGCGATCCAGTCCCAAATAAGATGTACCAGAGTATCTGGCTCTTACTGAACAATTGTGCCGACACATATTATAGTCAGGTGCAGAAAAAAAAACTGCGGTAGGCCTTGGATAAATGGTACTCCAAGACCCGGAAGACATGTTTGACATCTTTTCTACTGCCTCCGGATTGAACTGGCTTCCTCCCGGAGTTGCAGCACTCGTTCCATTCTTCGTCGTGGAGGTCTAGCTTGCACCGGCCTTCGGTGAGAACAAACCTCGCCACGAGTTTCTTGCCGTGCATGGTGTCAGTGGTGCCAAATGATTGATCACTCAGCTTCACGTTCGCCCAACGCTCGTTGTCCATTTTCCGGAACTCTACCATGAGCTCTTTATGCAGTGCCATAACTTAGTCACGGGTCTTGTTAAGTCCGTCGGCGTGTGCTGATTTTCCGTGGTGACATAAGTCACCCCGGCATTTGTAATTGACACGCCTAGTGCATTTAGCACTCTTTTTGCCCTCGTCTGGGTTACAAGAGTACTCGGGGTGGTGGTGCATGTGCTCCTCCACCAGGTGGCGTTGGAACCGGATCTGTGTGTCCCAGACGCGTTCCTGCTCCATGTCACTCTTATCCATACAGATGGAGAAGGGACATGTCTTCCGGGTCCAGGAGTACCATTTATCCAAGGCCCCACCGCAGCTTCTTTTTCTGCACCTGACTGTAATATGTGTCGGCACAATTGTTCAACAAGAGCCAGATACTCCAGTCTTTATCGTCGGAATTGCTGTCCTTGTTGTACCGTTTGGGGCAGGCATATTTTACCGTTCCCTTTTTGGTGACACCAGTGACGCAGTAGTAGTAGGGATACGGTCCTTAAAACCCCCTTTAGCATTGGCCCATCTGTCCGCATCGGATAGAGTTGGCGGGACAATGTTGTCGTCCGACTCATCCGAAACATTAGATTCGGAAACAGATTCCTCTACCTCCATAGATTCTACGGGTTCGGGGGCTCTGTTTCGTCGTTCTATTATGGCCGAATCCGGAAAGTTTCCAGAGTTCAGCCTTCCGCTGACGTTCCGACTGGGTTTTAGGCCAGCTCCCGTCGTCAGTGTCTGCGGGTGTTTCCGACTCTTTGGCTCTGGGCTTAGGAGTCGATTTTCCCGCACGAGGACTTTTAGGTGAGGAGTCCTCCCGTTTGCCGGTAATGACAATCTTCTTAATCGGAGGAGCTATAGCGGCTTCGTCATCCAGACGCTTCCTCTCACTCTCCTCATGCCTCGCTTTTGCTGCAGCTCGCTCATCCTCCATTTGTTCCCGGATGAGACGTCGGATAAGTTCGGGTCGAGTCCATGTTAACAGGCTTGACTTCCGACACTTTTCAATGTTGGATTCCTGGAGAGTGTAACCAGTAGACCAGGAATCAAACGCAGCAGCAGCTCTCCGGTACTCAGTGACGTTCAATAAGGACGTCTCGTGAGAATCCGGATTCGGGTAACGGTGGCTTTCGTACCGTACAAAAAGCGCGACCCAATCTACCTGTTTAAGGTCGTCGATACCCCATGTACTACGATCGGGTCGTGGCATGAGGTCAAGCTCGAGTGTCATAGCAGCATCATATACTGCCTTCCGGAATTCTTGGTGGACCATAAGTCCCTGCTGAAACCATCCGTAATCCGTCAGCCATTCCTGAAGGATTTCCGAGTATATGTGGTTTGGTATAACCTCCAGAATACTCCGTCGGACTTCCAGGTCAATCAGAATATGACGACCGTCTTCATCCGTCATCAGGTTCGGGTTAACGAAGAGGTACCTACCATCATAGGATGGATAGTAGTGCTCGCTCACTCTGTGGTGCCCAAGGGTTCGAAATCCGTCATTCGGGTTTCCACTGCAGTCATCCGCACAACTGCTGGTAGTCGGGTTACCGGTGGCTTCACCGGATTCCCCCATCATCTCGGGTGACGAATCCGGTGCAGGAGGGCGATCCCCCCCTGCACTGTTGTTGCCTGGGGAAGACGGTAGCGGTGAAACCGGTCTACTGTCTTTCCCCAAGTTGAAGTTCTCGAGATCATCGTCGAACTCCATCATCTCTTCCTCCCGCTGGGTAACTGGGGACAAAGGCTGTGGGCCTTGCTGTATATCGGCATCCGGGAGGACGCTATCGGGAGTCAAGTGACCCGGCTAGGCGGACCGCTTCGACTACACCACGGTTTTCTCAGCCATTGAGCTGAGAAGACAACTTCTGGGGTAGCTTTTCTGTCTCCCCACCGAACACTCACCTACTCGGTGTTCATCCTCCCCTGCGCTAGAAGATCTTGCTGGTTTTTTTTATTCAATCGGAAAGGGCCAGAAAAAGACGTACCAAAGGCTAGGTCTGTCTCTCTCGCCCGCTCAATCCAATATGGCGGAATTCTCGTAGTTGACGTCACTTACCCGCGGCCAGGCGGGGTCATGAGAGGTCATACGCGAGTAGCCAATGTGATGTCACACAACACATGCAATACATATAAACAAATAACAATCCGTACAGTTCTGCCATTATCGCTCGTCTTCGGGAGACTCTCGAGGGATTCATATGGAGCCTTTATGGGTAGTCTTTACTTACCCATCGAATTTTTCGTCCAATACCAACTGGTACGTCTCCCGGAGTCCACAACAGCAACCTATAGCGAACCGTTAAACAAAGTACAACATATAACGGATTACAGGACGATACACTCGTTGTGTAACGGGTTAGGTCACTGGAGCCCTGGCAAGTCGTGGACTGCGACGGAGCACTACACTGTCTCCAGCTCCCTTATTCAACCTCGCAGACTTCCAAGCGTTCTCTAGGGATTTTGTAGCCAACAATTTCCCTTTCCTCTTCAGTCCGCCTGCACCCGTCGAGACTTTTTATACTACACCGCGCCGAGATGGTGTTGGTGCTGGCATTACGGTTTTATCCGGTACCTTTCTCGGTCTCCCGGGACCTCTACTTGGTAATTTCTTTAACCAGGGTACCCTATCCATATTTGATATGGATTTGGAACCTTCCCCATATTTCTCGTCAGAGTTTTCCCTCCCTAACTAAGGACGTAACCTTTCTATATTGGATTTGTACACCCTTCCTATATCGGATTGTATCAATACCGTACAATCACTAATCACAGTAGTTACTGTAAACGGACCATCCCAATTAGATGCCAGTTTAACATGTCTGAGGGGTTCATGTAATCATAAAACACGATCTCCGGGTTTAAAATGTCTTACCTTTAAACCCGTATCGTATCCGGCTTTTTGCCAGCGGGCACTTTTATGTAATTCTAGACGAACCACTTCATATGCCTTTTTAAACCTCTCTCATAATGCTTCCACAAAAACTACCTGGCAAGGTAATTCCGGATTCATTCCGACAACACCAAACACCAAATCTGCTGGCATTATTAAATCTTCTCCAAATACTAGCAAATTTGGGGAACAGTTGGTACTCGAATGAACGGTGCCATTGTAAGCGTGTGTTACAAAGTCGCATTGTTCATCCCAATCATCCATATTGTCATTTACAAGTGACTTTAGGACTTGTATAAGGGTTCTATTGAACCTTTCTACTAGTCCGTCACTTTGTGGACGATACGGATTGGTCCTGGTTTTACAGATGGCGAGATATTCACACATACTCTGCCAGAGATTGGATTTGAATTCCCTTCCCTGATCACTGTGAAGCATTAAGGGCACCCCAAAGGTTAGTACCCAACCCTTCACAAAAGCTTCCGCACAAGTAACAGCCTTATGGTCCGGCAGTGGGAAGACTTTAGTATACTAGGTATAATAGTCACACACTACCATCATGCACGTATTGTCATTCTGAGTTTTATTCAATCCGCTAATGATATCCACTCCTATTCGGGCGAACCGTACCCCGAATAGTTCTTGGGATAAGGGCAACTTACCGGGTCCGTGTCCGGGTTTGTTTTTACAACAATCCAGACAACTAGCCACCCATCGGAGTAAGTCCTGCGACATACCCGGCCAGTAGTATCTTTTTGAGAGACGAGCTAAAGATCGTTTCTTCCCAAAGTGACCACTTGTTCTGTGTCCGTGACAATAATACATGATGTCTCTACCCATGGCAGATGGAACGACAACTTGTATCTGCTTTCCACCATTGTTACACGGTTTCCAGCGGTACAGTATTCCTCTCTCGACCTCCAACTCCGTCCATTGAGCTAGAAATCTTCTTATTTCCCTATTCTCCAGCGAGGCTATAGGCCTAGCTGGACATATACCCTTTGGTACTAGTTGTAGGAGCCTAGCAGTAACCGAGTCAGCTTCCTGGAAGTTCCTTATGGTTTCTAAGGACCAATCCAGGACACTGCCAATACGTGTTTCGAAAGGAATTCAAATCGAGGCTACTACTGCTTTATGGATCCCACAATCAGTACAATTCGGATTGTCACATTTCTGAATTGGTATTCAGGATAAGGCATCAGCATTCACGTGCTTATTTCCGGCACGATGCTGTATCTGGCTATTTTCTAGTCCGAATTCTGACAGATGGGCTAGCCATCTCCCTATCATTCCTTCGGCATCCCGAAAGTTTAATAACCATCTTAAGGAGGAATGATCCGTACGTAATGTAAAGTTAGTTCCCCATAAGAAGTGTTTAAACTTTTTGGTATACACCACGACAGCTAATAATTCACGTTTAGTTGTGCAATAATTTCGCTGCGTTTTACTCAGTGTATTACTAGCGAATGCAATCGGAACCTCCACTCCACCTTGGACTTGGGAAAGGGCTGCTCCGATACTTTCATTGCTAGCATCCGTATCCAGTATGAAATGCCCATCCTCAAATGGGTATTGCAGTACTGGAGTACTCGTGAACAAGGCTTTTAATTGTTGGAAAGCTTGTTCCTGTTCGGTTCCCCATGGGAACTTCTCCTTTCTGCTACCTGGGGTCTATGTTGTTAAGATTTGTAAGGGATAACTAACCCGAGAATAGTTCGGTATAAAGTCTCTGTAATATGAACAGAATCCCAAAAATGACCTCACTTCCTTTGGATTTTTCGGTACACCCCAGTCCGTTACTGCCTGAATTTTCTCAGGATCAGCTTTTATTCCGTCATCAGATATTATTCGGCCCAAATAATTTATGGACGTTTTGAACAAATTACATTTCTTAGGTTTAAGTTTTAAACGGTTTGAAATTATTCTTTCTAAAACTAGCTTGAGGTTGTGTAAGCATTCGTCAAATGTTTTACCGAATACTATAACATCATCAAGGTAAACGAGGCACCTTTTCCATAACAGATCACTCAGGAGTGTCTCCATCATGGCTTCAAAGGTTGCCGGAGCGTTACATAAGCCAAAGGGCATAACATTATACTGGAATAAACCTATATGACTTGAAAAAGCCATCTTTTCCATATCATCCGGGTTCATTCCTACCTGCCAGTATCCGGACTGCAAGTCCAGGGTACAAAACCATTTATTACCTCCCAAGTAATCGATTGTCTCATCAATTCTTGGCAATGGGTACGAATTTTTCTTCGTTAAACCATTTAATTTCCTATAGTCTATACAGAATCGGATAGACCCATCCTTTTTAGTCACCATACATACCGGACTACTCCAAGGACTGCTAGATGGAACTATTACATTCCGTTCTAACATCTTAGCTATTTCCGCTTCCGCTACCCTTTTCTTAGGTAGGGGTAGCTTCCGATACAGGATCTTAAAGGGTATCGCCTCTCCCGTATCAATGGTATGTAATACCTTCGTAGTCTTCCCGAGTGGTTCACCCGGAGCGGCAAACGCTTTCTGATACTTAATCAATAATTCTTTAAGCGTTTCTTTCTGCGAAGGATCTTCTAAACTCGTATCCTCATACATTTTCTTCAGATCTTCGGTCCATCCCTGTTCAACCGTTTCAACCGGAAGGTTCAGGGACAAATTGGCAATGTTTCAGCCGATGTAACGGTACCAAAAATGGATCCCTTTTCCAAATATAATGTCCTGTTACCGGTGTTGGAAACCGGTATGACTGACCAAGCCCCATTGGCTACTATCGTGTCAACCGATTCCAATCCTATACCAGCCAGCATAATCGTATCCGGCTCAATTACTGCATCCTGGTTCCTTAACTCGGAATTACTCCGTACCAGAACATCACAGGCCATTCCCGGAGGAATCTTTACAGTCTGAGCGACGGATGCCACACTGCTAACTTGTCTTAATACACATTGTACTTTCACAGGATAAGGATGCTCTACACTCAGCTCACCAGTTCTCGGGTCCAAGACTGCTCCATACAGGGCCGCAAAGTCTAATCCTAATATCCCCTCATCCGCTATACCGGCAAGCGTAGTGGTTATCACATACTCGTGAGTACCCTCAAATTGCAATTTCACACACATCCTACCATATGTTTGCATCTTACTACCATCGGCCGTTTGGGCGTTTCCTCCCAATAGGAGAGTATCGCGCACATCCGGTATAAGATCCGCTATCTTCCGAGAGACACAGGAATGGCTAGCTCCCGTATCGACTAGGAATTCAATGGGTCTTGCATTGATATTAAGCGAAACATACCACCGCCTTCCATGTAACATGGAAGGTACATCAGTTATTGCAGAATCCTCATTATTCGCACCCGGGTCCCGTCCACATCCTTTTAAGTATTCCAGACAAGGATGGCCTGGGGGTAGATAAGCACTACCAACTCTGGCCAAGAAATGACCTCCTACCTCCAATCTGGTACCGGGTTTCCCCTGTGCTCCCTGGGCACTTGTTATACCGGATTCCCCAATCTCCTGAGCGGGCTCCTCTACCACCTCAGTATTGGGCGAATGTGTTACTCCATTCAGATCTGCACCACTGCTGGTGGTATCATGGCAAGTGACTTTTCTGGGATCCTGTTGCTTGCCCGTAACAGAATCCCCCCCTAGTTTTCCTTATCCTCTATGGTAGAAAAACTGTTCCGTGCTCTATACACCGGTTTCTCTGCCACACATTCGGCAGCGAAATGGCCCAATTCTTGGCACCTGTAGCACCTTCTCTGGGACTTATCTACCCTTGGGTGTCACAGAGCATTCGTCAACCGGGTAACCAGATTCTCCATAAAATCTCCCTGAGCAGTTGACACTGCCACCTGAGGAGTAGAGAATGTGGGTAACTGTGGTACCGGTTATTGTGCTACCGGTTTCTGTGGCACCTCTAGCTGAGGTGCTACGGGTAATGCATCCCCTATAGGTTTCTGGAAGTTTGTTTTCTTCTTGAAACCTCCTTTTCGGTACCTTTTCTGCCGATAGTATTTACCGGCAATTTGTACTGATCCGATATATTCTCCATTATCATCAGAGATATATTCGTAATCGGAGTCCATTGGACCGGACTCAACCGCAGCAGTGTGTTCCGGTATAGGCGGATCACTTTTAACTGCGGAAGCTCTTGCAGGGGGTGCATTCACGCCTAGCAACCGCTTCTTTCTGTCATAATTTTCGATAGCCAGGAACAGATCATTGAAGGAAGTATCATCCTTCCATTCATCCCAGGCCACTGTCTTATGTTCCGGATCCCGGAGTCCGGCAATGAATTGAGTGAATAATTCTTGTATCCAACATTCATCGTCATATTCCCAATTAGGCCTAGCTTTACTAAGCAGGTCCTGCAATTCCAGCCCAAAGACTTTATGTGATTCTCTGGGTTTCTGTGTCCATCTCTTAAATGTGATCCAAGGATCTTCTCGGACAATAGAACCGAATAGGTAGCAGGCACACTCTAACAATTCATCATAGGTACCCTCAATTCCATATTCTTTTCTCCACCTGTTCAGGGCTACTTTACCTCCCTTACTAAGCCAGCAGACTAAATACGGTAATGCCTCGTCTTTAGTCCATCCGCTACAATTTACCTCGTCTACAAAGATTTGGTAGCTATCTTTCCAAGGTTCATTCGGATCGTATGGTGGAGGTATCCGACCCATACGACGCGCAGGGTTGGAACAACCCCTAAGCCGATTGGCCTCTTTTAAACTCCAGTCCATTACTTCGACACCATCGGCTCCTTTACGATAGCAATCGATTCCTAATCCCTGAATGCATCTACTATTATTAAAAATTTCTTGCATTCCGGGAGACATAGAAGAACGCCTGTTCATTCTCTTAGGCTTTCCTCCGTCTCCTTGATTAGCACCATATGGGGTATTACACCCACCTCCTGGTCCTCCCGGTGGATATCCTCCACCTCTGGATCCTCCTGATGGATATCTACCACCTCCGGATCCTCCTGATGGATATCTTCCACCTCCGGATCCTCCCAATGGATATCCTCCACCTCCGGAACCTCCTGATGGATAATTTCCACCTCCTGATGGATAATTTCCACCTCCGGATCCTCCTGATGGATAATTTCCACCTCCGGATCCTCCTGATGGATATGTTCCACCTCCGGATCCTCCCGATGGATATCCTCCACCTCCGGATCCTCCTGATGGATAATTTCCATCTCCTGATGGATAATTTCCACCTCCGGATCCTCCTGATGGATAATTTCCACCTCCGGATCCTCCTGATGGATAATTTCCACCTCTCCCAAAGCCTTGGCCGCTCCTCCGCCCAAAATAATTTGAATTTTGGGTATAGGAATAACCGGTGTTACCACCGTCATAGCCGTAGCTATTTGCTCGGTTCCCCCCGAAACCATACAAGAAATTGGGTGGGGGTTGACCACCATCGGCATACACCCTGGGATTTGGGTTATGTGCAATTTGCATTTGAGGGTTACCTACATAAGTTGCACGAAATGGGGCATTCTGAGAATGGTTATTAGGCAATGTATTCCTTGTGGGAGGACGTGGTGTACTTGCTCCGGGTCCGGAGTTGGTAGGTCCAGGGGCGGATTTCAGTGGATCCGGTTGTTTCAGGTTCCTGCTCCGATCTCTATCTTGCCTATCCGAACCATCGTTATTCGGATCCGAAGGATCACCCGCTCCACCGGCGGCTGACGTTACATTCATCAAGAAAGGTATTTTAGGTACCGGTGGGGCATTTACATTATTTCCGGGTGGAGTAGTATGGGAACTACCTGTAGTGGGTGATCCTATTCCATTAGTTGTGGAATCTACTCCATTCGGCGGCTTATTGGGATTATAAATACCGCCTGCCACATGTTTATCAGCTCCATCGGTTACAAAAGGCTTATACCGCGTGGGGCCGGCCACAGGTGTCGCACTCTGCGATCCTATGGCATCATTATCATCTACTGTAGTTCCTGCCTGTAAACGATTAGCCAATTGTACGATTATTGTATCATCTAATGGGCCAATTGCTTGTTGGGTTTGTTCTACGTAGTCACCCAATGCAGCTGCAGTATTTTGTAAATCCTGCAGTTCGAGTAGGTATTCATCCCGATCATTCATCAACTGCTCGTTATATCGGAGGATACCTATTCGGACAGTTTCATTATCTTCGGCCTGCTTAACACAACATTGTTTTAGGTGCTCGTATTCTGCCTGTAGCGATTCCTTTGCTTTTTGAAATTGGACTTCTTCCTCATGCAACCGCTGCCTCAGAGTTTGTTTTTCATTATCAAACTCAGCTCTCATATCTCGGAGATTTTCCAAAATATCCTCTTTCTCTTCGAACGCTTCATCTTTAGCTCTCGCTATCAGGTTCAGCATCTCATTCATAGCCAGATATTGCTGGTTCATTTCATCCATTTCCCGATTATATTTATCATGATCCGGAACGGTAAAAGTAACATTCCCAGTGGTAATCGCACTACAATCAAGTGGTGCTAAATGCCCTGGGACACCGTAGGGAAGTTCACCAAAAGTTACCTTCCTTGGCATAGGAGCCGGATGATTTGGATCATGGCTTCCTCCCGGGTCTCATCCGGATTGGCGTTATACGCCAATCTTGTATTCGCCTGTTCGGACACTATGTGTCCGGGCTATACATATCGCCGAACCCACTGGTCACGGCACCAGTGTAACAGGTTCTTTTTCCTCTACTCTATTCGACAGACAAGTCAACAAGAAGAGGATTCGGGTGTATGCGAACAGGTTTTTATTACAGTTCGGATGACACAGACACGGCTACCCGGAGGTAGCTCGGATAGTTTGTAACAGATGCCGGATTCTCTATTTAGGTTTAGAGAGCTTCATACAGCGGTGGTCTCCCTATCTCTGACGCGGCGACTGAGCCCTGTCCTCCTCTTATAGGTAAGGACAGTGGCGCTACCCCGTGCCTCTCTCACACCACCTGAACAGATGCTGCCACCTATCCGGGAAGTGGAGGGCGAAGCCCGGGTGGCTGACTCACCCACCGCGCCAAAGGACCATAATGTAACATATATATATGTATACCTCTACAATATCTTGCTCAACTGTCGAAGGACTGCAAGCAACAGAAGAAAATATCTTAAAAATGCAACAACACTGAAAGCTGTCTTCAACACAATAGAAACAAAAGAACTCCTGAACTTCCTCAAAGAATCAAACTTATATAAGTACATATAGATCATATATACATATAATTTAAAAAAAAATCAAAAAAAATAATTTAAAAAAAAAATCAAAAAATGGCTGGTCCGTCGGTGTCAGGATAATGTGACACTCGTGTCCCACTGCTACAAGCAGACTCATAAATATATCCACCCACTCATATGCGCAAACCCGAGGTAGGCCCGCAGCCTACCATTACTATTGAATAGTTTAAAATTCTTGAATGTCTGAGTTCCTCGATGGCCCCCGGACGTAAAACTAAACAAACAAACAAACAAACAAACAAACCCTGCCGGTACCATCAAGGGCAAAAATTGCCCCTCTCCATGCTCTTTCACCGTCCTCTAATTCACGCAATGATCTATTATTTGCCGCTCTGATGCTTGCCAATTCTAGCTCTAATTCTCTACGCTGGGAAATACGAACAATATCAGCCTTTCTAGTTTTTTCAGCTTCAATTTCGCGAAGCAATCACCGTTTTCTCCCAAATAATCTGTAGAGTCCTCCTCAGGCTCACCATGTTGGCCGTCCTTTCCCCAAGGCGGCTGGTCGCTCTGCTTAGCCTCCGTGGTACCGGTTGCTCCCTGCTCGTCATGGTCGGCTGAATCCTATAATAATTCCGAATCCTCCAAAAAATAACGCTTCCCCAGGTTGGCCACCCCACAATTCGGGCACTTGGCCGCATTACTGTGGTAAGAAGTATCGCATGTCACACATTTAGTCATGATGATTGGTACATTCAGAAAAAAAATCTCCAATGTGAGACCGGTGGTCCTTCCTGGGGCTAGGCAATATGGCCGACTACAAGGGCCACCAGTGAAGGAACCTGTTACATAACACCTGAATGGAAGTGGTGACATCTAGTAATACATTGGGAACTGCTACTGCCCATTTATCACCACTTATATGCGCGCATATAAGTAACTTCAAAAGCTATTGGTACCTCTTTTCCATTTTGGACCTGTGAAAGAGCGGTGCCAATACTATCATTACTAGCATCCGTATCCAGTATTAAATGATCCGTGTAGTTAAGATATTGCAATACAGGAGTACTCGTGAACAGATCCTTTAGCTTTAGAAAAGCAGATTCCTTTTCATGCGTCCAAGTAAACCTATCCTTGGTACTTCCTGGAGTCAAGTTAGCTAAAATTTGCAAAGGGTAACTGACTCTAGAATAATTAGGGATGAATTCCCGGTAATAGGAACAGAAACCTAAAAACGACACCACTTCTTCAGGTGAGTTAGGTCTACTCCAATTCATAACTGATTCTATTTTCTCCGGATCAGCTTTTATCCCATTATCCGAAATGATACGGCCCAAATAGTTTATGGAATTCTTAAACATGTGACATTTCTTAGGTTTCAGTTTGAGACCATTGGAAATAATCCGTTCTAACACCATCTTAAGATTGCTAGAACACTCTTCGAATGTTTTTCTGAAGACTATTACATCATCAAGATATACAAGATATTTTTTACACAATAAGTCACTCAAAAGAGTTTCCATAATTGCTTAAAATGTAGCTGGTGCATTGCACAAACCAAAAGGCATTACGTTATATTAAAACAATCCAATATGACTCGAGAATGCTGTTTATTCCAACCTGCCAATATCCCAATTGGAGATCTAGGGTACAAAACCAACTATTTCCTCCTAATGAGTCAATTGTCTCATCTATTCGTGGCAATGGATATGAATTCTTTTTCGTTATTCCATGGGCTATTGGACGGGACTATTACGTCCCGTTCGAACATCTTACTTGTCTCAGTACACATCACACTTTTACAGGATACGGGTATTTTCACACTCAACACTCCTGATTGTGGTTCCAACACCACACCATACAGGGAGGCAAAATCCAACCCAAGTATCTGATATATCTGCAACGGTGGCACTCATGACATAATCATGCATTCCATCCAATTGCAATTTCACACAAGTTCTACCATATGTTTGCATTGTACTGCCATCGGCCATCTGAGCACTTCCTCCCGATAAGAGAGTATCATGTTCGTCCGGGATAAGATCGTAGAACCTCTTGGAGACACAGGAGTGGCTAGCACCCGTATCAACGAGAAATTCAGCAGGTCTTCCGTTAACAGTAAGGCAGACATACCACTGCCTTCCATTTAATAGAGAAGGCATGTCATTGTTCACACCAGGGGTCAATCCACACCCTTTTAGGAATTCCAGACAAGTATAACCCAGGGTTAGGTGGGCACTACCAACCCTGGCTAACTCATAGCCGCCTACCTCGTTACCGATACTGGGTTTCACCTGTGCTCCCTGGGCAGCTAGTATATCGGGTTCCCTAACCTCCCGGGTGTCTATAACCACACCAGTGTTAGTCGAATTTGCCACTACATGCGAACTGTCATCACGGATGGTGATATCATGGCAAGATTTGTCACAGGGATCCCCTTGCCTGCCCATTGAGGGACCCCTCCTTAGTTTTCCTCTGTATTTATACCAGAGATACTTCCCTCTCCCCTAGGAACAGGTTTATCAGCCGTGCATTCAGCTGCATAATGTCCTAAGGTTTGACACCTAAAACACCTTCTCTGAGATTTATTGACCCGGGGCCTCTTCAGAGCATCTGTGAGCCGTGCTACTAGTGTCTCTACCAAATCAGTAGGAGCAGCGGCAGCTGCTACAGTGGGGATATATGGAGTTACACTATGACTTGCCTGAGCTGGCCCGGAAGCTGTTTTGCTTATAACAGTTCCCCCTTTTCCTTTCGGACTCACCTTACGGTACCGCTTCTGGCAGTAGCATTTTCCGGCTACATGAACCGAGCCAATATATATTCTCCATTATCGTTGGAGATATATTCCTCATCCTGATTAACATCCTGAAGGTCCACAGGGGCCAACTGGAATGGTTCAGGTACCTTTACAGATGATTCTTTGTATTGTAGCGGAGCAGCTCGTAACGGATTAGGTGCCAGACCCACCAGCCTTTTCTTCATGTCATAACCATCAATGGCTATGAAAAGATCACTGAAGGATGTCTCATCCTTCCATGAATCCCAGACCACTTGTTTGTGATCTGGATCTCGTAATCCACTATAGAATTGTGTGAACAATTCCTGCAGAAAGCAGTCATCATCATGAGCCCAATTTGGGCGTGCCTTTGTCAGTAGATCCTGTAACTCTAACCTGAAGACTTTATGAGACTCCTTGGGTTTCTGGGCCCTCTTTTTAAAGCTTAACTATGGATCTTCTCTTACGCGGCACATTCGACCAATTGGTCATAGGTACCGGATATTCCATACGCTGCTCTCCATTGGTTAAGAGCTACTTTTTCCGCCCTTATTTAACCAGCAAATCAAGTAAGGCAGAGCTCTTCTTTCGTCCAACCACTACAGTTGACTTCATCGACAAATGCCTGATACCTATCCTTCCATGGATCATTTGAATCATAGGGAGGAGGTATCCTTGCCTGTCTACAAGCTGGGTTATTACACCCCCCTAGTCTGTCAGCCTCTCGCATGCTCCAGTCCATGACTTCCATGCCATCTGCACCCGTCAATAATCAAATTTTGGATACATTGGCTCCTATCAAAGATGCTTTGCATCCCTGCCTGCATGGATGTTCTTCGATTCGAATTCCTGCCGCCTCCACCAGATCCGGATCCTCCTGATCCAGGTCCACCCAGGGCACCTCCAGGATTACCACCTGGGGGTCCATTACCCGAATAACCACCAGAGTAGCCTCCAGCACTGCCAGTGCCAATTATTTTGATTCCCTCCCTGGGTATTAGCACTTCCTGAATAGGAAAATGCTCCCCCCAGAATAATAATTATTATGGTTATATCCTGAAGGAGCTTGTCTAGGGATATAGGTACCCCGTACCACATTTGGTTGTGTCGGTGCCAAACTGGGACCTAACCAGGTTACTGGTATATTATTGGGACCAAGGTTGGGATTAGGCATTCTTGGTCCAGCTGGAGTGCTATGCCCGGGTTGAGCAAAAAAAGAAGGTGTTAGCAAGTTTCTTATTGGTCCCAGTACTCGAGGTAGGGGCGGTGGTGTTATATTTGGTGTATTTAACACTGCATTAGTCGGATTGATTTTATGACTCAGATCGGGTATCGGTAGTGGTCAGCGGAAAATGTCATGGAGAAACCGGGACTCGAACCTGGGACCCTCCAACTTCGAAGTGGAAGCTCTACCCCTGAGCTACTTCCCCTGGCCTGACATTCTCTACCTTCCAACTAGCCTGGATCGGTATGGTATAGAAAGGGGGAGTGACACAATCAAGTGAACAGTCCCTCTGAAGGCTCTGCGCACCCGACGGGGGAACGAACCCCTACACTAGTATTCTCTGTAGCTGTAGTTAATGCGTGCCAAAAATCATTATGATGAAGATGGGTTGTTACTACTAACTAAAAACTACTGACTAAAACTCATGAAAACAATACATAGTTGAGCTTGAAAAGGTACAATGTGGTGATGGATCTTATAGCACCAAGAGAAACAGGACAAAAAGGTCACGTTGTGTTGTCACTCATAAGATCCTTTAAAGGAAAGAAATTGGCCAAAACTTTTACAGGCTTATTGATGAGAGGTGGTTACAAATAGAGTGTTTGACTTTCATGGAAATGTAAATGCAAATGTATAAGTGTATGGGGGGGGGGGTTGTTAATTGTGTCCCTACAATCATAAGTTAAAAGTCTATTTGTTGCAAAAAGAGTTCACTGGCAGCACCTGAACTGCCGCCCAGGATGTAAGCTATTTGGGGGCAAGTCTGAGTGTTGTCTGGGTCCTCTGTGCATGAATAGGCCCTCAGCCCTCCGTTTAGGTTTGTGCCTAATTGGGCGGAAGGCTGAGAGCGTCAGTTCGTTGAAATCCAGATCAATTGAGGCCTCAGATGTTATAGAGTCCCTACTCTCTGAGTCACTGGGTGATCTGGTGGGAGAGGGGCAGCGTATTGGAATGGGCCTCCATGTCGACATCAGGGGTGACCTCTGGCGGCTGTTGTTCATCGGGGGATTGACCAGTCTATTGAATGCATAAGGGCATAGGAAGCCCCCGGGCCTGTGGTAGCAGGGGATGCACAGTGCTGCTGCCGAGGTTTGTCCCCTTATTGTGGAACAGAAATTGTTATAGTTCCTGTTTGGGGCATTGGGGTGCCTGGCCTGCAGGCCGTAGATATGGTGGTGCCTGAAGTTGGCCTGTGATGGTTTGGCCTGTGGCAGGGCGGGACTATTGGCCTTGCACGACCTCCTCCTCTGGCGGGGCTGGAGCCACGACTGCATGGTCTAGGGCTGCCTCCACGTCTGATGATCGGCCTGTAGGTAATAGGAAACAGAAACAGGGACCAATTCATTAGCAGTGGAACAGCTGATATGTTTCACAAGACGGCCTAAGTCTATTTAAACATGACAATGAGGTTGAAATAGCATCTAGTCAACTTATAAACACAAGATATTGAGCTCAATTGAAACGCAGGGTGAAGCGCGGGCCTTGGTAACGAAGGACACATTGATTAGTTCATAGGTAACGCACTAGGTGGCTGCACCAAGCTGGCGCTTTGCCATGATGGCGAGATTGGTGTATTGAATTATGGGTGTATTTAGGCTAGACTTGCTCAGATCTGCTCCCACTGGTCTTCTGGGTAGGCAAAGGTGAAGTTTTTATGTTTTTAATTAAAATGATGCTAAAGGTTGGAGGAAACAAATCGGAAAAAGGGTCATAATTTTGGACGCAATGCATGGCTTGAGGCACTATAAAAGGGGCCTGCCGGCGTTTTTGATGTCAAAGGTTATGTAATAGCCCATGATGGAGGAGTATGAGGTGAAGCTCGTTTTCCTCAATGGGGTCGTACTGTATTTGACGGTGACGATGTCGGCCAGGAGGTAGTTGTTTGATCTAAGGTCATGTCTAAGTTTTGGATTTTCGAGGTACAATGTGTGTTTCCGTCTTTGTAAGGGAAAACTTTGTTTTTATTTCAGTATCGTACAGATTCAGTTCGCCGTGGTTCCACCGGGTGCCCAGAATGGCTTTTGAGGATCTGGTAGGTCGAGAATTTTGTTTATAAGCAAGTCTACTGTGATAACACCTGTCAATGATGTTGTTTTGACGCATGCATTAAGTGTGGGCGTTCATGACCGATTGTTGTCATGCTGACGGCAATCATTTCGACGTTGGGGTAATTGATCGCCCAGACGCCGCGGCTGGCGCCTGTTAAGTAAACAGTGACCTAACTTGATGTAAAGCATTAGTTGTGGTTAGCTGATCCCCACATGAAAAGAATCCAATGATTTTTAGTGGTTATGTCGAAGAAATTCTACTATCAAAAGTGTCTGTGGCCCTCTAAGCCAGTGTGGGGTCGAATAGATACATGTCCTTTGGAGGTTGGGCCTCTTTAGGCTTAAGTAAGGCTTCTTTCTTGGGATCAATTTGGCTCGTCGATGTCTTTTTTAGAGGCGCTCTCCTGGGCCATAATGACGACACCGGGGTGAAGCTGGCCGAGACCTCGCCATCACATGGAGTCAACTGGAAGTCGGGCTGGCCCTTTTGCTCGATTACTAGAGCTAGGGTGTGTGGTCTGGATCTCAGGATCATCACCAGGGGAATCCTCCAGAACACTGGGCACTGTGGGTACCTCTCCAGGCGGACTGTTCTGAGTCTACCAGCAATAATCATTGTGACTTCATTTTCCCAATGAGCGTCAAGATGGCGGCCGATGGGCTTGGTCAGCCTGGGAGGTGTCAACTTGGGGGCCACGATGGAGGTTGGCAAAAGATTTCTGCCGTAGATCATACTGGCCACCGGAAAACTGAAAGTCCTCCCTCCAGAATGTATTCTGAAGATAAATCTTGGAATGTCATCTGATGGATCTTGGCAGCCATATGGCCAGCATCTTTTGCAGATAGCTTTGAGGATGTATAGGGCTGCCAAGATGACTGCCAAGGACATCATCGTATCATAGCGTCCAGGCAGTAGGATCCACTGCCTGGCGATGCTGGTTCAATGGTTGTTGGAGGTGATGGCCACTGCTGATTGGCATCTTTAATCATTTCTTTGAGTCTAGTCCAAGATGCTGGGTCCGCCATGATTGGAGTGCTGTGAATAGTGATGAGCTGCGCCAGGTGTGTCACACGCATATGCACACGGCACATGAGTACGCAGCAGAGAATGCCTATGATTGGTGACAACAGGTGTAACCATGGTATCCGAGGTGTGTTATTGACTCTCTGGACAGTATTGAAGATCTATCATGGATACCTACTGCAGCTTCCCTTAGGGTGAGTACATCCTTAATCAGGGGTAGAATTTGCTGATTGTGAAGAGCCTTAAGACGCTGGAAATTGGGCAACCTTAAGGCAGGTGGGGTGGTTGCCATGGTTACACCAGAAACATTTGCGGGCGGGTTTCCAAAGTGCCGCCACAGTGACAAGTTAATGGGTACCATAGCGATGGGGGCTAATGTGATGTTATGAATGTAGGATAGGTTTGAGTTAACCATTATCATGCTGTGGTTTTCAGTGATACATTGATACTATAGAATAGGCTGCATTTTTAACTTCTACTTAGCCTGAATTAGAGCATTGAAGGATGGAGGGTGACCTGTTGGTGATTAGCATGTAGGAGCTGTGGGATATACGTTTGATAATATCGGGGACCTGAGCAGTCATGTGAGCCTGGAAATTGCAGGTGTGATGAACAGCTTCAGGTAGGTCTAAAAATAGAGATAAAGCGCAGGTGGGGTGGCAAGGTGATAACATGGGCAGGGGCAGGTCACAACTTATGAAAACACCAGTTTCACACATATCGATATCTGTGTGGTCCATCTCAATGTAATGTGAGTGGGCTTTTGACATGGCTATCTAGGTGGGTTGTGCTTGTAGTAATGTATACCCTGTGGAGTTGACATTGGTAGTATCAAAGGGGACTGGGAATGCCTCTGTTCTATAAATACAGTAGGTGTTTTCCCCCAGTCCTATGGGTATTGGTACAGTGATGTGGAGTTTGTTTTGATTCTGCCAGTGCACATGCACTCTCCTCTTGTAATAGAACCCTAGGGCACACTCAGAATCATAGTACCCTTGTGGGCATTATGGAGCACGTCTGACAGGTTATTAAGACCCATTTCCATTGTCTCATGGGGAATTAAATCTGGGGGCAGATCGCCATTCATTAAGGAGTTAAGTGAGTCCAGTAGGGTGTCTAAATCGCTTTGTAAATTTATAAGTGATTCAATTTGTGAATTTGCTGCCGAAAATAACATAGAATAAAAGGTGTCTTGTTTGGTCTGTAGTTCCAGGTTGAGCAGTATATCTGAGATGTTGCTGTTTAAATGCTGGAGCTTAGAGCCAATCAAGACAGTGAATCATCAGTATCATTCTGAATACTGGAGGAAACACTCAAGGATTTGTAGTTGAATTCAGAAATGTTTAGCAAGAAATGTGTAGCTAATTCTACCACATGCATTTTATTGGTCAATTTTTCCTCTACTTCAGTCATCTCAGGATTGAGAATATTCATTTCTGGCTGGGTGCCCAGGCCTATAGAAGCTCTTAAAATGTTGCCAATTATCTGTCCTGGGGCTCCCCTGGAATTGCAGGTTTTGGGATGTGATAAAAGGTTGATTAATAATTTGAGTGATTTCTGAGATTTTGAGAAAAGATTTTCTAAAATTAGGTCTAAAGGGTGGGCTGTTTCTGTGATAAAGGATGTAGCATCAATTTGAATTAATGGGGTCAATCTCTCGGGTTGCTGCAGAGTGTGGTTGAATGATAGATCTAGTATGAACACTAGGGGGAAATCCATGTATCCAGAAAGCAGTGTTTGGGGTAGTTCTGTGAAAAGAACACCGTAGTTAGGCCTGAAAATGATTCCTGGATTTGTCATGAAATCTTGTGCGCTTGATTAATGGAATTGCGCTATGAAGATCAAGATAATTGCTGCCAAAGGGACTGCTGCCCTAAAAAAAATAAGGATATCTGTCAGATTTGTTGTGATGGATTTGGCGATCTTTGGGGGGAATGTAGGGTAAGGGGGGGCCTCACTGTTTGAGGCGATGTGTGTTGTGGGGCGGTGGGTGGTTTGGGGTCCTATACATTGGGGTGTGGGGGTATGTTGATGGTGTTAGTAGGACATTATGGGTATGTTATGAATAGGTTGCTGGGCTAATCTGGTGACTGGTAATCGATGCATCTTACCCTGACTTTAATTTGGTTAATATAAATGAATTGAGACAGGTTAATTCAGTGATGGGAGTACTTGTCTGACATGTGGAGCATATTTGAACATTTCAAAGATTGCTAGCTGTGCCTGAAGGTTAATGGTGTGTACTATGACACTGTGTCTGCCGACACCTGAGTAGTAACGTGGTAAGCACGTAGGGGTTGCTCTGAGGCAATAAGTATATGTGCACAAAGTAGTGCAATATAACTGGAAATTATACTGCTGAATCTGTCCCACAGTGGTGTTGTGGGGTGGTCGCTACACAGGGCTAAGATAATAAATAGCTTTGGTAGCTAAGGACACAATGGCATCCTGGAGGTTAAGTTCCCTCTTCACGGTTTCATTTGACAAGTAAAAATTTAGGTCGTTGCTGCTTATGTCAGTGAACGTGTTTTTATGTTCCATTATGGTCAGTGTGATCTCAAACAGATTCATGGTCTTGCTCCTAATGCCTAAAAAGACTATGGATGGTCCACCCTGAGTTGAGTCCATGTTTAATCTCCGGAGCATTGTCGGGTTGAGACATCCTTTTTAATATGATGATTGTCGATGACATTGATGAAGAGATAACTCAAGAACCTGTAGATACAATTTATATATCTTTATTGCATAGGCTTAACAATGTTTGGTAATGAACAAATACCTCTCGCTTGGCTAATGAGGCGACACACATTTCCATTGTGAGAGATCCCATGCTTAACTTACAGTATAATAAATAAGTCCTTCCATGTCGTGATGATGATCTCCATCGTGCACTCTGATATTACCATAGGAAGTCTATAGTTCTAGGCTTGGCATGCCTGTGTGTGTTAGTTAACTTATGGGGGGGGCAGCACATAGCGCTGCATGGCTATGCTATTGTATACCGGAAGATGGCGCTGCACAACCTGCGTCCTAGCTGGGTGACCGTCGGGGCTGCTTCTGATTCTACTACATGGGATATGGGTGTCCTGTTCCATGGGCTTGCTAGATCTGGTTCATACTGGAATGTACCGGTCTATGGGCCTCACTATGGGATCCCCCTGTGGTTATCCCGTGTAGTGGGTCTTCTGCCTGATGGTTATCCCTTGCATGTTCTTTATACATTCTGGGCTATTAGTAATATCGTTTACATGTAATTGCTTTAGTGGGGTCTAATTGTACATAAAGCCGAAATACGGGTGGTTAATAGGTAGAGGTGATAATTGTATAGGAATTACTATAGAGTGGGATTTATAATAAATTTAATGTATGTATTATGCTGACACAATTCCCCTTCTCGGTTCAAAGTCTCCCGACTTTGTAATCACGGAGTGCAAAGTTCTTTAAAAATATGAACACTTTAAGGTATAAAACAAAACGAGTGACTTGGAATGAGTCTTTTAACCAAGTGTCAGTAATCATACATTTGACATGTCGTGGGATATATTGATATAGTGTCCTCAAACACAAGGGTGGCTAATGGCATGACAAGTCCCATTATTTGGGTTGTTAAATGATCGTCGTAGGCACCGTGTCATTCAATAACCAATTGATGGTCTTGTTTTAGTTGTAATGGACGTTGGTCCCCTGCATAGGTTTGTTTCATGAGACTATATGATATCTCTAAATAGTCTACTTGGGAATAAATATAACCAATGGGCATTACAACTCGGGCTTGTTAAATAACCCTATATAATGGGTTGCCCATTATGTCAGTTTCAACAAGGAAAACATTGTAATTGTCATCAATAAAGGCATACAAACGACATCGGGTTGGTTAAATATTGGCATATAAATCCCCATTACTCACAAATCTCTATATGACGAGCATTTGAAGTAATTAGGACGTTGACTCGCCACAACCAGAAAAGTATTCATGTTCACCGATCAAATTCGGAGACTCTGAGCTTGTCTACTACAGTGTCCAACTTAGATTCCTGAGACATATGTTTGTGCATGACCCGATCACGTGGGTGTCCCTGTTTTGGTTAATCATGCACTTTTCCCATCAGTCGGTGGGTGGTTGGCAGAGACACAGCCAGCACTAGCTGCTGCTTCATGTTTTAGGCCTATAACGGGAGCCAAGATGGTCGTCATACATCCGTAGGATGGTTACCATTGAGCCTTAACATCAGGAATACTTTCGTGGTGTTAGTTGGTCGTTGCTTGGTAAGGAGATTTGTGACATAATGGACTTTAAGCTATACTATGGCTTGTTCCATCAATGGAGGATTAATTGGACTCTATAAGGGAGTGCCCTTACGCCGATGGACTAAGACTGGTCAACTGATTGGTATATACAGGTTGCAAGATTGAGTGCATTGCTCCATCCGATGAACAATATATTTGCCAATATCTGTAACATTACAAGGTTCTAAAAAGCATCACATCAGAGTATACGACAGAGAACCAAACCACAGTGCGCAATGACCTTCATATCTAGGTCGTTAAGTCTTTGGCCGAAATGATACCGGTGGCGTGATGAGTATGAGTGGGTGTGAGTGGATGAGAGTGTGTCTGCAACATTGGGCGGTTTTGGGTGGGGTCTGGAATGTGCCGGTTGGAATGTGGTGGCCATTTTGGACGCTATGTTTGGGGTTCCCACTACGTAAAAGGGTGAAGTGGGCTGACGGTGGCTGCGGCCATCGCTCTTCCAATCATATTACAGATTATATCCTTGTCCCATTCAATCCTTTGTATTATCTCCTATGTTTAGTTTTCATGTCCCTGATTCTGATTTTCATTCTTTTATCCAATTCTGAAGACATTTTATCTTATTTGAATGTTTCTGTAACGCTCTCTGTTTATATGATCTTACCAAAGGATGAGCCTGTTCATGTCTGGCCTCCTATGTAGATGTAGTTGTTCCATCTATATCTAATTCTCTAACCTTGGGAAAATCTTCGTTTTGGAGTGTAATATAATGATTGTCCAATTTCAATCTTACTTTAAGCGTTCTTAATTACCCTGAGAGACTAAAGTGTAGTTTGTCATTGGCGAATTCTTTCTGGTTTCCCTCCAAGTCTCTTGAGTAAAGCTAATAGATTTGTAAACCGAAAAATAGTAAAACTCCTTCTTCAAATTTATTTTACGGTATGATATACTCATTCAATTCCAGTGGTCAAAGTATCTAAGACTTCAATCTGTCATCGTGTCCTTTCTAATTGGCTTTGTAGATATTACATATACGTCAGATTGACTCTCAATGTGTTAATAGAAGTCAGTGAAGATGTTGTCAATACTGTCGGTTCTGCATTTTAAAGTCATGTTTTCATTGCAGGTTTAATGCATGGACATTCTCTTCGCAATCGTCAAAGGATGCGAAGAGGTCATAGCTGTCGATTTCGCCCCAGTCGTCGTCGACGGTGAACATCTTTAGAGGGGCGACGACGGCTACTGGAACAGCTGATATATTTGCAAAGCTTACGGGGTTGCTTACTGCGGGGGCAGAGGTTTCTACTTCCCAGGCTTCCTGAGCATTTTCGTCATCATCTTGTTTTATTGTTATGGGTGAGAGGATGGGCGGTCCCTCTGGAGAACCCTGGGGTGAGGTCACGTCCATCGGGCTGTCCGGGCAGTCAGGTGCCGTGTCCCTGTCCCAGGCATCTGCTGGGCCCTCTCCGGTTGACCTCCACGCTTTCAGGCGAAGTGATGTCTTCCGCAGGGCATCCCAGTTGGGTCGTCTCATCAGATACGACTCCCCGAAGACATCCCGGTTGTGTACAACGTCTACCTCGCGGTCTATGTCTGCATCTGTCTGAATGCCATGGCCGCGACGGTTAGACCAAAAGCTGGGGTAGTCTGGGGTTTCGTCATCGCTATACAAAAATAAATATACTGATGTGAGTTTACAGTCATATGTGAAATAATTGCATGCCGTAACGTCTATGGGACAGTGCAATCTCAACTTTACCAGTTTTCTTACCTTATTTCCTAGAAATGAACATACAATTATTATGTGTTTTTATTCCACGATTTCTGGGATTCTCAGTGATTTTCTGGATATTCCCATGCACATACCTGAAGATATTGCACACCCTGAAGGCTGTAACATCACTTTTGCAAGGCGTGCAGTTATCCATGGATAACCTGCATGCCGTGCAGTTATCCATGGATAAACTGCATGCCTTACATGTCATATGTTACATGTTAAAACCTACGATAATTTTCATTGCCAGGGTAGGGGTCGAACCTGCAGTCTCACATCCCAAATCGAACTCCCTATGCATTGCGCCACAGGGACTGACGAGAGAAGCTTGGTTAGAACCATGTCTCTATGATATAAAGCCACCCAGCAGTAGTGTAGTGTGAACACATCCAGCACCTTGACCCATAACCAGGCCAGTCGCGCACAGAAGCTAACCAACGGCTGCCGGGTGCCGAAATGGGAAACGCGGTGGTCTAGTGGTTAGCGCATCACGCTCAGCCATCAAAGGTAGGCGGGTCGAGTCCCGGTCAGGGCGCATATTTTTTCGCCTTGTGCCCGCTGCCAGCCAGGCGACGAGGTGTATGTACTGATTGTACACAAACATAACTGCAAGACGCATTCAAAGCAAGCCAAGCCGAGACGGGCGCTGTAGCTGTCGGGCGACAAGGAGTATGTACCGATTGTACACAAACACTATTTTTCGCCGTGTGTCCGCTACCATAACCGCGAGACGTATCCAATGCCAAGCCGAGACGGGCGCTGTCCGCTGCCAGGCGACGAGGTGTATGTACCAATCGTGTACACACAATGGCTGGCTTCGAGTCCCGGGGAAGGGGAAAATTTTTTGTTTTCAACTTGAATTTATTGGTATTCTATTGATTATCTATGGTTTTGTGGAATAAAATAAGTAGTCATTGGATAATTCATGACTTGTGTGTGTTAGCAAAAGCTAATTACACTCGGGCTACGCCCTCGTGTAATTATCTTTCACTAACACACACGCGTCATGAATTATCCATTGATTACTTGTTCCATACATTGCTGTCTGTTACTACATTGTCGAGCGTCGCTTGGGGCAGCTGATGGTGTTTGCCATTGCAAATGATTACCAATCCGAATCTGGGGTATTCATGGTCCCTTAGCGATTTCCAAATTTGGAATCGTTGTTTGATTGGGATGTATAACTTGTTTGGTAATACAATTTCCATGATTGACCTTTCGCTTAATGTTAACGAGATTTTGTTTTCATGTGCCCAGATTAGCTCGAGGTGTTGCTTCAGACAGCCGCTTTGACAAACGTTCAGCATGGGTGTTTGTGAGTTTATTTTGAATATATTTGGTTCATACCTGATTGATGTGAGTGGAATTATAATATTATTCCATTTTCTGTACAGCTTCAATGATATATATGGCATGTTAATCTGTACTGGCTTTTCAGTCATACGTTTGGCTATTTTACATTTCAGTATTTTTATTATAATATAAATGATCATGATCAATACCAACACTACCCTGAAATCATTGTATCTATTGCTGGTGTTCATTTTTGATAATTCGGTTTTCACAGTTTTGTCAGAATTCTTATTTATTGTGTCAAGCGACTTGAAGACTGATTTCCATGCTGTTAGATTCATACCCTTAGTATGTTTGCTGAGCAAAAAGATTCCAAATTCCAGTTATCTTTCTCCATAAGTACAGACAAGGCTATACTTAGACCTTCCAACAATGGGTGTGATGTTATGGAATCCATTGTTGACAACAGACCTTTATAATGGTCCAAAGAGTGAGCCTTATTTCTAATAGATTTAGCTGTGCTTCTTAAGTCTAATGCGTGTGTTGTGAGGGTTGTTTTCTCCATGTCTAAGTGTTCGTGTAGCATGCTTAACTCCTTTGATTTGAATATAAAGGGTATTATTGATGTTCTTGAACCTGAGATATTTAACAATTTGCTGCTGAAGTGATGTATTATGGGCAGATTATACGTATGGTACACTACTTGTCCTTTGAATGATTTGATTTCACACAATATGTTGTTACCTGTTAATATCAATCCCCCAGTCAACACTTTACATTGACATGGAATAAAGTATGATCCAAGATTATGAATTATTCATGACTCGTTGTTGCATGTCATTACGGATATCGGTTTGACAGTTCTTACTACCAATTCATCTAGTCCTATGGGTGTTACGGTGGGTGCTAGTGTTGTGCGGGGTTGAATTATATCAAAGTTGCATAATTCATGAATCATTCCTGCATGGTAAAAGAATAGTGCGAGCAAGCATGTAGGGTTGCTTACATTTCTAATAGGAATAGATAATGGGCATATTATTGTCCTGTCAGTGTGACATAGAGATTAAAGATCATTATTCAATTCTGCATATAGTCCTACTTTACTGGATATAGCTAGGCTGTTGTGTTCTGTAACTAATTTAGTAGAACTGTTGCTTGTACTGTGGTGTGGTTTGATTGGTACTGGTATGGTTTCTATTCTATACATGTCGTACACTTCGTTCTTTGAGCAAAGTAGTAGTTTCAATCTTAGTCTTATGGAATTGTGTCTAATGTGTCCTGTGACCATATTCTTTTGGTAGTAGTATGAGTTTGGAGGATTGCAGATTCTCAGGCTGATGTTACCATTCTTTAATGATCCGTTCAGTCTGCCTAGTGTTGTTTCTAGGGTGTTTACGGGCATTATTATTGATGATAGTTCGCCTGTCTTTAACAGTTCCATTTGATGTAATAGATTCCCTAATCTGTCGTTGTAGCGTTTCATTGTGAGCAGTTTCATTATGCCTGAATAGACTAGCATGTAATTTCTGCCATTAAAGTATACCTTAGTCATTAATGAGTTGTATAGGTTTGTCATGTTGTATTCTACTTTATTGATAGAATCCTGAAGAAAATCTAAGGTCATGTCTGTCAAATCTTGTCTCGTGATTTGAGATAGTAGCAAATTGTAGTTGAAATCTGCTAGATCAAGAATGGTTTGGGATACTTCTTTGAAAGTTCCGAATTCAAGCATTGCGGCTTTGCTGATTTGGTCTACCTTCTGGGCGAGCGTATCATACTCTGGCTGTGTTGCCAGGCCTGTGATTGATTTTAATAAATCACCTATTGGTTGTAGGATAGCCCGTTTCACTCTCCCGTGTTTCCGAAAATGAGTATCTAACTGTTTATGGTAGCCTAGCATTCTTCTATGTTCTACTTCTATCATGTCGTCAACTTGGAATAACTTTGTGTGTATTAGACTGTAGTGTTCTTTGTCAAGCAAAGCTTCACTAAGTCTAATTGGTTTTGGCATTGTTCTGAATAGCTTGAAGTTAATTACAAACTCAAAGTCTAGTAATGTTACGCCATGTAACATCGGGGTTGCGTTCTTCCTGAAGATAACTCCATAGTTTTGTCTAACTACGACTTCTGAACAGGATGTCATGTAGAGTAAAGTCAATAGACTTACCAAAATCTGTGTTGTGACCTATTCTGAATGGTGTATGCATCTTGTCCTAATATGTCTATATTACTCCAATAGACTGTATGTGGTGTTGTGATTTATTGTGTGTGAGTATGTCTTGCCACCACGTGTTCCTGTAATGGGTCTAATGCGAGTTGGTAGGGGGTGGTGGTTTGGTTCTTAAGATAATGTATTCCTCTAAGACATGCTTTCTTTTTCTCAAAGTGCTATTAAACCTTTTTAATGGTTCTTTTTCTATAAAATGTCTATACCTGCCGTCATACGCGTGATGCCAGGTCCCTTCGGATCGTGTTTTCCAGTAGGCGTGTTGCCTTCTGTATACTGCTACTGTGTTACGCATTGCGGTGAATGCTAGGGCTTGGCGGCCTATACCACTCAGCCAAGGGGCTGATCTTGCCTCCATTTTAAAACATTCTACCAGGGTGAGTGCTCCCAAGAGCGATACCAATTTGGCTATCGGCTCCTTCCAATTGCTCAAACGCATTTCCACTGGGTCTACCCTTATTAACTTTGATATCTCACCGTGTATTATTGCAGAGTCGACGGGCTTGCATAGGTCGACCAGTCTAATAACTATGGGGTGAGTGAAGACCGTTTCCAGCATAGTTTCATCTAAGATAGCAAAAAGATGCTGGTTCTCGTGGACTAATTGTCTAGCACTGATTGGATTGAAGGCACAAAGTCCCTCAGGGCCAATGAGTGATTCAACCATCCAGGGCATGGGTGTCCCCAGAAAATGATCGCTATTGAGCGGGTAGTGTTTAATTTCTTGGTGGCTAAAATAAAATAAAATAAAAGCGGTATTTTACTAAGTAAGCTAAGCTTTTAGCTATGGGTATATGATCTTAGATAACATATGTTAAATAGTGGTATGTCTAAGGTTATTCCTGTGGGGATGGGGGTTAGGACGTGGTCTTAGAGGGAATTATTCCATACCTGAGCACTATTATGGATCCAAAGCTAACCCTAACAGTTTCAAGATTCCTGATATACTTATAGCAAGTGCACAAAATCTCACCTGTTGGCCATAGCCTACTGGAACATTTCTCCTGCCATGGTTCAACAGCAATGGTTATCTTTCAACCGACGTCAAGCGTTGTGCTAACAAAGTCTTGTTGAACGGCCTTGTTATCTATTATTTATAGTGGATATCTCACTTTTTATTGGCAGTCACCGAGTGGCGATGCGAGCTGGCTAATTCTGGTGTTAATCTTTCCACTCTTGGCCTTACTGGCTGGTGCTGCTCCTAATTAACATATATTGTTATGAGTTGACTCACGCGTCCGTGGTCTCATCTCTTTGTTATTAAGGAAGGCCGTACGTGCCAACCATTCATAGGTTTAAACAATACCTATTTTATTAACAAAGAGCTACAAATACATTATTTGTCCCTCTGTGGAAATGGATGAAATTAATATGGATTTTATTTCCTATTGATGTGCTTTCCCAGTTAATCAAACCTATCACTGCTTGTCCACAACCTGTTCCTTTAAAACAGGATGAGAGATTGGTATTTTTCAGCTCCTGCAGTATATCAGGTCTCAAAAATCAGGGGGTGTTTTTAATACCACAGTCTTTGGCCATAGGACGCTATTTTCAGGCTGTTTGGATACCCTTGCCGCTTCATCACCCTATCAGCCTTTGTCTCTTGCCATATGGGTTATTTTTAGACTGATGTCACTAATGGTCCGCCATACCAGACATGAGTGTCCTTCATGACAATTGATGCACATTGTTACACATAATAGAACTTTTCCAATGTTGATATTTACATTGAATACATTATAGGTGTACACTCATACCTACTGGAAAGTTACAATTTTCAGATGATTCAGTTTGCTCTATGGAATAATCCTAGGTCTTTGTTCTCTTGCGCCTTGATTTCATAATTTTCGATTTTTCTTTTAAGATTGGTATGTTGCTACATGACAGTTTTGCATGCCCAACTATGTCTGGGTCTGATAACTTTCCCATGGATGCTGGTCTCTCTAACCTTTTTAGAATTGCCTTTTGTGAGGCATAACTTGAAGGTTTCCTTAGGCGTTCAATATTGATTGATTTATGGGTTGTTTTGCCATCTGACAAATGTCTTAAAGGTACTGTGTGTGGAGAGCATACTTTTGTGACCATATAGGGTCCTGCATATGTTGGTTGAAGCTTTTTACTGGTGCTTGGTGCCAGCAAGTTGGGAATGTATATATATACTATGTCACCTGGGTCGTAGGCGGTAATGGATCTTATTGTCTTGTCATGCCTTTCTTTCATGATCTCGTGGCAGTTTCTTAGATTATCTGAGGCGATTTTCTGAGCTGACTCTCTTTGCTTTATCATGTGTAGAACCATTTCCCTTTCATCTTTGAATTCTGTTTTGTTAAACAGGGCCAACGCTGAGTCCGTTGGTAGCAGTGCTTGTTTCCTGAAAATCAAGAAATTGGGTGAGTAACCAGTGGCCTTACTAACTGTGTTGTTTAGGCTGAAAACTACTGATTGTAGGTACAAATTCCAGTTTTTCTGGTCTTTGTAAATATATGACCTCAGGGCGTTTTCTATCGCCTGATTGCTTCTTTCACACAATCCCTGACTCTTTGAGTGTAGTGCACTTCCAAAATCCTGTTAATTCCAAATTTTGAACAGAATAATTTTGTCAATTTTGATGTGAATATTGATCCGTTGTTACTCATGAGTACACTTTGTAGTCCGTGTATACAAATTACCTTGTCAATGTAGTCTAATATGAATGACGTGCTGCTCAATTCCTTGCAGTCCCAAGCGGTGATATGCCTGGATGCGTGATCCACGACTACCTGTATGTACCTGCTTCTGTTCCTTGCTTCCGGTAAAGGTCCTATACTGTCTACAGTGACATGACTGTATGTGGTGAGTATTGCCTCTCTTATTTTCATTGGTAGTTTTAAGCGTTTGGGTTTCTTGTTTGTGATCAGACATGTGTGGCAAGTTCCAACGTAGTTGGTTACGTTGGTGAACATGTTGGGCCAGAAATACCTATATATAATCAGCCTATATATTTTTATTATGCCTAAGTGTCCTCCCAATAGAGCAGTATTAATCTATGGGTCCATACCTTTGGTATGACAACTTGCAGTTCTAATTCTCTTTGTCGAGTGAAAATTGAAGAATTCATTTTGAACAGTATACTGTCAATGACAATGAAGTTGTCGTGTCCCAACAGTATCTGCCTGCTAAGGTGATTGTCCTCCGTCTGAAGCTCCGAAGAATCCTTGTATGTTATGGTAGGGTCCTTTTCTTGCATTGCCTTTGCTCTTGTGATTGCATTTAGTTTGTACTCCTTTGTTGAGGCTTTCAACCTTCTTGTTTTTTCGTATTTCCCGGTGCATATGTATCCTGCTTTCTTTGCTTTATCTCCCCATGTTTCTCCATCCTTCAATATTGATCTGGGCTTGAAATGCAGTATTGGAGTTTTGGGTGTTATGTCGTCTTTGTGGAATGATTTAGTGATAGTGATGTCGGAGAATTTGGTCTCCTTGAGTGGTATGACAACCTTTCCTTGTGTTTGTATTGGTAGTGGTTCATCCTCCTGCTGTGGATATCTGATTCAGGATAAGTAGTCTGCTATTATGTTTGCTTTCCCTGCTAGGTATTTTACTGTGAAGTCACATGACATGAACAAATCTAGCCATCTTGCTAGTCTGCCGTTCGGGATTGCTTCCTTTTTGTTGAATAGCGAGACTAGGGCCGTGTGATCGGAGTATATAGTGAAATGAGAGAATTCAGTGTAACGGTAGAATTTACTGATTACATACACGACGCCTATCATTTTGCGGTCTGTTGTGCAATATCGCTTTTCTTGATCTGTCAGAGCTCTACCCACCCATTCGATTGGTCTATAGAATCCATTTTCGTCTTGTTGGGTCAGGCAAGCTCCGATTGAATACTTTGAAGCGTCAGTAAAGATTACGAATTCCTTGCAGTGGTCTGCAAACTTTAAGAAAGCATCTTCGTCTATCGCCTTCTTTATTGTCTTGTATGCTCTATGGCATTCGGTTGTCCAGATAAATGGCGCATTGTCTGTGGTCAGTTTATAAAGTGGTGACATTACCTTTGCAAAGTCTTTAACAAATTTCTTATAAAAATTTGCCATTCCATTGAAGCTCTTCACCTCGGATTTATTTTGTGGAATTCCGGCAACCTTGAGTGGCCATATTTTATTTGGTGATGGTGAGACTCCTTTTTCAGATATTCTGAAGCCTAAGAAGTCTATTCTTTTGAATCCGAATTCACACTTTTGTGGTTTAAATTTCAGGTTTCCCTTGATCACTATTTTCATCACTTCGTCCAAGTCTTGCAAGTGTCTTTCCCAAGTTGGGCTGTACACGGCTATATCATCCACGTAAGCATACGCGCTTGTGTACATGTTTCCTGAGTGTCAAGAATAATTTATTTTCGTCCTCACTTTCTGTGTCCGAATCATTTTGGTCTGAGTTTAAACTGTCTATTGTGGTTGTTGAGATTTCATCAAGTTGTGTGGCATTGAGCATGTTGATGCCCATCGGGGATCCATCGGTGGGTCTCTTGCCGATTCTCCCTGAAACCTATTTGTTACTGTTATTTTCTTGAGTGTTGTCATCACGGTGCTGATCACTCTCCTCCTTGGCATCCTGTTTGGTGTTTTCCGAATGCATGTTGTTGAACCTTCTATTGTATTTTCTGTCCTTTCCTGATTTGCTACGATCATTGTATCTTCTGTTATCTTCTTGCTTGTTGGAATTTCTATTGCTATTTCCTTTGTTGCTACTTTGTTTGTCGTCTCTGCTGTTGTAACCCTTGTTGTTGTCCCTTCTCGAATCGCGATGATTCTTATTATCATATTCTCTGTCGTTGTTGCGATCGCTATTGCGGTCTTTTCTTTTTGATTCTAAATCGTCTTGGTTGCAAGCTGATGCGTAATCAAGGTTGTACATGTGGTCTGACACGTTGCATTCCATCATCTCTAAAACTCTGGTTATTTTTTCTTCTAGATTGCCAATCTTACCATTTATAGTGTTCACTTGGATGGTTGTGTTTTTGAGCTTTTCCGCCAAACTGTCAATGCTTGATATGGTTGTGTCAAACATTGATTTGGTCAGAGACCTCTCATTCTCTTGGTCTCCCATGATTCTACTATACAAGCTATCCATTGTTGATTGTAAATCAATACGCTGCTTTTCCAGAATTGTTTCTGTAGTTTCTCTTTGGCTGCATAGGGTTTGGTGTATATTTTCTGACTGTGTACTTTGGTTTTTGATTGATGATTGCAGTTTTGAGCATTCTAGCTTCAGTTCTGCTCTGATCTTGTTGATTTGACTGTCAGTGTATTCAGTCAAGTGACTGTCTAGATCCCTGATTCTATCATCCATGTTGGCTATTTCAGCAATTTCCAATATGGAGAGGGGTGTAATTAGTGAAAGGGTTTTGATTCTTTCTTTATAGTTGGAATTGCTTTTCTAGTTGGTTGAGAAAGTTTTGGTCATATATACGATCTGTTATTGGAGTTGAGGTCGGTGGTATAAATCTTTGTGGCAATGGTGGTGCTGGATATTGGCCTTGTGTGTGTGGGAATATTGGTGAGGGTGTTAAGGATGCATGTTTGTGTCTGATATAGTGTTTTCTTCTAGTACAATTTCTTGTTCTGTCAGTATTACGTCTGCAGCTGTGCTGTTTTGTTGTTGTCTATAATTTGTTAATTACCGAATTCTATGGGGCTGGTGTTAATGTCTTATTGTTGTTCATTTGTGTTAGTGTCAAAATTTATAGTTGTACTTAGCTCATCGTGGTCCGACATCTGGTCATGTTGAATGATGGCCTCTCTTGTAGTGGTGTTGTCTTTGATGACTTCTAGATAACCTAATATTTTCTTTTGTATGGAAACTCCACTTTGTAATGTGTATCTGAGTCTACTTCTTCTTTCTAGTTTTTCTTCTATATGGTTTTTGTGTTGAGTAACAGTGTTATTTCGAAGATTGTATCCTTAATTTTGATTATTCATAATTCATGAACGAAATATGTGCCGAAAAAGACGGGTTCTCCACCAAAATGTCAGGTCGAGACATCCTTTTTAATATGATGATTCTCAATGACATTGATGAAGAGATAACTCAAGAACCCGTAGATACAATTTATATATCTTTATTGCATAGGCTTAAAAATGATGTTTCATAATGAACAAATACCTCTCGCTCGGCTAATGAGGCGACACATATTTCCATTGTGAGAGATTCCATGCTTAACTTACAGTATAATAAATGAGTCCTTCCGTGTCGTGATGATGATCTCCATCGTGCACTCTGATATTACCATAGGAAGTCTATGGTTCTAGGCTTGGCATGCCTGTGTGTGTTAGTTAACTTATAGGGGGGTCCTGTTCCATGGGCTTGCTAGATCTGGTTCATACTGGAATGTACCGGTCTATGGGCCTCACTATGGGATCCCCCTGTGGTTATCCCATGTAGTGGGTCTTCTGCCTGATGGTTATCCCTTGCATGTTCTTTTTACATTCTGGGCTATTAGTAATATGGTTTACACGTAATTGCTTTAGTGGGGTCTAATTGTACAGAAAGCCGAAATACGGGTGGTTAATAGGTAGAGGCGATAACTGTATAGGAATTACTATAGAGTGGGATTTATAATGAATTTAATGTATGTATTATGCTGACACAATCAAGGCTGTTGAATAATATTAAAGTAAGGTTAGTCTAAGGTAAGATAGGTTCTGTGTCAGGGGGAAAGACGGGGGTGTTGCCAAAAGGTTAATAATTAGAACTTAGAAATAGTCAGATTGCCATGAAATGGTGGACTGCAAATTCAACTATTGCATTTTACAAAGCACTCTTTTTATGATGATGTATGGTCCACTGTAGGTGGGTTGCAGCTTTTGGTGGTCTTTTTTACAAGTAGGTTAGGTATATGTAGGTACACAAGCTGACCAGTAATGTAAGTACTTAGTGAGGCAGTTGCATCATGCCTGGCCTTCATTTTTCTGTGGTATTTTACCATGCTTTCTGCGGCCTTCAATTGGATATCATCCCTTAGACTAAGTAGGGTGGTAATTAAACTCTCTTTATCTTTGATTTCTTTGGTTGATGTTACCAGAGATAGGGATGATTCTGTGGGAAGGTGTGTTTGTTTTCCAAATACCAAAAGATTGGGTGAATATCTTAGTACGCTGCATACGGTATTATTGATGCTGAATGCCACTGCTTGTAGGAAGGTTGACCAGTGCTTTTGTGATTTGGAGACAAAGGCTCGTAGAGAAGACTCTATGGTTTGATGTTGGGGCTCACAGAGACCTTGTGATTTGCTCCAGTGAGCAGATCCTGTAATGTGTTTGATGCAGAATTTTTCACAAAAGGCTGTGAAATATTTTGAGCAAACTGTTGGGCATTGTCTGTATTTAGGACTGATGGGGTGCCATAAATACAAATTACTCTCTGGAAAAATCCTAGTGCCACCTCAGTGCTATTATTTTCTTTGGTTGACCACTCAGTGATGTGTAATCTGCATAGTAGTATATACATGCAAACTGAGCGCAATGGATTAGCTACTAACTAGGTCATGACCTACTGGTAGACCGGAAGTGACCTAGTTTCAACCAATCAGAGGGCTGGATTTGACAGGAAGTGACGTCATAAGGTCATGACCTAGTTTTTTCGACCAATCAGAGAGCTGGATTCCATTTGACCTAGTGACCTGACCTAGTTGCATAAATTAAAAGAATTGTGCAATACCTAGAGCTGACCTACTTACAAACCGGAAGTGACCTACTAACCTACTTGCAAAAACGTATGACCTACGTATGAGGGTGTATTGTGCAATCCTTGAAACAAATTACACAATAACCATGACTCATTTTCTGATGCAATGTTCCTATGAATTTACGCAATACTTATGACTCACTATTTTGATATGAGATTAAATGCAACAAAGACACAACTCGGTTTTTTTTAATTCAATCTTTTTATTTTTTTCTTCCTATCAGAGTACATGCTAGGTATGAATCATTATAATCAGATATGCTTTGCAAGCAGAGTACATGGATATTATATGGAAAATGAATTCTTGTTGCAGTACCAACTGCACCCGGTCTTGGCTGGAGTAGGACTTTGACTACGGTCCTCTAAGGCCCGCATTCTCTCCATTAAATCCTTCAAGGCCTTTCTTCCTATGTCGTTCTCCTCCAGGGCTACCACTTTGTCCATTAACTCGGCCATGATGATGAGAATCTTGTCTATTACTTCCGCCGTGCTCTGAAGCCCGTCTATCACGTCCAGTTCACGTTTAACTTTTCCTTTCACCAAAAGATTGCTCACGTCTGCTTTGACTGCTACTTCTTCTGGACTCATCTCGAAATTCATTGCCTCTTCTTCTCTCTCTTTCTCAGGAAGGGCCTGACTATTTTGTCCATTAAGTTGAAGGGGACCTGAGAAAACCTTTTCACAGTGTGGTGTGGATCCTTGGTCCGACATGTTTCTATGAGGAAGTTAATGCAGTGGGCTCCACACGTTTTAGCGTAAAAGTTTTGCACTTGTTTTCTGCTGAACGACCCGTGACCATCTGACGACTTTTGCATGAACCTCTGGTGATATATAGTAAACGGAGGTAGGCCGTAGGGATCAAAGTAGAATACATTCCCGTTATGAGAAACGTAAAATGCCACCCAGTGCTGACCAGGTTTAGAGCTTGGATCTGTGTTACTGACGAAACATGTAGAGGGAATTGGTTTTTTAGGACATTGATTACTGGCAAAAGTTCCCAGGTAGAACCGCCTTGTGTGTGGATGGTTTCCCAGTGCACCTGTTATGTCTGAAGTTCTCATTTTTTTCTCAGTTCATGTGGTAGTCTGTGACAGGAAGACAGTCAGCCGTTAGTTGGATGTTGTTGTCGTAGAAGGAACACAAGACGGCAGATATGGCGTGAGTAGTCGGGGCGGCAAACCTAAGGGAAATGCCCAGCTTTCCTTGCTTGATGAGATTTATACGACTGTCTTCAGGTGCTCTGTCTGGGGTCAGGTCGAAAACAAAGAAGGAATATCCATCTTTGAAATCTTCCAAAGTTATGCCACAGTCTTGCCCCAAAGCCGACAGCCCACTGTCTATGAACATTTGACTGTAGGCTCTGATGCAGTTGCCTGTTTCGAAGTCGGTCTTCAACTCAAACTTTTGATCGTCATATCTCACACATATTTCCTTCACGTTGAAATGCCTGCAGTTGAAAGGATTTTCTGTCTTAGTCCCAGCAGCTGCTGTTTCCTTTATCATACACAAGACTATCCTGGTGGGGATCTGAGTAGTGTCAGGTTGAGTCCAACTGTAGTCTTGTGAGCCGCCGTCCAAAGTGTGTTTAGTTACTTTACACCTGGCTATGTGATAGTTGAAAGGGCCCCAATGTGGATTCCTGACACTGCTGACGTGAGTTTTCACCACCTCGTCGTCGACACATTTTTGGAGAAGTGTCATTTCAGCTTTGGTGATTTTGACCCAGTAGTTTTGATCGGCTGCTTGCATCATGTAGTAATTGGGCTGATTTTTTTCGAATATGAACTTGATTTCACAGTTCGGAGGCAGCACCTTGCACTGTTTAATTAAATCCAGGTGCGGCTTCATTACTAAGGCATGCTTGTTGCGGGCACTGAACTCTGCTCTCCGTGCCGTCCATCCAGCATTTTCGCCCGCTCTGGCTTCCATGTGACCACAGGTGTCTTTCATGTACTTTTGACACCCTTTCAACCGAGTCTCTTTGTCTTCTTTGTTGCAACAAATTGTGTCCAAAATGTAGGCCTTGAGACCATAGTCTTCATTGTTGCCGGTGACTTTCTCCCCATTTATCAGCAACTGGCAGGAAGCAAAGAGAGCGTGTGCCAAGTTGTTGACTGGAGCAGCTTCTATGCCTACGGCAAGGTGAGTTGTTCCGTCTGCCGCCACGGCTTCCAGTTCCATGTACAGCTCAGTTTCTGAGAGGTCTGTGTACAGGTTGCTTGGTTCGAAGGTGAAGTCAAATGATTCAGTGTGTGGAGTCAGGGCATTGTTGGTAGTTTTGGTTATTTTTTGACATTTTAATATGTCCTTTTGAGTGACAGGCAAGGCGTGTAGGTCTAGTTCACCTACTGCACATACCTGACCCTTGGGATGAAGGAGACTCATGACTAGAACAAGGTCCTTCCTCTAGCTTGTCCTCTGCCTCTGCCGCGTTGCCCCTTACGTCCTCCGCGCTTGCCGGTTGCTCGTCGTTTGACTGGAGGAGGTTCAGATGTACCTTTTATGTATCCTTGAGCAGAAGAAGCAGCCCTTTTGAGTAAGTTCTTCCCTGTAGCTTTACTTCTCCTAACTACACTTTTCTTGAAGCCTTTTCCTGTTACCACGTCGGACAAGACTCCAGCTCCTGTAGTAAGCAAGGCTTTGCCTGCAGATTTGGCAGCCGAGCGTCCTATTTTACTTAAGAGGGGAACAGCTCCTCTCAGTAAACCACCTATTAACGAACCAAGTCCGTGCCCTCTTTGTCTGCCCCTGCCACCGTACGCTGGTAAAGCACCGTTCCCAAACTGTGATTTTCTGTAGTATTCAGCGTACTGACCCCTAGGGGCCAGGTATGGAGGTGTTCCATAGTAGTGAAGCATGGTAATATACTCCTATCCTTGAAGAGGTCTGAAGGCAAGTACCACCGACACTGATCCGCTTTCAAATGGTATAGGTTCCCCAGTCTTGTCTCTTAAGTATATCCCTATCTGTCTGAAGGTGGTTTTAGTGACTGGCAGATATATCAAGTTCTGGAAACTTATGGTCTGCATGTCACCGTTGTAGCGATTTATGTTGATTTGCCTGAGAAGGGGTGCTTTAGAATCACCCACAAGACTGTGCTTGACTATGTCAGACTACACGAAAGCACATCGACTTTTGAACTGAAGGTCTACCACGTAGGGGCTTTGTGTCTTTCCACTTAGGAAAACACTTCCGTCAAAACCTAATTGTTTCCCTAAGTTTTCTGGGAGTTGCATGACCACACCAGGAGGCAAGGAAACTACACTTTTCATTGTGTATTTGTTGTAGTGAAACACGGTGGCTTTGTTGTTTTTCCTGTAGTTTCTTAGTTTTCTCACCAACATGCTCTGTAGTTTATTTATGGTCCTGTTCAAGTATCCTATCAACTCTGAGTTGCTTTCCAGGTTCACACCTTCTAAGGCAAACATATTGTAGATACTACCTTCCTTGAAGTAATACTTAGACAGGTATCTGCTAATTTCCTTGAAGCGTGTACATATTTTCACAGCCTGTAACTGACTGGGAGAGAGCGGAGAAACATTAGCAGAGTCTGTGAAGACGGCCTTTTCTTCAAAAAAAGAAAGAGACCTTTTTTCCCTGTCATCCATAGACATCACTTCAGCCACAGCCGACGATATTTCCCTTTTCTCTCTGCCTGCCGTGTCACGCTCCCCCTCAGCCTCCTCCTCTTCCTTTTCCTCCTTCTCTGGCGTGGGTTGGTTAGAAGTGAATCCTCCAGATGGCGTCTCAGGCGCAGCAGCAGGAGTTGGTGGACTTTCACTTGCAGGACCAGCAGGAGGAATGGTTTCAGTCGATCCCACAGGGTTGACATGACGTAGGTTTTTTGTTATTTTTACTCCTCTCTTCAAAGCAGATTGGGCTGATAAATTTGATGTAGAGCTTGAAGCTCTACTGAAGACACTATGGGCTCCTGGTTTTTCCAGAGGAAAAAATTCTCTTCTGCGTTTGTTCAATAAAGCTACTACAGAGCGGAGGTTGTTTGTCAGGTCGTTTTCTCCCTGTACCAAGAGGATGGGTTCTTCTTTGACGTTGTACCACGTGGTAGGACAGGTTATTTCTTGAAGAGCACACTCTAACTGAGTAGGAGAGTTAATGTATTCTGCCAAAATTGTATTGTAACTAGTTAAAGTGTTGTCAGGAAAAACGTTCATAGATGAGTTACTAGGTAAAGTTAAGGTAAACGCCATTTGTTTATGTTTTTGACAGGTTCCCAAGAGTTAAACTTGTCTCCATAACCCTTCCACTTGATCAAGGCTTCTCTTTTCTTGCCTTTTCCTCTGTATTTTACTATTTTTTCTATGTTGTAGCGTCTTCCGTGACGGACTTGCACCTTCTGGACCTCAGGTTCGTAGAAGCTTCCTTTTATCTCTTCTCCAAGGAGATCTTTCAGGTGGTACCCTTTGGGAGAAATGTTGTCGACTGTGTATAATTCCTCAGTCCAGTTAGGTTCGTACCCTCTGTTAAATGTTTTCTTTGTTTTCAACATTCGCACTTGATTTTTTCTCTTCAACTGAAGAACAGGAACTTTTTTCTTTTGAGGTTGATCGTACAACCTGTAGAACAAGACTTCAGAGTTGTCTTTATTTATGTCTGAAGGGGCAGCTCCTAAGGCTTTGTGGTAAGTCAAATTGTAGGACTTAACCAAGTCGGGCAGCAAGTCAACCCATTTGTAGTTATTGAAATGAGAAAAACATCTCCACATTTTTCCTTGTAAGGTAGAGTTGAATCTTTCGGCTAAGGCACACTTCACGTCGTCGTTCTCTCCTGTGAAAAAATTGATTTTTTGATCTTCACAGTGTTTTTTGAAAATTTTGTTGACAAACTCTTTGCCCTTGTCAGTTTGAATTTGTTGAGGTTTTCTTTCTTTGCTCATTTTTTTGAAAGCCTCTGTCACGTCATCAGCTCTCTTACTTTTCACAGGTTGTCCAAAACCATACCTTGAAAAAACATCTATTCCCGCTAGAATGTACTGGTATCCTTTGTTTTCCTTTGAAAATTCTCGCATGTCTATGAGGTCAAGTTGCCACTGTTTGTCTATGCCCCATGTTTGTGTTTTTCTTCTTGGAAATCTTCTCTTGTAAGGTTTGTGTCTGGTGTAAGCGTCTACATCTTCCAAAGCTTGTTCTATGTTTTTTTTCTTTGTTTTCTTGAAGTGATGACGTTGAAGTTTAGAAACGCTGGTGAAACTTCCAGGTTGTTTAGGATCTGTGTAAAACCTGAGCACATCTTTTTTCAAAGCCTTGTGCGCCATATAAACTTACGTCCAGTTCCTTTTTGACTTACTTTCCTCTTCTTTATAGGGGAAGCTCTTTTCAAGGGACTGGCAGCAAAGGAAGGACTGTGCCCTGCAAAAGCCGACTTGTTTTTGACAAATTTTAAGGTGGGGTTCAGCCTTTTAACTGCTCTCATGAAAACCTGGCTTCCTTTAGGTTGGTCCTTTTTCAAAGACTTTGGTCGGGCAGCAAAAGCTAACAAATCTGTTATGTCAGTTCCAGGCACACGTTCCCCGTTAACATATATTTCTCCGTCTCTGTTCCAATTCAAAATTTGACTTCCGTGACGAGATAATTCTCTGTATAGATTTTTTGCAGTCGTTCTGTAACTTGCAGGTATTCTTTCTTTTATGTCGGCGTCCATACCCTCTGTGTTGTCTCTTGCACGAGGTTTAAAACCTTCCTCCCCTTTGAACTCGTCTACACTGTCTCCGTCTGAATCGTCAGGAAGTGGTGGATCGTCTCTAGTCTCTGTGAAAGTGTGGTCAGCATCATCGTCGCCGTCGTCGGTGTCTTCTAAAGAATTGTTTACACCCCCAGCTCCTGCTGCTGCTGCTCCTGCAGGACCTTGTCCTACTGCTCGATCAAAATAGGGACCTTCCCTACGTTGTCCTAAGGCCTTGGCTTTTTTAGTTAAAATTCCCGACTTTATCATAAGTTGATTGTACTGCCTTAACTTTTCCTTCAGTTTGAGGTTAGGAGAGTTAAGCACCTCATGTGCTTTACTCTGAAGGTGGTTCAGGACTTGAACCAGGCTGGAATCAGGAGTTAAACCTTCTCTTAAAAGTTGAGTGCTGTAGTACTGGTCTTGAACACTAGGTCCAGGCTGGGGAGGAGAGGAAGTACTAACAAAAGAAGATTTTTTTTCTCGGGGAACAAGATCCGCCCTTACGAGGGCCATCCTTGAATAAGACATGATTTTTTTATCGACGTGCTCCTATGAGACCTGTTATCAGGGGTAAGGCGAGGCCCAAAATGGTTCCCAAAAATCCTCCCTTTTGCTCAAAGGTTTTCCTCTTCTGCTTAACGGTAGCCTTGTGCCTTGTGACTGACTTGAGTTCTTTCTTGTAGGGTGATAAACGTTTGACTGCGTCGGACTCGTTACGCAACAGGTTTTTGTTCATTACGTTGACGCAAATTTGACTCATCAACCTAATGACCTCATCGCTGAGACCTTTGATAATGTGGGAACACTCTGCCGAGGAACACTTGGATATGTGTTTCAACAAGTGGTAATGTTTCCTAATTGTTTTAAATTTTCCTCCAGAAGGAGATCTTTTGGTCACCATTCTATCTTTTTCTTTTCGAAGCTGAAGCTCGAGGAATGAAAACCAAGGTGTTCCAAGGAGTTGTTATGCTGTTTCTTACCCTAAGCTCGTTAGGTGTGCTCTGCTTAAAGTCCAATAGGATGTATGAATGCTTCTCTTTGGTTTCTGAGTTATATACCTCCGTCAAAAAGGATTTCTGTCCTGGAAAGGCCTGTTTGCTGATGTGCCCTATCTGACTCATGTCTCTAGGGTTTTTAAAAACAACTAGGTAGTGTGCATTTAAGCTCAAGGTTCTGAAGGCAGGATTGTTGAAAAACAAGTTTTGAGTAACAAAAATTACACTTAAACTGCGATGGTGAGAGCCCACAGTGAAAAGTTTCATTATGGTGGGAACGTACTCGGGATCCATGAGATCGTCTATTACGACCAGTCCATGTTTAGTCACGTCTCTTTCATCCTCGAACAAAAAGTCTTCTGAAAGAAGACCTTTGTTAAACTTAACCCCCAACTTCACCATTTCGTCGAATCCATCTTGCCATTGACTGTAGCAGTAGTATATGTCGTGTATTTTTGGAGTAACAAGCTCGTCTACACCTTTAATCAACTTGAAAACAAGTTGACTTTTCCCACAAGAAGTAGGTCCAGCTATGATCATTGTGAAGGGGCTTTGTAGACGTGGGTCAAAAATGATCTCCTTTTCCTTGTGATCCATGTTGGACGATATCTTAGACCAAAGTGACCAAAGGAGCAACCTCGTCCTCTTTTAAACCAGTAGAACCCTTGTTCAAACCTTCCACGTAAAGAGCTACATTAGAAAGTCCCATGTTGTATAGACTGGCTATTAGGCAGCTTGGATGAGATATTTCTCTATATTTCCAAACCATCAGAACTTCGAACACAGGATTTGTGACTCCTTTTTTCCCTGGAACAGGGGTGGATATCAGGTTAAGCTCGTGGTCGCTCATTCCAAGTTGAGTTCCCAGTTTCCTCCAGTCAAGCTTTTCGAACTTGTCTGCCAGGTTGACGAACAAAGTATCAACTTTCCACTGTTCTGGAGGAATTTCACAATGGTCCACTACGTTGTAATATCCCATGTACCATCTACAATAATCAGTTAGATCGTAACGACCTATGTCACTTAATGCATGTCTCAATACCATCCACTTGCAACGCACGTTCTTTCTACTCCATGAAATAAGCATTTCTCTCCCCATAGAACGAAGAGACGGTATTTTTTCCATGTAATCCATTAAACTTAGTCTAAGTCCTAAGTAAACTCCTAATCGAGGGTAGTCTTTTTCAGATATTTTTTCACTGACCTTGAATAACAACTCGTCCGAAAGGTGAAACTCCATAGCGTCCAAATAAAAAGTGTTGAGCAAGTAAGGCAGGCAGGTAGGAAGGCAGGCAGGTTATGACAGGCTAGAAAGCATACAGTTGACTTATATAGGGTAGGGTAGGGTAGGGTAGGGTAGGGTAGGGTAGGGTAGGGTAGGGTAGGTGGGTAGGTGGTTTAGGTGGGTGGGTAGGTGGGTGGGTGGGTTAGGTGGGTTATTTTGGGCGGCCAGCCCGGGCCAACAAGCCCCAAACCCCCCATACTTGAGGGGTGCCCCCACCCCCCCACCCCATAGTTTTTTAAACCCAACCCCACCCTTTCCTACCCTACCCTACCCTACCCTACCCTACCCTACCCTATTTTATCCTACCCTATTCTATCCTATTCTATATATCTCTCCCGTTCCCTTCCCCCTGTTTAGGTAAGCATGTTACATCGTTCTTCGTTCGTTTAAATTTGTTATGACGTTGAGTGTAAAGCGAGCTGATTGTGGTGAAAACAGTGAGTAAGGGAGATAAGCTGGGTGCACCACATAGCCAGATAAAACCAAACTTTTTCTTTCTCCTCTACACTGAAACGATCCAGGGACGATGATGGGATGTGAAATATGGGGCAGGAGGAAAACAAAGTTTTGGTTTCTAAGCACTCAGCTAGAAGTTCCAAAATAGACATGAAGAAATGAAGACGCTGGTTAAGTAGGCGGGGATTTTCTTTGGCGTGATGTTCTTCTGCCGCTTTCAATGCTTCCACATGGAAGGGGTTTTTCAGTGGGCCTTTTCCCTTTCTTCCATGCTTCAGGGCATAACCCAAGGTTTCCACCGCTGAAAATTTCGACAAGTTATGACTCAAAACCATTTTCCTCAAGGTTTTTCTGTCTTTGGATGTAAAACTTGATTGCACTGAAGAAAAAACTAAGTATAATTTTTTCCGGTGAAGAACACATTCTTTCAAGTATTTGCACACGTACCTGAAACAAATAGAAGAGCAACATATAATTTCATTTCTTTCCCTCACATATGTCAGAACTTGAGTGTCGTCGGGGTGACGTTGTTCTAATACACGCTGCAGGGAGTAACGCGACATAGTAGGTCGAAGGTTGTTGTGTCAAATAACGATGGTTTAGTCCCCGTTTAACCTTTATAGGAAACCTGTCAGTCTTTCCTTATCGCAATTTCCTGAAATGATTTATTGCTCAAGGACGAAACAAACGTCAGGGTCAGTGCCTGAGCGTTTTGAAAAGCGGGGAAAACATGTGGAAGGGTGGGTTTGGCCCAGGGGCCTTACCCGGAGGATCATCGTTTATTTTTTTGTTCAGTTTTATTAGGAGGACCAAAAATTAGATACGGGGTAGGCTGTTACCACCTTCAGCTGACCTTTTTCATGGGAGGCAGTTATTTCAGTAATAACTCTCACAACATGACAGCATCCATGGTAATTGTGGCCAATCTCTGTCCTGAATCCTCTTTCATAGAAAATTTTTGAACCTAAAGAGTGTGTAATTTTGTCTGGGTGAAGTAAAGTGGCTTTAATTAAAGCCTTCACCATAGTAGAATCGATGAAAACTGAATTACCAGGCCCTCCCCCCAAAGGTTGATCCCTTAGAAAAAAGGGTTTTTGTCTGTCTGAAATGAATTTCTTTGAACTTCCAGAGGAAATGGAATGTCTAGACATTAAGTGTACCATGGCACCATGTCCCAAAAGAACACCTGAAAAAAAACTTTCCCCATTTTCTGAGATAAGTTTTTTCACAGAGGGTCCACCAGGAACCAATGCAGTGGTTTGGTTGTGCAAAAAGCATTGTTTGAAGTTACAGTTAGGAGGGATGTAAAGATCCCTGTTCAAATTTTCAGGACAGAATTTCCACACAGCCCACACCTTACCTTCTTCTACACCCCTCCTGATGTCTGAAATAAACACCTCCTGACGCCTTTTGTGACCTACGGTCAAAGACAAAGGCAAAGGACAAAAGTTAGCCATGTCTGCTTGAGAGAAGCTAGTTCTGATGAATGACGAATGGTCTGCGTTAATTACAGAACGGTAACAACAAGACTCGTTTTACAAGCCTCACCCTGAACGTTGACTGAACGTTATCACGTTTTTTATTTGAGTTAAGCTTTTTTACTTTTTTCCAAAACAACACTGACTAAGTGTAAAACATACTATGAATGGAAAAGCACGGTTATCTACGACTCATGGACGTGGTTGTACGTTATCTGAACGACAAGGGAACGTCCCAGCATCGTATCAGGATAGTTACTATAAAGTAGACTTGAGCTGCTCGATCTTCATCAAACCTTTTCTGACGTTTGTCTGCTGTTCGCCGTCCTGCTCCTGCACCTTCCAGCCCTGCCACCCTTTCATCTTCAAGGAGAACAATGCCTGGTCGCATGAAGACGGGACTTAGTGTCAGGAGAGGAGGAGCTAAAAAACTGGCTCCACTAACTTTTACTACTTCTAAACAGACAGTGGAAAAGGCGTCGGGCATCGCCCCTCCTCCTACCTCTCCAGCCTCACCTGATAAACCACCTGCAACTCCTGCTCGGCTTCCAACTGAAGTGCCTGATGCAGGAGAACAGGAAGCCGCTCTTGCAGCTCTTCATGGCGAAATCACTGATTTCCTGGATCGCGTCCGGGATCGCTCTCCTCAGGAAGCTGGCGACGGCGATTTTGACATCAGGGAATACATCAATCCCCCGGCACCTTTGAACTACCAACCCCCCACTGAAACACCTACGTCCGCCTCTTACTCACCCGTGACTCCGGAGGAACCTTCTCCCCAGGTCAGTCCAATTAAGGTTATAGACCTTACAACCTCATCACCGGCAGTTAAACCCATAGAAGTGGTGGACTTAACACAAGGGACACCTTCACCTGCTCACCGCGGGGGGTATTCGCAGGTAGAGGTTATAGATTTAACCGGCCCTTCTCCTCTGTACTCTCTCCCGGTTCCAGTAGAGGAGCTGCTTCTTAAAAGCCCGCCGGAAAAAAGAAACTGTTCCAGTGAGAAAGAAGGGGAGCCTAAGAAAAAAAGACAGAAGCGCGCCTACCACAAGAAAACCCCTGTCTCTACCCCTGCTTCAGATTCCTCAGCGACTTCATCCTATGGTGCCGAGCCAATTGGTTCTGTCCCAGGTGTTCCTTCTCCTAAAGACAAGTCACACAGGCAAAAGTTTGGGGAGGGAACTGCCCCCAGTTCTTCCAGCAAGCTTGTGGGCTTTAGGTCAGTGCCTTTGGTGGTAAAAAAGTGGCCTGCTCGATTTGGTTTCCAAGAAAAGTCACCTGCCCCCAACCAGGTTTTTTATCCGGAAGGGGATAACAACGCCTGCATAGAAATATACAGGGAACCTAGCATCAGGGGAGTATGCTTGAGAACCTACCTGGACAAACCTTACGAGCGGTGCTTGAACCTAGAGGCGCGTGAATTCAGGAACTTAGTGGACCAGATAGAGTGCATCCTAGGAAAGTACAAGGAGTTACACCGCCTAGCTGCCCTTGGAGAGAGGAAGGTGGATAATCTTTTGTTGTCCTTGAACCAAGACTGCACCGACCCCAGTGGAGGCCGGGCTATGGTCCTGGTAAACTTGTACAAGGGAACTCCTAAAGTTCACATAGGAACAACCAGCTACGTGGAGGAAATGAATGCCTCGGTGTCTTCCAGCTTCAGAATGCCCCCTTCAGCCACACACTGCGGACACACTGTGTCCCCCTTCATTCTGGAGGACATAAAATCACGAGTTGGTCCCTTCCTAGACGAAACGACCGATTTCTACTCTGGGTAAGTGGTCAACTTTGTATAGTGTCTGGTCAACAGCTCCTTGTTAAGTGCTTTTACATTATGATGTATATCAGCTAATTTGTAGTTAGATTTAGATGTACTCCGTTATTAGTCAACATAGCCCAGCGTAGGTTTAAGTTCCATATGTACTCCATGTATACTTAGGTTAGGTTTTTAGTTATAAGTTTGTATATAGAACATAAAGTGAAACAAGAAAAAGAAACCTTAAAAAAAAATGCCGCCCAAAAAGGTAAAACAACTTTACACCGTCAACTGTCCAATGTGTAACACCCCTAGACCTCCACGTTTGGTAACTGTAGAAAACAGTGGAAAAACTTTATGTAACTCAGATTCTTGTAGAAGAGAATCTTTTTCCGACAGCTTAGAACTTCCAAAAGAAATAGAAAAAAATTCTTTGCATAAAAGCAGTTACCGTGACAACTTCAAGTCCATAGCTTCAGGTTTGGCTGTGCTTGGTAAGCTTCAGTCCATTTTCAACGTCAGAATGACAAGTTTCAACAAAGACTTGGGAGCCAAACAGGTAATAGAGGCGCTTACCTCTATTCATAGAAATCAAGTTATGGCTTACAAAGTGGCTGTCTCTTTTGGAAGGTTGTTGTCTTCCTCTAAGGAGGAAGAAGAAGAAGAGAAAGTCATGTACTTTCATGCTTCTGCCAACAACTCGTCTTTGTTCTATGACAGTGAAAGTCATAGAGACCCTTACATTTTTATAAGGGACGACAAAGACTTTGCAGAGTGTTTAGATTTAATAGAAAACAACATTAAAGAAGACACTCAAAGACCCTCTACTAAATGGAGTGTAATAGGCAACGTGAACGCCAACATCACACTGATAAGGGCTACGGGAGGAGAATATCTTTTAGGTAAAATGAAAACTGTTCCACCAGGTTTAAGACAAAGAGGAATGCAACACTTTCACAGAGACCCTAAAACCAAAAGGGCTTACAAGGACAACTTGTGTTTCTTTAGATGTCTGTCTTTCTTCCTGTATGAATCTTTAGAAAAAACTCAAGAGCTTTTCCTTGAAGCCTATCCAGGGGTGAACAAGGAGACTTTTGAGGGCGTTAACATAAGAGATTTAGACAGGTTAGAAAAAATGTTTGAAATTAACATAAGAATCTTTTACCTTCCCTCTTTTGGTAAAAGAAAGGGTCGACCTAAAATTATAAGGTCAAACATGTGTTCATCCAAGAAAATCATGAACTTGAACTTACACAGAAACCATGTAAGTTTAATAACTAACATGGGACTGTATGGTAAAATGTACCCCTGTGAAAAGTGTCATAAAGTTTTCACTCGTAGCTTCCTTTTGAAACAACACAATGGGGTGAAAAAAGATTGCACCAAAGTCAGCTTCAGGTACAAAGGTGGAGCATACAATCCATCCAAAACAGTTTTTCAAGTTTTAGAGGAACTGGGAATAGTTTGTTCACCTGAGAAAAAAATATACCCCTATAAAATTGTTTTTGACTTTGAAAGCTATTTCGTCCAACCTGAAAATTCGTCCCCAGAAAATGCTAACACTGTGATAGAAAAAACTCACATACCCCTTTCTGCCAGTGTAGCTTCTGATTTTCCTGGGCATACAGAACCAGTGTGTTTTGTCAGAAATTCCAACAGGGACGACGATCCTTTGGTTAAAAATGTGTTGGAACACATAAACAACTTGGGGCAGTTGATAGGAGAACAGGTGAAAGAGAATTTTAGAGATGTTTTAGACGAACTAGACTCTCTAGAAGAAAAACAAAAGGAACTAGAACATAAAGCTAGCAAAGTTTTTCCAGCAAAGAACAAAAAAAATCCCCAAAAAAAAATCTCCCATGTTCTTGAAGTGAAGGAAAAACTTCTTACCTACATAGAAAGAGTCCCTGTTCTAGGTTTCAACTCTGGAAAGTATGACATTAATTTGATAAAAAAGGAATTTCATTCTTTTTTTATAGACACAGACAAAACAGAAATGAAAACCATAAAAAAATGCAACAAGTACATAGCAGTGTACACAGACCATCTTCTTTTCCTTGACATGTTTAACTATTTGGCACCAGGTTATTCCTACGCAAACTACCTGAAAGCCTTTCTGAAAGGGAAAGCTGAAAAAGGTTTTTTTCCCTACGAGTGGATGGACAACATAAGAAAACTGAACAACAAAGCTCTTCCTCCACGCCACTGCTTCTACAGTTCTTTGTCGGGTGGTGGAATAAGCAAAGAAGATTATCTTGAATGTAAGAAGGTCTGGAAAGAAAACAAAATGAAAACTATGAAGGACTACTTGATATATTACAACAACCTGGATGTTAAACCCTTTGTTTTAGCCATAAACGAGCACACAAAATTTTTTATAGATCGTGGGGTAGACATGTTCAAAGACGGTTTAACTTTGCCAGGTTTAACCTTGAAGTTTCTTTTCAACAACACTGCACCTAATGCCACTCCTTACATTCTTTTTGGTGAGAAAGAAAAGGATGTTCACTCCTTGCTCAGACGCAACTTAGTAGGGGGTCCCTCTATTATTTTTCACAGACATCACAAAAGTGGAGAAACAAGAATAAGACAAAAAAAATACGGGTCACAAAGCAAAGTATGCAGACACATAGTAGGGGTAGATGCTAACAGCTTGTACCTCAAGTGCATGGGTGAAGAGCACTGCACAGGTTATTATGTGGTGCGCAGGAAAGAAAACGATTTTCAAGCTGTTTGCAGTCAACAAATTAGCTACTCAGCCACAGAATGGTTGCGATACAAAACTGTGACAGACAAAGTCAAGATATTACACCAATACAACTACGGGGAAGTAGTATTGGGTTCAAGGAAAATAAAAGTGGACGGATATGATCCAGCTTCAAAAAAAGTATACCAGTTTCACGGGTGCTACTGGCATGGTCACATATGTCACCTTACTAAATCAGTTTTGAGAGACCCCAATGGAAAGGCATGGTTAGAAGAAAAAAACCAAAATACCATTTTGACTACCCTATATCTTCAATCGTTAGGTTACCAAGTAGAGGAAAAGTATGAGTGTATGTGGTTGAAAGAAAAAACTGAAAACTTGTGCAGAGAAACAAAAAGTGAATGGGAAATTAAAAGACCGTTGTGCCAAGGCAGAAAAAGTCAGGATGAAATACTGAGAGGGGTTTCTAAAGGAACAACTTTTGGACTTATCCAGGTAGACATAGAAACACCTGAACACTTGAAAGAAAAATTCAGTGAAATGACACCTATTTTCAAAAACTGTTTAGTAGGAAAAAAAGACGTAGGTGAACATATGAAACGTTACCTGGAAGCAGCAGGTAAGCTAAAACAACCGCAACGCCAACTTATAGGCAGCTACCACGCAGAGGGAATTTTGTTGGGAACTCCTCTCTTGAAGTGGTACCTGGAAAAAGGTTTGGTAGTTACGACAGTACACCTTCTCGTAGAATACACTCCAGAACAGACTTTTTTACCCTTCATGGACGAAGTAACCAAAGCTAGGAGGAAGGGCGAAGAAAATATAGACTGTAAGATTTTGTCAGATCTGTACAAACTTTTGGGAAATGGTTCATACGGAAAAACCATATGCAACAAACAAAACTTTGTTCAAACAAAGTATCTTCACCCCTCTAAGGCAAGACGTTTGGCCATGCACTGGTCAGTGCAAGATGTGCAAGACATAAGTGACAACACGGTAGAACTGTCCTGTTTGCCCACCTCCATCACCTACGATCTCCCAGTTCAAATAGGGTTCATGGTATACCAATATGCCAAACTTAAAATGTTGGCTTTCTATTACGACTTTCTCCTTGAATACATAGACGAGAAAGATTTTGAAATGTGTGAAATGGACACTGACAGTTTTTACTTTGCTTTAAGTGCAGAGAAAATAGAAGACGTAATTATTCCTGAAAAACGTGAAGCTTTCTTCAGAGAACGTCACAAATGGTTGCCCTCTGAATCATGTGACAACAGTCACCACAGAGAGACCTATGTTCAGACCAAAGTATTGGGTGAGCTGTGGCTGCCTCAACCATGTTGTAAGAGCCGTCTGGCGTTTGACAAGAGAACCCCCGGGTTATTCAAAGTGGAGTGGGAAGGTGACGAAATGACTGCCTTGAACTCCAAATGTTACATAGGCACAGGAGTAAATGTGCCCGTTAAAATGAGTTGCAAAGGTGTAATTCAAAAACAAAACCCCCTGACCACTGACAAGTACAAAGAAGTACTGGACAGTGAAAATGTTGTCACGGTAGTCAACAAAGGATTTAAAGTAGTAAACCACAGCGTTACGACTTACTCTCAAAGGAAACAAGGTCTAACCTATCAGTACATAAAGAGACAAGTATGTGAAGACGGTGTAAGCACCCTACCCCTTTCTATATAAAAAAAATGGTTTCTTTTTCTAGTTTCACTTCCAGTTGTACATTTCGTTGAAAGAAAAAAAAGTTTTAAACAAATTGTTCAAATGAACAAATTTCCTTCATAGAAAACAGTGTTAAAATGGAAAATGTTCATTTGAAAAATTGTTCAAACGAACATTTGTTCAAATGAACATTTTTCCCCATAGAAAACAGTGTTAAAATGGAAAATGTTCATTTGAACAATTGTTCAAACGAACATTTGTTCAAATGAACATTTTTCCCCATAGAAAACAGTGTTAAAATGGAAAATGTTCATTTGAACAATTGTTCAAACGAACATTTGTTCAAATGAACATTTTTTCCCATAGAAAACAGTGTTAAACTGGAAAATGTTCATTTGAACAATTGTTCAAACGAACATTTGTTCAAATGAACATTTTTTTCCATAGAAAACAGTGTTAAACTGGAAAATATTTTTTGTTCAAATGAACATTTTTCAAATAAAAAAATGTGTACTGTATCATGAAAAAAAACTAATAAAAAAGTAAGAAAAGTGAACTGTATCACCCAAAAATAAAAAAAACTTTTCACAAAAGTGAACGCTGTACATGTTCACGACAAAAATAAAAAATCCGGCGCTGAAGAAATTAAGTTGGAACAGAAAAAAAGTGGTACCAGATTTCTTAACTCATAGCGTCACGTTCACCAGACTATTAGTATCTGGTTAGATTTAAGCAACCATTTTAACATGGAAAGTTTAGAAGCTATGCTTGTGGAGCAAACCACAGAAACTCCACCTTATGACTATTACATGCGTCCAGTTTTACAAAGTGTTGCTTCATATAATCAAGCTTCTTCTATAACACCTGACAATGATATAAGTTCTGTAGCATGTGGATGTTCAGAGAATTTCTTTTGGGAAATAATACCTGCAGAAAACATTGGTTATTTTAGAGGAGCTGAACCAGACACTGTTGACCACTGTATAACTAGTGTTAAAATGTACAAATATTTCTCTTCAGCTTTTTGGGACGCCTACAGAAACTGCATGTACTATTGTCGAGTGAAAAAAGTTAACTTGATAATGCATGATTGGTGTATAGGAGTATATCAATTGCACACTGAACCTGGCTGCCCAAGACACTACACAAGGTACACTTTAGGAAGTGTAAGAAAGTTTGCTCTTACTCTCCAAGAGTTAGAATGTAATCCCATAGTAGGAGTGTTTTGTCAGTGTAATTGTAAACTGGAAGTATCTGCTATTGCTAAAACTATTTGTTTCACATGTCTGCAGGTCTCTCTGGAACTTCATGCCTTAAGTATACCTGGAGTGAAAAATCATTTCTCCTTTGAGGTAAACTTTAAGGATGGTTTTTTATCTGGTCTTTTACCTGGACCCAAAAACAGTCAAACTTACTTCCTGGCCCAGGCTTTGTTCGAGCATGCTATATCTAACATAGCCAAACTTAACAGTTATTGTTTCCACAACACATGGAAAACAAGTCTTACTGGCCAAAGCTGGTATCAAGCAAGTAAATTCACACACAACAAATGTTTTTGTAGTATATGTGCACGACCCGGAAATGGAAAATCTGTCTTCATCTGTAAATATTGTGTCTAATAAAAAAATATAATCTGTTATGTGAAATAAATGAGTTGTGTTTTATTTTAATGCATGAGTCATAAGTATTGCGTAAATCCATAAAAGTATTGCATCAGAACATTGTGTAAATTCTTACAAGCATTGCGCAATGCACCCTCATACGTAGGTCATACGTTTTTGCAAGTAGGTTAGTAGGTCACTTCCGGTTTGCAAGTAGGTCAGCTCTAGGTATTGCGCAATTCTTTTAATTTATGTAACTAGGTCAGGTCACTAGGTCAAATGGAATCCAGCTCTCTGATTGGTCGAAAAAACTAGGTCATGACCTTATGACGTCACTTCCTGTCAAATCCAGCCCTCTGATTGGTTAAAACTAGGTCACTTCCGGTCTACCAGTAGGTCATGACCTAGTTAGTAGCTAATCCATTGCGCTCAGTTTGCATGTATATACTACTCTGCATAATTTGTGACAACATGGATATACACTTATCGTCCGGGGGCAATAAAGGAACTCACACATTCAAGGGTTCTCGGACATTAAGTCCTTTCTTTTTGGACAGGTATTTATATGCTGCTTGCCCAACACAGCAGTGACCGAATCTATGAATGACCGAATCTATGAGATGAATGACACTGGAGTTGTGAGAGTTAATTTTGAAATTATTCAAGACTTACCTGTAAGTTGAGGTATAATTAAGATTTTAAATACCGAGGGAACCTAGCGGTTCAGGGAATATACGAGAGAGGTGGAGTCGCGCATGCGCAGTCAGTCCTTAAGAGCCTGTTGGGGGATGAAAGCCTACAACTGATAAAATATATATACTGGGATGTGTAGGCCATATCCCCCTGATTGTATTCATTATTATAAATAATGTCTACTTGACGAGTAAGTTGAGGGAGGGTGGGTAGGGCGTATATTCCCTGAACCGCTAGGTTCCCTCGGTATAATCTTAATTATACCTCAACTTACAGGTAAGTCTCGAATAATTTCAAAATTATCCCTCGGAAACCTTAAGCGTTTCCGGAAACCTACGAGAGTTTCAGAGCAATTGAATCCCCCAACAGAAAACCAAACACAATCTTTTTAGTATCCAATCTATATTTAACAGAAGGTGTAGCTTGACATAAGAGGTATATGCAGTCTCTAGAGACAGTCACTGCTCGAGGAGTGCATTTCCCCCTACCACGTCCTCGATTGGTTTGTGGTAGTACTTCGCGAAGGACTCCGCCTGCCTCCAACCCGCTCTCCTCATGAGAGTGTTGAGGTTTCCTCCCACTTTAAGGATGCCTGAGGCCGAGGCCCCTCGGGTGGAGTGTAGCTTGTATTGGTTGACATCAATGCCAGCCTTTTTAAGTACGACCATGACCCAACGGCTAAGTGTATCGCGGGAGATGCCACGGTGGGGCGAGACGAAGCTGACCAAGAGGTTTTTCTTACTCTTCCTTTTGTTTTGGGTGCGTTTCAGATACTCTTCTAGGCACCTAACAACGCACACCCTCGGGTTCTGGTCGAACTTCCTCAGGACTATCGTGTTGAGAGGGTCCCCCAACCTGTTAGACTTTAGGAGTCTTGTCATTTTGAACACCACCTTGTCTCCCATTTTCAAACCTTGGATGGAAAGGTTGACAATGGTCTGGCCTCTTTGTGATGTGACTAAGAGGATCAAAGTGGCCAGTTTCATGGAAAGCTCCCTGAGTGCGGTGGTGCCATTGTCCCAGGTCTGCAGGAGGTCTAGAACCCTCCTCACATCCCAGAACTCCTGGTATCTAGGGGCTGGTGGGTTCATCTCATAAGCCCCCTTCAGAAGCAGCTTTACGTAGGGGTGCTGGCCCACTGATTGGCCTTGGAAGTCGCCCAGAATGGCCGATAGCGCACAAAGAGCAGCGTTTAGCGCAGTGTATCCGTTTTTGTCTTTGGCCAATTTCGCCAGGAACTTGCACACTTGCTGGATCGACGGTTGGAGGATTTGCGTGTCAGTGTCTGCACAGAAGGCGTACCACTTACGAAGGTATGTGTTGTACGTCTTCCGTGTGGCAGGCCTACGGGCTTGCGTGATAAGTTCGATGGCGTGTCCGTCAAATCCCTGGCAAGATAATTCTGCTTTCAGAATGTCCGAAATGCCAGGAGTGGGGTCGCCGACAGTCGCTCTTTGTTGGCCGGCTTCCCCGGATGACAGAGGTTGCCCTTGGCCTTCCTGAACCTGAGCATCCGCCACCCGGACCGCTGTAGTCTGCCGTACCAGGGCTGTCCCGGCCAGTCTGGTGTTATCAGGATAGCCCTCACCTGCTCCAGCCGGATCCGCTGTATCACGGGCCCCAAGAGGCTGAAAGGAGGAAAAATGTACATAAAGTTATTCCTCCAAGTTATTGACATAGCGTCAATTTCCCAGGCGCCTGGTTGAGGCCCCCAAGAAACAAAAGTTTCTAACTTTTTGTTTGCTCTAGAAGCGAAGAGATCTATCTCAGGCTTGCGAAAGATATTACACACCTTTTTGAAAATCTTTTCACTTAGTTCCCACTCTAGGTCATGCGAGAAGTGTCTAGACAGGTAGTCAGCCAGAACGTTATCCTTCCCCGGGATGTGGTTTATTGTTAGCCAAATGTCCCGTTCTTCACACCATTCCCAAATTTCTTTGGCTATCTTATTGCATGGTTCAGACTTAACCCCACCCATTTTCCTGACATAAGCCAGTGATGTAGTGTTGTCAGTCCTGATTTTCACATTGACCCCGTTCTCTGTGACTAGCGCATCGAGGCCTAGTTTTATGGCTGTTAGCTCATGAATGTTACTGTGGAGGTCTACCTCCTCCTCCTTCCAAATACCTTTGGTGGAAGTGGCGCCCCTGTGGGCGCCCCACCCTGTACCAGAGGCATCTGTTATGATTTCAAAATCTGCCCCCTCATTTCGAATGCGCTTGGAAGCTGTGGGGAGGTGTTCCAGCCACCAACTGATATCCTCTAAGCCTTCCTCACCAATAACCATGGGTGAGTCGAAGTTTCCCTTGTGCCTTTCCAGAGCAAGGTTCTTTTCTCTTTCTAGGCCCTTAATATGTGCCGGGCCATATTGGACCCCCGGGGAGAGAGACGTCATGAGGCCCACAATCCCTGCTATGTCCCTGATGGTGTAGGGGTCATCGGTATTGGCTAGGTTCCAGATAGCCATGTTGAATTTTTTAACCTTCTCTTCAGTGGGTCGGACTGTCATAGTGACGGAGTCTAGGTGGAACCCTAAGAAAATTATATTTTGCGTATGCACTACGAACCCCAACCTATCTAGTTCTTGGGCTAGTTTGTGGGTCGTCTCCCTGCATTGTGCCTCTGTCTCCCCCAGTACGAAGGAATCATCTATGTACTGGAAACACTCATGTCCCATCTCCCTGAGATTGGAGAACACTGGGGTAAGAATCTTAGTGAATATGCGAGGGGCACAAGCTAGCCCATTGGACATAGCTTGGAATTCATAGAGGTTATCTTTCCAAAGGAATCTAAGAAATTTTCGATCTTCTTCTCTGATACAGAGTAATAAGCGTCTTTAAGGTCAATGGACGACATGTAACAGCTGGGTCTCAGCATCTCTATCGCTGTATTCAGGCTGGTCATTTTAAAATGTTCATACTGAACCGATTCGTTCATTTTCGAGAGATCTAAAATGAGTCTAAAGTCACCATTTGGTTTTGGCCTGACAAAGACATTTGAGATGAATTGACCCTCTGTCGGTTCGACCATTTTTACTACCCCTTTGTCTAGCAGTTTGGCTAATTCTTTGTCGACATGGACCTCCTTATCAGGGCCTAAGACATAAGGGAAGGGCGTTGTGTCCTGACAGGGTACGAGGTCTTCGAACGGTATGGAAATCCCTTTCACCATGCCCAGTACCCAGGGGTCTCTAGTTATTCCCATCCACTGGCTGACATATCTAGATATGCTCCCAGCTACAAAGGTTTTAGCAGTGTGAATAAACATAAGGGGACTTGCCTGCTCCTCCAAGGGCCCTATTTCTGAAAACCCGGCTTCTTTCCGGCTGCTGCAGCGGGTGGGGCCGGGGGCCGAGGGTTGCGCGGGGCGCTGAACCGTGGTGCCGCGTTGTAGCCCATCTGCGGGAAGACTACGGGCATTCAGGGGAAATTCATCCCCTGCGTGCCCATGGCGTTGTTAGGCCTTTTAGGTGGATACGGCCTTCGTTGCTGTGGCTTCGCAGCGGGTTTGGCCTTCCCGGGGGCGGTCTTTGGCTGGGACTTTTCCAGCTTCTCCGCCATCTTATGGGCTGCATCTACTTCCTTGATGGCCTCTTCAAGGTTACCACCATGCAGGTATTTAGGATTGTTGCCTGCCTTCTTTAGGAGGTGTTCCCCATACTTGGGCATGATGACCGGCTTGAGGAGATCCTTTCGGCGAGCCGTAATAGCATTGATCGTGCTGACGATCAGCTGCAAGCCATCTATGAATGGCTCTCCGCAGTCGTCCAACTTAGAGTCTGACGATCCTCGAGAGAGCCACAGTTCGATGACTGGCTGGAAAGCTAGCATCGCTTTCACCAGATGCATCTGGAGCTTCTTCAGTGCTTCGTCCCTCTTGAGGTATTCAGCACTGCCAGGCCTGTTCAGCAGTGCCTGAAGTGCAGGTTCCAGGTCAGGTGCTACTAGCTTGGCCGCGTTGTCTGGCTGCGGATACGACCCGTGGACGAGGTCGAGGTCCGCCCTTGTCCTCTTCTCCGAGAAGAGCGACCCCAGGAAGTCACTCACTAGAGGCGAGAGGTCCTTCCCTTTCTTGGACTTCTCCTTCTCCTTGACGATCCTTTCCGTCATCAGGTCATGGAGCTTGCCCGGTGGCAGCGTGTTGGAAGCTGCTGGTTCCGGCTCCGACTCTTCAGCCACGTCTTCCTCTTCCTGGGTCGTGGCCTGAGCCTGACCCTGCATCATCTGCATCATCATTGATGACAGCATCTGGCCCATGAGCATACCCATGTTGGGACCCTGAAACATGGCCGAGAGGTCGAACGGTGTCGCCGTGTTACTCCCAGCCCCGACACCGTGAGTGTCAGTGCTAGGGTTCGTCGTCACCGGCGTCGCGGTGGCGGCGTCACCATCGGTGGAGCTCGTGTCACTCATAGCGTGGCTACGGGTAGCACGTCTACCGGTCTTCCTTCCACTCATTTTCTGTAAACAAGCAGAGAAAGCTCTATCAGTAAATTGAATAAACCCATACTTCTACAATAAGTTTCCTAATATATATATATATATATATATATATATATATATTTCATCAGATATCTAACATATAGTTATACACTGATGGTAGCAGGATTCGAACCCACGATGCCTTGATGTGTGCCGAGGGTGGGGTTCGAACCTGCGTTTTCCGACAGCGAAACGCGTCCGTTCGCCTAACTGCGCCGCCAGCAGGATTCGAACCCACGACGCCTTGACGTGCGCCGAGGGTGGGGTTCGAACCTGCGTTTTCCGACAGCGAAACGCGTCCTTGCGCCTAACTGCGCTGCCAGCAGGATTCGAACCCACGACGCCTTGATGTACAGTGGCGCCCCCCTCCAAAAGACGGCGAATGGAGGAACTATTCCAGCGCCTTAACCCGCTCGGCCACCGCGGCGAGGGTCCGGCCTGGCCGTGTATGAGGGGTGTCGCTCCAGCTCAGGTCGTCGGGGGACGCGGTCAACTGAGCGATTTCTGAGCGAATGTGAGCGATTTAGAGGCTACCAGGGCGAATAACTCATCCTAGACTGATCTATGAGCTGCCGGGGGTCAGCAAATCGATCATTAATGCTCTGATAAGTGTAAAACTGGACAGTTTGGCACCAGGGGGTGCAAGTTAGTCCAGAGCTGGGTCAGCCCAGCGAGAGGGACGCCACCGTGACCTAGTTCCCGGCATCGATCCGGGCACGAGGGGAGGCATTACAAAAACCCTAAATAATTATGAATCTGCTGAACATCCGAGGTTCCGGGGGGAACCAAGTGCTGCAGAGTACTTTCATAAAGGTTCCCTGAAAAAGGGAGTGCTATATGACAAGAAGAACTGTACTTACCAGGCTAAAACAGTGGTGAACTGTAAGAACTGACTGTTGTTGTTGCAGCGTTTTCCTGAACTGACTGCGCATGCGCGACTCCACCTCTCTCGTAGGTTTCCGGAAACGCTTAAGGTTTCCGAGGGATAACTGAATTTACTTCTGCTTCAGCATTTAATTGAGAAGTAGTTGGGGACGGTCCATTGGTCGGATTCTTCCTGGTGGGGGCGGGGTCAGTTGGTGCTCGAGCGCCTTCCCCTGAATCCTATTCATCATGATTATTGTAAGCATTGTCATTATCATAATCAGATTGAGACCCTGTGTGGCTTCTGTTATCCTTTCTGCCGGGAGTGGGGTCTCTAGACTTCTTTATTGACTGTTGCACCCAATTGTCTGGGATGGTGCAGTCTGATGGTACCATGAAGGAGACGTTACGGCTGTTGTTTGGTTGCCCATTAACAGGGATGAAGACAAAACTCTTACTGCTTTCTGATGACCTGGATCTTTGGTCAGATCTGTCGCTGGATCTGTTTCTTCCTGGAGATTGGTAACCAGATCTATTTCTGGAGCTGGATCTGTTATCCCTGGAGGCAGATCTGTCAGTAGATCTTGATTTCCTGTTAAAACCATTTTTGAATTTGTTTTCATACTGCTTGTTGTAATTTCCACTGGGCAGCCTATCTTCCTTCTTGTGGTTATTTTGATACTTGTCCTTCCTGGACCTGTTGTCCTTGGAATTATTATTGTAGCCTACTGCACACAATTTAGCAGGACTGCTCTGAGCCTGGGTAATTTTGATTGCTTCAATGTTCAATTCCTGGTCAAGAGCAAACTCTTCAGCCTTCAGTAGAGTTTTAGGTGACTTTGCAAGGACAACATTTTTCAGTTCAGGTCTGAGGCCGTTAATTAGGTAATCAATCTGTGAGGCCTCATCCAGGCTGCAGGCTGCTATTTGACAGTAGCAGGGTCATATCAGCCAGGTAGTCTTCTGTAGACTCATTGGGTTGCTGTTTTCTGCTCCTGTATCCTTTAAGGAGGGTAGTTGGGTCGGGGGTGCCGAATCTTGCTAGAAAGGCCAAGAACCATTGTGCTGCTCTCCCCTTGAGGAAGGTGTACATGCAGGGGGCATGTAGGTCAGGTCTTTTGGGGTGGACGTTTCTGATAAAAAAAAATTGAATTCAGTCAGGAACCTCCCTGCAGACCTGTAAGGTGAGGACTTATCAAAAGGTTCTGGCTTGTTGAATGAACCCAATAGAGCAGTTGTGAGCTTTTCACTGTCTGTTACACCCAGTGATCTTGCATTTTGGCTGAGGAAAGATTGTCCCAGGTTGGGAATCACTGGTGTGGAGTGTGCTAATTGAGGATACCCTGGGGGTAAGGCAATTGCAATTGGGTGGGCTGATTAGGTACGTATCCTGGAGGGGTATAAACACTGTTAATTATCTGACCCGAGGTGGGTTTGTTTGGGTTTAGCGTAGGGGTGCTTGTTTCTGCTGCCACCTGGTGTGAATTTTCCACACTAGCACTGTTTGTTTGATACAGCCAGGCAGTTGCTGTGTTGTGGATGGCGCTGTCCTGGAAGGCACCAGGTGGGCTAAGCCTGATTCCAGTCACTGTATTGGATTGGTTCGGGCTGTAGCTCGGTGCTGTTGGATAAGGGGGGTTTTGATGGAGTGGATCCAGGCGGTGCTGGGTACTGGAGGGGGTCTGATGCGTTGTAGAATTGCTAGTGTTGACTGACTGGCTCTATATGGCTCTAAAAAGCTCAGTCTTCATGGAATCCATGTTTCTGCTGAGCTGCTCAGTCATTTGGTATGTGAATTCTTCAGACCTTCTGAGAACATCCATATTGCCCTCTTCTGTCCTTCTGAGATTGTAGACAGCTTCACTCTCCATTGTGCTCTCTCCAACAATCCATGTCATCTAGTCTCTGGTGTACTCTGGCCAGTTAGTTGGTGTTCTCTTGTCCACTTCTTTTAATTTCAGTAGACAAGACACTCACTTGTTTGGTGAGCAACTCAGATAAGGAGTCGTTGACTGCTTGTGTGCATTCCCTGACTAAACTTCTCTTCAGGTCATCCTGATCGTAGCTGGGGGCTGATCTCTGGACATTGTAGTACCGGCTCTATGGGGGAAAGTTACTTCGGTCTCCTCTCCAGAAGAGCTGATGACTTGAGGTGAGTTATAAGGTACTCTGGTTCCTCTATTGAAGAATGGGGTGGTTGCCACTAGGTGAGACCTGCTGGTGGCACAGTCCACACATCTCAAAAGTCTATAACCAGTGGGTGTCTTCCTTCTGAGAGGCGAGCTAGACTGCATTCTCCTCCTGTGTCTGGGATCGGGTCTGTTTGGTGAATCTAGACCTGCACTGGGTTGTGGGTGTGTACACAGGTGGGGGGTAGTATATATCCTCCTCCTCATATGTAGATGGGTGATGGTAGGTTCTGAGGTGGTCACTGCTAGGGTTAGGCCACTCGTGCTCTAGGAGTCTATTGATGTGGGCTGAAAATCTAGAAGTGTTTTCTACCCCTTGGTTTTCAGAATAGGTGCTGAAAGGAAGATGGTTTGCTCTTCCTATAATGTTTTCATATGCTGATCTCCACCTAGATATGGCTGATCCAATTCTGTCTCTCCAATAATCAGTGTCTAGGGAGGTGTCAGAGTCTGAATCTATGACCACAGGGCTTTCCCAAACCAAGGGTGGTTAGTTTGTGACCCTTGTACCAGTAGTCACTGTATCAATACTGACCTGTGTCGAGTTATTACTGGTAGGCATAGTGTTGGCTGAGACAGGTGGCTGTGGTGATGTAATATCCTGGAGGGTGGTTTGTAGGTCTTGTGGTCTATCCTCCAGGTGTGGGTCTAGGTACAGGTGGTCTGGTGTACCTATGATAGGTATATCAGATGTGGGGCTTGTTATACCAGATAGCCTTAGTGGTGGTGTGCCTGTTTGTGAGTAGCCAAGTAAGGTTAGATCTAGTCCTGGTGCAGATAGGGATACTGGTGTACTGGTTTGTGCTCCAGTATTATTGTCTACAATTGTGGAGGAAAATTATTCAGTACCAGTACTCACGGATTGTTGTGCACATGATTGTAGGGCAATGGGTATAACTGGGTCCAATTTAAGTGCGTCTGGTGAGGAATTTTCTCTGGAAATGATGTGCTGCAGGTGGGTTGGGCGCGTCTAGCCTAGGTGATGTAAAGGCATGTTCAGAAGCTGGCTCGTTGGGTGTTGTCTCACTATTACTCATGGCTATAAGAGGTAATTGTAGTGGGATATTCTGAGTTCTCCACCATCGTGTCAACAAACCGTTACATGTGGGTGAAGTGATAAACACTGAATCCAGAGAAGTTCATTTGATCCTCTTTATTGCACAGCTAACATCTGTGTTCATACAGGTGGTAACAATGATACACTCACCAGTGTCCAAGCTCTGCCCCTGAGCCTATAGCTCAAACTGACGTAGATTCTGGTATAAGGTATAGGTATGGGTGTGAAGAGATATAAGGTAGAGATACTGGGAGCTGCTGATGCGGCGTATTATATACCCAGCTGAGCAGCTCGAGTTATGCTGAAATCTGCTCTCTGTCTGGTGCAACATTGGACGTTGCAATACCAGGCAGAGAGCAGCTCAACAGGTGGACCAATGAGGGATGAAGGCGTATGGAGAAATATGCCCTGATCCCAAAATAGTATCCACTGGTATGTCGCAATACCTCCAGTGGGGCCGTGGCTGGAACAACTGGTTTGGCTATTGTAACATCCGTGTTGGGATGATGCAAGAGCAGCTCACTGGATCCCACTGGAGGAGGCAGGGTTTGATATTGTGCAATCCCTGCCTACTATTGAGTAAATAGATAGGGGTAGGTAGTAGGCTTGTGAACAGAGCTTGGGCCTGTATGGCGAAGAAATTAAAAATTGAACGCGTGCTATAGAGCACTTATGGCCCAGGTCTTCCACCAAAAAATATAGAAATTAAACCTACCTAACTGTTGACACTATAGTGACAGTATGTCCAAGTTGTCAATGCTTAAGCCTATGGAAAATGCACCCATTATCGCTCGTATGTTTCATTGGCGAATAACTCCTCTCCTGGCGAGTTAAGCATTGCACAATACCAGCAGGTCTTGAATAAGGATCCATATTAACCATAAAAAGGCATGAGACACTGTATTTCTCCTCCATTTTGTTATAATCCAGCAGTTTCGATGGGACCGTGAGTCGATCGTCTCACTGTCGGCCATTTTGGATTTTGATGTTCTGTGCGCATGCGCGACCCCTCCTTGCCAGAAGTAGACGGAGAAATGATATTTTCTATCGATTTAACTTGAAATTAATGGCTTTTTGAATATTATCCATTCATTTCGGGCAATATTAATCGATTTGAATCCCTATCTATTTACTGTTATAAAATAAAATCTGACGACCGGTTACTTTGCGCGCATGCGTCAAGTCTCCAGACCGGAAGTGAGGCGGTCAACATAACAAAAAATGTACACACTCCTACATAAACGGTCTTACCTGCTGAGAAAAAGCGTCTTCATTTCCCAATTCCCATAGGAGTCAATGTGTTATTTTGACCCCCTGTCAACCGCCAAAATTGACTGCGCAATGCAATCCTATGGAGCCTCGTTTTCGTGAAAAAGTAGGTCAAATGTCAGGTTTTTTCTTCAGCTTTTTTCATAGCTAAAGAATTTTTTTTTCCCAGGAATTGTGCATGTACAATGAAAGACTAGGCCCTTAAGAATATGTTTCCATGATTTTTTGTCTAATTATCCCCCAATTTCAATGAGCAATTCCCATCTAAAGTTCCAATTCATGACCATCAGTTTTTGACTGAAAAGGCGCCACCAAAAGCCCAGGTGAACCTGGGCCAATAAAGGTGTAAAATAATGATAATACCCAGAATAGTCCATTGAAGATGATGATTGAATTTTTATCTCACCTTGTGCCTTCCTTACGGCCGACACTCAAGGGTGAGAGGTCCCGCGGGTTGTATCCACACCGAAGTGAGATTACCCTTGTGGCGTTGTTGCCCGGACCCTAGTCTAATGGGGAGGGGGGATGATGGCGACCGAATCTATGGGAAGATAGAAAGCACGCCCCTACACATTTACCGAGGCAATGGTTCTTTAACATCCGTCACTACATAGGCATAGTGAGAGATGGACAGGCCTGTTTTAAGTCATTTGTCTGCCATGACCGCCGAGAGACTTTCCAGCATTGCCTAGCCAGAGCAGGGAGGAACTCAAACGACACCTTACGGCAACGTTTAGAACCACCACTGTGCTCCGGCCGGGCCGGGAACCGAACCCACGACCTTACGGCCTGTGAGCGGACGCGCTACCGACTGCGCCACGCCTCCCAGCAGTCCATTGACATTGTGATGCTGACAATATAATTTTGTTGAATGCCACAAATGAGGTGTAAACAAAAGTAGAAGCATTGTATTCTAGCATTGTTTCATCAATTTCTTTCTTTATTTGTGCATTCTATTAATTTGGTGTCATGTTAGGGAAAGAATATAAATCATCACATTATCTAAATATAGTTGGAATATCATTTTTTTGAGTTATCTTAATTCATCTGTGCATTCAATCATATAGAAGTGGTATTGTGACTCCATCTGGCGTTAAATCTAGTAATCATAAACATCTAGATGAATCTAAATTCATCTGTGCACCCAATCTGATGATTATAAGACCAATAATCATGAATCGTCGTTATCTGGGCTGCCAGGGGGGTTTAAAAAATATTTTGGACCAGCGTAAAAAGTTTTAGGGTGCATATAGCACAGGTGTTGGGGCTTATAGGCCATATATGCGGGTAGCTTAAATATCATTTTTAAATCCACAGCATAGGACCAAAGTTGAGGGTCTCTCTAGGGTCCAATCGCTATAGTGATTGTACCATAGCTCTAAGCCCTAATGGAGTAAGATGTGGATATTAACAGGCCAGGTTATCCTCATAAAGGTCCATTGTCATATAAGATTATAATAGTTAGATATGTAGGGGCCGGTATCGTCGTATATATATTAGTGCCGTTCATCCGAGAGACGTGTTCGTGTGGTGCCTGTTCCTTCTATGCCAGCTAGGTGTCGCTTTGTGATACCCCGTTGGTACAAGAGGGGGCGGCACCATGCCTCGCGTCCAGCTCCTACTAAGGAGCCGGACGAGCGGCAGAAGGTGACTGGACCTAGTCCAGTCCAGACGCGCAGCTTAACCTGTAGACTAGAGTGGAATAAAGTCCTACCCGAGAGGTAGGGGTTTCTGGGGCTTTGCCCAACCCGAACTACTCGTGTTGTGTTGGTGTTTCTAGTGGTAAGCGAGCCAAAGAGCCACCCAGCATATAAGTCAATACGAACCATTACACTGGTGCCGTGACCAGTTGGTTCGGGGGTGGTGCGCGGCCACATTGGCCGAAAGCCTCGGGAAACCCGAAGCGGATCCCCCCAGCCCTGGGCTAGAGGGATTCGAAGAGGATGACTTCACATCCCAGCATCTGTTGTTAGACTGGAAACCCAGTCAACAAATGTATAATCCAGCGGGTGTCCGAACTGTTTTCTCGACACCCGGTCTGATGGACGGTACCACGGGTGATGGTATCGTAAACTTGTATCCAGGTACACCACAAATGGGAGTACCGGATACGGGATTGTTTAAGGGAGTAATAAAACCCCCAACTTTAGACCTGAGTGATTGGTCCCAAGCTATAACTAGCAGACGCCAGCTGTGTCCTATCGTACCAGCAGGCTCGGCTAGTAACTTGGGTATGCCAGTAGCACAAAGCCCTGGAAAACGTACTGCAACCCCCCCAGAGGCAGTACCAGATGGTGCAAACGAGGTAGCCCCATTAATGACATCGTCGGACCATGACAGCGACGATGGTAAAGCCATAAGGGACCCAGTGGTCCCAGAAGTGAACGCGAAGATTAAGCCTAGGGGTACTGAACCGAAAAGCTTGGAAAGGCATCACCTAGGCCGATCTCTAGACGAAGGCTTGTCTGACTCCATGTTTAATCCTGGAGGCAGCCGCAGGTCTATATACGGACGTCGGATGGGTCCCGGGTATAAAACTACCCCGGCCTATTTGAAAGCCAAAGAACAGGTAGAGTTACAGGCTAAGAAGCAACATGAACAATTCATGGCGGCCCAATTAAAAATAGAAGAGGAAACTAAGTCTCGGATCGGAAAATTACGGTCCGATGAGCAGGAGGGGATTCTAAAAGAATCTGACCTAAAATATCGTCTAACTTCGGTAACCCATCGTTTGGAAAGGAAGGAGAGAGACGAACGCGAGAAAGAGAAAAGATTGGCCGAGTTAGAACTCGAAGCCAATAGACTTAGAGCAATCGAAAAGGCTAGAGCCGAAGAGGTTGCTAAGGCCCGGGATGTAAGCAGATTACAATCCGAGTTGCATGCTATGGAGGAGAAGCTAAAGAAACTTCAACTCCGGAAGGCGGAGACAGAGGCCAGAATGGTCTCGGAACAAGCCGAGATAAGGAAAGAGACCAATGAGTACCAAAGGTCTCAGAAAGAAAAAGGTGAAAAGTACCGCTTACTAAAGGATACTTTTAAGCGAGAGGCTTTAGCCGCTCAGGAAGAACGAAACCGAGCTGTGGCGGAAAATGGAAAGATTCGATCCGAAATCTTAGCAGAAAACGCACAGCTGAGGGAGGAACAGCAAAACCTGACCACAGATTTAGCTACCCTTACAATAAATAAGTCTGCCATGGAGAGTTATTTACAGGAGCAGGAGCAAGCGAATGCCCCTCCGGCGAGTAAGGATACAAACCCGAACTCGACTTTCGTTAAACAGGGTGACCCAGTCTCCTGTTCCACGCCGAAGCATCCGCCGTATAATCCTTTTATCAATGATAATGCGACGCGGAATGTAGATCAAGGGGGAGTTTATATCAGAACCCAAGATAAACATGGCCGAACTAGTAGAGTCCGGATAAGTGAAGTCCCCATAGTCCACAACTTGGACCCGGATTATGTACCACGGGACGCCTCTGACAGTAGTGCGGAGACTAACGGATTCCACATACATGTGGATCCGAGTGACAGTGTGGGGTTGGGAGCTGGTAATGACAGCAGCCAACCCAATCCATCAAACGATGGCAGTCATCTGGCGGGAAACCAACCTTCCAGCGGCGGTTATCAAAGCGCACAAGGAGGGGGCGGTGCCCCGGGTACTACAGGCTACAGTGGTACCTCGGGTCCCGGCCCTAACCAGGGTGGCGCGGGTTATACGAACCACAGTGGTCCACAGTGGACGTATACACAGCCACCACCACCACCTCCACCGGGCAATACGAGCTTCGGTGGTATAGGGGGCAACCGAACCTTGAATGAAACAAAGGCGGTTGAATGGAGCAAACAGCAATGCACTAGATTGATGTATGCTCATAATTCTGCCCGAAGGGTAGCCGTTATTCCAAAAGAATATGACGGTACTCGACCATGGAAAGAGTGGTTTGAAGACTTCATCGATGTGATGAATTGTAATGGGTGGACCCCATACGAGGCCAAGCCGCATCTGGTAAGATGTTTGAAAGGCGGGCCGGGTCGCATGGCTGTAGAGCAATGGCGGACCTGGTACGGTCTCGTAGGGAGTTTTGAGCAGCTGGTAGAATCTGCTAGCGGACTGTTATGTAACATGGTCAAGGAGGACCCGATGGTCCGTTTTAAGAAACATACTCAAAAGCCTCACGAAGCTTTCCGAGCATACGGTATGGAGCTCCATGCCCTGCTAAGCAAGGCTAGACCCGGTACTGAAAACCAGGACTGGTATATGGACGATTTGATTACACAATTCGTCAAGGGTCTGAGAGACCGAGATGAGCAGATTGCTGCCAGGGATGCCTGGAAAGAAGGCGTAACGCTTCACGACATATTCAATGGTATAGATATGGCCGTGAAGAAGCGAACGATGTTAGCTGGAGACATACCGAATGCCAGCAGCTCGGCTCCCCTGGTGTCAGTAGTCCAGCAGTCTGAGGTACAAGTTCCCTCAGACGATTTCGAATTGATTGAAATCGAACAGGAGGACGGTACCTTCTGTTCGGTTCAATTAAGGAAGAATACTACAGGCAGGAAGTATATTCCAAGGAAGGCGCTCAATAAGCCAAGGGACTCTAGACCATCACCCGAGGTCAAGAGTGACCCGAAGGCCAGTGAAAAGGCAGCCAAACCTCCTGTAAGCGCCAATAAAGTGAAGGGTCAGTCTCCAGACATGACCAAACTTATGGAGGACATGTGTAAGAAAATTACAGATGCCATCCAAGCCAGTCGGCAAAGACCCCGAGTGGATCGCCGAACTGTAAAGTGTTTCAGGTGCCAGCGCATGGGACACTATTCATCTGAGTGTACCGCTGCTAAGCCGGTAATGGCTGCCTTCTATGAAGCCGAGGACAATGGCGAAGGAAGGGAGAACACTACGGATTCCACTGATGTGGAAAACTAGTGGGGGTTGTATCAACGGCATCTGATACGACCCCAAGGAAGAACGAATGCCAAAATGCTACCGGGGGTGACCCGGTGGAAGATTTTGAATCAATTACACCTGGAGGCCGGGTGGCCGGGGGTGTGCACCCCTGCACCTTGGCCGGGGCCGGGGACCCTAGTGCTTGTATGTATGGGAGTGAACATATGGAGGCGAGTGGCCGCACTAGGGGAGAGGAAGGATGGATCAAAGAGTTGATCCGAGTGTGTGGGACACGCCTTCCCCCAAGTCATCCGTGTCTGGAATTCCTGAGAGGACTCGGATTGAATCTTGGTGATTCGGGAGACTTTCACCAGTTTACCAGTAACCCCTCACCCTTAGGGGGGAGACGGTGGTATGTACCCATATCTGTGGAAGGCCGGGTAGGAGAATTCTTGGTGGATACCGGAGCTAGCCACTCCTGTGTGTCCAAAAGGTTTTTCGACTCGGTGGCCAGCAGCCATGAGAACCTCAAAACGGGGGTAAATGCTTGCACGGCCGACGGAAGCAGTATGCGTACATTTGGTAGGACGTTTATGCCTATCCGTATAGGAGGCAAAGAATTTGTTCTTTCGCCGACTATAGCAGAGGTTAGTGATGACGGAATCCTCGGACTGGATTTCGCAAGCTTATACGGGGCTGTCTTGGACCCGAGGGACGGTATGATGAGTATACGGAACCCGTATGGCTTGCATGTCCAATGCGTATTGAGACAGGTGTCTTCGGTCGCATCAGTGATACATACGGTGAAGATCCCATCGGGTACCACCTGCGATGTCCTTTGTGGCGGGTCCATGGCTCAAAGGAATGAAACTGGAGTCTATGAACCCGATATGGTGTACTTGTCGAGCATCGGGTTAGACTCAGTGGATACATTAGTGGCTAATGCAGCTTGGACTGTATTACCCATGACTAACCGAAGTGGTTCAGTGGTTTACTTGAAGCGAGGCGACAGTATTGGGAGGATGAGCTCGGTAGAACATGTCGCCGAGGCCAAATTCAATAAATCACTGAACCCTGTTAGTAAGCATCCTTTGGATGAAGAATTCCGAAAACTGATTGATCAGTCAGATTTAGAGAATACGGAGGATAAGGATTGCCTAGCGAAACTCCTACAAAAGTACGAGAGTGCTTTTGGTAGGGAGGGGGGACCGGTGGGTAGATCCGATAAGGTGTTGCACACCATAGATGTGGGCAACGAGAAACCTTTTAAAATTCCGTATCGTAGACTTCCTCTAAAGAAGAAGCTAATTTGTGAAGAGGAAATACAAAAACAGTTGGACCTAGGGGTAATCGTGCCTAGCTCGAGTCCCTGGTCCAGCCCTGTTTGTATGACCACTAAGAAAGACGGTACAATCCGCTTTTGTGTCGACTACCGGAAACTGAATGGTATAACAAAGAAGAACTCGTATCCTTTACCAAGGATAGACGAGACTTTAGATAGCTTGGGCGGAAACCAATGGTTCTGTACCTTGGATTTACAGTCCGGGTATTGGCAAATACCGATGCACCCCGACGACAAGGAGAAAACAGCGTTCTCCAGTCATATGGGGCTATTCGAGTATAATGTCTTACCCTTCGGATTGTGTAACGCCCCCGCTACATTCGAGGCTATGATGGAATCCTTACTGAGTGATCTTTTGTGGAAGAAATGCTTGGTCTACTTGGACGATGTGGTCGTGTTCGGCAAGTCGTTCAAGCAATGCCTGGCGAATCTGCAATTAGTCCTCGACCGGATACTATCAAACGGTCTTAAACTTAAACCCAAGAAGTGTAATTTGTTTAAGAAAACCATTACATACTTGGGAAGGATCATTACTCCTAACGGGGTGAGTGCAGATCCAGAAAAATTGGAAGCTGTGGAAAATTGGGAAAAACCTACGAGTGCTAAGGAGGTGAGATCATTTTTAGGATTCTGTTCCTATTACCGTGATTTCATACCAAATTACTCTCGTGTGAGCTTCCCCATGCAGTGCTTAGCTCACTGGACCCCGGGTAGGGCACGGGACCCATTCCCATGGACCAGCGAGCAAGAAGAATCTTTTAATAAAATAAAAGATTTGTTTAGGAATACACCCGTGTTGAAATATCCCACTCCCGAGGGACATTTCATCTTAGACACCGATGCGAGCAACGATGCAATTGGGGCAGCTCTCTCTCAGGTCCAAGAGTGAGTCGAAGTGCCAATAGCATTTGCTAGCAACACGTTAAGCAAGACACAGCGAAATTATTGTACCACCAAGCGAGAACTCCTCGCTGTGGTGGTGTATACGAAGAAGTTCAAGCATTTCCTTTGGGGAAGTGACTTTACTTTAAGAACCGACCATTCGTCTCTTAGGTGGCTCCTTAACTTTAAGGACGCCGAGGGGATGATTGGACGATGGTTAGCTCACCTATCCGAATTCGGATTAGAGCATAAGCAAATAGAGCACCGACCCGGTGCTAAACATATCAATGCGGATGCCTTGTCGAGACGACCCATCCGAAGGTGCCAAAATGCCACTTGTGAAGACTGCGGGGCCCACAATGCTGTGGTAGCCGGGTTGGTATTTAATTATACCACCCCCCGTATCCCCTGGGAGGAGGCTGTGTGTAGCTATCTCGATTGGTCCCCGGAGACCGTCAAGAAGTTCCAACAGTCGGATCCCACCACTGCGCGCATAATGGAATACCTACGGTCAGGTATTAAACCGGCAAGGCCGCTAGTATCCCTAGAAGATAGGGAGGCGAGGCGGTTGCTAGCCCAATGGACCGAGCTAGAGATCCGAGACGGCATACTATGTAGGTGGAAGACAACTCCCACCAATGGTAGGCTGTTGCAAATAGTGATACCCACCCCGATGAGGAGGGATATCATGTATTATTGCCATGGCCATCAAACGAGTGGCCATTTCGGTAAGAAAAGGTCAATAGAGCGCCTACAAAGGCGTTACTACTGGCCCGGTATGAGAGGCGACCTGCTTCGGTGGATCGCCACTTGCCCGGATTGTTGTAAAAACAAGCCGGGACCCGGCCTGGGTAAGCAACCCCTATCCCAGGAATTGTTTGGTATCAGATTCGCTTGAGTGGCGATAGATATCATCAGCGGAATTAAAACGACGCCCCGGGACAATACTTGTATGATGGTCGTAACCGACTATTATACCAAGTACACTCGGGTGTTCCCCCTTCCTAACCACAAAGCCGCCACGTGTGCGGAGGCATTTGTGAAAGGCTGGGTGCTACATTTGGGCGTTCCCCTTATGATGCACAGCGACCAAGGAAGGGAGTTCGAGTCGGAGCTATGGCAGGAAATGTGCCATTACCTAGCCATTTGCAAGACCCGAACAAACCCATACCGACCACAGTCGGATGGGCAGGTAGAGCGTTTCAACAGAACCCTCATACAAGTGCTAAAGCCCCTGGTTAATACCCACCAGGACGACTGGGATGAACAGTGCGAGTTTGTGGTACATGCCTACAACAACACTGTCCATTCATCCACTAATTGCACCCCCAACATGCTAGTGTTCGGCGAGGATATCATAATGCCCGCCGACTTAGTGTATGGAGTGGTTGGGATAGTGTTGTTTGTGGAGTCATTAAGGGACAGGTTCAAACAGGCATACGAGGCCGTTCGTAAAGAACTGCTGAAGAGTGCGAAGTGGCAGAAGGTGGGCTATGACACCAATGCTAAACGAATTCGTTTTAATGTAGGGGACAAAGTCCTAAGGTATTACGAGCCGCTAGAGAAGCTAAAGCTCGTAACGCCTTGGGAAGGTCCGTTTAAAATAATTCGTGTCATCTCCGAGTCCACGGTGATGATGGAGGACTGCCTAACTGGTAGGAAATGGAAGACAAATGTCGGAAAACTTCGGCCCTGGAAGGGACGCGAAGAGGCGGAGAGGGAGTTCGGTTACAAACCACCTGTATCTGTCCCTAGCGGACCGAGCGTGGTAGTACCGATGAAACGCCCTAGAGGCCGGCCGAGAAAGACGCCGGGAGACGAGGGTATGGTGAAAAAGAAGACGAAGGCCAGGAAACGACCTAATCGTAAGAAAAGGAAAAATGTCTCGCTGAGTGAAGGCATTACGTATGGGAAGGTGCCCGCAGTGGCTAAGCGGAATCCGGAAAAGGCCGTACGTAAAGCGGGGAAAAATAAAAGGCTAACCGAAGGCGTTAGACGCAGTCCCCGGTTGAGGTCTGCCGTAACCTAACTCAGTACACAACGAGCTGCTGCGTGTTGTCCGCCATAGGCGGGTAACATACGTTCCACGGCTGGAGATGCCGAACGTGCCCTCCCCGGGTAGCTGTATCCCGTGAGCGGCGGTCGGATTAACCGGTACATTCGCTTTGAAGCGTTGTATACACCGCCAAACTCCAGCAGATAGCACTCAGGTGGTAGGCCGCGTCTCGCATGTCGAGTCGAATGTTAGTTCGGATCTAGTTCCCTAGGTGGCGCCGCGGGTGCGGCGGGAAAGCTCGGAACTAGGTCACCGGATAGCCACGGCGGGATCTCGCGAGACGAGATGTGTGACGTCATACTGGTCATAACTAGAGCGGACTCGTGGTGGTTAGACGCCACCCGTTTTTGCTCTAGTTAGTGTTGGCAGTTTACAGGCCCCTAGCTGTCGGTTAGCTTGCCTAACATCTACCTTTTGTTGGACGAATCCTTCGGGAGGAGTCCAACACAGACGCCAAATAATTTGGAAGTCGCCCTCAGTGCCATGGCACAGGGGACGATCGACGCCGTGCGTCAGACTGCCAACGTTCTGTTGGAACTAGGCGAGGACCCGAAGGTCCCGTCTCGGGTCGAGGAATCTATGGATTCTTCGACAGAGGAGGCCGCCCGGACGCTCTCGGCTATGGCCGAGGCCACCGACCGGGAGAGGATGCCACCTCCACCACCACCACGCCCGGAGCGCTCGTCTGCAGCAGCCGCTTCGGGTAGCAAAGTGGATGTCCTGGACATTTCAATGTATCCTCCGGGATTCAAGACTCGGATCGAACGTATGGCACACGTCGATCGCGAGGCCGGTGTAGTCTACACTTCCTGGGGGACCTACATCCCCATGCACGCCTCCATGTTCGGATGCGGACCGTTGGCGGTGGAGCAAGGCGTGCCCGAGCCCATACCAGATGATTTCAAGACTCTGGTAATGGACTCGTGCAGTGACGAGTTGGCTGACAATATGCCAGTCTCTTGGCTTCGCAACTACCTGAAGTTAGCGGAGAAGATGGCGGTCAACGAGAGTCTGGCCCGAGCTGTGCTGATCTCCGAGGGCATCACCCGAAAGGCCTCGGAGTTAAGAGAGTCTGAATCCGACATGGACACAGACTCCACAGTCACTCTGTCCTCGGTGGAAACCGACCGGGTCAAGCGATTGACCCGCAAACCTGCGCCTAAGGGTCCTCTCACCGAGAGCGATCTGGAGGCTGAGGATGTTCGCATCGCCGTCGAGAGGTCCACAACCGAGACCGACCTAGCTGCCGACATTCCGGACGCACCTGGCGAGATCTCGGAAGAGGACATCTCGCGCCAGCAGGCTGCTGTGGAGGCCAAGCGAGCCGAGCTTGCCAAGCAGCAGAAGCAGCTCACCGCAGCTCGCCGGGCCCATCGCAAGCAGCAGGCCCAACAAAAAGCTAAGGTCTCTTCCGACTCTGACTCCCCGGTCAGCGGAAGGAGGAGCCCTCGTACAGAGGACAGGAATCCACGGGAGTCGGATTCCAGTCCTGAGATGCCGGCGCAGCCAACCAAGGTTCAGCGCCGGAAGAAGAAGAACGGAGCGAAAGCGTCTCCGGCAGAGCCCACGCCCCCCACCAAGCCGAGGGGTAAGGGCCAGCCGAAGGCGCCCGCCTCCACCACCACAACCTCAACCACCACAGTAGCCACCTCGGCTGCAGCTTCCACTGCCAGTACCAGCGGAAAAGGCGCCAAGTCCTCTACCAAGGCTTCGGCTGGTACCACTACCACCAGCCGAGCCAGCCGTAGGGGAGCCGGTATCTACACGGACAGTGAGGACAGCGACAGCGATCCAGAACTGCCCGAGTCGGCCAAATCTGATTTGGAGTCCGTGACAACGTGGGAAGAAATGACCACGGATGTCCCGAAGGACGACAATCAGAAATGGATGTGGAAGAATGCAGCCGAGGGGTTCAAGGAACGGACTCCCCGCTGCTTCGCGGACTGTGCCTACGACACGGTCCACTACATGTGTCCCGGCGCCGTCAATAAGGACGGTGACAGCGATGACGAGGAGTGGATGAAATCCGGCCCCTCGGATACGCCTGTAGGTAAATTCTACCTCATTTGGATTGATCAGCTGAAATCCAAATTGGGGTCGATTTACAGCTACGAGGCCCGGACGAAAGTCCAGTGGGCAATGACCCAATGGGGACCAACCGGCAACCGCCGACGGTGCCCATTCGAGTCATGCCAGCTGGCTCTCACGGGTGAGAAGATGTTCGAGACGAAGCCTCGCTTCGCTCGCCACATCGTAGAACATCACATGCACCACAAGCCTGTGATGATGTGTGTGCTTGGAGACCGCCCGAGCAAACAGTGTGATGGCTCGTTTAGCACTCACTGGCGCCGAGACATGGCTCTGCACTTGCAGAAGGCCCATGGCATCGGCCTGGAGAAAACCAGGAAACGAGCCATCAAGTGCTTCAACGAGCTCCTAGCTAACTGGGCCTCGTTGACCGTGAAAGACGTCAAGGAGCAGGCATTCGAGACCGGATTCTGCTCATGGAAGAGCGGCAACTTGTTGACCTTCTTCCAAATCAACTTCTCGTCCACGAAGTTCGGGATGCCCAGTGAGGTGCACCTGAAGGTGAAAAAGTGGCGAGGGGACGATAAGCGGGAGAAGGCCAAGGCCCGCTCGAAGGGTCCCGGCGGAGGCACAACAACAGCTACCGGTGCTTCCAAAAGGACCCGAGCAGACCGGTCCGTAAGCCCTTCGGGTAGCAAGGACCAGCCAAGACCAGCAAACCCAGCCGATCGTCGCGAGTCGGGACAACAAGTCTCGGCTCTGGATATGCCCAGCAACCAGGCCCGTAGGGCGGTTAGCCAGGCGGCCACACCGGCGACACCAACCACCTCTACACCTGCACCCGCGGAACAACGCCCGGGCGAAGCCTCTGGCAGCCAGGATGATGGGGGCGAACTCTTCGCTCCCCCATCCGGGTATTCATCTTGGTGGGCTGGAGAGGGATCTTCCGGCAAGCGCCCCACGTATAGTGAGTACGCGGCGAAGTTCCCTGCTATGGGACCAGCTGGACCCGAGTCGCAGGTCCTTACCTCCCTGGGCCGGACCAAACCCCGTGGTAGAGGCCGTGGTGGGCTGGAGTCCACCCGAGCTTCCCCGGGTGGTGGCCGAGGCCGGGGCGGGTTAACGGTTGAGGGCCCGTCTGCTCCTCCAGCAGGTACTCCGCCTGCCTCAGTGGAAGCCACCGCGCCTCCACCAGTCATAGCTCCACCAACGGGCCCTCGGGCACCCCTGATGGAGCTAATTTCGGATACACTGTCAGGTCTTCAGGATCCGAACATGTTTGTTGACCACCGGGATGTCCAAACGGTTCAGATCCAGAACGAACTGATGGCAGAGTGGCAGGCATTGCACCGCCAGAAGTCAGTCGACTACTGGCGGGTGATGACTGAAGCCACCCTCAATCTGGTATACGAAGTCCAGAAGAGGGAGGAAGATAAAATCAGGCAGCTGGAAAAGGAGAGAGTCCAGGAGGCTCTCGAATCCTGCCGGCGTCAGCAGATGGAAGCTGAAAAGCTTAAGGAGTTCCACCAAGCTGAGAACGCCAGGTACATTCACAGGTTCAAGGAGGCTGATCTCAAATTTTTCCTGGCATTCGGGAAACATCTGGAGGAGTGGGACGGCTTACCGTCGTCCCTTATCTTCGTACCGGATGTCCCACCGGATGCCCCACCGGTCCCGGCTACTCCACCGGTTCCGGCCACTCCACCGGTCTCGGCTGCTCCGCCAGTTCCGGCAGCTCTCCTGCTCCCGCCCCCTTCTGTCACCCGGACTGCTCCAACTGCCACGGTTGCTTCACCTGCATCCGAGGCAATGGACAGTCCATCCGCGGTGATGAGGGCCTTGAGCTTGGGGAGCGATACGCCCAGCGAGGCTTCCGCGGCGCTCTCTGCGAGCAGCTGTAGCAGCTCGGCTCCATCTGCCTCAGTGGAGTCGGCTGAGAAGATGGACATGGATCCGGAAGATCTTTAAGTGTCCATCTGACGGTGTCTTCCTTGTACCCGAGGGTAAAAGCATTTAATATGCCAGAGGCACTGTTCCTTCTGGAACGGAACCTGCAGTGAAGATGGACGCTAACCCGACACGCCAAAAAGGATTACCACACCTACCCGGGGCTCCATCTTCCCATCTTCATCAGGGCACATCATAACAGCAACGTGGCTTGCCACCACACATATGTCGCCGGATGGAGCTGCAGAAACCAGTCGTTCCAGATTCGCCGGAAGTCCGGTATATTGTAAGGGTGATCCTGCTACCCTGGTAGGACACCTATATTTATCAGTATTATTATTTTTGTATAAATATATTTTTATACCATATCTATATTCTTGTAATTAAAACAAACAAAATTTTTCTCGGGTTATCTACCCCACCTCGGGTCGGTTAGTTAATACTGTAAAATTTTATTCATATCATCTGATTACTCGTCTACAACTTTTAAATGCGTCTCGTTTATAATAATAACATCATTGTAACACTGTTACTATATATCACCATAGGTCGATGGTGCATAAGGCGCCACTTCCTATTTGTTATTATTAATTATCATTACTTCAGGTTATATGCGACGATGCCTCATTATGTACATATTATTTATAATGCCCCTAGGTGTTCTATATCCTATACGAACTGTATATATAGACTTACCTATTTGTGTATCATATTACTGTATAAAGCTAACAATAGGTATTTGTTAATTACACCTAACCCTAGGTATAGTCTAGTGGGGGTGGTGTAGGGGCCGGTATCGTCGTATATATATTAGTGCCGTTCATCCGAGAGACGTGTTCGTGTGGTGCCTGTTCCTTCTATGCCAGCTAGGTGTCGCTTTGTGATACCCCGTTGGTACAAGAGGGGGCGGCACCATGCCTTGCGTCCAGCTCCTACTAAGGAGCCGGACGAGCGGCAGAAGGTGACTGGACCTAGTCCAGTCCAGACGCGCAGCTTAACCTGTAGACTAGAGTGGAATAAAGTCCTACCCGAGAGGTAGGGGTTTCTGGGGCTTTGCCCAACCCGAACTACTCGTGTTGTGTTGGTGTTTCTAGTGGTAAGCGAGCCAAAGAGCCACCCAGCATATAAGTCAATACGAACCATTACAGATATATTATACACTGGTGACAGACTATAGGGCCTCTCAGGTCTAGGGTCTCTCTCGGGTCTAGGGTCTCTCTAGGGTCCAATTGATAGTGATTGTACCATAGCTCTAAGCCTTAATGGAGTAGAGGGTTGATACTAACAGGCCAAGATACTTTGATATAAAGGTCAATTAACATGTTAGAGATGATAGTTCAATATATTATACACTGGGGCCAGACTGACATTAACAGTGATTAAGGGTCTCTCTAGGGTCTAACACGCAGGGATGAAAGTCACGGAGCAAGAAAATCCCTGAAATGGTCCAATATTCGCCCAAAAAACATGGGTTTCTATATGAATGTATAGGGCCCTGGAACTTCAAAATCCCTGAAATCAGGGAATTCCCTGAAGACTTTCATCCCTGAACACGAAACTACCCCAACTCTGTCAACCAAACTGGATGAGTACCCAGGCCAAGATATAGGAGCTAGTACAGTGGCCACATATTCCTATTTAGTGTTAAAATTTTCCCTGTGCTCTAGGGGAAATACCAAACCCAAAAAGGAACCTATGCCCCAGCATTTTTTATTGTTTGCAAGTTTTTGCTCGAAAAAACCCTCATTTTGAGCAGTTTTATCCCTCTAGCTCCCTAAATATGCCTCGTAGATAGGCAAAACCCATATACCCAGTTTTCGACGATTCGTGATTATCAGTCATAAACAATTCTTATCTAAATGATTCATATGATGTACTGTAATCTCCCGCGTATAAGGCGCGTCTTATACGAGAATCAGATCATGGATGGGTCTTATATGCGGGAGGCAGACTGCCTTGAGCTGGGGGTGCACCTTATACGCAGGTTTTTTTTCTGATATATCAACTGAGATCAGGTTGGGTATGATGCTGATCATATATTTTTTTTTTTAATGCCACAAATGAGGTGTAACCAGAAGTAGAACTTATCTCTTACATTGTAGCATATCAGTTCTTTTGGTTTCTTTTCATACATTCATATATTTTATCAATGTTGAAGCATGTGACGGAATGAATTTAAATCACATTATCTAAACATAGTTTAAACATCTGTTCTCAAGTCAAACATATAGAAAGTGTATATTAATGGTATACTGGCTCCATCTGGTGGCACTTCTAGTAACTATTCCTATTGCATATATAATTATAAATGATCATGATTAAGATAGAGTTTGAGTTAAATTTCAATTGTATACTGATTTGACAGTTTCGACAAATCAACCACATCATGACCTATTGACATGATAACATGAAATTATCATGTAAAACAGTGATCTAGGCATGGATAACCTAAAATCCATTTACAACTACAGTAGTGGGAATACAATCTAACACATAATAATCATGCAAATAAATAATGTTGTGATTTAAATTCATTCCCTCACATGCTTCAACATTGATAGACTAGGAAAAGAAACCTAAAAAACTGATGCTACAATGTTAGAGATAAGTTCTACTTCTGGTTACACCTCATTTGTGGCATTCAAAAAAATATATGGTCAGCATCATACCCAAACTAACCGAGCCGGGAGGCATGGCGCAGTCGGTAGCACGTCCGCTCACGGGCCGTAAGGTCGTGGGTTTGGTTCCCGGCCCGGCCTGGGCACAGTGGTGGTTCCAAATGTTGCCGTAAGGTGTCGTTTGAGTTCCTCCCTGCTCTGGCTAGGCTGTGCTGGAAAGTCTCTCGGCGGTCATGGCAGACAACAGGCCTGTCCATCTCACTATGCCTATGTAGTGACGGATGTTAAAGAACCATTGCCTCGGTAAATGTGTAGGGGCGTGCTTTCTTTCTTCCCATAGATTCGGTCACCATCATCCCCTCTCCCCACTAGACTAGGGTCCGGGCAAAAACGCCACAAGGGTAATCTCACTTCGGTGTGAATACAACCCGCGGGACCTCTCACCCTTGAGTGTTGGCCGTAAGGAAGGCACGAGGTGAGATAAAATTCGGTCATCATCAAACTGACCTTAACCCTAACTAAGGCTATGCCCAGCTACAAGGAGACTCAAACTAGTCCCCTTTGAGTTTGGGGTGCGCCTTATACGCGGGGTTTTACTACATACCAATTCAGAGAAGGTACCGTAATCTCCTGCGTATAAGGTGCGTCTTATACGCCAAACAAAATGCTGCTGAGTCTTAAGCGTGGGAGGGACATTGCCTTGAGTTTGGGGTGCGCCTTATAGGGGGGGTATTTTTACTATAGAACAGTACTAAATTAACAAAAATCTGCCCTTAAAGGTGCGCCTTATACAGGGACTTACATTATCTAAGTTGGGGGTGCGCCTTATACGCGAGCTGCGCCTTATACGCGGGAGATTACGGTAGGTGAGTCTTCTACGCGAACCAGCCTTCTCTGAGTTGGGGGTGCGCCTTCTACATGAGAGATTACGGTAAAGTCATGTATTTCCTACAATAACACCAGATGGCAGTACACCACAATATGGCAGGAGTATTGATTATAATGCTGCATGGATTCTCTTGATTAAAAGGTCAATAGTATAGTTGATAAAGATCTCAGTGAGTGGGATGTACATATATTTCCTAACACTTTTCTGATGAGCAGATTTTATGCTTCATTCAGTAGTCATATTGATACTATAAAGTCTACCTTTATGACCTGGTTCTTCTTCTAGCACAACTTCTGATTCTGACACAGTGACTGTGAAATGACTATTAGTGTTATTGTTTAGTCGTGTGTATTCGATTATCATGTTATCTGAATCGATCATTCTCTGTACATTCGGTGAACTATTGATGACAGAATTTGCAATATTCTGTCAGAGATCCAAGAAATCCATCGCTTAGAGATCAGGGTCGCCTACCATGTCATATAAGTACCAATATCAATCACTTAAAACTAGATTACACTTAATCCTAACAATATACACAATTGAGTTATCACAAATGAGGTCACTAGCTGTTCAGCTCAAAGTATTTCAAAAATTTGTTGAATGTATAAAAACTAACGGCTTAATAAGCTAGTGTGCTCATCCACTCTTACAATGGCTAATTGTGACAGGATCAAAAGGAGGTTTTTTTTACACCATAGAACAGTAAAATGCCAATTTCCAAGCCTCAGATGAGGCTTACAGCTCAAACTCAGGGTATGGCTTATACAAGGGAATTTACAGTAGATCTTTGGCTTCAAAAAGGTCTATTGTGGCTATCTTTTGAGGAATCTTTAGCATGTCCATTTGTTATTTTATCCTTATCCTTCCAGGCGTTTGTTTGGTTGGGTTTTCAGGGGTTTCTTTTGGGGGGGAGAGGGGGTTTGACAACTTTCATTTTCGTCATATTTGTGGAAGGGATTTATTTATTTATTTATTTTTTTTAGTGAATTATGGAACTTGTCCATTTCCACGATGACATCTCCTTCCAATATATTCCCTGTACTGGGGCAGAATTTTAGGCCTTTTTCTAGCAATGACTTAGTTTTCTTTGATTTTTAATGCTTAGAGTTTGATTTGATAGATTTACTAAAATGTACATTATTTTGTGTGTAAACGAGACAAAACTTTTTTTTTTTATTGTTGTAATATTTGTACATAGTGAATCATTTCTTCAGATTTCTTGACCTTTGTTGCATTATTTGAGCTTTTATCTGGCAGCAATCTTGGAGTAGGGTCCGGTGCGTTCAATCGAGATAACGCCTGATATGTTAGTAGTAGTCTCCGTTTTAGGACATGCCTGTAATATACTGGGAGCACTAGATGACCTGTTCCCTGCTGAAGGTAAAGAAAGTACTTGGTGACTAAATACTACTAGCCTATGAGACAAAGTTATCTGTAGAAAAATGTCGCAGGTCCAAGGGGACAAATAACTAGAATGGACTTACCATTTGAATTCATTAACTCATTCAGTTATCTAAAATTGTGCAGAAATCTTTTTTTTTTTTGTTTTCTACTCTTTTCTAACCTTTAATAACGGCCCAATTTGCAACTGGCATGTAGCCCATAAGGTGCTATTTGGTCTGGCAGTTTTACCATTTCAGCTGGCCCTGCAGCCATTTTTTAGGGTCTTTTAGATTTTCGTCTTGACTGCACCTGGAGTCTCATTTTATGTATTAATCATAGCTTATGCATCCCAATATGAAGAAAATCCAGATCTTGAAATAATGGGAGAGCATATTTTGCTGTGGTTTGATTGACTTTCATTAGTGTCACGTGGTGCTTCCCGACATTTCATCACGCAGTCTCAGATACTGAAATATATAAAAAAAAGTTCCGATTATTGCTGGTTTAGAACATATACTAATCAATCAGAAATTAGAATACCCTTCCAAGCTAGCAAGGCAATGTTGTGGGGGGTTTGCATGATGTCATTTTTGATGGTGGCTAAATTGCCTTTTGTCCGGCAAAACAACAGTCCCAAAATGAATTTGGCCCACCATCTAGCCAAACCAAACTCTGACAGAAAACTGAATGGTGCACCTCCTTCTGAACAATGCTTGCCCAATGGTGGCCAAACAATGTGCCAACATGTCAGTTAGTATGGGAATTGTACCAATATTTAGTCAACCAATTTTTCCCACTATGCCACAAATTAGATATGATCACACTTATCAAAACACATGGCTGTCAGGAATCGTCACTTTAGAAACAGGTATTGTCATGTTTTCACCTTAATCTCAGATTTATTGGCCAAGAAGTGGTATCAGGTTATCCCTCCTGCACATCTTATACATCTACCATTACCTACAAAATGCTGTTCTCTAAGGTATGTCACTAGTATTGTGTAATTCCAAAAGCACAAATCTTCTGTTTTTGGAAAAGTGTAGGCACTTCTAAAATATGCCGGATTTTGATACTAAGGATTATTCGTACTCAGAAAAATTACCATACTATTCGAATTTATATCAAAATTGTCCCTATTCAACCATCGAACCCTTGTCGATCTAGGGCATTGTGACTTATCTGATGTTGTATCGATGTCTAGATGTTGTCACAACATTAATTTGGAAACTATGATATCACGTTAGCAGTCTGATGTTGACCCAACATTGGGAGATCACCACTGTGTGTAGTAACTACGCCACATTTTTATACCAAAAATCCAGACGTGAAGTTTAAGAACAATTACGACACTGAATCCTTGAATCAGGGAGGTTAAGTATGCTTGAATTATTAAAGTTAAAGCATTACCCTAAAACCTCACATGCAAGCTGCATTTAAATTTATAGTGACGAAAAAAAAAACCTGCATATAAAAGGCTGCAGGATGTAGATTTCAGAGGCCTACTGCGGCTTACCTGTCTTTGTGAACTTATAACCGTAGGGTGGGGGGGGGGGGAGGGGGTTGCCAATTTCTTTCTAAAAGCTACAGATCTAGAGATGCTGTGGCTATTATATTAAAGTGGGTCAAAATAATTTTCTCCAGGCAGTAATTTAGCGGGCTCTTTGGAGTAGTTCTATGAATGCTTACTAGGTGACCTATGTGACAGAAATCAGACGGCAATGCTATAGGGATTCTCGTCTCTGTACCTTCATATCTCAGATGTAGATGAATGTATGGTTGTTTTAATTAGATAGGCAGAACTAAACACAAGGTGGCAGCAGGGGTGGCATGCCACGGATGGACGGCCTACAGGTCACGTGGAACTAAATCCATTTCCTCTATGTTTCTATATAGCATAACACACAAAAACAGCCGCCTAAAATGTTCGTTGGTAAAAATTTCAACCATAGCACGGTTAACTCATCCCTCATACACAATCTGACAGAATGTTGGATATGCTTAACCCTGAAAATCTTAAATAAGGGAATGATATGTGCAGTGAGTGCCATTCTACCCTATTTTGGGCCTAAAAATCTCCATTGGCCAGATTAACTTTTACATGCCTCATAAAATCCCTAAGGCCTGGCATAATATAAAAACACACCTACTATTCCATTTATTAACTATTTGGGAACACCTGTGATTTTTTTCATAATTTTACCAATATTTCTTCTGTCTAATTCTAAACCAATCAGCAGTCAGAACACCCTTCAGTGCAGTCCTGAATACCATATGACTCACGAGGGGGCAGCATTTACGTCCACGTAACCTGCAGGCTTAGTGCTTTATCTCTGTGTACCTTTTTATCTCTGCTAAAACTCAAATTTTCAAGCAAAAATGTGGCTTACAGCTCCTCAGGGACTTAAACCTGGAAGTTGGCGATAGATTAAATTTTAAAATCAAGCCTCAATCATGAATTACCTTTTTGAATTCAGGGTATGCCTTAAATATGACATATATACCAGTATACATTGTATAATACAAATGTACCTCATGTGTAATCTACACCCTTACCGTAATCTCCCGCATATAAGACGCGTCTTATACGTCAAACAAAGGCCAGGTGTGTCTTATAGGTTTTCCCCAAGAAGGGGGTGCATCTTATATGTGGGGTATTTTTACTATAGAACAGTACTGGCTTTACAGAAATCACCCCTAAGAGGTGTGTCTTATATGCGAACCAGCCTTTCCTGAGTTGGGGGTGCGTCTTATATGCGCACCGCATCTTCTAAGCAACAGATTATAGTAGTTCAGTTATGCTATAAGTCACAGTACATCTGTGATTGATGAAAGTTCTAATAATGGTGATAGTGATTAAGCCACAGACCTGTTTCCTGCTATCTATGGCTTGTTGGATCCACATAAGTTCCATGGCAATTGTATTTCTCTCAGCAAGCAAAGATTCCTTATCCACTGGAAGTTAAACATTTGAAAATGTAGAGACACCGAGTAAAATATATTTTCATACACCCCTAGGACCTGGTTATAAAGCAAAGGATTAGTTTTTCTCTAAGTTCCGTGTGCCTTTGGCAGGATTCACACCCACTTTCCTGACTTTTAGCCCAACAGCTTGCAGTATGAGCCATCGGGACCTATGTAATTATAACAGTCATTTGTTAGCTTAAGTACTAGATCTAGCTTTAAGGACTAAATGTGTGACAGAAATGTAAAACCCTCTGTGGACTCGAACCCAAGTTACCATAACTCAAATGAGATTATACCCTGTACTCTAGCACTACACTATGAGTGACACATGCTGATCTGAGAGTGTAATTTAAAAAGTAGGTTGGATATGAAAAGGTATATGAGCAATGCTTATTAGTCCTGGCATGTTAGCCAGACTCTTTATTTGAAAAGTGGAAATATTTGATAGTTTTTCACTTTGAGCCCATTTTCTAGACCTTTTTCTCCCAGCCTATCAGGTTTGTAGGTAATGGTATTTCCCATTTATTTTGGAGTTGCTGATTCACCAACCAGCAGAAATGAGGTTTTATGGTTTTTGCTAACTTTGTGCTCAACTTGATGCCACTGTTTACCCCATTCAAATTGAATCGCAGAACAACTTAAGGGATATTTCCCATACATAAGAATGTCATTTGCCTCCCAAGGCAATCATTTTGAAATTAATGTCAATAATGGGTGATTTGATAGGGGGTGCTAGTAATAACAACACATCTGCACAGTCGTTGGTATTAATGACACCCTATAATTCTGCTGTGTAGTTGACATTGTTTCAGGGTACATATTACATGTTTTCTATCCATTTTTCACTGGACTGTACATGCTTCATAGAATGTCAAGTTTCTTCTTATATATTCTTGTTTTGTTCTGTAGATATAGGGTACTTAAGGAATAAGGCACGCAGTTCTAAGGGGAGTCGGTGTGCATGAAGACTTGGGGTTATTTAGGAATAGATTCACACCCCCTCCCCTTTTAAGTGGCTGTATTCCTGTTATAACAAGGTGTCAGAAGATAGAGCTACCCTGCATTTTTAGATTATAGATTCGTGGCTACCAAAATAATTGCACAGCAGACCTATTAGAGGAGCTGTGCATCTATCCGACTGCCATGCCTATATAATCTAATATATGCATGGCAAGAAAACATCACTGTCCAACCATATCTCTCATCACTATATTCCTAGAATTAACCAAGAACATGCTTGGTTTCTTGAATAGATGCACAAGAGGTTGTTGTGCAATTGATTCTGTATGAGAACCTATGCCCACATTGTAGAATGTCGTAAAAGTTATGTCGCGATTCGTCCGTACGACGATCGACATTCGTTCTCAGCTTGGCGCGAACCAGGGCGAGAACCGCAACTCATGATGTACTTCTAAAGCATATTTTCAGTAAATACAAGTCTTATATACAACACTGGTAGTCTATAATCCTTCATGGTGACAGCAAGTGGGCAACTAGACAAGTGGACATCAATGACAAGTGCAGCTAAGTGAAACTCAACTCAAACTGATGTTTTGAAACTGTCACTGTCAGTCACTCAACTAGGTCAAGTTGTGAACTCAGCAATACCAGTGTCTGTGTGTGTGTTTACTACTGACAACTACTCAGAATTGTTGTCATATGAACTATTTTGTAGGACTCATTGACTCTACATAGGCCTATGCTTTACTCAGAAGTGCAACAGTGTCCATAAGTGAAAGTGCCACTCAAAATTTTGGCTAAAACTCAGAATAGTAGTTCAACATGGGTGATCAAAAGGCTTCTGGGGAAATTCCCTTTTATCCAACCTTTGATGAAAAATCAGCAGATCTGTCTCAGGAATGGGAAGACTGGCTAGAGGGGTTGGAAGCTATGTTTGCACTGCAATCTTTTACAAAAGACCATGAAAATGAGGAGAAATATGACAAACTGTTTTATTATCTCAGAACTACTAGGAAAATTCTCAAGAAATTGGACAATAATGGGGTTGCAACTAGAAGCTATAAGTTAGCTAAGGAGGCACTCACCAAGCATTTTTCCCCTGGAAAAACCTCATTTGCCCTCCTGCATAAACTCTATCACACTAGACAGGAAAAGGGGGAGACTATGGATAGTTTCTACCATCGTGTCCGTGATGTCATGGACTCGCTAGACCTGACAAAGAAGAAGGTGGAAGAAATTGAGGAACTTCTAATTATTGCACAACTCGTAAACTGCACTCACAATGATGGCATCCGGCGTAGAACTTTGCGCACTCGTGGGGCAATAAATCTGACGGAATTCCTCGATCGGGCTCGAAGTGATGAGTCCGCACTCAAAGAGTCATCCGAAATTAGTGGTACAGCTAACGACGCGGCGGCTGCTCTCGCAGTGAACAAGCATCACCATAAGAAGAAATCGGGTCAAGACACTCAGTCTTCGGGATCGTCCCGGAAGAAGAAGACATCCGCACCAGCTCAGTCAGGCAAATGTCCATTCTGCGGTGGTGGTCCACATGACCGTCATCGTTGTCCTGCAAAGAACTCAGTCTGCCATAATTGTAAAATTAAAGGACACTTCATCAAGGTTTGCAGGAAACCAAAGTCCGTTAATGAGGTCATCGAGAACGATAACTACTCGGAGATACTGCAGACGCAAGAGACCTTCCTCGGTTCAGTCGATACTCCCCAGGGAGCGGTGTCTAAGAAGGTCACGGAGGTCGTCATCAATGGTATCCCCACTCCTATGCGCATCGACACCGGAGCAGAGGCTACACTCATAGATAGCCAACTCTATGCCGAAAAGTTCAGCTCGGAGGAACTGCTGGCCTCCGACTGTGTGTTCCGGGGTGCAAAACAAGGCCAGTTTTCAGCACTAGGCTTCTTTAATGGAGTCATTCAGCATGGACAGAAAAAGGTCAAAGAGCGGATCTATGTCATCGAAAACGCATCTAACCTTCTCAGCTGCAGATCATCGACAGCACTCGGACTGGTAGTATTCACATGCTCTGTCTCACAGTATAAGGAGCAGTACCCAACATTGTTCAATGGCCTGGGTAAACTCGAGAAGACCTACAAGATTCAACTCAGGGATGACGCAGAGCCATATGAGGTTATGACTCCTCGACGCGTGTCCATCACAATGCATGACAAGGTAGGCAAGGAGCTCAAACGCCTACAGAATCTTGGAGTCATCACTCCGGTCAGCCAACCGACGGACTGGTGTGCACCAGTCGTGGTAGTTCCGAAGTCGAACGGAGACGTTCGCTTGTGCGTGGACCTCACCAGACTCAATAAGGCTGTTAAGAGACCTAGGCATGTGTTGCCATCAGTTGACTATGTTCTGGGACAAATCGGTGAGGCCAAAGTATTCTCCAAACTCGATGCCAATAGTGGTTATCATCAGGTTGAATTGGACGAGGAGTCGCGTCTCCTCACTACATTCATCACTACCCATGGTAGGTTTGCCTACAACCGACTGCCATTTGGTATCACCTCAGCACCAGAGTTTTACCAGAAACAAGTCTCCAACATCATTGCCGGACTCCCGGGAGTTGTATGTCTCATGGATGACATCATGATATCTGGTAAAGATGAAGCTGAGCACGATCAGCGTCTACATGCAACACTCAGCAGACTCGCAGCTGCAGGAATCACACTCAACAAAGACAAATGTGTCTTCAAACAGTCATCTATCAGCTTCCTGGGTCAGATCATATCAGCTGAAGGCATCAAGGCCGACCCAGAGAAGGTAGCAGCGATCAAGGAGATGAGTATTCCTTCCGACGTATCGGAACTCCGCCGTTTTATCGGCATGGTGAATCATCTGGGGAAGTTCACACCAGACCTCTCTACGGTAATTCAGCCACTACGTGAACTCCTAAGCACCAAGAGTGAATGGTTCTGGGGACCATCTCAACAGGAGGCGTTTGACAACATCAAGGACATACTAAGCAATACTCCTGTACTGGCACTGTACAAAGCCGACCTTGAGACCAAGGTATCCGCCGACTCGTCCTCGTACGGACTAGGGGCAGTGCTGATGCAGAAAAACAACTCCATTTGGCGTCCTGTTGCCTATGCTTCCAGATCTCTCTCCGAGACTGAACGCCGCTATGCTCAGATAGAAAAGGAAGCTCTAGCAAGCACTTGGGCATGCGAGAAGTTCCGTGATTACCTTATCGGTAAACACTTCACTCTAGAGACAGACCATAAGCCGCTAATACCTCTTCTTGGTTCTAAAGACTTGGACCTGCTCACTCCAAGAATCCAGAGGTTTAGAATGCGTCTTATGTGGTACGACTACAGTATCATCCATGTGCCGGGCAAGGAACTCTATACAGCCGACACCCTATCCCGAGCCCCAGGCACAGGGCCATCAGAGGCCGACATCCAGTTCCAGGAAGACACTACGGTATATGTGAACTTTGTTCGCAGATCTCTTCCTGCATCCGACCAACGCTTAGAACAGATTCGTCAGCACCAATGGGAAGATGATATTTGTCGAGAAGTAGCTATGTACGTGCGGGATGGATGGCCAGACCGATCACAGGTCAAGGGTATTGCGAAGAAGTATCTACCCTTTCAAGCAGATCTCAACATCGTGGACGATCTGTTACTCATGGGTACTCGCATTGTCATCCCATCATCTCTTCGCCCAGACATCCTCAGTAAGTTACACGAAGGGCATCAAGGTATCACCAAGTGTCGTCAGCTGGCACGAGACAGTGTTTGGTGGCCCGGATGTAGCACAGATGTAGAAGAGTTAATCTCGCGATGTCATCACTGCCGGATTAAGAATCCGAACTACATGGAACCACTGATTCCATCTACTCTACCAGACCATCCATGGCAAAAGGTTGCCACAGACCTGTTCCAGCTAGGAGAGGTACACTACATCGTTGTCGTAGATTTCTACTCCAGGTTTGCTTTCTACAAGAAACTAGAATCTACAACTTCGAATACCATTGTTGAGACTATGAAGTCGATCTTCGCAGATCAAGGCATCCCTCAAATAGTGTGTTCAGACAATGGGCCTCAATATTCAAGCCAAGACTTTCAGAAATTCGCTAAAGAGTATGGATTCCTCCATATTACTAGCTCACCAGGGCATCCCTCCGGGAACGGTGAAGCCGAAAGGGCAGTCCGCACTCTAAAGGACATCATCAAAGCACCTGATCCTTATATTGCACTCCTTAATCTGAGAAACTCACCAATCAGAAATGGGTTTAGCCCAGCGCAATTGCTCATGGGACGTCGCCTTAACACTAAAATCCCAATCCTTCCATCTAAATTGGGAATAAACCCTCCAGATATGGACACCATCCGACAACGCGAGGAGGAATATAAGCGCAAGCTAAAGGAAAACTTTGATAACCATCACAGAGCACATGATCTCACTCCACTCAAACCAGGAGACGAGGTGTGGTTGCCAGATAGGAAAGAGAAGGCAACAGTAAAGGAATCTCATCATCACGATAGGTCGTATATAGTTCAAACGCCTAAGAAGACTCTTGTGCGAAACAGAGTCCAGATGAAGGAACTGCCAGCACCACAGTCAGCTCCACAGTCAGCTCCACAGCCAGCTCCACAGCCAGTTCAACAGGCATCTCAGCCGGTGGAAACTCCACCAGTACCGCCAACACCTACTACACCAAAGGCAGTACCAGCTAGTCCAGCCAAATCAGTGACTCCTAGCCAATCACAGTCACCTAAGATCACTCGTACCAGGTTGGGTCGAGAGATCCGTAAACCAGACAGGTTTAAAGACTAGTTTAGGGACATGAACGCTGAGGGTTCATGCGTGGAAGACGTGCTAGAAACCTCTCTCCACAAGTTTAGTTTTGTTGGTTATCGTTAAAACCCAAGTATCTGTATTATCATAAAGTTCAAAGACTAAAGGTTCTAGTCTATGTTTTATACTCAAGCATTATATCAAACTCAAAGACTCGTATGAGACATATATCATATCATCATATCAAAACTCAAAGACTCGTATGAGATACATCAAACTCCCTCACTTTATTAGACTCAATACTCACAGTATATATCATACTCAAAGACTAAAGAAAGGGAGATGTAGAATGTCGTAAAAGTTATGTCGCGATTCGTCCGTACGACGATCGACATTCGTTCTCAGCTTGGCGCGAACCAGGGCGAGAACCGCAACTCATGATGTACTTCTAAAGCATATTTTCAGTAAATACAAGTCTTATATACAACACTGGTAGTCTATAATCCTTCACACATCATGATTGAGACTATGGGCATTATATACCGTAAATTCTATTGTATAAGCCGCGGCTTATACCAGAATCCAAATCAGAATTAGGCTTATAGGATTGGCCCAAAGTCTGGGCATGGCTTATATTGTCAGCATAATACAAACATTAAATTCATTATGAATCTCACTTTATAGTAATCTCTATATAGTTATCGCTTCCCCTTATTAACCACCCATATTTTACCTTTCTGTACAATTAGGCCCCCACTAAAACAACTATATGTAAACCATACCACTAATAGTCCAGAATACATAAAGAACATACAAGGGACAACCATTAGGTAAGATATCCATTATACAGGATAAACACCATAGTGAGGCCCATAGACGGTTCATTCCAGTATAAACCAGACCTGGCAAGCCCATGGGACAGGATACCCATATCCTTTTCAGTAGAACCAGTAGCAGCCTTGACGGTCACTCAGCTCGGACGCAGGTTGTGCAGCGCCACCTTCCGATATACAATAGCATAGCCATGCAGCATCCTGTGCTGCACCCTATAGGTTAACTATATACAGGCATGCCAAGCCTGAAACCATAGACTTCCTATGGTGATATCGGAGTGCATGATGGAGATCATCATCACAGGATGGAAGGACTTATTGGTTATATTGTAAGTCGAGTATGGAATCTCTCACAATGGAAATGTGTATCGTCTCATTAGCCAGGCGAGAAGTATTGTTCCCCATGAAACATCAATTGTTAAGCCTACGCAATAAAGATATATAAAACTGTATCTACGGGTTCTTGAGTTATCTCTTCATCAATGTCATCAAGAATCATATTAAAAAGGATGTCTCGACCCGACAATATGAGGGTATCTATTAATATGGAACAGTACTGAACCACCACTTTTCAGGCCTCATGTGCAACTTACAACATTCTACTAAAGTCAGGGTGCAGCTTATAAGAGGGGTGCGGCTTATACAAGGGAATTTATGGTATGTATATATATGTACACATGCAGGCTGATTAATGTTACTCAAAAGCTGCCCACTCAACTACAATCGTTTTCCTCATTGTTTCTTGCATTGGTCTCATGAAATCAGTTTTGATATTGGCAGTTTCCAGAATATTCAACAACTACTGATACCTTTGGATACCTTCAGGGGATGAATACCTTATTTGATCACACAATGGTGTTTGAGGGAGGCTTGGCTGGGGCATGCCCCCTAGAATATTTTAGAAATATAAACATTAAACTTCATAGTTTAAAGCATTTTAGTGTAAACCTGATGTGGGCAGGGTTTCCAGAAAGGGGATGGAATTCTTATGGGGTAATGCATTGTTTTTGAGAGGGTTTGGAGGCTGGTCCCTCAAGAAAAGTTTTGACATATAGAATCAGATGTCAAACTCTCTAGTTTAAGGGATTCTGATAGCCTCTGGTGTGAATCTAGTGTCTTTGGATATTGTTTGATAAGGGGGTGTGAGGGCCTGCCCCCACCCCTGTAAAATATTTTCAACTACAAATGTTAAACCTTGAAGTTCAAAACATGTTAATGTACCCTGAGGAGCATGTTTATGCAATAGATATATAATTCATGTATTTAGTATCTAATTGGTTGAGTCCTATGGTAGTAATCAGGATAGTTCATCTAATACTTTAATACATAGGGTGTGGTCTCTCGGACGACTGAAATTGTCTCAAAACGCACCCAAAATTGTATGATTTCTACAAAAATGAAAATTTTTTAGGGTCGACCCCTAGTTAAATGTCAAAACCTGGGTATTTTTAATGCAGGATCATCAGAATTTGAAACTGACCACTAAAAAGAAAGTGGTCTTGACAGCATCAATATTTCGGCACACCGGTTTTACAGTGTGAATTTTAAATAGCTTTAAATCTGTGGAGAACACTGAAAGGAAGCCATCAAAAGGCATCAACTATGAGATATACTCCCTGGGTGCTGAAAGGCAATATCATGTATAGGAGCAAAGTGCAAATCCCACGGTCCTTTTATAGAAAAAGAACAGTTCTCAAATCTGCTTGAAGTGTGGAGCCTCATTTTGAGATTTCTCTGCACAACACACAACTGAGGGGCCATAACCACTAGAAATAGTAACATGTTCAAAGACCGGGAATTGTGAGATATAGGAAAAGAAATGAAAACAAAATTTGCCATATTTCTAGAGAGCTACAGCTATCACAAGAATAGGGCACTGCAAATCTGGCGGTGGCCATCTTTGTTTTAAAACAGTCCCATATGAGCTTGACATCGTGGATGGCAAGGGACGGGAGGAGGGAGGGGTCCTGGGGTCAGCCCCCCCCCCCTTTGGGCTGACCCCTAATGTCCACTTTGCATATCCCCATTTACGTCCCTTCTCCCTCTTCAAAATAGTTTTGTAAATTGGACCAGCGCCTGTGGCGCTGGGATAGAGGGTGGCATATCAATAGAATAAGATAGTTTTCATGCCTGCCTTGCAACTGTAGCAGAAGATGGTGAAAATTTCAACTGCTCCTTCTCCACCCCCCCCCCCCTTGTCACTGCTCTCAACCTCACACGCTCTCTCTATCCTGCTCACGCCAACACTGCACCCCCCCCCCACCTCCCTCCCCACCACTGAGCGCGGACCTGGAAGTAAGCACCTTCCCAGGACGCTAACCTGACCTACTTCACCGGAGAGAAAATCAGCCCTGATGCACCAAAACTTCAATTTGAGACATTTACTCAAAATTCGGAAGTGACAGAATATTTTGAAATGTTTTTTCACCCCTTGTATCCATTTATTTGCCATATTTATGCCAATTTTTTATAAATGTTTTTTGGCCATATTTGTTTACCTTTTACCCCACAACATATGATGGGAGACTATAGCCTGATTCCAAACATGGTCCCACCAAGCCTCCAGCACAATCTTCTCTGGAGTCTTTCACCAGATGCCACTTGGGGCCAGCATACACCTTACGATGTAACACACAGCTTGTGACGTCACATCCCGCACCATAACTTTAAAAGTATTTGTAATAACAATTAATGATTCTACAGTATCTAAAATATATGAAAATTTCTCAAAATTATTTTTACATGAGCCAGTCCAGAAAAAAAGTCACCAGAGTACCATCGTATCATACATAAAGATAATGCTCGGCTTATATGTAAGGCATAGCTTATATACCTAAAACTTATCCTAGATGAGCCTTATAGTTTGAGTTTTTAGTACCGTAATCTCCCGCGTATAAGGCGCAGCCCATGTATAAGGCGCACCTAGAGTTTTGGAAAATTCTCAAAAAAATGAAAAATTCATAACTTTGGTTCTACTGAATGGATTTTCAAAATTCAAAAACCTATGTATAGCTTGGGCCACTCCGGACCCTCCTGCCCCCCATATGTCCTATTATGACCAAGGGGGCATGTAAGATATCAAAAGAAAGGACTTGGTGTCCGCCTTGTGGATCCAATGAGAACTAAAACCCCCCATATAAGACGCGCCTTATATGCATGAGATTACGGTAGTACAGAAATGACCTGAGGTCAGGGATGTATGGTATGATTGCATCAAAATGCTTTGAGCTACACAACAACAATGCTTAACCAAATAACAGTTTCAGTGGCGGATCCAGGATTTGAAAAAGGAGGGGGTTGCCCCCAAAAGGAGGGGGCGCACCCCCTGTTTTTGAGCAAATTCTGGTGTACAAAATATGCAGTAAAGCTCTTAAGTACTGGCAAAAAGGAGGGGGTGTGTGCCCCCACGCCCCCCTCTAAATCCGCCACTGAATTTTATGCCCCCCCCTTCTGAAACTTCAAGATTCACAACTTATCGTACAGAAATCACTTAAACCACAGTGATTAACATCCCCTTTCTGAAAATGCCAAAAATACAAGTTGTAGTCTAATGATTGGGGTTGAGACCTATGAAAACTATGGCCTCACCCACCCATCCGGTCCGGGTTTTACATTTTGGTACAGTCTGGATCGCAGAATTGGCTACAAGAAAGCTATGAAGAAAATTATCATTCTATAAACAACAGTTACTTGGACATAGAATTAAATAATTATTTAGTTGATTAACTAGCTGACAAAAAGTGCCAGCTAATAGACATACGCTTTCTATCCCTAGTACTTGTAGGTCTCAACATCAATCATACAATTTGAATTAAATTTTATAAATTCATATACTGATACTTTATAAATCTCAATATATAAATATGCTTACATTGCTCTGGTTGCTGTGTGGACATTGGTAGTCTAGATAGGTCTACAGAGTCCCATACTCCTGTAGTATGTTGAGTTGAGATGAGTCCCTGGTTGTCAATCTGCCTCCTTTCTTCAACTATGTGTAGCAGGCTCTCACCAGCCTTGATCATCCCACCATACACTGTCCTCTGTCCTTCAATAGCACTGCTGCCAAATTCAAGTTTGTCACCAACAGCATCATCTGCCATCACTTGAGGCTGCAGCTCTATGGGTGTCACCTGAGGCTGCGGCTCTTTAGGTGTCACCTGAGGCTGCGGCTCTATGGGTGTCACCTGAGGATCCTGCTCCATGGGTCTAATGTATGGCTGTGCCGTGGGTGCATCTGGCAGTTGCTGTTCACACCCTGTACCTGAGCTGTTAGATGTCTCTGAAGGTGCATGTACACTGGCCGCTTCCTGTTGAGTCTGAGAGGTATGAGTTTTTGTAGGTTCATTTCCCAGGATAGTTCTTATAGCAGTGGTGATGGTAAGGCCCTGTTTATCAGATCGTGAGAACTGCGGTAGGGCTGTAGGGGCAGCTGGCCAGGTAAGATTAAGTGAGAACCCAGGGAGTTCAGTCTCTCGCACAACATGTTCATAACTTACCCTAAGGGATGTCAACTGCCTCCTGACCAATATGCCACGCCAAACTGCCTGGAAGAGCAAACAGTGCAGGAAAACATTGATTTAAGGTGGGTCGCTACCATTGAATCAAATTCCCTAGAATTCCTCCATTCTTTTGTCAAATGTACTTTATATCATATAGAACAAGAGAGCGTTTATTTTAAAACAGTTGAGTCGAGAGTATGTCTTGGAGAGACAGAAAGGAAACGAGGCAAGGGTACAGAGCCTAGGCTAGATGACTTGCCCATGACTTTCCCACTATGTCATTAAGGACACATTTAGCTGCTTGATTGTCTTCCTCCCCCTCCCAACACAACTACCAGCACAGCTCTGAGTATTGAGGCATGCCTAAGTACCCCCCAACCGACCATAGCCCCCTGACCATAGCCCCCCCCCGACCATATCCCCCCGACCATAGCCCCCCTGACCATAGCCCCCCCCCCCGACTATAGCCCCCCCGACCATAGTGCCCCCCCGACCATAGTGCCCCCCGACCATAGCCCCCTCGACCATAGGCCCCCCCGACCATAGCCCCCCCCCCCCGACCATAGCCCCCCCCTCCCCGACCATAGCCCAGCCCAGCCAGCCATAGACAGTCATTGTTGATCCTACAATTAACATCACAGACAGTGTAGCCAAGGTGATGTGACCTTGTTACAATTACTTGTTACATTTCCTTCCTTTCCCATGGGAAATGATTGGAAGCCAATTCTCTTAAAGGGCCCAGCTATCTCACTACTGATACTTACCATAGAGAAGCCTACTAGGCTCCTCTATGTACTCACCTACATTCACCTCCAATGCAAGACTAATGTTTTGTCTATGAGAGAATCTTGGAATTAAACCTATCAATAAACCAAATTGGAAGGCCTTCAAAATCAACTATATCAAAAGATATTTGCCCAGATAACCATGGCACGCACTGCCCCCATACCTACTCTATGCCCTCCTCTTCTAAAAAATCTGAAATCTGTCTATAAGTGGGGTTAAAGACAGTTTGATTACCCTTTTATTTAGGGTAAAAAGAGCCCTAAATCCCATGCATTTCTCCATAGGGAAAAAACCCAACAGTAATTACCATGTCACAGCCATCAAAGTACACCTTAAATGTAAATTCTATTACATGGATAGCTTTGTCTTGCTTTTTGTCTCACTATATGACTAATTTTTGGGGGTTCAGTTGTAACAGAAATAGGGCTAAATGACAGGTTTTGATGGTCTATGCAAATTCTTGGAATCTAAATATAAGAAAAGCATACCCCATGAAATGTTTTTTTCATCATTTATCAAAAGATTTTCATGTAAATAGAAATATGACTCATGGGGTCTTTGAAGGGTGTGATAGGGCCTATGCTGTGTAATGGAATAGTTTTTTGGTGGTGCATGTAATCTGCTAGAGGCCAAAATAGCAATTGAAACTTGGTAATCATAAGAAACTCGGCTAAGGGCTAGTAGACAAGAGGTCAGAAAGGTGGTGTCAAAAGCCCTTGCCTCGTTTAATAAGATTTTGCAAAGAAAAGTAGGAGGTACTACTTTTTTTAACGCTGAATTTTGAAAAATAAAAGTATTTTAATTTTTACCTGAAAATAAGAGTTATTGACTTAACTAGGGGAAACAAATTTCACCCCTTCTAATGGAGTGATCATTTTTTAACAACGGGGGAGGGGTTATTGGGTTTGCGTATGGATGTGCGAAAAAAAAATTGACACCCCCCTGTAAGGGACAAAAATCATGCGCAAACATGCCCTTTTAACCTAAAGTAATCATTTTGACCCCCTTGTCAACGAACCGTTACAAGTTGATGTTGTAATGAACACTGAATCCAGAGTTCTTTGATCCTTGTTTATTGCGTGATGACAGAGTGTACATATAGGTGGTAACAATGATACACTGACCAGCGTGCAGGCTCTGCCCCTAAGCTTATAGCTCAACCTGTCGTACGTTCTAGATACTAGGGAGGTTGTGTGTAGAATAAAGAGATCCAAAGAAATAGATGACTGGGAGCTGCTCACCGGGTCTTATATACCTAGGTGAGCAGCTCACAGGGTGATGAAATGTACCGGTAGGAGCAGGTCAGATCTGACGCGCCCTCAAACCTGGTAACGATTCTATTTATATGTGGACCAATCAGGGTGAAGGGACATTGTGGAATTTCCCTGCATGGGTCAAGGTAGTATTCAATGTGACTGTTGGCCCTGCTCTATATAGTTTGTGCCAAACTTACCAACTTAAGGATAACTATGAACTTAATTATACTACTGACTAAAGCTCATAAATACAATACATAGTTGAGCTTGAAAAAGGTGTACGAATGGGGATGATCTTGTAGCACCTAAGGTGACATTATAAAATGTCATGTTATAAAAATCACCTATAAGATCATAAGAGTTTGCCAATCCTTTGCAGGCATGAAAAAAGTTGACCTTGTTTACAATAAAACAGAGTCAGTCTTTTATCCAAAAATAATTATCTTGGGTGGTTTTATGAGGGGTCAGGGGAAGGTTGTGTCTCCACAAACTCATTACAAAGGTCCGAAGCTCATAGCTGCTATGGAGATATTGTCACTTGTTTTTACCTGAAATGTTCTATAGCATGGAAGCTATTGGGTGGTACCGTAATCTCCCGCATAGAAGGCGCGTCTTCTACGCCAAACAAAATGCTGCTGGGTCTTATACGCGTGAGGGTAATTGCCTTTAGTTGGGGGTGCGCCTTATACGCGGGTTTTTCCAATATCTCAATTGGGAGAACACCCCAAAATAAGGCCCAACATGGGCCGATGACAGCTTGAACTCATAGAGCCCTCACCACGGCAGACCGGCAGGTGTCGACGCCCTCGCCGGGAATAAGGCCCACCATGCGCCGATGACAGCTTGAACTCATAGAGCCAGCACCGCGGCAGACCGGGAGGTGTCGACGCGCTCGCCGGGAATAAGGCCCACCATGCGCCGATGACAGCCTGAACTCATAGAGCCAGCACCGCGGCAGACCGGGAGGTGTATGTCGACCGTGTGCCGATGACAGCTTGAACTCATAGAGCCAGCACCGCGGCAGCCCGGTCGCTGTAGATTTGCCCGGCGGGCAAAACGCCGACCGTGTGCCGATGACAGCTTGAACTCATAGAGCCAGCACCGCGGCAGACCGGGAGGTGTAGATTCGCTTGGCGGGATCAAGCCGACCGTGTGCCGATGACAGCTTGAACTCATAGAGCCAGCACCGCGGCAGACCGGGAGGTGTACAATAGTGGGGGGGGTGGGGGGTGGGGAGGGGGCGCCTTCTACGCGAAACAGCCCCCCTGTGAGTTGGGGGGGGGGCGCCTTATACGCGGGTTTTACCAGAAATCGATCCAGAAGAGGTACGTGCTCCTTCTACGTGAAAAGGCCTTCTCTGAGTTGGGGGGGGCGCATTCTACGCGAGCTGCGCCTTCTACGCGGGAGATTACGGTAGGTTGCCATGCTGTTTGATGTTGGTTTTGCCTCTGGACCTGATGGTACTGGTCCCTCTGTCTTGGGCTTGGCGTCTGGTCCTGAAGGAACCGATGCTGTTTTCGGTGGTAGGCCTGCTGAGAAAATGACAGGAAGAGAAAACAATTCATCAACCTACAGATTGTCTGTCATGGTTTGCAAACAGGCCACAGTCAACACAGAAAAAGACACAAGGTTAAAGCATTCAGTAAACACAATGTACAGAGCTCTACCGATTCATTTTGGCTTAGCGCGGGTCCTGTATCTAAGAACGCTTTGGTTAGTTTCTCTAAACTCCACCAGGTGGCAGTACCGAGCTGGCGCTGTACCATGATGGTGAGAACAAGGCTGGTAAGCTATGGGATTTAATATGGGTTTGACCTGGTCTATTGTGTTAGTTAGGCCTATTTACTGCTATGAGGTTATGTAGCCTAATAGGCCTAGTGTCTAGCGGTGTATGGGTGTGCTTTGGGCAATATCCTGAGGTGGGGGGTTCACGGTTGGGGGGAGGGGGGCAGGGGTCCGATGGGGAAATGGGGTTAGGGGGCGATCCCCACATAAGCGTCTTCATGGCGCTATCCGCCATCTTATCTGACGTTGTGTGTAAGGGGTACCTGCCATCTCCACATAAGTGTGATGGTATCTTCCAAGCATTACTGACATTTGGGTATAACCTTGGGACGGTCCTAAGTTATATGATGGTGGGGGTGGCCGTTTGTTGATGAGGTAGGACGGTAGGGACTTTGGGTGATCCCATCACGTATCGAAACCGGCCATCTTGATTTGTAAGTCGAAAGTTTACCTACTATTAGCAATATTCGCGGCCCTCTCAGCCAGGTCGGGTTTAAACATATGTGGATTTCTGGGATGCTGGGCCTCCTTAGGGTTCAGCAGGGCCCACTCAGTGTGGTCGTCCTTGCTTGCTGACGGGCGGGGCTCCCCTTTCCGATGTGTCCTCCTGGGTCGAAGGGGCGAAATCGGGGCGAGACTCGCCAAGGAATCACCATCACGGCGTGGGGACGCCTCTGTTCTATAAATAGAGTAGGTGCTTTCCCCGAGTCCTATGGGTATGGGTACAGTGATACGGTGTTTGTTTTGATTTTGCTAGTGCACATGTACTCTTCTCTTGCAATTGTAATCTAGTGGTGCATGCAATACCATAGCGCCTGTCGGTGGTGTGGGGTGCATCAGATAGGTTATTAAGTCCCGTTTTCAACGTGTCATGAGGGATTAAGTTAACAGGGAGCTCACCTCCATCAAGGAGTTGACTGAGTTTAGTGGGGAATCTAAATCGGTTTGTATATTTATAAGGGTTTAAATGTGCTTGGGGGGTGAGTAGGGGGGGGGGGTGTTTGCTTGACTTGGAAAGGTGTGTAAAGTGTAGTTGTTTGGTGAATTTGGGGTTGGGGAAAAGGAAAAATTCATACAAATTTTTTTTTTTTGGGGGGGGGGTTGCGCTTGTGTGGGGTGGTGTGTTTGTTTCTAGGACACTTGTAGGCATAATTCTTAAACGGACTAGGTTGCTAGGCTAATCTATGACTAGTAATTGATTTGTTTTACCTTGACTTTTTGTATGAAGGTTAGTGATTAGCGAACTGAGATGGTTCAATTCAGTGGTGGGGGCGGCTGGCCTGATATTTGGAGCAAATTCAAACACTTAAAAGATTGATAGCTGTGCCCAAACAGATCCATGGCCTTGCTCCTATTGCCATGTGGGCCTAGAAGGCTATGGATGGTCCACCCTGAGTTGAGTCCATATAACTTTGGTGCCTCAAGGCTATTAGCCTAATTAATATTAACTGAATAGTTGGTCTAAGGTAAGGTGGGTTGTGTGGGGTCTCAAAGTGGTCAGGCTGTCATATAAAGGCGTGAAGTGGACTGCAAATTCAACTATTGCATTTTACAAAGCACTCTGGGCGCACACTACCATTGGCATGTAATGGCTATCTGGGTAACATGATGGCATAATCCATCATTGTCATGCTAGAACGATTGATGACGCTACTAAATGGACACATAAGACAAGTCCTACATGGGCTGGTTGCATGGCAGCCTTGGCATTTTGGCCCTGTGGTCTCCGGATACTTGCTCCATGTGGTGACTGGGTTTGGCAAGTTTGGTGTATTGTTTGAGAAGTGGATAAGATTGGGGTGGGAGGAGGCTTATATGCTGATCATGAGGTGGCTATTTCTCAATCACAGGCATCCCTTAGAGGTATGTCTTTTCCCTAAAATGGCTTGGAGCCTTTCTATCGGATGGATGCAGTGGACCCGCCGGTCCTATGCAGATTATGATCCTGTAGCTGTCAGGATGGAGTGGTCAGTTATGACACAATATTGTTGTGTTTATGGGTGGGTGGGATATGAGATACTGATGATGAAATCAGATCATATTGGATCCCTTTCCTGGCCACCTGTGGTGCAGGAATTAAGGATATTAATGTAATTATTGGTCTCACTAAACATTCCAGTACCAAATGGTAAACAGATGTATAAACACGGATCAGGATGCAAGAGAGCTGCTCTCCTACAGTAGGCCGACATTTGGTAATACCTTAGGGTATTGAGGAGCCCTGAGCTTGTAACAGACCGGCGCATGCGTGTCCCAAGGGAGTGGGATCACAAACCGAGAATACGCTGTGACCGTGGGTAATTTATGTGGCGTGCCAACCAGTTTCATCCAGTTTATGGCTGCCTGAGCCTTTAGGTATCAAATAAAATTTTTGGCAATGTCACCCACTAGATTGTGGTTGTAAAAGTTGGATCACTTCCAGTGATGTGTTGGTATAATAATTGGAAATTATGAAGGAAATAATAAAAAAATTGTGAATTTTGGGGTTTTAAATGCTCCCCATTTTAATAATTCATGAGAAATGGAGAGAAAACATCTATCACACGAAGAAAGTATGCCTATAGTGTCTGGGTAGTCAGGGATTTTGATAGGATTTTTTTCAGTGGGCCAATGGCGCATCTAATAGCCAAAAAAATGCGCAATTTTGCAGATCAATGGGCCATTATGTACTTTATAGCCAGGATCCAAAATACATAGGTACCTTCAAAGAGTTTATAAGCAGTACTTTTTTGTAGTTATGTAGAGATGCCAAGTGTTTTTGACTCCATTACATCCATTAGTTATGATTATTAGTTATGCCTTTTAGGGACTTTTGATTTGTGAATGTATCTTTTTTTAGAACAGATTTAACTATTGATCCAAAGACATATTAGACAAATCAGAGTAGCAGAATGATACTATATCAACGTGCCAATTCACCAGTAAATTATATATCAAGTTTGACGATATTTACTAGTACAAACATACAAAAGTTGCAGCAGTATGCATACAGTAAATTATATAAACTATACCTGGAACAATAAATTTATGGTAGGGGTCATATCTAAAGATATTTTTATAACTCTGTAAATTATCAAGATCCATTGTTTGGGGCCAGTGGGTCTCCAAGACTGCCATAAACATACCGGTAAGTCTACTATATAACCTTCTGACAAAATGTATATTTCTGATGGGTTCTTATTCTTAAGATTTTCAGTAAATATAACAATGACAATCATAACTCTGGTTCTACCCTGGTAGTAGGAATATCTGAGAAATTTGTTCACTTGTGGAAATGTCTAAATATCAGAAATGTACTAGGCATTCATCACAGCAGTAGAACGTATTAATATGTCCATGAGTGTCACGTCAATCAGCCAATCAGCAAATACTATGTTCTATTTTACTTACTGTGTTCCTAAGAAATAAATTCTGGAACTCTTAGAGCTATATAGATCAAGATGAGAAGTACATGGCTGTGTCCGTCAGCTTTAGAACGGTATATAACACTACCATTTATTCTATACCTGTCAGCCAAGACATTTTGTAAAATAATTAGAAATCTTGTCAATGATGTAAATGCGCCACTGGCGCATTTTATTGAGTATTTTATGCGCCATTTAAGATTTAAATGCGCAATATGCGCGATGCGCGGCCCTTTCGTTTGGTATGTCTGTTTTAAGGATGGTAAAAAGGTTATTATGGGTGAATAATAGAGTGGGGTGTGGGGCTGGGGTGGGGGTTGGGGAGGGGGTCTATACTCTGAATACAGACATTGTAAGATATTTTTGGAAGGAAAAAGATCTCTATTTTCTTTTGGAGGGATTTTTCTTTGCCTCTTTGGTTGGTGATAGGGCAAAGGTTATTGTTTCCTTCTTACTGGTCTCTCTCTTTTTCTTTTAGTGTTGGGTGATATGGGAATATTCTTTACAGCCCTGATGTGGTTGGGTGTTTTTGGTTTAGGACCAAAGGCGATTTTTGCTCTGTATTTAGTAATGAAATTAACACCTAGGATGAGTGGGTGATTTAAATCAGGAACCATATGGAGCCTGGTTCTAAATTCATGGCTGTCGATGAGGGAGTCTATGGTCGTTGAGTGACTTGTTTGAACTGGGGTTTTATCAGCCAGTAACACTCTGATTCTAGAGTGTCTACCATGTCTGAAATTGGGTGTGTTTGATACTCTATCAGCCAATAAAAGACAGGGAGGAGCCAGAATCAACGAGAGCTCTATACAAGTGGTTATCTATGTCAACAGATACTGCGCCCTTAGTCAATTCCATATCAACAAAAATGGCCTTACCTTGCTGTCCATATTGATCAGACTTGATCTTCAGCTTCAGGATTGAAGTTCTCTGGCTGTAGTCCTCATATTCGTCCTCATTATCGTTAGTGCAAGAGTCCTGGTCCTCCTTATATTCCATATGTTCTGTGTAATAGGTACTGGAGGTGTGAGAGTCAATTGAGTTAACTTCTGCTTCAGTAATTGAATCAGGAGTAGTGGGGGGGGCGGTTGTTTGGTCGGGTCCTTTATGGTGGGGCGGGGACTATAGGTGCTGTAGTTCCTTCCCCTGAATCCTAATCATCACCACTGTACTTGGGGCTGTCGCCGTCAGCATCAGACTGAGACGTATAGCTTCTGTGATTAGTGGGTATAACTGGATCATTTTGAAGGCGTCAGGTGACGAATTTTCTCTCTGGAAATGGTGTGCTGCAGCTGCAGGTGGGTTGGGCACGTCTAACGCAGGTGATGCAAAGGTACGTTCAGAAACTGGCTCCTTGGGTGTGGTCTCACTATTACTCATGGCTATGAGAGGTTATGTAGTGGGATGTTCTCAGGAGTTCTCCACCATTGTCAACGAACCGTTACAAGTTGATGTTGTAATGAACACTGAATCCAGAGATGTTCTTTGATCCTTGTTTATTGCGTGATGACAGAGTGTACATATAGGTGGTAACAATTATACACTCGTCAGCGTGCAGGCTCTGCCCCTAAGCTTATAGCTCAACCTGTCGTAGGTTCTAGATACTAGGGAGGTTGTGTATAGAATAAAGAGATCCAAAGAGATAGATGACTGGGAGTTGCTCACCAGGTCTTATATACCTAGGTGAGCAGCTCACAGGGTGATGAAATGTACCGGTAGGAGCAGGACAGATCTGGTTGGATCTGGTCAGATCTGACGCGCCGTCAAAACCGGTAATGATTCTATTTATATGTGGACCAATCAGGGTGAAGGGACATTGTGGAATTTCCCTGCATCCTAGAAACGCGTCCACAGGTATGTCGGTATGTTGTGATACTCCCAGTGAGTCAGTGCCCAGAAATGGAATGGGTCCGGCTCTCATAACATCCTGGTATGGATGATGTAAGAGTAGCTCACTGTACACACTGGGGGTGAGTTGTAAGCTTGCGAGCAGGGCCTGAGCGTGTGTGGCGAAGAATTTAATAAATGTGTAAAATAATGAATAATACCCAGAATAGTCCATTGACACCCTCATCAGAGGGGTTGAAAAAACTCTGACCCCCCCCTCAAACCCACTAGCCCCACCGCCCTGTTGTTAATGATCATTCCCGTAGTCTAAATGGCTTAGACAGTAAATTAGTCTAAGCATTAGTGAAATAGCCTGTGCATAACTATTGAACAAAGTCAAAGGGGGGGGCCCAAAAATTTCTGACCCCTCTGAGGGGGAGAACCAAGAAAATTTTGACGCGCCTGCATGAAAATCCACCACCCCTCCCGTTTTTAAAAAATGACCTACTCTCTAACCAAGGAGTAGGGAAAACACGCCAAAATTTTCATCTGCATTTTCCCGAATTTTTTTTAAACCAGCTGAAAGAAGGCAACAGGAGTAATCTAATCCTGTTTGAATTGTCTTTCTATTAGTATTAGAACAGAAGTTATGAGAGATTGAATGTGGAATTTCTATGATATTTTCTGTCAGTGGATTCCCAGCCATTGTGGGTCTTATCAGTCCCTGCCCACTGCTCACATGCTGCACTGGTTCTGACACATTTCAGACCTTGCTTTACTTAATTTCAAATTAAATTCTATTGAATAATCAGAGGGTAACCAATTACACTGTTGTAAGCACAACAGTTTGGCGATTAATGGGGCCTAAAAAAAAAAAGTTGTCTTCAGGTATCCCGACCTACCCTAATTTTTTTGGCCAGACCCTAATTTTTTTTTAGATTTTTTTTTTTTTTATAAATCTTTGGTAAATACCCAAAATTCAAGAAAAATGTGAAAAAAGTCAATAGGTATGTTTGGTATCAAATTAAAGCCCATGGTCTCATGAATGCTACAACCTTGAAATAACCAACATTTTAAGTTGGTTAATCTTTTGAACCATGTTTAATATCATTTTGGCAGTTTTCGGCATCCATGAACTTAAAAAAAATCTAAAAAAAAAAAAAAAAAATATCCGACCTACCGTAAACTCCCGCGTATAAGACGCGTCCTCTACGCCAAACAAATGCCTGGAGAGTCTTATAGGATTTTTTCAAGTTTGGGGTGCATCTTATACGAGGGGTAATTTTTCTATAGAAATGTACTAATCTTACAAATTTCAGTCTTAAAATGTGCGTCTTATACGCGAAAATGCATGTGCTGAGGTTGGGGTGCGTCTTATACGCGCAGCTCGTCTTATACGCGGGAGTTTACGGTACCTACCCTAATTTTTTGGGCTATGTTACCTGAACACAAGAATTTTTTCTTTAGGCCTGGGCTATATTTTGCATGAAAAGGAACTAAAATAAGTATTATAGATCATGTTGGAAAGTCAAAATTTTCTGAATGTCAGTGTGATAAGCTGACGCAAATATTTAGTTTTGATATTTTCGGGTTTAATTCATAACTTTTCTGAGATATATACAATCTGTCAAGATATTTCATTTTTTCTTCCTTTATGGTAACTGATAATGTCCTAATTAAGCTTTCAATAGAGGTCTCAAATGTAAAAATTGCCCAAGAATTAACAAAAATATCAGCATTTTATATTTCAAGGTTTTATAGAAATTCCAGTCTGTGCACACCAATACCCCTTCAGAACTAATAAAATATCAATCAATGACTGGATCTAGAGTAAATGTTAGGTTATGCTGGAAAATTGACAAAATTAGTGATACTCCCTAATGACTATATATAGGGGATGGAAAGTTGTTATTTTACTCTAAAAATCAGTGAAATGTTCATAGATTTGTGCATGGCAGAGTTTGTGGGGAAGTGAGCTTTAGCACAAGGTTGACCCATAAATTATGGCTACTGCACATGGTATGTCCAGTTTCCTGGTCTTTAAAATTATGAAAACATCACAGCATCTCTAAAATGAATCATTGATGTGATAAAACAATGGTTTTCCTACGAGGAAAACCTAACAGCATTAAAATCCATTGACAATTCAATGATTTATAACCTTTTATAATATTGAAGATGTCAATTGTGCTTTTTTTATCAGTCTCAGTGGAAACGCCCTCTGACAGCCTGTACACAAACATCTCCTGTACAAAAACTACGGACAATGGGATTTGTTTGTTTGTTAAGTTTTACGTCCAGGGGCCATCGAGGAACTCAGACATTCAAGGGTTCTCAGACATTAAGTCCTTTCTTTTCTTTTTGGACAGGTATTTATATGCTGCTTGCCCGACACAGTAGTGACCGAATCTATGAATGACCGAATCTATGAGATGAATGACTGAATCTATGAGGAGGGTTGAGGGGGAAAACCGCTACCGGAGCTTCATTCCCCTACTCTTTTCGAAGGATAGCAAGTGTTCTTTTATTTGCCTGGTCCCATGGGCAGGACCAGACAAACCACGGCCTTTGATAACTCAGACGTGGTTCACTGAGGGGGAATCCCATGGCAAAAGACAAGCATGTAAGCCCGGGCTCGCGCATATGGACACCAGCTGCCCACATGCTCACCCCAAGACACAAGAAACCCCAAGTTTGTCGCCTTTTACGAATCTGGTATGGCCACTGGTAGAATGGAAGGAGAATTCCTCCTTCGTGGACTCCCAATGAAGTTATTCTGCTCCTCCATGCCCTCACATGAAGGTCCCCACTCCACAGGGGGAGGACAATGGGAAGATTAATCCAACTGATACATAAAGGGGATATGTTGGGCCGCCGTATGGCAGGTGATAAATAGCTCTATGATGATATCTTCATTTTCTTAGATTCTTACTAGGACCCCTTGTTTGGGCAGATTCAGGGCCATTTTCAGTAAAAAAAAAAACCCTGTTCAAGACAGCATCACAACATGATGGATTTTGCTATCAAACCCATATCAAAACCCAATAAAAATGCATTTTTCACACCTCTAGCATCCTCAAGTATTGATTTGGGCTACTTTTGAATTTTTTGAAATAATATTTTGAACCCCCTGCCATTCGTCCGGACGGTAACCATGTATCGTAGTAAGTCGTCAAGGTAATGTGTCTTGTGCACACCGACCGCGCCATACTGTCTGGGGGACAGATTTGTATGCGTCAGCACTACGTACCCCATTAAATGTTCAAATTTCCCATAAATGTTAAGACTCAAAGGACATTCAACAGCAGAGTAGAAAGCAATGGCAGAGAAGATGATCATCACATAATTATGAAGGAATTGGGGCATTATTATGGCCGTGGTACCCATTTGAAATATGAGCAGGGCTCCAGTGTAGCATTTCTATTATGGTACATAAAGGGGAGCACAGAGGACCACTTTGTCCCCGGCTTCCGGTGTGCTGACATCGGCACATTACCAAGGTTACCAGACTTTTTGTCTCAATGAATACTAGTTCCACAACTTAACTAATATGTCAATGTTAGGAAGTTCCCGTAGTTGGCTATGTAGTCTTATAAGAAAACGCAGTTATGGAACCAGCGAAACACACCCAGGGCAAATTGCAACATCGTGCAAGTGCTGTCGTTGAACGCAATGCCTAACTGATAGCTGTAAGAAACTGCAATATTGTATGACCTGAGACTGTACTATCCCAAGTTGAACAAGCAAATGTAGCTCTTTCCTCATGCGAGGCGTTTGGGCAACGGTTTTCCAACGATATCTATTGCATTATGGGTAGGGGTGACCTCAAACGCTAACTACCCCACCTCAGCTGGTTCCCTCCACCCCCTTCCACCCCAGCCATGTCTGGCTAGGTACCAGTCCCTAACTATGCTTGGGAGGCTAGTAACTTGACTCAGGGATCAACATTGACCCACATGGGGAGGACCAATAGGGGATGGCCTTACAAACCAGCATTGATCCCTCGGCCGTACTCCGAACGCACCGACCGAAAACGCGTGTTTTCAGCTGACTTTGTTGACGTTTTTGGGCCGACTTTGTTGATGTTTTTGACCTCCTCTAAACACTGTCACTGGACTGATGTGTATAACATTTTAAAACATTCTGTCGTTTCAGAATTTTGATTAGATGTCTCAAACTGAAGTTAGTAAATATTATTTAGTAAATATGAGACACAGGGTCTGCGGAAGGTGTAAATGTGAGACGCAGTGTGGGGGTTTCTACACCCTCTGCTGCTCAAGGAGCTCTGTACGGTGTGGGATAGTTATAATAGCAAATGTTTCAGCCCTGCGGGAGGACTTTCCGCACACCTCTCATGCATTCAATCCTTAATCAATCCTTCTAAAAATTTAGATATACATACATCCAACCCTCCTTTAGCCTCGCTAAAAGTTGGGGATCCTACAATTAATTTAAGATAGGAAAAATTGAAATTTATAAACCCAGGCCGAATTGTGCATGGGCAGGATCCAGTACCAGTAGCTGAAAGGTCTCATAATACAGAGGAGCCGGTCCCTAACATCATTTGTGTGGGGGTTTCCACACCGTCTGCGGCTCAAGGAGCTCTGTGCGGTGTGGGAGAGTTGTAATAGCAAATGTTTCGGTCCTGCGGTAGGACTTTCCGCACACCTCTCATGCATTCAATCCTTGATCAATCCTTCTAGAAATTTATATGTACATACATCCATCCCTTCTCCAGCTTCGCTGAAAGTTTGGGGAAGCTACGATAATTTTAAGTATATTGGTGAGACATTTGTATACAAAGTAGTTTCAACTTCCGGTCCCCAATCCATAGAGCACCAGCAGCTGAAAGCTCTTATAATGAAGAGGAGCCGGTCCCTAACATCATAATGGGTCTAGACCCCTAAATTCAACAGGGTGACATGGCCATTTCTTAAAATCGACATGTGACATGGAACTTAGTGACAAGGACATGGAGAATGAAAAAGTTAGTGACATGAGACAATCAGACATGACCTTTCCTTAAAATCGACATGTGACATGGAGCTTAGTGACAGAGACATGGGGAAATAGAAGTTTAGTGACATGTGACATGGCCTTTTCTTAAAATCGACATGTGACATGGGGACCCCCCATCTAGACCCCCATCACATGCCTAGGGACCAGTTGGCAGGTCTATTATAGCGACCGGTTGGCAGGTCTACCTCGCAGGGTCTGTGGCCCTAGTCACTAGTGCAGAGATGCCACTCACTGGCCAACAAAAACCAGGAAAACTGCATTTGAGACACATTTTCCCAGGAATTTAACATGATTTATACAGAAATCTTAGAATCAAAACCAGGAATTCCTGGTAAACCAGGAAAAGTGGCATCTCTGCTAGTGTGGGAGGTTATTAAAATGTAAATGTGAGACGCAGGGTCTGCAGGAGGTGTAAAAGTAAGATGCAGGGTGGTGAGAGGTGTACATCATGATGACCAATAGACCTGCCTACCGGTCCCTAGGCATATGATGTTAGGAGCGATCTTGGAGCAGCAGATGGTGTGGAACCCCCACACTAGATGACCAATGGGTATGATGGGGGTCTAGATGGAGGGGTCCCCATATCACATGTCGATTTTAAGAAAAGGCAAAGTCACATGTCATTAAATTTCTATTTTCCCTTGTCTTTGTCACTAAGGGGGGGTCTAGATGGGGGGTCCCCATGTCCCTTGTCGATTTTAAGAAAAGTCCATGTCAAATGTCACTAAATTTGTATTTTCCTCTGTCCTTGTGGCTTGTCACTAAGCTCCATGTCACATGTCTATTTTAAGAAAAGTCCATGTCCCCTGTCACTATCTTTTTTGTCCCATGTCCTTGTCCCTTGAAGCTCCATGTCCTTTGTCGATTTTATGAAAAGGCCATGTCACACTGTCGATTTTAGGGGTCTAGACCCATACTAAGCCTCATGTCACATGTCGATTTTAAAATAAGACCATGTCACTTACTTTTTACACCTCCATGTCCTTGTCACTAAGGGAGTGGTCATTATTTATCAACAGGGGGGTGGTGGGTTTGAGGGGGGGCGTAAAATTTTCAGACCCCTCGCAAGGGGGGGCTAAAAAAATTTTGTCCCCTCTAGAGGGGGGGCTAAAAAAATTCACCCTCTTTTTAACAAAAAAAAGTCCGCGCGCTACTATAGATCAAAGAGGGTTGCAAAAATTCTCCGGGCCTCCGGTTTGGGGGGGGCACAAAAATTTTGCTTGTCGTCGCGGGGGGTGTAAAAAATTTCCGCGCATCTGCGCATAAACCCACCACCCGCCCCCTGTTGATAAATAAAGACCACTCCCTATGCTCCATGTCACATGTCGAATTTAAGAAATGGCCTTGTCACCCTGTCGAATTTAGGGGTCTAGACCCATTATGATGTATTAATGCACTTTTTTTTTCATGTGAGCTACCATCTTCCCAGCGCCGAAGGCGCTGGTAGTAAACAATTCAACACCAGGATTCAACACACAACTTCACAAGACATGTCCCAACCTGTGCGCGACTCAGTTCCTCTGTCGATATAGCCAATGTACGATCTCCAAGTTCGATTTCAACATGCTCCATCCCGAACGACCTGTAAAACTATGTTTGTTACCCTGTACCTCAGTTGCTGGGCTTAATTGCAAGCGATTTTCTGACTGAAAGTCAACATCATTTCTGCTCAAACTCTGCACAACTCCGGCCTGTCTTGCAGCGAAATTAGGTCACCGGTCTGCGCCTCAGTCTCTAAGCAGAGGCTTCACTCAGTTTGTAGGCCTCTCTATAGCCGCAACTGTGATATTCTCTGCTGGGAGATAGGATAAGCTTGCGCATGGCATTTGGCACAAACGCGCCCAGATCGCACAAACGCACGATAGGAATCAAAGAGAAGGGCCAAAGAAGAGGAAAAACGGAGGTATCAGAACTGAAATCAACAGTATTACTGTAGTGTATAATGCATTCCACATAAAGAAAACACCTGATATTGATGAAATGAGGGAACTTGCTTATACATGCCTTGCCAACATTTCAGGGTCCAAAACTTGGAGGACCTACGGCTACGCTACGGCGGCTACGGATATAAAAAAAAAATACTTTGTCCCAAATCCCTCGTTATGTGGGAAGTCAGGTTACACTTACAGTTTACCGTCCGAGCCATTTTGAAAATTGATAAGACTTTATGTAATGGCTGATACGAACGTCACTATAGATTAGTACTAGAATCGCCGTATTCAATGGGGGCATTGAATACAATGTGTCCGTATTCAATGGGTGTCCACCATCTTGGATTTTGAACAGATCTGAGCTGTTTTTCTTTATTTAAAAGCAAAATAACCCCCTAGGCCATGACATAAATGCAAATGTCCACTCCAGTGATTAATTTCACCTCGGTGGGGCTGCCCGCATTCAACTCAGCCGTATAACGGCTTCGTTGAATACGGGCAGCCCCACCTTAGTGAATACGCTGTAAAATTATTCACTGGTCGTGGACATTTGCTTATTTATTTCATTATTCATTATATATCTACCATTACAGTAATCTCCCACCGGCCACGCATGAGGCACACTGCTTGCATATGCCATATAAAACTTGCATTGTGTAGGCCTACACAACGGGAGATTACGGCGTAATCTCCCGCGGGTTTTAGTTCTCATTGTATCCACAAGGGGGGGGGGGGCACCAAGACCTTTCTTTTGATATATTACATGCCCCCTTGGTCATAAAAGAACATAAGGCGGTCCAGGGTGGTCCAAGCTACACATAGTTTTTTTAATTTTGAAAATTCATTCAGTAGAACCAAAGTTATGAATTTTTCAGTTTTTTTGAGAATTTTCCAAAACTGTAGGTGCGCCTTATACGCGGGCTGCGCCTTATACGCGGGAGATTACGGTACCTATGCAGGAGATATTAGGTACCGGGTTACGGGTAGTAAAAAGAAAAAAAAAGGTCTAACATAACAAGTTTAGTGGAGGCCACCGCTCGGCACTTCGTTCTAACATTACCGGTATATGCATAGGGACCGGGGCAGGTCTAAACAAGTTGGGTTTTTTTTAGATATCAAAACAAAAAATCTGTTCTACGTTTTTAATGAAATTAAATGGCATGAAAAGAAGGGGGGATACGTTGTCCCCAACTGTTTTAGCAATGGGACCCCGCAGCTCTCTTAATTTTGAAGATCCATTCATTAGTAAAAAAAAAAGCCGGGAAAAAAAGTTATGCCATTTGAATCTTTTTTTTTTTTTTTAGATATTATATGAGGGAATTCACGGTACATAATAAATCATAGCTTTTTTTTCATTGGGTGTGTCCACTTGAAATACCCTGTTCACACCAACCTGTATTTGGTGTCTTCTCAGTTCCACAACATGGCAGATAGTGATGAGGAATATGAACGTCGGCGCAGAGACAAATTTCGTCGGGAACGCAATGATGTCAGTGATCGCCGGGACGATCGTCGTAGTGGTCGTGATCAATGGGAAGACAGGTAGTGTTTATTATCACCTTCAGTTACTAAAGTAACCATAGGTTAGAGATAATGAGATATGAAGTCTTCCCTTTTTGTTCTAGAAATCTGGGATGCCCCAGCAGCCAATCTTAGAATTTATTACGTGCATGCATGAACACACACAGGCTTCTGGCCTACCAATACTTGTGAAAAGCTAACCTGCGACTGTTTGAGTTTCCTATTATAGGCCTCGAAACGCACTAGTAGTTTTATCAGGCACTGTTGGGTTTTTGAAGACCTGCCGAGTGCTCTGAAACATGTGCTGTTAAGATTATTATTTTCTTTCTGCAATCAAGAACAACTTCTTTGATGTAAAATGATTTGAATTTGTAGAGGTAGTGGCCGAGACAATTGGAGCAGTCGAAGCCGTGACAGAAATAGAGAGATGTATCGTGACTATGACCGTGGTAATAATCGACGAGGGGAGCGATACAGTCCACAACGCCATGACCTAAGCCCTCCCCAGATGAAACGAATGCGTAGAGATTGGTAAGCAGAATATTTTTCAGGCATTTTAGCTCACTATGTAGCTTTTTATGACATTTGAGATACTCCCTTGCCAGAATCTCCCAGGGGAATCATGCAGGGAGATCACCGAAATGGCGACCTTGTACTTTTTCCTGGTTAATAAATAGTGTAGAGGTATAATAATAACTGGTGCCGTCTGGTGTGGCAGGTGAGACCTGTCGCCTGGCGTTCCTGAGGTTCCGGATAGGTGGCAGCACCTATCCGGGTCCGTGGGACACCTGGCGACGAACCGGGAGCATCTCTATAAAAGGCTCTGCACTCACCTACCATGTCAGAGGCCATGTAGGCCTCCGTACATAACACATGTAATATCATGTTATCCTAGTCATAGAGTTATGGGGTAACCGGAAGGTGTAACAAATAAAACTGTTGGCATACACTCGGAATACCGTCTTCGTCTTTCCTTTCGAATTACGAGACCCGTACCCCCACTGGTTAGAAATATCAACCATTACAATAGTGTTAAACTTGACTTAAAACTTAATAACCCGGAAAGATTTATAGGAGTTGGGTAGGACCAGAAAATTTTTAGATGATAGAAAGAAAAAAGAAAGGTGTTAAAAACAATTTGATTGAAGCAGACTCTGCCTGCTTCATTTGATGTACATTGCATGATCACAACGAAAAATATTTGGTAAATTGGCCAGGGTGAACAACCAAATCAGAGTTGAACAACTGATTTGGTTGTTAGCAATTACTTGTAGAACTATTGAATATAGTTGAAAAGTTTATTTCTATGCTTATGAAGCAATCCCAACAGAGAAGGCGATGCATGAGCCAAGTGATGCATCAGTTATGCACACACTCTCACGGCATCAACACGCTTTACCAGGCTGAAGCAATTAGGTCATTTTTACACAGTTCTACTTCTTGACTGGTCACTTTAACAGTTGGACACCTTTTTTGCTATAACAAAATTATAAGCTGTCTAACACTGAAAGGGTTTTAGGAGAGTCAGGGCTACTGTCGAATTAGATTAACATCGCTTGATTTCGAGCAATGTTACAGTTTGGTCCAGAAATACAGACACTTCTCACTACTCTAAAAAAAAAGTATGTGTGTGTGTGTGAAAAAAAAGAAGTTTAGAATCTCAAGCAACCAGAGTTATTATGTTCATGTCTTTAGGATGAGACGGGCCTCCCCAGCCCCAGGCCATCTTTAAAAGGGGTCTATGTCTTGCTTTTCTATCCTCTCTGAGTGTGGGTGGTGTCCATATGCGCGGGCACTGGCACATATTCGTTCCTTGAATCTCCTCTTTCCTGTCCCCTCTTTCTTACATATGTCTGGTGTCCATATGCACGGGCACAGGCACATGTATTCCTTTGTGACGTGATGTCTAATGTACTTTTTCCGCCATGAATATGACCTTAGCTGTCGGCTTGGCGTTAAACAACCATTACTCACTCACTTACTTTAGGATGAGAAAAAAAAGGAGATATATACAGAGCGCCCTCTACGTCACAAGTTTGAGGCAACCACTAGTGCCCTCTTATGTGAGAGACAGAAACAATCCCGAAGAACGCCTGTTCTCCTACTATAGTAATCGTCTCAAATACACCTTAGTCGCAAAATGGCAAAATGATTCCCTACATCTTTTTGATTTCCATGATGTATCTTAGGTTGATAAACTGAGGGATGCTTGGAGATTGTGATATTGAGAGCTTATCATAAGGGACAAGTATTTCTTTACGGCTGCACTTACCAGTGACCATAACCCCTTCAGTGCCACATATATGCCTATTTCTTTTAGAGTATACATAATTTTGTATAACAATTTTGCTCGGACAGCTAAAAAGAGAGAATTCTTACGTCCACCCCCTACAATATCATGATATAATTCTTGTTGGAAGGGTTTAAACTTTGACCAAATTCTGAATGTCAGGATGTCAGAAAACCAATTTAAACCAATACTACATGTCCATACAGATAAAACTATCATTAGATGGAAGAAAACTTATAATTCTCACTGTATACCTATAGGGACGAAGGTGGTGGTAGTGGATATGGCCATTATGATTCATCATATGGTGGTGGACAGATGCGTGGTGGACATTCTGGAGGTGCATGGGGACATGGTGACATGCCGCCACCACAACAATCATCACACTACAGCAACATGTCTGGGCACAGAGGGTGAGTAGCATTTTATAAATGGACAATAACAAACACTTGTATCCCTATAATATGTGTGGACGACATCTAGATTTTGATATTTTTGAAAGTTTTATTTCTGAGTCATTAATGAAGACAGTAGTGGAGAATCATGTTCTAGAATCTTCTTATCGTGGCGGTAGTGCAATAAAGCGGTAACTGCATCTGGGTCAACAAGGTAAAAGATAGCACTGTGATGCCTTTTAAGGAGATACACTTACAACGCAACATCATATTGACGCATTGCATTCATATATTCAAAATCTAGTATGTAGTCCCTTTAGTCTACGTACTACATCATACACATAAAGTTTTTTCGATGAATTGATTTAATATATGTACTCAGATGCTACTATTAAGAGGGGGGAAAAATCTGTCCACAGGCGGCAAGAGCCTGACTTCCCAACACAACCGGCTATGATGACGTTCAAATTGTTCCTAACTCAACAAGATGACAACATCTCAGATGAAGAGGCAATTAAAAAATATAACGAGTACAAGGTGGACTTCAAGCGTCAGCAAATAAATGAATTCTTCCTGACACATAAAGATGAGGAGTGGTGAGTGCCAGCAACAAACTAAGCATGCTCTTTCAATTAAGATTAAAGATAAAATATTACCCATTCATGTACATGTAAACTCTTGCAATTTGATGAGGTTGGAGGGGGGGGGGTAAGCATCTAGCTGACTGTAGTGACAGTATGTTCAGGTTTTAGGACAAAATGATGGCGTTATGAATTATAGAAGGCCAGGACTCCAGTGTAGCCTTGATACGGGTTTTGATGACATTTGGTCGTCTCAGAGAATTGGCCCCCGGGCCAGCATTAGTGTCTACCCCTGGATATGGAACTTCCATGTTGACTTTAATGATTCCCAAATATGCATGAATTAAGTGGGCTTATTGTGAAAGAGTCGGGGAGGAGGGAGAGAAAAGAGTATCAGCACTTTTATTACCAGTAATTTACAAACCACGCCTAACTCAAGTAGAATGCTATAAACTGCTGCACTTTGGGCCTGATAATTGATGGGTTTTCAATGTTAGATACTAACCTGACACACTGACTCGGGGACATTATGTAAGCTGAAGGAGGTCTCTGCCATAGCGATCAATGATAGTTTGCTTTGTTAAAATTGCCATAAATTCTCTGGTATAAGCCGCATCCCTGGTATAGGCCGCACCCGGAGTTTGGGAGGAGGCTATAAGCCACATCTGGGGCTTGAAAATAGTCAGTTTAGTACTATTCTATGGTGTCAAAACCCCTCATATAAGCCGCACCCCAACTTTGGGCATAACCTATAAGCCACACTTTGAATTGGGTTCTGGTATAAGCTGCGGTTTATACGAGAGAATTTGAGGTACTTAGGGACAAATTTAGAGTCTTTATGGAAAGGCATATTTTGTTAAGAACTACTGGAATACCTTGCCCATAAGGTGTACCCAAATTATAAGGAGTACCCAGTGTTAAAAGGGAAGCTCTAGTTAAGGTGCAGCAAGGACTAGATTCTGAGCTGTCTAGTATTCTTATATACGAAAGTTCTATCAAGGATATACAGTAGATGGCGTTAGTGTCGACCAAGCCAAATTGCTCCTGCTACAGGGGCATGGTGAGTTCCTCTCTTACTGCAGAGTGTACTTCAAGATTTGAAATGCTATAGAAGGTGTTTGGTTCATTTTCTCAATGTAATATTTATGGTATATCTAGATACACTATTTCTCTCTGCATATCTCTGATTTCTAAGCTCTTAGAACCGTTTTTCAATTTCAAAACAGTGTAATTGTGAGAGGTGTTTCTGCCCCCTCAATAGGCCTATGGGGCTGCAGGGGCTGGGTGGGTGAGTAGCCCCTGTAGCCTAGGGGTCAACTAGGACGCCATCTAATGTATAAAACTGATAAAACGATTGTATACCGTAATCTCCAGCAAATAAGGCGCATCTTGCATATAAGACGCACCCTGAGTTGAAGGAAAACCTATAAGGTGCATCTGGGGGCAGATATTTTAGCTGTTTAGTACTTTTCTATAGTAAAAATACCCCGCATATAATACACAGCCAGACTTTGAGCTGACTCTTATCAGGTGCAGGGGCGGGGGGGGGGGCTCTGATTCACTTTCAGGGATGAAAGTCTTCAGGGAATTCCCTGATTTCAGGGATTTTTAAGTTCCAGGCCCCTATACATTCATATAGAAAGCCAAGTTTTTGGGTCGAATATTGGACCATTTCAGGGATTTTCATGCTCTGTGACTTTCATCCCTACACTTTATATGCGGGGGATTAGGTACCGTAGTATATCCTCACCTTGACTTCAGGCATATTCTATCAGGTGCAACAAGAGGTTATCCTCACACATGAGGTGCGCCTTATACGCCAGATATTACGGTGCTGACATTGCTATGTGAGAGGCGTAGACTGTACAAATGCTAAATATTGACAAGGTTCTTACACATGCATGCCTTTGATGTTGTTCTCTGCATAATCAACCATTTATTTAAGCTCCATGGACATTGAAGAAGAGGATGTTGAATTCTTATATTTATTTATCGAAGACCAGGAAACAGCATTTTATGAAAGCCAGGATATCAATTGGCAAGAAGAGAAGCAAGAAGACTTCACAAGAAGAACTCGGAGTAAAGACAAATAATGTGGAGTTAGATAGGTGCCGTATTTTACCCAATGCGGTTTAGATTTCTCTAAAAGTGTTAGGTTAGCTAGGGCTTAAAACAATGGACTTGTGACCGGCATGATGGTAACATGGTTACTCTGTTGCCATGGTAACGCGGAAGATTCAGCCGGGTGATGTTTCGTAGTTGACACTGGTAAGGTATTAGTGCATAGGAATTGAGAAATCAAAATGAACCCTCCCTCTGGAATTACATTCCCTGTATTCCTCTTTTATTCACTGGGTACATTTATGTCAATCCTGAAATTCTTTTTGGGCTCTACTCTTCTCCTTATATGATTAAATTATATAACCTGTTCGCACCGGTGAACACATGCTAAGATGAGCGTGTCTAATACATACACATAAATGACTCCGAAGGAAAAGGAGATTTTACTTTACTGTACATTTTCCTTAATGTGGTTCAAAGAATCGAGCAGTCCATACTCGTTCCGCCCATCTCCTTTGTGAGAGTTTAGCGCTGAGCTTACAATTCATCTTTACACATACCATCCTATATTAGTAACAAAATTCTCCTCCCTTACAAAGTAAACGATTTACCAGTTCAATTTTAAAACCATGAGACAGACATAACACATACACACTTTTCTTTCTATGCTGGTTCTTAAAGTACATGATAATTAGGAATTGAACATATGGAAGAAATGACCACAAGAGATGAAAGAGTATAGGGTTATGAAGTGTGTCTTTCCTATACTTGCTGATTCAGGTTCAAGTCCAAATACCACCCAGAGGAATGTGAGAAACGCAAAGAGGAAGCCCGACAAGCTCTCAAACGCCGTGCAGACGTCTTTGTCAAACTCTTTGAGATGGGGCGTATTGAGGCTGTTTCAGTCGATCTAGAAAAGAGCCCAGAATTGGTTAAAGTTCTTGATGCAGGTAAATTTTTAAGACTGAAGGGTTTGAATCATAAAACCATGCGACTTCTTAAGTCTTAGGGCACGGAAGGGATTTCCTATCCCTTCATTACAGGGTTCATTTTCTTCTGTATGTTGTCCCCCTTTTCTTGTTTAAACCTTACCTTTATTGGCCCAGGGTATCCCCTGGGCTATTGGAGCCAGGTTTTCAGCCAGATCCACAAATTTGTAATCACCAACTTTAGGGTGTAATCATTCAGTGATATACTGTTAGTTTACACATTTTGCAAAAGCCAAAGGAAAGTTTCAAATCTCATCTATCAGACAACATTTTGTCCTTTATGGTGAGTGATGTCTTTCTCTACGAAAAAAGCTGCTGTACTTATGTCATGTTTTTGGGAGATATACTGACTACAAGTCCTTTAACCATTGGGTCTATGGGTCAGATAGATTTTGGCGATGAAATTAGCACATGGAGTCCTATGGGTAATCACCAAGTGAGACACTTTTTTTCAGCAGGCAATGTTTACAGTGTCCAAGCTATACACATAACACATTAGGGACTGAGCGATAAACTAAGCATGCTAAGGATAAAGTTTTCTGTACAACGCCTAACTCCCGGTGAATTGACATTTGACTTGCTCAAGTGAATAGCTTTATGGGGGAGGGATTTGCGAGCGAGGGGGCTAGGTGGCCAGGTTTCCAGGGGCTAGGTCTCCAGGGGGCCAAGTGTCCAGGGGGCCAGGTGTCCGGGGGGCCAGCACACCAGGGGGCCAGCGGTCCTAGGGGTTTAGTAAGAGAAGATTATGCCAGACTGGTGTCAGTACATGTATAGATAATAGTCTCTATTTGAAAGAAATTAGTCAATATTTCGCAAGTGCTGATTCCTGTGACCCTATAGGGTTGATAGAGGGTTTTATGGTACCTACCCTGAGCCTTCTGTCCTTCAATGCACAACGCCCAATTTTTATATTGGGGGGGGGGTAGTAGACCCTGGGCCATATGTAATATATATCACACGTTAAATTTTTCCAAACTATCATGACCAGCAGTGTCTTTTATCTCTCAACAAGAACCAGACATTTCTCTTCTAGGCCTTCATTCAAAACCAAATACAAAATTATTATGAAACACTGTTGGCTCATGGTTGTGTCCCCGATGTCAGTCGTATCAGGCCTGTTATCCTCCTTACTTTACAGGTGTCATATTGATGGAGGGAGGATCAGATTTTGATTTGACAGCACTGGAGATCACTGAACCAGAGCCAGAGCAGGGGTGCCGTAGTCGCGGTACTTCAGAGACGGTTCAAGACCGAACAGAAAGAGGAGAGCGTAGGGAGCAGGGAGGGGAACGAACAGAGAGGGGAGAACGCACTGAACAGACTGATCGAGCTGAACGGTCAGAGCAAGCTGAACGTGACTCAGCAGAACAGGAGCATGAGGAACGGACAGGGCGGAGGTGTGTTGATTGTGTGTTGATCAGATCTAGGTTTAAATCAGTGGTCCCTGTGTTTCATGAACTTTGTTCAGCCAGAAAGCAAGACAGTGCATAGGTGTGGTACTCACGCCAGTTGGCCTCTTTTTAACATTCGAAAATGGTTATCAGTTTTAAGATTGTCTGAATGGGCCAAAATTAAAGTCTTTGACCTGAAGATATCGCTGACAGTAAACACCAAATTTTTTAAATCCCTGACAGGGGTGAAGATGGAAATATTCAAGTTACGATTGATAGAAAGAGGAAGCGGAAGCGAGATGTGGAACCTGAACAAATGGAGGCCCCGTCTGAGGTATGGCTTCTTTCTGTTCAGTTAGGTGGCAGGGGGTAGGGTCGTCAACATGAGATTGCACACAGAGAGCGCAATCGTCACCTCAGTGCAACAAGGTTGTAACTGACATTTTGGTAAAATTGAGTTTTTCCCTGTTTTAACATCTGCTGACCCTTATCCACGTCATAAGAAAGTATTGGAGCTCTATGATATATTATTAGTCTACAGGCCCCCATGCATTAAGGTTGTCAACTGTGTGCTATAGTAATTGAAACACTTCTTTTGCCTCTCCTGCAAAACTTGAAATATGCAGATACAACCTTGTTTCACTGAGGCGACGTATTAAAACACAAACAACATTTTTAACATGATGGAGGTGCTACCTGGTGTTAGCCTCCTTTTGGCATATAGGCCTAACCAACCAAGAACAGACTCAATAGTGTACCTGTTGGACACTAGATGGCACTACTGGATCAAAGATGGCTGAAAATGTTTTTGGGGTAAGGGAGGGAGATTTGAAAATCACCTGTATTATTATATGCATTTCAAGTGTTCTGTGTATTGTGAATATTTGGATATACATTGAGGGAAGTGTTGGTGGATTCATTAGACCTGACAGTAAGTACTTCTATGAGAACTGGGCACTCTGCCAGATTAGCTGACTGCCAACAGATAGCTTTGGTCTCTGAGGGTCAGGACCCTCTGAGCTTTACGAAGTACGGGATACAAGCCACACTCTGATTTTGGGAACATCCTGTAAGCTGCAGAAGCCATGAATTTGCATTAGGTATTTCTTTTGATGCTAGGCTGCTGAGCCCATGGCAAGTGATGCCACAGCAGAGGCACCGAAACAAGAGGAGCAAGAACAGGAAGAGGTGGCGCCACATACAGCACCGACCACTGCCGCACCTGTACCCGTGGCTGAGGAGGACCAGGCAGAGGAGGCCAGTGGCAGTGAGGATGAAGGAGACAGTAGTGATGACTCTCAGGTACCTACCCAGTTAAATACCATATTATCACTCACGCAGACTTGTGTGGCCAAGTCCTACTCGCTCTTGCCTGCCAATGAAATATTTCACGGCCTTCAGGATTGTATTATAGTATAAGAAAACAGTAATTTTCTATCAAATAACACAATATTACGGAATCTTGTAGCCAGCGCCATGAAATGAAGATGCACTCAAATTGGCATCCCCCAAGGAGCATCTATAAGGAACATTTTGTGTGTATTCTAGTAGCACTGTAGTGCATTTGTCAAAAATGTTTGAACCTTGGAAAATCTTGATCAAAAGACGGGGAAAAAACCGGTTCCTACTGTATCACAAAAAATGTAGTTCATCTCCCTCGTGGCTTGGATTATAGATTGAAAAAAAAAAACACCCTTGCCTCGCCACCCCCCCCCCCCGAGCTGATAACCAGTTTTAAGTGGCTTATATGTTGGGTTTTGCAATGAGTAGAATTTTTAATGCATTCCCTATTGTAGACAATTTAAATGGAGACATTGAAAAGTGACTTTGAGTGGCATGGCTCAGTATCTTTGTGAACCGTTTGCAGTCCGAAGGGAAAGGGAAAGGGAAACACCAGCGTGACTACAATTACGAGAGTGGATCAGATTCCTCAAGCAACTCATCAAGTGGATCAGACTCAGAACCAGGACCACCCGGTAAGTACCGTAATCTCCCGCGTAAAAGGCGCACCTAGAGTTTTAGAATATGGTAAAAAAAATTAAAAATTCATAACTTCTCTTCTACTGAATGGATTCTCAAAATTCAAAAAGCTATGTGTTGCTTGGACCCCCAGGACCCCACTGGACCCCATATGCAGCCCTTGCGGTTGCACAATTTATGTCAAGGTGGATACTGATACTCCATTAAAAATGCACTAAACCCTCAAATTGCACCCTAGCGGTAAATAATGCGCAACAATTCCACATGATGACATCATAGCCAAGGTCACCTGATGACAACATTTAAAATGTTGCGATCACAAGGTTAAATGTAGAGAATGACTGGTCTGAAAATAGGTTAAATAGTTCATGTGTTCATTGACGTCTCATATTTGGTGTTCAGAAGAAGAAATAGATGTATTGATATGTAAGTCCACTCAGTTTGAAAATTCTGTTAAATGTGTTCAGAGTTCCTCTTTAAATCTCAGAGGACAAATGGTCAGCCGTCCACACCTCAACACTACCTTGATTTACCTGGCATAGTTGCCATGTTCGCCTCACCTTATCAACTTCCGTTGATAGGGTGGTCTCCAGGGTGATCATTGTCATCAGTAAACAATTGATCCTCATCACCATGGTACCACAGGCTTCCTGTGGACCCCCAGGGTCCTGGAGATTGATCAATCTCCAGGCCTAGGTGCATAACTCCAAGCATATGTTTGGAGTCTCTTAGTAGTTTACCAATATGGGTGGGGAAGTTAAGGTTTCGACTACATTAAGTCTCATCAGGTGTATACATGAGGTAATACAAGGCATATGACATTGTCACAGTTCCATATACCGTAAACTCCCGCGTATAAGACGTGGTGCGCGTATAAGACGCACCCCAAACTCAGCACATGCATTTTCGCGTATAAGACGCACATTTTAATGCTGAAATTTGTAAGATTAGTACATTTCTATAGAAAAATTACCCCTCGTATAAGACGCCCCCCCCCCCAACTTGAGAGAAAGCTATAAGACTCCCCAGCATTTTGTTTGGCGTAGAGGACGCGTCTTATATGCGGGAGTTTACGGTATATTAAAAAGGGAAATATTTCATTTTATTTGTTTCAAAGGGCATGAGCCTCCAGTGAAAATCCAAATAAAATGTATAGGGTTGGAGACAAGAAATATTTTAAGACAACATCATTGATATTGATTAATATTTGAGGGTTTGGGAAAGTATACCACCATGTTCAGGCGAGTAGGCCATTATTTAATAATGTATTAAAAAGTTCTAGTCAATCTCAGTACCAAATTGGTCCCGGTGGTAGCCAAGCGTTGATTTCTACCCGGTAATCAATGGTTTTTTCAACGGAGCTTAAAGGTAGAAATGTATTTATTAGGTGATAAACTCTAAACTAAAAGTTTGGTGCATCAATCAGATTTGGCCTATAAGGAACTTGGGTATGTAATACTCGGAGTGTGGATTCTTGTTTATGAATTCCACAATGTGGACTTCCACATCTTTGAGGCCTTGGTGACCATCCGAATTAAAGTGGGTGCCAATGTCGGTGCCCATCCTTTTATTCGTGATGTTCCCAATATGGAGATAGAAACATCTCAGGGTCTGTTTAGTTTGACCCACGTATTGTTTGTCACATCTTTTACATGACAGACAATAGATGACATTAGAGCAAAGACATGAAATGTTTGTCTTGGCTTCATATGTCCTTTTGGTGTGGCCAGATGTTATATGGCCACTTTTGTTCAGCAGGGTGCAACACTGACAAGTTGGAGTGTCACATTCTTTGGAAGAATAGGATATTCTAGTTGGTTATTATGGGTGATTTAGCAAAATACTGTAATCTCCTGTGTATAAGACGCACCAAGGGTTCAAGGATATGGTCAATAAAATAAAAACTTTTGTTCTACTGAAAGGATTTTTAGCGAGTCAAGGAAGGTCTAGGTCACCCCGACCTCTCGCCTATCTAGCTCTCTCTTCCTTGACCTTGCTCTTATGATTACCACACCTGTTTGCATACTTTGGCCCCCAGAGCCTATAGATTCCCAATGACTATGGACCATAAAAATAGGTCCATATGTTAGGTATGCCATGTACTCTTCCTGTCAGTTGATAAAATTGATAAAAAAAAAAAAAAGAAGTCATACACAAAAAAAATAGGGACATTTATATTTTCCAGTCAGAATGAAACCCCACCATTTTCCTATCCCTATTCATGGAGGATTTGCCTAGACCTTTTGCTGTGTTATTTTATGGCCATACAGACATAAAAAAATCTTTCTTAAAACAGGTCTGTGGAAAAGAAAAAACATAGAACAAGTGTAATGCGTTGAGAAATTCAGATTCCGTTAATACTTTCTGTTACTTCCACCCCCTCAGATATGGGGGAAAAATCTCTATGGTAAATAACATGGCATTCTGAGTGTTTTTTAGGCCAATACAAAAGGGTGTTTTCCTCAAGATTTAGGTACTTTCTTCTGTCTTCTGATATTCCTGTGTAGGTTTTAATGATGCACAAGGAAAACGGCAGTGTTTCCCATTAAAATTGATATGATATCCCCACTAGAATATCCTCTGAGACTGTACCGGAAAAAAACTATTTAGTTTCACATAGCAAGTTGCCATCTTGCTCTGACGGCGTGAGAAGCCAGACTATGCGTAGATCGTAAGGCTGCTCCTTTTTGCACCAGGGCCCTGCGAGGGGGGGGGGGCATGCCGTCGGGCCACAATAAACCCTTAACATCTTCTTTAATAAGATTGACGAAAAAAACAGTACCTATGTCAAGCCTAAAGCCTAGCCTATGTCATGATTTATTGTAGTATTGATATTATTTTGGGTGAAGTAAATGGTTGCCAGGATCGTAAAACTTGTTTTTGAGGCCGACAGCGAACTCTAATAAATATAACTTCATTGAACAGACACATGGGCAGTGGGGCTTTGTGCCAGTGCCGGTACCAGGAAAGATCTTGTGGATAGATTCATCATTTTGGTTTAAGAAATTTAGCAAATGTGGGGATGGGGTAAAGACTTATTTTGGTGTTCCAGAATTCATTATAATGCAACACAGGTTCTTTCTAGTTTGAGCAAGGAATCAAAATAAACAAAGTCGGGCCACAGGTGAGAGAAGCCATGTTAATGCTTCTGGGGCAAACATGAAGATGGCGCCACAGTCACTGCCCATATAGCTGAAAGCTGATTGACATTGACTTCCTCTTTCTGTTTCCTGACTCTTAGGCGTGGAGAGGGTTTGAAAAAAAAGTATATTCCTATCAAATAATATAGAGGATTGCCCACACATTTTCCACACGCTAGGGGACCCAAATCATGATCAGTCAAACAAACAGCTGCCGTCCTCAAAAATCTGTGTGTAGGTTAGAAAGTGCAGGTTTTAGGAGCTCCAGTCCCTCCCAAACTTCCCTGCAGTGGCCCAAGTCAGCTGGGTCGACTCATGACTCCCCGTTTGCCTAGCCTCAAGATTAGTTCTGAAAATAAGATGTGAATTCCAATGAAGCACCTGGTGAAAACTTGCTGAATAATGAGTAGCCTAACTTCCGTAAAAGTATGAACGATAGTTTTTTCAAGTCTCTTCGTCTCTGATTTCACACAGGGGTTGAAGATGAACCTGGAACTCCTGCTGAGGAGGGATTAGAACCTGCCCAGCAAGTCGATGGTACCTATGATGATGTCATGACATTAGAACCTGCCCAGCAAGTCGATGGTACCTATGATGATGTCATGACATTAGAACCTGCCCATCAAGTCGATGGTACCTATGATGATGTCATGACATTAGAACCTGCCCAGCAAGTCGATGGTACCTATGATGATGTCATGACATTAGAACCTGCCCAGCAAGTCGATGGTACCTATGATGATGTCATGACATTAGAACCTGCCCAGCAAGTCGATGGTACCTATGATGATATCATGACATTAGAACCTGCCCAGCAAGTCGATGGAACAGTTGATGATGACAAAGCAGACCCTGAACCAGAAGAGGGTGAGGAAGAGGAAGAGGACGAAGATGAAAAAGAAGATGGGGAGGAGAAGGAGAAAGCTGTGCCCAAGGAGGGTGAGGAGGCGGGAGAACCAGAGGAGGGAGAGGAGGGACCACAGCCACGTGCACTACACAAGACGTGTTCCATCTTCCTACGAAACTTGGCACCCACCATAACCAAACAGGAGGTGGAAGCCGTAAGTAGAGCTTCTATTTTGGACAGAAAAAAATAATAGACCTTAAGAGATAGTTGTTTAGATAATATGCACCATCACATTTGCACGTGAAAGAAGAATGTCCAAATGTTAAACCGTATGTATACCTAAATGTCATCATGCTGATTTGATTATAAGACAGTTTATTTCTGACAGATGTGTAAACGGTACCCTGGCTTCATGCGTGTGGCCCTGCAGGATCCGCAACCTGAGCGCCGGTTCTTACGGCGTGGATGGGTCACATTTGAGAGAACTGTGAACATTGTGGACATTTGCTGGAACCTTAATAATATCCGGGTAAGTTTCCCTTTAGTTTCATTGAAAGGGGGTAAAAACAAAAAAAAAAAACTACTTGAATACCGTAGGTCTGGTTCTAAGTTTTTGTAGAAAGTCCATAGATACAACCATGATCGGTGCTTTGACTCCACACGATTGTACAGATTGAGGAAAGAATGGATTAAATGTCTGCTGACCAATAAGGCAGTCCCATCAGTTCTGAAAATAAGATGTGAATTCCAATGAAGCACCTGGTGAAAACTTGCTGAATAGTGAGTAGCCTAACTTCCGTAAAAGTATTAACGATATTTTTTTTCTGGTCTCTTCGTCTCTGATTTCACACAGGGGCCTTAGGACATTAAACAAATCAGTCAGTCAACATGATTGTGCTGCTAGTATGAATGTGGTATGACCTGATTAGGGAAAAGCCTAGAAGTTGTCTTGAAAACCTTAACCCTTTCAGGGCCGCTAATGCCTTACGGAGGGTAACTCCCATGGTCCAAAAGTAACTAAATCCTTACCAATCATTTACCATGACATGTATCCTTCATTACATCCCCATTTCACTGATGAGGCCACTCTTTTTTTATTCTTTGGGTTACGGTCCCGCCCACAGTGGAAAAAGTCAAAACCAAAATAAAAATAAAAATCTTATTTTTTTATTTTCTCAGGTATTCCCGACCAGATCTCTGACACTTGACATAGAAATGTAGCCATATTTGGTATCAAATTGAAGCTAATGATGTCAGAAATACACTAATAATGGTATCCATTTTTATATCAAGCGGATTATAAGTGCCAGGTTGGCTCATTGTCCAATAAGTTTAGCCCATGAGGGGTGATGGTGCACAAACGGTGCATCCATCTCCTCTCCTCCTGATTTCTTTCATCTCTGGATTTGGCAGGGTCAACACCGCTCCAACCTGCTGGAGGGGCACACTCTGAAGTGGCGTGCGACAGTAGTGTCTTGTTTGGCAGGTTCTGGTTGAAGAGCATAGCAAATTCACAATAAACTCAAAGTCTGTTGGGAGATTTCAGTGACTGCTCTGAGGTTATCCCCACACTCAGAACGAGGCTGCTGCAAACCCATTGGTCGGTTGCCCCTTGTTTCCATGGCTAACAGAGTGGAGCATAACAAGCCTACTTGGCATTTTGTGGTACGGTAGTGCATTGAAGCATAATGATTGAAGCGTGCAGCAGCACATCAGCTTCTCCCTAATAATGGTATCTGTTGCATTAGATACTTAGTTAGATCATGAGAAAGGGCCAAATTATCAAATTATTTTTAGCTGCAATATATATCTCATATTGGTCTGTACGTCAAAGTCAGTGAAGGGTCGAAATATGGGAAATATGAATTTTATTTCATTTTATATCTTTTTTACTTCATCCTCCGTGGTGGTCTCTTTATTTTGGGTGCCCGTAACCCCAAGAATAAAAAAAAGTGAGGCCTGAAAAGAAAAGAGGGGGGTCCCAGCCTAGTTTAAAAGATATTTCACATTGAAGTTCGAGTGACCTTGTCATAAGATTACATAGTGTTGACACAAATGTTTAGATAAAGACATCTTAGAGTAACTACACATGTCTATAAATCAATCAGAATGTACCCGTAGCTTTTAATGTTACTAGTTCAAAAAGAGTATTTTGAACATATGGTCCCAGGCATATTTCAAAGGTTTTTGGCATCTGAAGTAAAAGAAAATGATAGTGTTCAGTGATCTACATGTAAAACCTTTAACATGGGATCCTACACATAGCTAAGTGGTCTAGTGGTAAGCTGTTCGTCTTCTGACATGAAGATTGAGTGCTCAAGGCTCGACCAGGCCTAGGTTTTGCCTGTGTGGACTTGGCATATACCATTCTTGAGCTGGTGGTTTGGCAATGAACTATAGAATGCATTTGCCCAAATCCTGTGCAATGGGCCTACTTTCCAAGGGAGTTAGCCACCTTAATACATCATGCCTATTACTCGCCAGGGCTATATTTCTCCATCATGCCGGGGTTGATACACTATCGGAGGATCAGCATGACGCTTCAGTAAAATGCTATCTGGTGTAGATAAGCCAAATTTTTATCAGAATGGCGAGAGGATTAGGGGGAGTTGACTTCACATTGCTTGCGATACTTGACATATTGCTTGATGTACTTGACACTTGGGGTTGAACATCAAGTTTCTGTTTGAGAACTATGAGCAATGACATTGCTGTTGTATGTTTCTAGTTGCGGGACTGTGAGATGGGTGCAATTGTTAACCGGGATTTGAAGCAGCGGGTGCGGCCAGTAAACGGTATCACGTCCCATAAACAGGTGGTTAAAGCTGACATCAAGCACGCTGCACGCATTGTGCAGGCACTGGATGCCAAGTGGAAGATCTGGGAGGACAAGGGAGAGGAAAAAAAGGACAAAACGAAGGAAGAGGTGTGTATGATGGAAACAATATACTTGTGAGACCTGAGCACCTTGCTACTTAAGAATTATATGCTCTTTAAACCCTCTTTTGAATATTAGTACTACCGTAAAACCCCCTCAGAAGCCAACCCCATAACTTGAGGAAAATTTAGAAGCCGAAATTTTGGTTATTTAATCTAGGTTAAACTGTAATTTACTCGAATACAAACCTCCCTCAGAAGCTGTCCCCAAACTTCCAAACAGTCTAGAAGCCGAATTAGACCACAGATTCCCAATTCTGGTCAGCTGCTGAGGGAGGTTTTACGGTACCGTGATACCCAACATATAAGGCTTGTCTTGTATGCAAGGGTCGATCCCTGGTGCACTTTATAGAAGCAGAATGATTTAGGGCAGTTTCCCAATACATAAATGTACCCCTCTCTTCCTATACAGAGGTAAAATGGAGGGAAAAGCTATAGATGGCTATAGGTCTTTAAATTTTGAAATTCATTGGTTAGAGCAGAAATTATGACATTTTTTAATTTTTTCCCTTACATCTACAAAGTCTGGGTGCGCCTTATACATGGGGTGCGCCTTAAATGCGGGGCATTACGGTATCAGTGAACCTTTTTTCACTTTTTCTACATGAAATACGCTTTAGCCTAGACTTTTTCAGTAATAGATGAGTTGGTTGATGTGTTTCCCTGAACAGGAGCAGCAGTCGTTTGGCCTAGTATCCAAGAACCCAGTGTTAAAGAATATCACTGACTATTTGGTGGAAGAGGGCAGCTTCGAAGAGGAGGAACTCCTGGGTAAGATCGCAAACATGAATTTCTGTCCTACTGTTGAGGTAATATGCCATTGCCTACAATAAAAGCAAAAATACTGTCTTCCTGCCACGCTCAGGGAATCAGCCCACTGTGTGGTTGTCTTACATTAAGCTGACTTGTCAACCTCATTTAATATGTCTCTAGTTCAGTCAAACTGATCAAATCAAGTTATATGCTGGAAATTTCCAGGTGTCCAAGTTGAAGAGAAGCCCAAAGAGACAAACCCAGAGCTACAGATTGAGCGTGATGAAGAACTGCTAAAGGTAAAAATCAATGGACATAATAATATAGAAAATTGAAGTAGTCTGTCCCCAGTAAAATGCCGGGGAAAAAAATAAACAAAGTATGATGAATAACTCAAGCAGGGCTCCCACAGGTCAGGGAAAGTCAGGGAAAATCTACCAAAATGCATCACTTGTGTTTGATTTTAGACAATTCTCTCCTGAGGGTATTCAAATATTATTTCCAAAGATGGAAATTTCATTTCTGAAAGTTTTGATTTATTGTTGATAACTTAAAGTAGAATTTATTATTGACCACTTTCCTCTGCTAAGCGAAAGTGGTCTATTAACTCTAGATCGGCCCATAGACATTGCCTTGAGCTCTACCCTGCACTGTAAATCAATGTACCGATCACACCCTGGTTCCATACCCTCAACTGATCTATAACCAACTGACGGTAACACGTTCCTGGGGTGGGAGGGTGGTTGGCAGGGGCGTATTTCTGCCTGTCAATCACGTCAGACTCTCTGGCACCAAATGTTTAGCTGAAGTTGTAGATTTCACTTCTTGAAGGGCCACACACCAGACAGACTATCAGCAGTATAGATAGGCCAACCCTCCTACTATAACCATGCATCAATACTAGTAATGATATAGTATGTGTACCACCAAGTTATTATGACTAGACGTCAATCACATACTTGATTAGGTATGGACCTTACTTTTTTTGCTCATAGTGGAAAGTACAGTTTCTCTATGAACATTGCACAGCTTGTAGGTTGTAGCTTATAGGTCTCTGTATAAACCTATTGTGTGGCCAAGGTAAGGTAGTAGGGGTACCAGCAGGTCATTTAGTCATAGGCATAGAGTATAGGCAACGACCCTCTATACGCTCCTTGGTATAGGTTCCCGGGGTCCCACTTATAGACTCCGCCAGCCCCATGTGGGTTGAGGACCCAATAATAGAACCAGGGGTTTGCAGCAGGTAGGAGAGGCATGTTCTTCTTCTGCACATTAACTCCTTAAGGGCCACATAGTTTCTAAATTTATTTTAGCAGCCTTGATATAATGAACATTGACATTAACCCCTCTAGGTTCAAATCTTGCATAAGTATATTTTGGTTTGCATTGATATAATGAATAGACATTAAACCCACCAGAGCTACGTGGTGCATAAACTAATTAAGCAAGCTTTGTTTAACCCTTTAAGGGTTGCTAATGTATTAGATGCATCATGTCAATTGGTCTGCATGATGCTCCAATGAAGTGCTGGCAAGACTGCTCTCTCCTTACTACATCGGTTAACCCTTTAAGGGCTGCTGATGCATTAATGATGCATCATTCATGCCCATTCGTTGCCATGATGCATGAATGCAGCCCTGGCGAGTTTTAGCCATAGAACATGGAAGGCAATCATACTTGTGCCTGTGGCACAGCCTTAAACATTTTTAGAGCATCATGACGACCCTCCAGGAGTTATCAACCCTGTAGTGTCGTCATTAGACACACCGATCATACTATCAGCAGTATACATGTAGATAGGCCAATCCTATGGCTATACCCATGCATCATCACGTCCCAAGGGGATTGATGCTCTTATAGGAGGCGGTAAGAAGTGAAGTGCTGGACATCAAACTCACCAGCACTTCATTGGGGTAGCATACCTACCCATGGGCATAATGCACTCGGTGGTCAGGGGCCAAGTCGTAAGTACCGATATTAATACTTTAGTAGGTACCTATGTTAGTACTTATGTTAGTACCTACCTAAGTACTTATGTAAGTACCTATGTTAGTACTTATGTTAGTACCTACCTAAGTACTTATGTAAGTACCTATGTTAGTACTTATGTCAGTATCATGTCAGTACCTATGTTAGTGCTCCTGTTAGTATCTATGTAGGTACCTATGTTATAGGCCGAAATACCTGCCTGCTTACAGGCAGGATCCAAGATGTATACAAGTCTATAGTGGCACAAACACATGGCTAGTCTGAACTAAGTACTCACTGTCAGTTCCTGGAAATTGTCCCTCCTATTCACAAACATGTAGTTTTCATGTACATCAGCTTATAATGACTGAAGCATGAGATATATCCAATAAATCTGACATGTTTATCTTGAGCTTAGATATCACTACCTCAATGGCCTCCATTGTCAACATGTTGGGGATGCTACCTGGTGTTAGCGTCCTTTTGAAACATAGGACTAGCCAACCAAGAATAGTGTAGTCTCTTTGGCACTAGGTGGCTTCAAGATGGCCGACAATATTTTGGAGTAAGTGAGGGAGATTTGAAAATCACCTGGATTATTAATTATCACAAGTATTTCAAGTGGTTTGTGTATTGTGGATCTTTGGATATACATTGAGGGAAGTGTTGGTGGAAGCATTGGACCTGACAGTAAGTACTTCTGTGAGAACTGGGCGCTCTGCCAATCTGTAGATAGACTACCAACAGACACCTTTGGATCCTGCCTGTAAGCAGGCAGGTATTTCGGCCTACTATGTTAGTACTTATGTAAGTATTGATGTTATAACTTATTGGAGATGCCCTTGGCATCTCCATATAGGACCTGACAGGCTTTGCGTTTCATGAAAAATTGAGCAGCGAAATTACCTGAGTTGAACAGTCGTTTGTGTATAGCCTTTGGTTGGAGCTGGTGTTTTACCAGTCAATTACATAGCCTAAATACCAGTAAATGTGACCTGTACTGGGGAAAGGAACCCTGAAATAAGGTCCCTTTCCGCAGATCGGGTCACAAATAATACTGGTAGGTAGTTAGATTATGGTCTATATACCCTACCCTTTCCCTGGCAGGTGCCTCGTCAATAATCCCCATGTTTGACATAGCTGTGAAATCTCTAGCACTGCCTATATGTAGTTCAAGTGTTTACTATGACCCTGTACCCTGGCTAGTAGGTACGGGCAATGCACTGAGGTCGTGCATGGTTACCTGCTCTGGTCTGGGTGTGTGTGTGGGGGGGGGGGGGAGTGGTACATATAGCTCCTCTGTATACCGATATTGCAGGATGTAGAATGTGCAGCATGCTACACTGATAGCTATCTGATAGCACTTGGACGACCAATGTGCCTCTCTACACTGTAAAAAATGTGGATAGCATGATGCATTGATGTACACTTAGACCTTTATGGATGGCATGATGCATTGATGCACACTTAACTATTTACAGCAACTCACTTAGCTCTTTAAGGGTGTCATGATGCATTTGCCCCTGTCCATTTATGCATCATGTACCATTAGCCTTTTATTGATGGCATGATGCATTGACCCACAGTTAACCCTTTATGGATGGGATGATGTATTGATGCACAGTTAACCCTTTATGGATGGCATGATGCATTGATGCACAGTTAACCCTTTATGGGTAGCATGATGCATTGATGCACAATAAACCCATTATGGATAGCATGATGCATTGATGCACACTTAACCCTTTTATGGATGGCACGATGCATTGGCACATGCTTAACTCTTTATGGATGGCATGATGCATTGATGCACACTTAGACCTTTATGGATGGCATGATGCATTGATGCACACTTAGACCTTTATGGATGGCATGACGCATTGATGCACACTTAGACCTTTATGGATGGCATGATGCATTGATGCACACTTAACCCTTTTATGGATGGCACAATGCATTGGTGCATGCTTAACCCTTTATGGATGGCATGATGCATTGATGCACACTTAGACCTTTATGGATGGCATGATGCATTGATGCACACTTAACCCTTTATGGATGGCATGAATTTCAATACCTTTGTCTCATAATAGTACAAAGGGCATGCTAAATAATTTCATATTTAAGGGCATCTCCTTAGGACTGAATCCTTCACCTGTGACATTTTGTTAGTACCTATGTTAATACCGAGTTTATTACTAATGTTAGTACTTATGTAAGTGCCTATGTTAGTATTTATGTAAGTACCTACCTAAGTACTTACGTTAGTACTCATGTAAGTACTTATGTTAGTATGTAAGTACTTACATAAGTACCATGTAAGTACTTATGTAAGTACATATAAATACTTACATAAGTACTATCTAGTATAAAGTACTTATAGAAGTAGCTTGTAAGTATTATGTCCAATAGGTAATTACATAACTAAATACCTATGTAAGTAGTTATATAAGTACCATGCAAGTACCAATGTACCGTAAAACCTCGCGTATAAGACGCGTCCTCTACGCCAAACAAATGCCTTGTGCGTCTTATAGGATGTACTGAAATTGGGGGTGCGTCTTATACGAGGGGTAATTTTACTATAGAAATGTACTGCATTTACAAAATTGGTACCTAAGAGGTGCGTCTTATACGCGAAAATGCATGTGCTGAGGTTGGGGTGCGTCTTATACGCGCAGCGCATCTTCTACGCGGGAGATTACAGTAAGTCTCAGTAAAGTACCATGCAAGTACTGATGTAAGTAATATTTAAGTACCATGTAGGTACATATATAAGTGCCTTGTAAGTACCTATGAAAGTACTTATGTAAGTACCTAAGTAAGAACTAGTAAGTGAATATGTAATTAGGTACATAGATATGAAAACATGCTCTCTTCCTGAACCCCGCCCACAAGACAGCCTTTGTACACCATAATAACATTTTGCTCAGGTGACGCTAGAAGACCTGATGAAAGTGGTCTTGCAGCTTTGCTGCACTATCTCGTTGTTCTAGGTCTAGGTTCTTGGTATAGATTTACGGTTAAATGTTGGTATTTCATATTCTGTGGTAACAGAATTTGTTCAGGGAAAATGACCATTATTGGTCAGGGATAGTCAGGGAATTTCAATCTGAGATTCTTGTGGGAACCATGTCATGGCCAATGACATTAAGGGAAATAATCTTTCCAAAAGTTGAAGAATATTTTATTTGGCTTATAGATTCACATAATAAGGTGAGTCTTTCACAATCAACCAACAGCGAAAGTACATGTACATCATACTTTATCAGATTGAATATAATCAACTTAGTTGTTGTGGTGTTTTCTATTTCAGGTGTTGGACCGAATGATTCTGTACCTGCGGATTGTACACTCATTTGACTTTTACAGTGCAGTAGAGTATCCTAACGAAGATGAGATGCCACATCGTTGTGGTATTATGCATGCCCGTGGTCCTGCTCCACCAAACCGCATCATGCAGAATGATAGTAAGCAACAATTCTCTTCACTACATTTATGTATCATCTCTATTTGTTTAGCAGTATTTAGCTGTGATCTATATTATGCATTTAAGATTTCATGGTTGATACTGCTGACAGCTATGAGTGCAAAATGTCATTTCTCTTTTGTTTCATCACTGTGATTGAATTCATTTTTGTTTAAGTCAACGATTGGATGAGTCAGTTTGAATCAAAGGTAAAGCCATTTGCCAAAGTGGAAACAGAAATAAGTGAAGTGGAAGCCGCCAAACTGGGCAAGAAGGAAGTCAATACATATCCTTTTTTCCCCATATATATTCTTTGTTATGTACTCAATATGTGAATGGAATATTCATTGTGACAAATACGTAGACACGTTTAGGACACTTTCATACAATACACGTACCCAGGTGCACCATAAAGCTTTGCTGTCAACTCAATGTGCGTCCTATATGCTGGGTACACCATATACTAGTCAACTCAGTGTGCGTCCTATATGCTGGGTACACCATATACTAGTCAACTTAGTGTGCGTCCTATATGCTGGGTACACCATATACTAGTCAACTCAGTTCGCGTCCTATATGCTGGGTACACCATATACTAGTCAACTTAGTGTGCGTCCTATATGCTGGGTACACCATATACTACCGTAATCTCTCGCATATAAGGCACATCTTATACACGAATCAGATCGTGGATGGGTCTTATACGCGGAGGCAGGCTGCCTTGAGTTGGGGGGGGGCGCCTTATAAGCAGGGTATCTCCAACTACCAATTCAAAGTTATGTCCACAATGTCATGTATTTTCTTTAACCAAAGAAAAGATGTAGCTGATACTATGAAGCTGCATGGATTCTCATGATTAAAAGGTCAATAGTATAATAAATAAAGCTCTCAGTGAGTGGGGTGTACATATGTTTGCAAACACTTTTATGATGAGCAGAATGGTTTGCTTCATTCAGTAATTTATGGGTATATAGAGCACCATAGTATCTACACCTTTTCTTTGGTTGAAGAAAATACATGACTAGTTGAGATGTTGGGGAAAAAATATAATACTAGGAGAAGATGGTTGCGCCTTATACCCGGACCAGCCTCTCGTAGTTGGGGGTGTGGCTTATACGCGGGGTTTTATAAAAATCAATTCCGAAGCATTAGGTGCGCCTTCTACGCAGGAGATTACAGTAATCAACTCAGTTCACGTCCTATATGCTGGGTACAACATATACTAGTCAACTCAGTTCGCGTCCTATATGCTGGGTACAACATATACTAGTCAACTCAGTGTGTGTCCTATATGCTGGGTACACCATATACTAGTCAACTCAGTGTGCGTCCTATATGCTGGGTACACCATATACTAGTCAACTCAGTGTGTGTCCTATATGCTGGGTACAACATATACTACACAATTTGACAAACTATTTACAAGATAAAACAAAACGTCATTTTATGTAGAGAGAAAGAGACGTTATGTTCCTTAACTGTGGTACTGAGGTAGAGAAGTTCATCATGGCAAACACACAAGAACTCGGTAAGGAGAAGTGGTTGTGTCCGCTCTCAGGGAAGAAATTCAAGGGTCCCGAGTTCATCAGGAAACATATCTTCAATAAGCATGCCGAGAAGATTGAAGAGGTGAAACAAGAGGTAAGGATGGCACAAGGGTTTAAGTCTTGCTCAAGAAATTATTGTAAAACTCTGCCTTTAATTTAACCCCCACCTTTAAAGCAATCCCCAACATTGGGCCAACAAGAAAAATGTGGCAAGGACTCCCCACCCCCCTCCCCATCTCCAATGCCTGTGGAACTTTTCGTCACGACCGTTGTGTGATGTAATTGTTACCACCGCCCTGTCACATCACAAGTGTCTAGCAGCACCCACAGACAAAACGAAAACACAATAAGAGTTTCTGACACAAAATAATTTTCTGCTATGTAGCAGACAACTTTTAAAAAGTTTTGGGATATTTGAAATTTTGAAACCATGTTCCTTGCCCTTGCTGTTACACTTAGATCATAAAAAAATGTATGTCTAGAGGAAATATCTAAAGGCCATCTTTATTTCAGGTTGTGTTCTTTGATAATTATCTGATGGATCCACGGCGACCACATCTGCCAGAACACCCAGGTAGCCGTGGGACTCCATCATCAGCACAGCCCAGAACAGAACAGATGTCCCATGGTGGATCGTCGTACGGTGCCCCACCACAATCCACCAGTCTGCTTGGCTACAACACCTTACAACAGCGGGGAGGCGGCATGATGAGTGGATACCAAGGTGGTAATTCTGTTTCTAACTAGAACATCTATCATTGTAGACGTAGTGCTCTCTTTATAACCAGTGCAACTTTGGCCAATTATTAGGGAGTGGTCATTTTTATGGAGATCATGGAGCGTTTATATGAATAGCTCTTTAGTTATGTAGTTGTAACTGATCCTCAAGGATCTCCATTTCCTGATCGTCATAGCCCTGAAGCGGAAATAGAGAGAAATGACAAGGTTGCAATCACTATTATGCAATGAAAGTCTCCAGCAGATGTTTTAAAAGGTGTTGCCAATGTGGTTATGTGAGTTGAGTATGAGAGTAATCTCTGGGTGAATATGATTTTTTTTTCCTGCCAGCAGAAGGGAGGGAGACAGCCTGTCATGTCATCTGTGTGCGTCCTGTGTGGTTGTCTCACAATAGGATTTATGATGTCAGTTGCCATAGATAGTTGTCGCTTTATAGTGTGAATTGACTGTTATTGGGCTGTGAGAACATGTTCTCAACGGCCCATTTTATGTCGTGCAGGACAGGAGGTCTCCATCCAAAATCAGCCAAAGTGCTGTGTACTATAGAACAGCTACAGAAATCATGCAGAGTAGACTTAGCCTGGTCCATATAGATGTACTTATTAGGAGTTCAAACTGACGTGCCATTGTCTTATTTGAAGGCCAGGTTCCTAAAACAAGCGTGCCATTCCCATATTAGGAGCCCAATCACATAATATTGTTATATTTGGAGGCACTAATGCATCCAGTAGACGCCAAGACAGCTCCAATACCTCCCCCTCTATCTCTCTCTAGCCCTAGTCACTTTAGACATGATGTATGAATGCAGTGCTAGTGAGTAGGGTCTACACACATAAGTTTGATACACCCCTACATCTTCTGGTTACCCACAAGGGCTGCATTCATGCATCATAATGACGAAAGGGCAAAGTACACTAAACATAAGTTTGTTCACCCCTACAACATTGTATTTGGCCATGAAATAAATTATTTGTCTTTAAAAGTTCGCTAAATATGGCCTACAGTATTGCTAAGTTGGCATTTAAGACGGGTAGCTATACTATATATAGCAGGACCATGCTTGCCGCTATGAACTCCTGAACATCATCATACAGGTATATGGTACTACTAAGGTGGTTAAATTGCCCTAAAATATTGTTAAATTCCCTTCATTTCTTATGCTTGAGCATTTAAGAAAGGGGTAACTATACTATATATAGCAGGACCATGCTTGCCGCTATGAACTCTTGAACATCATCATACAGGTATATGAATATGATTTTTTTTTCCTGCCAGCAGAAGGGAGGGAGACAGCCTGTCATGTCATCTGTGTGCGTCCTGTGTGGTTGTCTCACAATAGGATTTATGATGTCAGTTGCCATAGATAGTTGTCGCTTTATAGTGTGAATTGACTGTTATTGGGCTGTGAGAACATGTTCTCAACGGCCCATTTTATGTCGTGCAGGACAGGAGGTCTCCATCCAAAATCAGCCAAAGTGCTGTGTACTATAGAACAGCTACAGAAATCATGCAGAGTAGACTTAGCCTGGTCCAGTTTTCTATTTTGTTTTTCATAGGTTGTATATCGGTCAAATAGCAATAGTACTAAGTCGTATAAGTAAATAGTCAATAACAAATCTGGTCTACATAAGACCTATGCAAGTCTATGTCACAGCTATGTCAAGGCTTTAGACCTGACAGAAACCCACTGCCCGCATATAGTATTATGTAATACCTCCGACCTGTCCCCAGCCCTCTCTAGCCTCGGCCCTCTCTCCACTAGAGTCCTTGAGTGTTTTCACCTCCTAAGGCGTCATTAGCCCCCCTGGGCCAGTAGGTACCACACACCCCACCCACTCACATACCTCTCCATATAGATGTACTTATTAGGAGTTCAAACTGACGTGCCATTGTCTTATTTGAAGGCCAGGTTCCTAAAACAAGCGTGCCATTCCCATATTAGGAGCCCAATCACATAATATTGTTATATTTGGAGGCACTAATGCATCCAGTAGACGCCAAGACAGCTCCAATACCTCCCCCTCTATCTCTCTCTAGCCCTAGTCACTTTAGACATGATGTATGAATGCAGTGCTAGTGAGTAGGGTCTACACACATAAGTTTGATACACCCCTACATCTTCTGGTTACCCACAAGGGCTGCATTCATGCATCATAATGACGAAAGGGCAAAGTACACTAAACATAAGTTTGTTCACCCCTACAACATTGTATTTGGCCATGAAATAAATTATTTGTCTTTAAAAGTTCGCTAAATATGGCCTACAGTATTGCTAAGTTGGCATTTAAGACGGGTAGCTATACTATATATATAGCAGGACCATGCTTGCCGCTATGAACTCCTGAACATCATCATACAGGTATATGGTACTACTAAGGTGGTTAAATTGCCCTAAAATATTGTTAAATTCCCTTCATTTCTTATGCTTGAGCATTTAAGAAAGGGGTAACTATACTATATATAGCAGGACCATGCTTGCCGCTATGAACTCTTGAACATCATCATACAGGTATATGGTACTACTAAGGTGGTTAAATTGCCCTAAAATATCGTTAAATTCCCTTCATTCCTTATGCTTGAGCATAGGTGAAAATGAACATCACCATGATGATCTCCAGCTCAAGATACCTTTAATTCATAGGTCACAAAAAAAAAAAAACCTTTTTCGACCTCTTCCTGCCTCAAACATAGCCTTTTTTTCGCCGGTTGAGCGCAAAACAGTTAGCTTTTGGCAGAAGGTAGTGCGCGTCCACACTGTGATAAGGGCACAGGTGTCTGGCTGGGGCTGAAAAGGCTCCTAGTCAAAAAAATTATTTTGCTTATTCTTTTTCGAAACAAATTTTTTAGGGGGGCATGTTCTTTAGGGGGATGAAACACCCCAGATTGATACCAAACATTCCATATCCGCGCATATTATTTGCATAATTATGCAGTATCTTGGGGTTTTGACAAAAAAATTGTCCCAGTCCAAAATTTTATTAGGGTGTGCCTGTTATATATATAGATATATCTATATATAGAGAAGGCACTAGGAGTGTCATTGACATCCAATTCATATCGATGATGAATATCATCATTTTGGTCTTGATATTTCAAATATATTGATTATTGCTAAATAGAGCAAAATGACCATGATATGAGCTTTTAACAGGGAAAGAATTTTTCATATACTCTAATTACTAGGCAAATTAGAGTTATTTTATTGCCTTGTACACAAGATTTACAGAGTTATTTGATCAGATTTGATTTGGTAAAATGCAATGACAATCTCAAATGAACAATGTATTGATTATAATTTAAAATTGTTGGGCTTGGGTAATTCAAAATAAATTTGAATCACAATACATTTTTGATCATAACTTTGGTTCTATAGGAATTTCTGGAGAATTCTTTCAAATTTGGAAAGCCCAAATCCTGTGCATTTATGAGACAAATGACTATCGATATAATGGTTTTATCGATGCAATAATCACGATTTCGTAAATCGCGACATTGATTTGGTAGGTATCGATGACACTCCTAAAAGGCACACTCTTATTGGTGTTGGGGTGGGTAGAATGGTCTGAAATGGAAGATAGCTTTTGCTCAGAAAAAAAGCTATGTAGAGATAAATTATCTCTCCAATCTATCTGTCATCTAATGCTTGACATAGATGTCCTTCCTATTCTGTTTTCATTTTTTCAAAATATTTATAAAAAAGGTGTTTTCAGGAGGGTAAAAATCAAAGACTAAATTGATTCTCTGTATGGCCCTAGATTGCCTGCAGAGGTTTCCTGCCCAAGGGGCCACTCCCTATATGTTCAATTGTAACCATGTGCATACATGGCCCTTGACTTGGTACCCCTTTTAGCGGGGGGGGGGGGAATTCAACCAAAATATACCCCTTTTGATGGGAATCAGCTTGGAAAAGTACCCCTTTTGCTGCTTTTAGAGTGCAAAAAGACAAACTGGCAATTTGAGCACCCTTTCAACGGATTTTTCACATAAAATGTACCACTTTCCTGAATTTTTCCGGAAATAGATACCTCTTGCCCGGCCAAAAACGTCAGAATTTCCTGGGAAAAGTACCCCTTTCCCTGCCATATTATGAGGATTTGCCTGAAAAAAAATCATGGTTTTAAGAAGAAAAAAAAACATCGTTTTGATATCAAACTCTAACTTTGGTTGTAATTGGAATATTTGAAAAAATCTTTCATTGTTGGAAAGTCTTTGAAAATTGTTCTCTTTGGGCCAAAGATGGGCCCAAAAGGACCCCTTACAACAGGTCCAGGTGGGTCCGCTCCTAGGGTCCAAAAAGTACCCCCTTTTCTGCTTGTTTGTGTACGGACATGGTTTCCACATATCCACAAGTTCCCCCCCCCCCCCCCGGATTTTCCCATGGTCCTCAGCTACCCCCCACTGTACTGCTTGGTCATGGCTCAGCAGTCCCAGGTACCTCCCTTATACAATGCCATAACCATAATAGTCCCACAGGTGTGTCTGGGCCATCTGCACAGCTTGGTCACGGCTCAGTAGTCCCAGTTACTAGTACCTGTTCTTAACTCTTACTCTTTAAAGGCTGCTAATGCTTTGGGGCCCTCGAGGGAATACCACACTTTGCCCCCTCCCCCCCCATAAGGCCACACCAAATTTTTCAATATCCATGGATATGTTCTGTTGATACTTTGTAGAATTCATATGCTTACAAATTAAAACTACTAATACATGCTGACTGAGTGTCTGTCGAGAAGTAGGCATTGATTCATTTGTGCATCATGCCCAGATTGGCATGATGCACTCTATCTCTGAATCCATGAGGAATATGGATATATATAAAAGTTTGAAAAATGGAATTGGCATGGTGGAAAACCTTTAAAATGATATATAACACTTTGAAATCTGTTGATAAACAGCACAGAAATGTGTGTTGATTCATTGGTGCATCATGCCCAGATTGGCATGATGCACTCTATCTCTGAATCCATCAGGAATATGGATTTAAAAGTTTAAAAAATGGAATCGGCATGGTGGAAAACCTTGAAATTGATATATTACATGTCCAAATCTGTCCCATAAACTACAGAGTAAAGATTCATTCGTGCATCATGCCTTGACTGGCATGATGAAATCTGTCTCAGTAACCATCAAGAATATGGGTCTATAAGTTGAAAAATTAGAATCAGTATGCTTGAAAACATAAAAATCGATATATTACACTTTGAAATCTGTCAATAAACATTTGAGAAATAGTCATTGATTCATGTGTGCATCATGCCTTGACTGGTATGATGCACTCTATTTCAGCAACCATTGGTAATATGGGTCAGAAAGTAAAAAAATAGAATTGGCATGGTGAAAAACCTTGAAATTGATATATAACATGTTGAAACCCCTTGATAAAGAGCAGAAAAAGAACCATTGATTCATTTGTGCATCATGCCTTGACTGGTATTTGTCAAAATATGTCAGAACCTATGCACTATTTGTCAATAATTACTCACTATTTGTCAGCAGTCAGTCAATAATGTTAGTAATTACTCATTTTTTGTCAGTATTTAGTAAAAAATATATCAGTGATAATTCACTGGGCTTCCCTAGCCCACTTAAAAGGGTCTATAACTTCTCTTTCCTATCCACTCAGGATGTGTGTGGTGCACATATGTGCGGGCACTGACACATTCCTCTGTGAAATTGTGTAATGTAGTTCTCGCTATGAATATGACCTTAGCTGTCGAAATGGCGTTAAACATCTATTACTCACTCACTCAATAATTAACTCGAAAAGAGTTAAAGGAGATGACTAGGGTCCTCTCATTTTCATTCATTTTGGTGATGCAAATAAGTTTCAAAAAAGATGGAAATTTTATATATAAGAGGCAGAATCACTTATTGAATTTGTAGTGTCATTAAAGGAGGAGATGTAGGGGTCTTGCAGGAAAAGGTATTTCAGTACCAACTATTGTAAATTTTGAGTAATTGTCTATATTCTACAGAGTCTATGGCAGCCATAAGACACTTTTTGCCTCCATTGGTGAAGGTATATGATGTTAATCTATGTATCAACTTTCCAGCCTCTTTTGGCAATGTGCGAATAGCGCAGTTTTGGCGGGAGTTATGACAATAGTGGCATGGTGGTGCGAATAACCTGGGTGAGTAGCATCTGGGCCTCCAAGCAGATATCTTGTGAAAGTATAGGACTATAACACTACTTAACACCTGCTTGGAGTTGGTTCCTGTCTGTGAATGGGAGTGCTGATGTCAGACCACAAGCTAGACTTGCTCAAGGCTATTGATTTTAATTCTGGAGAAACAATGTAATGGAAAAGACTTATCAAGAATAAAGGGGCCAGGGCTTTGGGACAGCAGAGAGCCTAACTGCAATTACCTTAAATTCTATGATACAAGCAACATTGCCTGCATTACTGACCTTGCAATAAACTACAATTTTGATTTGATTCAAATATGATATGAACCTCAAATCAAAGAAATTATGGCACATAACATCTGCCAAAATTTTTTTATTTTATTTCTTTTCGAGTTCCGAGCAATGCACATTGCTGCCCTATATTTCACTATTTGTCAGCAATTAGTCAATATATGTTAGTAATTACTCACTATTTGTCAGCAATTAGTCAGTATATGTCAGTTCTTAGTCAGAAATTAGTCAACACAATTTGTCAGCACCTAGTCAATATATATCAGTATTTACTCGCATTTTGTCAGCAATAATTCAATATATGTTAGTTTTTACTCACAATTTGTCAGCAATGAGTCAATATATGTCAACACTTTGTCACTATTTGTCAGCAATTAGTAAAAATATGTCAGTAATTATACACTATTTGTCAGCAATTAGTCAACATATGTCATACTATGTCAGCATAGTACATAGTATAATTCATTGGTGCATCATGCCTTGACTGGTGAACCTTGAAATTCATATATTACATGTTGAACCATGCGATAAACAGCAGAGAAATAGCCGTTGATTCAATTGTGCAACATGCCTTGACAGGTATTTGTCAAAATATGTCAATACCTGTGCACTATTTGTCAGCAAATACCGTAAACTCCCGCGTATAAGACGCGGTGCGCGTATAGGACGCACCCCCTCTTTGGTAGAAGCATTTATGCGTATAAGACGCACCTCTTAGGGTTCAATTTTGTAAATTTAGTACATTTCTATAGTAAAATTACCCCTCGTATAAGACGCACCCCCAACTTGAGAGAAAGCTAGAAGACTCCCTAGCATTTTGTTTGGCGTAGAGGACGCGTCTTATAAGCGGGAGTTTACGGTAGTTAATATATGTTAGTAATTACTCACTATTTGTCAGCAATATCTCGAGTCGTAAACCAGATCGATCGGCCCTTACAGTATTACAAGTATTAAGTCTTGATAAGTTACCAGATTGAACACACCCCACCTTTCATCCTCACCCACCTGTGTCTAAATTTGTTTAGAACGATTTTTTTCTCAGACTATTAGATTTTTTTTTTTTTTTTTTAAACCTGTACAAATATTGTTGGACTTCTGCACTGCCCTCCCCCCCACGTTCTGTGAATGGTATGGGAGGTGGGCAGTTTGAAGGCTATAGGAGGTGGGATAAGAGAACTAAATAAGGCTGATTTTTCAGGCGAGGCCTGAATGCAAATTTGGTGTCCAGCAGATGTTTTCAATGTGATGGTAATGTGAGTGGAGAATGGGACATTGAGACAAATGAGAGCAATTGGCTCAAAAACAGTAATTTTATCTGACTTGCTTTTTTGTAACAATAGAGGTAGGGGTGTGTTTGAGGCCCCTCGGGGGGGGGGGTGACTCGGGAAAGTGGAGGGGGGGGAATTATTTTTGTGTGTAAGTGTGGCAACCCACAAACCCACCACCCCTCCACTGCTGTCAAAAGGTGACCACTCCCTTATATAGGAAAATAAGATAGGTAACAGATTGTTTCCAACTGTATGGACTACTTGTAAGATAGAATGGGGTTTGATTTAAGGCTTAAGTATTTTGAATATCAACATTTGACATGGAGCAACTTTTAAAAGTGCACTACCCTGTGCCCAGCAGAGAGCCGCAGTAGAGATTTATATGCACAACCTAGGGGACCACGGATACTACAACTACTCCAACCGCTAAAGTGCATGCCAATGGGTAGGAAACAATGGTTATATGTTACATGTTTGAAACAATGGTTATATGTTACATGTTTTCGTTGATATTTAAGTGGACCTAACACTCGTGCTGTCCACTGTAATAAAAATGACTGCGGACCATGCTAACACCCTACATAGGCAAATTAAGCCTGAGCGGGACTTTCAAGTTCTCTCATAGGAGCTGTATGATTCCTTTCAATCGATCATATTTTAGTCTGTTTTTAGTGACCGCTACTGCAAAGTGGGCATGGAAATATTGTAATCCACCCCATTTCACTTCTGTAATAGGTGCAAAATTTAATGAACGGGAATTCCATGTGGTAATTGTAGGGTAGTCTGGGGTAGAGAGCCACAAACTGGTTAGTTAAAAAGACACAAACTAGCCTTTTAACTACACTTTGAAACACTTCGGATGGAATTCAATCATATATTCATGAAATTTTTTGCAGTCGTTCAGCTCTGGGCCCAACTCATGAATGATCTGTCATTGTTGTAATCCTGTATATCCATGGGCGTTGTTAACTCGGAAGACGGGTTATAAGAGTCGCGTAAAAATAGACACCCATTCAGTGGCTCCTAACAGTAGGTTAATAGAGAGAGAAAAAAAGACTCTTTTAGCCCTATGTTAAATCCCATAGGTGGTGCAAAAAAATCAACTTTCCCGCCTCTTTGGTCCGGAGTAGTGCAAATAATTGATGAATTTTGATGAATTTGCCGTCATTCAATCCATCCGCGCGTCTCTATTGTCGTAAAAGTGGTCATTATTATATATTTTTTTTTTTTTTCAATTATTCACTTATAATATAGAAATATGATAAAGAATGGACAAAGGATATGATTTGAATCGATATGTTTTATTAAAAAGATAAAATAACCATGTGTTCGCCCTGTCGTTAATTCGCATCACAAAGCCGTGGTTGTGCAAATTGACCCAAATAACCATGGAAATTGGGTCAGGCATGCGCAGATAGAACCAAAATCCAACATTGCGGACAGCGAAACGATCGACTTGTGGGGCTATAACAGTAAAAAGATATGGTATATTCGATTCAATCCGATTGATATTGCCAAAGATGGATTATATTCAAAAAGCCATTAATTTCAAGTTAAATCGATAGAATATATCATTTCTCCGTCGAAAATGCAACTTCTGGCAAGGGGGGGTCTCGCATGCGCACAGAACGTCAAAATCCAAAATGGCGGACAGCGAGACAATCGACTCACGGTGCCATCGAAACTGCTGGATTATAACAAAATGGAGGAGAATTACACTGTCTCATGCATTTGTTTGGTTAATATGAATCATTATTCAAGACCTGCTGCTCTTTTACAATGCTTAACTCGCCAAGAGAGGAGTTATTCGCCAATGAAACATACAAGCGATAATGGATGCATTCTCCATAGGCTTAACCATTGACAATGATAATGCTCGAAGAAAACATGAGGTTAGTATCAGAAGGGGCCTAAAAGAAGAGATTAAGTGCCCTTTCGAGTTACTTGCATTGCAAAATGCTGTCGTATATTTCCTATTATGGTCCAGGTACCCTGTACTAGGCTGTAGGTGTTATTGGAGCCTAAATTATCCAATAGTTGGTCAGTTCGAAGTGGATAAAGGTCAGTTTAAAGTCAGTTAAAAACATGACCCATAAATAGTCGGATCCCTGATTGCCCAGTGTTCACATTGTTCAATTATATTTTACTCAATATAGCAGATGCATTGAAATGTATTTCTTTTACCTTCCATATGCCTCGCTGTAACAGGAAATCGAAATGGTGAGTAAAAATGACATTACATGCAGCACATTAGTAAAAGTTTATGAGTGTAAAATAAGTATTTAGGGACGATGGTAGGGTTTCTGCATGCGCAATTGCACATTGTACGACATTACTTGCATTAAGACACGAGTGCTGCTTTGCATTTATCTCATAATTAGAGAGGCTTTCATCTTCTATTTACATCATCTAAGTATGATGGTTACATCATTGTGTATAAGGAGGGATGATGTTAGCCTACCTAACGGCAGTGGAGGATTTTTAGAGACTGAGATCCTCCATCCCGTCCTGTGTGGCCTCATAGGGTCAAGTGACTGTGAAGAAACCCCCTTCCACCAACTTTCACAACTTGATCCTATCCCAAAAACATGTCCATGCGGGCCTTACAATGTCTCAATTCATGCCTGGACATGTTAACTATAATCCTCCCTAGTAATCTCTGTATCATAAGGATTGGCATGTCCTTATTCCTACAATAATCACGACAGCTTCACATTTTTGAAAATGTTTCAAGATGGCGGGTAGCTAGAACTCTTCTGTAAGGGAGACTAACGCCCTAAGGGAGGGGCAGGTACGTGGTTATCAACTTAAAACTACGGGCATCAGCTATGGCGGAAGTCCCTATTACGCAAGTGTAAGCATGATCAAAAATGGCGGCACTTCTGAATCTGCTTGTCAGCTTTTTTGCAATTTGAAATAATTGGAATATCTAAATAATTCTTCAACGCCCACCTTTGTCTGATGGGCGCCGACTAAGATATGATGTTATAGATGGGAAATCAAAAAGAATGAGCTCCATTATATGTGCATGGAGTCTGTGACCCATACATAACTGTCCCGTTCACCGAGGGACTGCCGTCTGAGTGGATGCGTTAGCGAAACGAGGGAGGGGCTGGCTAGGATGATGTAAGTTTTCAGAATTTGGCCTGATTTCAGAATGTTCCGGGCCCAGTTTCACATACGTATAGATTTACTTTAAAGATCAATGTGTCCACGTTTTATAATACATGATGATTCCGAATTTATAAGTATATGATTCCGAATTTATAAATAAAAGTTGAGAATTTTTCATACACTTATATACATCCCTGTATAAGGAGCAAGGATGGACTCCTAATGCTCTTATCACCATAAGCAGTGATATGAGATAATTATCTGCAGGCAATCATTTAGAGGACCCTTTGGAGTACATATATAGTTCCCTGGATGCTCAACAGGTGACCTATGTCACAGAAATTTGACTGCAAATCTATAGGTATTCCCATCCAGTGTAACATCCATGCCCAAAGTCAGGGTTGCAGATTTACTCTTTTTGACTTTAAAGTATTACGCAAATATCAAATTTTAGTAACAAATTACATGTACACTCTTTAGGGCTAGACAGCGTTTAAAATATGATATAAGTTACTCTAGTGAAATGAGCAAGGCCGTATGAACAGACCATTCTATGCCAAGGTTAATATTGACATTTTAAAAATTGACCCATCATTAGATATTTCAGTCTGTAGTCAATTTTTGCATTTAATATTTGTTGTAACTTCAAAACATTCAAATTGTGCACAGGACCCCATATCAGAACTACCTTAGTACCTTACGTAAAAAGCGCAGCTCATGAATAAGGCACACACCCAACTCAGACCAATCCTATACGATGCACCAGTCTTGAATCAATATTCCACAAAACACTGTGCAATAGGAAAAATTCATTCTACTTTCCACCAAAATCATGAAATTTACCAAGAATACAAAAGTAATAAATGGATGTTCATGTCTCTGTGGTTAACGATTCCCAATTCTCACATTGATATACCCACACCCTCACACCTTGTTTTCTATTTCCATATGGTCACCACCATCCAGGACATAGAGGAGGTCAAGGTAGGTCCAAATCCATATGACAATATTTTCAGTAAAATTAATATTATCAGTAATATGTTTAAGTGATGAAAAAAGTAAGGATGTCTTAGGAAGAATTAAGGTGGGGTGGGAGCTGGCACCGTTACATGACAGCTGGCCAGTGCTCATTGCCCCACTCAGTTCATTTCATATCTCTAAGTTATGTTTACAAATATCATTGGTTGCCAGATGATTAGGGTAAGGTATAGCGGCCATTGGTGTACTATGCTACATCCCCTAGCCGAGGGGATGCAGAACATTGAATTAATTTTGATTATTGGTTGATCAACCAGGTATCAACATTGGTTCAATGTTATATAGTATCTGGCAAAGTTGATGACCACATGAAATGCTATAATAAATTATGTTGAAACGCATTAAAACTTTGAGAGCGAAATGGCGTTGAAAGCCCAACTTTAAAACCAGAGATCCTTCTTTCCTGCCCTCTGCCTCGTTAAATATACATCCCCTCTACCAGTCTAATTTTCTAAGCTGGTTGCTGGCAGTTGAGACACAACAGAGATGCAATGCACAGGAAAACTGTTAACAGCTTCATATTCAGTACTTTTTTCTTCCAATCACAGCTAGTTTTTGTCCTTTTCTATAGTGCTTAATAATTGCCTATACGCTGCAACCGTCTTTAAGGCTTATCATATAAGCCACAGAGGGCTTATGGCATAAGCCGTAGTTATATGCGGGAGTGTACGGTACTAAAAGCTAGGTCCAACACAGAATACAGAGTGGGACAAATAGGCTCAAGTCTGTGATAAGCAGATGAACCAGTTGGCTGAACTCATCTGCGAGGAGTCTGAAGGAAAACTCTTCCAGAACACAAGCTAAAGTGAGCCTACTTGGCGCACAATCCGCATCCAGACTGCCATGTCATCTCTGAGTGTGGGGATGAAGAGGACACGGCTGAAAAAGAAAATTCAGATGGACAAGTCTCTGAAGATAAGGAGGACAGCTCGAGAGACATCCTCCGAATTAGAGTAAAGGTTGCTCCAGACCTGTTGGATAATGTCACTAGTGTCTTCAAAACCCCATGCACTGTCGTGGACAGGAATGCAGCCAGTCCTACACATTGAAACAATGATCATACCGTCAGACCGTTGGTGCTTCACCCAAAACTCAAAAAAAAGTGCAATAAAGTTGTAATTGCATCCGGTTCAACAAGGTAAAAGGTACCTCCGTAAGAGTCCTCAAAATACTGGCCTGACAAAGGCAGTTATCACCAACTCCAAGATCTACAACGTTACTATGTATCAGGCGAAGCTTTCAATTAGATATTGTGTCTCAACAGTTAGGAACCAGCTGTAAACTTTATAAATTGTACAAATTTGCCTCAGTTAAAATGTTGTTTAATTTGAGTTTATGATGGTTAATAGAACCATCGAGTGGAACGACAGTGCCACCAGTTTGAACTTACCCACCATGTAACTTGCTGTTTCTACCACAAGAACTAAGGATGGTTTAACTTACCCACCATGTAACTTGCTGTTTCTACCACAAGAACTAAGGATGCTTTACCTGGTGCTGGTGGCTCAAGTGTCACGCATCTTTGTTTTGCTTCTTTTTTTTTTCAATGACCGTGTCATAACTCTCAATCAAACATCGCCTAAGAAAGTTCATTCAATTTATAGATTATAAAACATCCATGTGGCTATAAACTCCTGTCTTGTAAACCCTTCAGTCTGAAATCAAACTGCACATTCTTGAATCTGACAGTAGGCTAAGATTGATACTGGTAACTCTGTTGCGGAGTTTTCATATCATTAGGCTACAGGAAAATGTTTTTTTGTTTCATTTGATGCCTACCCTACATACAGGAACAAAGCGAAACCAATCCGGTATGTGTCATTTGTGATTAAGGTTACCCCAAGAAAATAACTAATGCACTGGTGAAAACCAAGTTAAAGCAGTACTGTTTGGGAGACTTCTTGAAAGTCGGGCCACGAGCAAATGATCTGACTTATAATCTGTGCTGTGAACAAAGTACCAGGCATCATACTTTTCCCTATTATTCCTATTTGTCAGTGACGTTCCCTTTTTTTTTCATTTTAAAGAGATATCATTTTGGGTGTGACTGCATTAATGTAGTCAAAGGTGATCTCCCACTCTTCTATTGCCAAAATTTTGTCAGTGTTTTCTAGAAATCTGCATTTTTGCAGCAATGTATCGGTAGTTGTGAAAGTTTTGTCATTTGTTCTCTATCTATCAAGGGGAAGTAAAATTTTGACCTTACAGTGATGAAAGTCCTCAGGAAGTTTCCTGAAATCAGGATTTTCCTTTTACCTAGGTCTTACCTTTTTTCCTTTCAGTGATTGTCCATAATTCCTTTCATACAATTGGAATACATTGTAGGGGTTCGTTCCCCCGTCGGGTGCGCAGAGCCTTCAGAGGGACTGTTCACTTGGTTGTGTCACTCCCCCTATGTATACCATACCGATCCAGGGTAGTTGGAAGGTAGAAAACGTCAGGTCTGGGGATGTAGCTCAGCGGTAGAGCACTCGACTTGCAAGCGAGAGACCCGGGTTCGAATCCCGGTGTCTCCAGAGACGTTTTCACTGACCACTACAACATCATCAAAATACAGTACACCCAGTCCCCTCTGGAAATCCTGAGCCTCACCACAGACTCCCCTTAGTGAGCCTTGCCTCCTCTAGTATTTACTGAAACCCCAAAGTTCAGGGGAAAAAAGTCCCCAGACTCCCCATACTCCATAAGACTGGCACTAACTTGTATACCGTATTTTCTCGATTATAAGCCGGGGCCCAATTATAAGCCTGCCCCGTTTATAGGCCTGGTCAAAGGGCCTACTGAGTGCAGAGATGCCACTTTTCCTAACTTTTTAGGAATTCCGAATTTTTGGCTTTCATTTATATAGGTATTTCCTATTGTAAACTGAGAAAATTAGGAGGATTTCCGAATTTTTGGGGAACAGCGAGTGCCATCCCTGTGAGTGTAATAGAAGCTGGGGCCCGAATATAAGCCTGGTCAGAATAAGCAAATCCATATATAAAGTCCCTTACACAGGCAAAGTCCAACTTCTGATAGGAATATTTCTCGGAATTATTTGTTTTATGAAGCTTCAAGTCCTATCATTAAGACTAATTACACATTTAAGGGAGCTAGAGGTGACATTTATCTAAATAATGTGGACATTATTTGAGGGACATGAAGAATAGTAGTTAGATATTGGAATTTTTTATAGGGTTCTAGATTTTTCAAGTCTAACAATTATAAGCCTGCCTCAAATATAAGCCTGCCCCATTTATAAGCCTGGTCAATTTTCCATTTGAAATCAGTATAAGCCTGTGCTAATAATCAGGGAAATACGGCACATACAGACCAGAACCAAACCACTCCCTGACACATAGTCCCATGATTGACTACCTAGTTCTCTTGAATGAATGTCATGAACATATATAATGACACACTAACTACCTCATCTAGACACACACACCATATTATGAAAAGTGTGAATGATAAGGTGCTCCCTGTTACTGCACCATTCAACTTTCTTAACCCCTATTTGGAACTAGGGTAGATTAACCTAAAGACGACCGTTCCTGTGCAGGTTTTCAATCAGGTATTTGCAGTTGCTAAATATCTCTAGAAGTTTGGGGTCTTCAGACTTCCAAAATACACTGAATGAAAGATAATTGTTTAGGCTTTTGTACCTGTTATATTTCGAAAATCCATTTATATATTTTATTTCTAGATTATCACCCTTACTACAAACATTTAGTCCAATTTCACCTTGAGACGACCGCTTTGCACCTAGAGACGACCACTTAATATCCACCCTTTTGATAAAGCCCTTTTGATTAAAACATCAAATTAAAGATTAAACAAATTTGTTTTTTTGGTACAATTCTTTTATTGCAGAAAAGGTATATACAGTGCAGGTACCTTTTGTCGTTTTTTTTTTTTTTTTTTTTTTTTTTTTTGTGTGTAACATATCTACAATAAAACTGAGGAAGAAACAGTTTAGGGTAACTGGCAATCACTTTCCCAGACTCCTTAATCTTCCCATACTCATAACAGCTTGTTATCCACTTAATATATTACCTTTTCGAGCTATTCATTAGGCACAGTATTATTTATAACATTAATGAATCATAATCTATGTATAGCACAATGTAGAGAAAAAATAGCCTGCCTAGATGTTATAAGGCGTCTACCAGATGGTATGTAGACATGTCTGTAGGTGGTATTTCAAACTAGTCTGTTGGTGTTATTACAGACTTGTGTAAGAGCAAAACTGGTGAAAATAGTGGCATATAGACAAATTATAGACTCCTTTTGTTATGGGTATTTCATTAGAAAGTATCTTATTAACAAAACTTTGTTGTCTCCTATTTTTCAGATAGTTTTCCATCAATTTCAAAAACATGCCTTTAATACCATAATTTTCTAATTTTTTCAATAAAATGAAGTGGTCTACTGTGTCAAATGCTTTAGAAAAAATCTGCATAAACAGCCATTGTAATATTGCCCTTGTTTCTCTCTATTGCAATATCATCAGTGAATTTAGCTATGGTATCCAGAGTTGAAAACCCTGGTCTATACCCTCCTTGTTTGTCGGTCAGAATTTTGTTTGTATTTAAATAGGTATAGAGTCTTTTATTAATATTTTTTTCCATTAATTTTGAAGGTAGAAAGAAATTGGCCTTAAGTTTGATACTTGTGATTTATCACCACCTTTTGGGATTGGAATAACTACCCTTTTTCCTCATTTTGGGATATTGGCAGTCGTGAAAACTAGATTGAACATGAATGTAACTTGGTCAACTACCGCTAATAGGGCGTCTTTTATGACTTTACTTGACAGCAAATCAATTGAGGAGGACTTTTTAATATTGATGTCCTTACACAACTTTACCACCTCATCAGTATTTGTAATACATTCATCCAGTACAACATCACTGTATTTACCCTTGAATTCCCATTGACCATGAATATTGATGGCCAATTTCTCACCTATAGTGCCAACGAATTGTTCAATATAGTCAGACTGATCAACATCTTTAATGGGTAGCCCTCATTATTAACTAATCTAATCTCATTAATATTTGTACCTTTAGGCAGTACAGAGGTTATATGCCTCCAAAAAACCTTTGGTTCTTTCTTGTGTTGTTCACATTTACCCATAGAGAAAGTCTTTTTGGACATTTTAATAGCATTGTTGCACTTATTCTTTGCAGACTTAGCTTTGTCCCAATCATTTTTAAGACCCGATCTTTTTGCAACCCTATATAATCTATCTTTTTTTTTTAATAACCTGCTCCATTAATTTATTAGTCATCCATTCTTTCTTTGACTCCCTTACCCTAAATGATTTAATTGGACAGACTCTATCCATATATTCCCTTATTGTACCAAGAATTTCATTCCACCAACTGTTTGGATCAGAGCTCCTTATAAAGGTGTCCCATGTATGTCTTTTCATATGTGTCTGTAAGTCTTTGGTCTTATAATTCTTCAGAGTTCTACCCTGAAATTGGACTTTACCACTATGATCATATGTTCTACCTTTTGATAGATAAACCAATTCATGATCACTCACGTTTAGAGACAAAATCCCTGTGCCAATCACATCCATACAATTTGTGAAAATTAAATCTAAGCAGGAATGCTTATCCCCAAGGCGTGTAACTTTATTTATATATTGCTTTAAACCCAACATGCACATACCATTGAGTAGGTCAGTCTTATAGTCAGACTCCTCTAATATATTAATATTCATATCACCCAGTACCACAATATCTATATTTGGTCTCACAAGCAGATTTTCAGTGGTTCTTATTAGCTGGGAGCCACAGACTCCCAGCTATAATACAGCGTTCCAGAACAGGGAGATTTGATGTCCACACACAATAGCTCAGCTACTGAAATCATTAGATTGTGACCTAGACCGCTTAGGCCTTGCTAAGGTCCTTTCAGTTATTCATTTTTTTTTCTGTCCCTCCATAGGTATAGTATTTTAGACATCGCCTCAGACTGAATGGCCAATAAGAAAACGGATTTATATAAGACATGCAAGTCTATGTTTGTCACAGGTCGTTCTGGGCCACCTGGTCGTCTTGGGGCTTTTCTTGTTGATTTCATGAAGCTGAGAAAGCTACCCACTCAGATCTCGCCTACAGTTCCCATCTGTCTCCACTAGCCCATTCAGCACCAATAGAGACACCCAATACCCCCCCCCCCCTCTAGTCACGCCCACTAACGCCTATTACCGCCACAGTGTCCATAACAAGCTTTGAAAGCTGTCCTGCCACTCCATAACGACTTTCAATTGGCATTGTGTTATTTGAAGGCCTGCTACCTATCAATTTGATTGTATTCTCTACACGATGTATATAGACCTTACACATCGTCATAGTGCATTTAAGACAGGGGTAGCTATACTCTATAAAACAGGACCATGCTTGCCACTATGAACTCCTGAACATCATCATATAGGTATATGGGACTGCTAAGGTGGTTAAGTTGCCTTAAAATATCGTCAAATTCCCTTCATGGCTGCATTTTGGAAGCTAACTTTCTTATGCCTGACCATAGGTGAAAATAAACATCACCATGATGATCGCCAGCTCGAGCTACCCTTTATCTATAGGTCACACTATGGGAAACTCCTATTATTAAGGGAGATACGATTTATTTTGTAAAACTGCCAGTTCTTGGACCTCTCTGACAGTGCCTGGACTAGCGTCTGCCCCCGCGTCTGAAAAAGACCTTTATTTCGATCCATTCCTTCCTCGAACCTGCCCTTTTTCGCCGGTGACACTTAAAACAGATAGCTTTTGGCTGGAGGTAGTGCTACCACACCCTGGATAGTGCACAGGTGGACCAGCTGGGGCCGAAAAGGCTTCTAGTCAAAAAAATTATTTCGCTTATTGTTTTTCGAAACCGATTTTTTAGGGGGGCATGTTTTTTAGGGGGACGAAACACCCCAGATTGATACCAAACATTCCATATCCGTGCATATTATTTGCATAATTAGCATAATTATGCAGTATCTTGGTACTGTTCAATATAATATAGATATGTTCCATTGGTCCCTTATAGAATTCATATGCTTACAAGTATAAACTACTGACTGCACCTAGTGACTAGTGGAATCTGAACAATAGAAAAGAAATACCCCTCCCCTACCTTCCTATAGCATCAAACAAGTTATTCAATGGAGGCAGCCATTGCTTGATCACATGCTTAAACCTTTTAGATCCAAATGCTAGTTACCAGTGCATTATCACTGTTTATAAGCTTTACACATCAATACCTGCACCCACCCAGGGCACATGCCCAGTTTGCACTGAATGGATGTCTTTCCATTTCTCCATTCTCTGGTGTTTGATTGAAAATGTTGCGGCATTCTGTGTTTTAATTTGTGTTTTAATCTGTGTTTTTATGGTACATATATTGAGTTGAAGGCTATAACAGGTTAGTGTTAGTACTAAGGTATGGTAGTAATTACTCACTATTTGTCAGCGGTTAATCAATATATGTTAGTAATTACTCACTATTTGTTAGCAATTAGTCAATACATGTCAGTATTTACTCACAATCTGTCAGCAAATAGTCAATATATAACAGAGAAATAGCCATTGATTCAATTGTGCATCCTGCCTTGACTGGTATTTGTCAAGATATGTCAGTATCTATGGACTATTTGTCAGCAATTGGTTAATATATGTTAGTAATTATTCACTATTTGTCAGCAATTAGTCAATACATGATAGTAGTTACTTACATTTTATCAGCATTTAGTCAATATATGTTAGTAATTGCTCACTATTGACTAATATCTGACAAATTGTGAGTAATTACTGACATATATGGGCTAAGTGTCAGTAATTACTCACTATTTATCAGCAATTAGTCAATACATGTCAGTTTTTACTCAGAATTCACCAGCAATTATTCAATATATTTTAGTAATTACTCACTATTTGTCAGCAAATAGTCAATATATATCAGTATTTACTCACACTTTGTCAGCAATTAGTCAATATACGTCAGTACTTAGTCACTCTATATCAGCAATTATCAATGCATGTCATTATTTACTCACTATGGACTATTTGTCAGCAACTAGTTAATGATAGTAGTTACTTACATTTTATCAGCATTTAGTCAATATATGTTAGTAATTGCTCACTATTGACTAATATCTGACAAATTGTGAGTAATTACTGACATATATGGACTAAGTGTTGTTTTATAATGACTAAATACTGGCATATATGTCAGTACTTAGTGACTAAATATCAGCAATTAGTCAATATATGTTAGTAATTACTCACTATTTGTCAGCAATTAGTCAATACATGTCATTATTTACTCACAATCTGTCAGCCAATAGTCAATGTATAACAGAGAAATAGCCATTGATTCAAATGTGCATCCTGCATTGACTGGTATTTGTCAAGATATGTCAGTATCTATGGACTATTTTTCAGCAATAAGCTAATAGATCATGGATATGGGGGCCCTAGGGCTGTATATACACCATATACAGCCCGTGGGGCCCCCATATCCATGACCTAATAGGTTTATACCACAATTTCCTCCATTTTGTATCAATTTCTTACCTGATTTCCACAGAATATAGCCAGGAGAAGATATTTTGTAAGTGCAAGCGATCCGGCCCGGGTCACCGCTCTGCGCGAAGCCATTGTTTTTGTTCCTTGTCGGCAGAGGTACCGCCGTGTTCACACTCACTTTTCGTATGGAATCCAACCATGACATGTTATAATATTAAAATCCCAAGAAGTATTCGATCCATAGACGAGGAATGTGTGCTAATTTTCTCCATTTTCTTCAATATAAATGAGAATCCATTGATTTTTCCATCGTAAGCGAGTCGCGGTCCGGCCATTCCCACCCGCCTCCTTGTCCGGCGAAAGTGTGTCAGTGGCCCGGATGTGGATATAGGTCATCCCCTCGCCGTACGAGGAAGACGCCGAAAATTTCGGACCGTTTTGGAAAATCAATGGATTCTTATTTATTCTGAATATATCGGACATATCAAGCATGGAGGGATCATCTAGAATGTCTAAGGATATGTATGTTTTAATTTGAAAACTTGTCATGGTTGGATTCGATACGAAAAGTGAGTGTGAACACGGCGGTACCCCTCCCGGCAAGGAACAAAAACAATGGCTTCGCACAGAGCGAACCGGGATGCGACTTGCATACGTTGGGAAAATCAATGGATTCTTATTTATATTGAAGAAAATGGAGACAATTAGCACACATTCCTCGTCTATGGATCGAATACTTCTTGGGATTTTAATATTATAACATGTCATGGTTGGATTCCATAAGAAAAGTGAGTGTGAACATTCGGTACCTCTCCGGTCAAGGTCTTATTTATATTCGCATTTGATTTTATCACCGTTCAGTGTGGCGCAATGGCTAAGGCCTTCGCCTACCACCACTGCAGCCGGGGTTCAATACTGATACGAGTATGGACGATTTTTCACATTGAAACAATGGCGAGGCTAAATTTCTATGTCCGCCAGCGTCTCCAAAAATATTCTAAGTCCAACTTGACCCCGAAAAAGTATATACCAAAAATTTCAAAAATGCACATGGGTGGTATATGCAGAATAATGCACGCCTAAACTGCATATAAACCCACCGGAAGTTCCGAAATCGTGGTATAATTAGTTAATATATGTTAGTAATTATTCACTATTTGTCAGCAATTAGTCAATACATGGTAGTAGTTACTTACATTTTATCAGCATTTAGTCAATATATGTCAGTAATTGCTCACTATTTATCAGCAATTAGTCTATATGTTAGTAATTGCTCACTATTTGTCAGCAATCATTCAATATATATTAGTAATTACTCACAATTTGTCAGCAATTAGTCAATATATATCAGTATTTACTCACACTTTGTCAGCAATTAGTCAATATATGTCAGTACTTAGTCACTATATATCAGCAGTTATCAATGCATGTCAGTATTTACTCACAATCTGTCAGCAAATAGTCAATATATAACAGAGAAATAGCCATTGATTCCTCCTCCTGTGCATCCTGCCTTGACTGGTATTTGTCAAAATATGTCAGTATCTATGGACTATTTGTCAGCAATAAGTTAATATATGCTAGTAACTAATCACTATTTTTCAGCAATTAGTCAATACATGGTAGTAGTTACTTACATTTTATCAGCATTTAGTCAATATATGTTAGTAATTGCTCACTATTGACTAATATCTGACAAATTGTGAGTAATTACTGACATATATTGACCAAGTATTGTTTTATAATGACTAAGTACTGGCATATATTGACTGATTGCTGACAAATAGTGAGTTATTACTGACACATATTGACTAATTGCTTACAAAGAGTGAGTAATTACTGACATATATTGACTTAATTTCTGATAAATAGTGAGTAATTACTTACATATATTGACTAATTGCTGACAAAGTAAGTAATTACTGACGTATATTGACTAATTACTGTTATATAGTGACTAAGAAGTAACATATATTGACTAATTGCTGACAAATAGTGAGCAATTACTAATCCGATCATAAGTACATAAATCTAGATGATACAACCGAGCAGCTATTACAGCAATGTTGTATTTCTATATCGAAATATAATATCCGATCATAAGTACATAAATCTAGATGATACGACCGAGCAGCTATTACAGCAATGCTGTATTTCTATATCGATATATATTAAATGATCATAAATACATAAATCTAGATTAAAGAGTCATGATAATGACCCTTGAGTCATGATAATGAGTATAGAGTCATGGGCTCCTCGTAATCTCATTAAACGAGGGAAGGGCCTTTGACACCACCTTTCTGGCCTCCTATCTACTAGCCCTGAGCTGAGGTTCTTATGATTACCAAGTTTCAATTGCTATTTTGGCCTCTAGCAGATTGCATGCACCACCAAAAACTATTTCATTACACAGCATATGCCCTATCACACCCTTCAAAGACCCCATGAGTCATATTTCTATTTACATGAAATTGTTTTGATAAATGATGGAAAAAAAACTTTTCATGGGGCATCAAAACCTGTCATTTAGCCCTATTTCCATTACAACCGAACTCCCAAAAATTAGTCATATAGTGAGACAAAAAGTAGGACAGAGCTATCCATATGATTGAATTTACATTTAAGGTGTACTTTGATGGCTGTGGCATGGTAAATACTGTTGGGTTTTTCCTATGGAGAAATGCATGGGATTTAGGGCTCTTTTTACCCTAAATAAAAGGGTAATCAAACTGTCTTTAACCCCACTTATAGACAGATTTCAGATATATGAGAAGAGGAGGGCATAGAGTAGATATGGGGGCAGTGCTGGTGTGGTTATCTGGGCAATATCTTTTGATATAGTTGATTTTGAAGGCCTTCCAATTTTGTTTATTGATAGGTTTAATTCCAAGATTCTCTCATAGACAAAGCATTAGGCCCCATACAGACACACACTGTAGCAGGGTCACACATCAATCAAAAGTATCAGCAGTTCCTTTAAGAGAAATAGCACCATGGGAAAGCTCAAAGTCCTTCTGATCTTTCCCATAAACACCTGGCAGATGGAAGAATGTGAAGTGTGTGACCAGGAAGTGTGACATGGGGTGGGAGGTAGACATGGATAGATGGATGGGAGATGGGAAGCACACGGGAACAATGGTGTGTGACACTGTGATCAGCAAGGGACCAATGGGGGGGGGGGGGACATAGGACCGAGCCTGTTGTATACATGCAGGGAAAAACTATAGCCTAGGCTCTATACCCTTCCCTCGTTTTCTTTCTGTCTCTCCAAGACATACTCTCAGGTCTAATGTTTTAATCTTTGAACACTTTTTTGTTTATAAATACATTTTTATCACCCGTGGTTGGAGGCCTGTATGTGTTTACTATAATCATGTCCCGGGCGTTTTCATTCATTACACTCAGTATTTGTATTTCTTTATCTGGTGTACTCATATTGTAGTTTTGAAATTGTGTGTCAGAATATATTATTCCTTCTTTTATATGATTACCTAACCACCCCTTCGTCCTTTCCCTGCTAAACGTGGTCTATCAAATCTAGAAAAACTATAGCCCTTTAAATTATATAAATGACTAGAATCCATGCCATCAAGCCATGTTTCAGATATACATAGGATATCAAAATTTTTATCATTGAAATTTAGATCTAAATCATTAATATTTCTGGTACTCCTTGCATTTTGGTGCACAATGTTGAAACTCTTTGTGTGATTTAAGCTATTGTACACGTTATTCATTGTAGGTTAGTACTGCCGCCTGTACATGCATCACTTTTTGCCTCAATGCCCAGCATCGCCCTATATGGCGTTGGGCTGTTATACAATACCATAATGTGAATATTACGTATACTGTGCAGCAATCCTACCTCCCTCCCTACCAGTTTGTGATGTTTCTACTCTTACTGTATATGGTTATAAAACCTTGCATGCAATATCGTTGTCATTGGGTTAGAGAGCAAGAGACAACTGGAATTAGTAAACTCCATTCAAAAGGTATCTCAATGGATAGAATTACCGTAATCTCCCGCGTATAAGGCACGTCTTATAGGCCAAACAAAATGCTGCTGGGTCTCATACGTGGGAGGTAAATTGCCTTGAGTTTGGGGTGCGCCTTATAGGGGGGGGGTATTTTTACTATAGAACAGTACTAAACTGACAAAAATCTACCCTCAGGGGGGTGCCTTCTATGCAAAACAGCCCCCCCCCCTGTGAGTTGGGGGGGGGGCGCCTTATACGTGAGCTGCGCCTTATACACGGGAGATTACGGTAGGTATCCCAAAAGAGAGCTCTTTGGCTGCCCCTAACCAGGTAGACAAACTGATACACACACTTTTGAAAATGCTGTCACTAATGACTGAGGTAACATATCTATGATCAGAGGACAGGAAATGACAGAAAATATATATCTATCATGACAAAACATTAAATTCACCTTATCATGATATCTTCTTGTAGAAATGAGGTAGTGAAGTTGACCAAAATAGTAAAATCGGCCAGGAGAATAAAAAAATTGAATTTCTACTTTTTCTTTCCATTAAAATGGTCGGTAGTATGACATCCTTGGCTACAAGGTGCACACTTTAGTACTGTTCTATGGCATCCTTGGCTACAAGGTATACACTTAAGTACTGTTCTATGACATCTTTGGCTACAAGTTGTTCACTTAAGTACTGTTCTATAGTATGGCATCCTTGGCTACAAGGTGTATATTTTAGTACTATTCTATGGCATTCTTGGCTACAAGGTATACACTTAAGTACTGTTCTATGACATTCTTGGCTACAAGGTATACACTTAAGTACTGTTCTATGACATCTTTGGCTACAAGTTGTTCACTTAAGTACTGTTCTATAGTATGGCATCCTTGGCTACAAGGTGTATATTTTAGTACTGTTCTATGGCATTCTTGGCTCCAAGGTATACACTTAAGTACTGTTCTATGACATCCTTGGCTACAAGGTGTACACTTAAGTACTGTTCTATGACATCCTTGGCTACAAGGTGTACACTTAAGTACTGTTCTATGACATCCTTGACTAAAAGGTGTACATTTTAGTACTGTTCTATGACAACCTTGGCTACAAGGTGTACACTTAAGTACTGTTCTATGACATCCTTGGCTTCAAGGTGTACACTTAAGTACTGTTCTATGACATCCTTGGCTACAAGGTGTACACTTAAGTACTGTTCTATGACATCCTTGGCTACAAGGTGTACACTTAAGTACTGTTCTATGACATCCTTGGCTACAAGGTGTACATTTTAGTACTGTTCTATGACGACCTTGGCTACAAGGTGTACACTTAAGTACTGTTCTATGACATCCTTGGCTTCAAAGTGTACATTTTAGTACTGTTCTATGACGACCTTGGCTACAAGGTGTACACTTAAGTACTGTTCTATGACATCCTTGGCTACAAGGTGTACACTTTAGTACTGTTCTATGACATCCTTGGCTACAAGGTGTACACTTAAGTACTGTTCTATGACATCCTTGGCTTCAAAGTGTACACTTAAGTACTGTTCTATGACATCCTTGGCTTCAAAGTGTACACTTAAGTACTGTTCTATGACATCCTTGGCTTCAAGGTGTACCTTTTGCTGATGCTGTAAGGCGCTGTAGGATATATCCTCATGTATCAGCCACGCATATGCTTGGGTAATTACTGTAAGCTTGATACTCTGGGAACAAAATCAGAATACCGGTTCCTACATTATCTCCCTTAGGCTTACTCTTGACATGATCCAATATGCTTTCTGATTAATTCTTCTCTACTCTTGGCTTATAAAGTTAAATGTGATGCTGGGATTCAGATGATAGATGTCAAATGTGTCCTTTTATTTCTATTCATAGGGTTCTACAATCGCGGAGGAGACAATTTCAGAAATGATCGTCCTCGTGACCGTTTTGGTGGAGGGCGTCGGACTGGGGGGTAAGATTTTATTTGTACATTTACCTGGCATTTATTAGATCATCACGGAAGGATTAGTCTAGCTGGTTGAGAAGACTTCCTACTGCCATCTTCTAAAGCGAATAAGTACATCTGGAATTGAATTGAAATACGACATCAAAGTACTTCAGTCACAAGTACATGTATTCTCATACCTCGCATATAATGCACGTTTATGCCCAGGTGGCAGTGTGGGGGGGGGGGGATGGATGGGGTGTAGTCTCCACCTGCCAATGGCTGTCAACCCCTACTGAGGCATTGCAATTGAAAAAAAAAAACACTTGAAATTTTGAAGACCAGAGCAAAAGTAGAGCATATTGTTCTTTTTCGATATGTTTTGGCAAATCCAGAGTCAAGGTGTATCTAATATGTGTACTGTACTACAGTATTGTATAGTACAGAGAGGATGTGTCAATTACGTATTTCTGTATAATGATCCGGATTTTAGAAATGAAAGTTTGCCTTTTGTTATGACCATATATGCTTTATGAGATTTGATCCCTTTACCTACAGGCGATCAGATCCCAGGAGCATCATCGAATACAGAGATCTGGATGCACCAGAGGACATGGATATCTTCTAAAGGTGACTTTGCTTGAAGTCGGTCTCATTTACGTAAAGCGAGGGATACCAAAAACGGGGGGGGGGGGTGGGGAAAAGCATAGAACTTTAATATAAAAATTGGTAAAACGGAATCGAATTTTAAGTGTTAAATAATAAGGTTGTATATAAAAGATAAATCTGTGGATCGTGTTGCAGAGAATTGATGAGCATGTGTAGGAACTGCATGGACAATAATATTACACAGTCACTGCCCCGGCACACTTACGCTTATTGAACTGAGGTGTGTGTCATCAGGTATAGAACACTGTATATTCTTCTTTGATGATCCAAAAGTCAGCAGTAGGACTAAAACGTTTTATTCTTTGAAGATAAATGACTAGACTACTAGACGGGCCTTGTTGAAGTGAAAGTATCTTGAGAAATCTGAATCTTCTGATCTAATCATGTTTTGTGTCTTACATTTGAAATGCCATTTTAAAGTGAAAATTAATTATGTTTCACATTATGTAAATAGTGTTCTCGGCAGACAGAATAAGAATAATGGAAAGAATAAATGAAGGAAATGATTCGTCCATTGATATGGGAATTCATGTTCCAAAAAAAGAAAAGTTTTACCAGTACTTGCCCAATAGATAGTGAATTTTCAATTTGATGTGCTTGATGTATGATCCATTGTTACCGTTTTGTACTGTCCTGTATTTGGCAGAAAGGGCCGGACAAAGAGTCGGATAATAAAGATTATAGTGTCAATCTAAAACAGAAATTACGCATTTTCTTTTATTTCACTTCTGGTTTTTCAGTTATGTCGAACTCTCAGGTAGAGATTTCAGCATGTAATGCACCAGCCTCGATCTTCCAGTTCCCAATCCCGCCACAAGGGCTACAGTGGGACTAGACTGGCTTCCTTAATAAACCACTAACCACATAATAAAAATGATCAAGGATCCTGGATAATTTTAATGGGAGATCATTTTGGGCCTTCATGAGTTAATGCTTCAGAGCATTAGTGCAATGAGAATAACCCAAAAGACGATCTCCCATACTCCTATTGTCAACGAACTTCCCATATTTGGGCAAAGATTGGTCTTTTCCACAGTAAATAAGATTGAGGGTTGTGATTGGTTGATTTCTAAGACACCAAGGTGTTTGATTGGTCAGAAGGGACAGTTATTTGCATAAATTATTTTCTCCTAGCAGAAGGATTGTTATGCCTACAGTAATCTCCCGAAAAGAAATCAAAAGAACTGATGATACAATGTTAGAGATAAGTTCTACTTCTGGTCACACCTCATTTTCGGCATTAAAAAAAATATATGATCAGCATCATACTCAACCTAGGCATGGTACAGTGGCATTTATATCAACAAGAAACCAGGCTCTAAAACAGGACACTGTGATAGACATCATTATAAGTCCACATTGGGACTACTTTGGCCATACAGAGTGCTCATCATTCATCAACAGGGAGTTGGTGGATTTCAGGGTTTGCCAGAAAATTTTGACCCCTCAGCATGAGTGCCAAAAATATTTTGGACAATCCAGGGAGCAATAAAATGCCATCCTTTCTTTTAGCGAAAAATTGAACTTGGCCTGCAGAATTAGAAATCCACAAGACCGAATGTCCTGCTTGATGAAAAACTTTCACAAAGACTGACATTAATGGAGTTTGAGCATAATCATATCAATATCAATCTTCTTGCCCTATACGGACTTAGCAGGATTATTTATTAGCCAATGACATAACCCCAACGATTCACTGCGGTCCTCTCGGGGGCCGACTGGTACCCATCTGATGTCTTATCAGTGGAACTCGCTGGTAACAAGCTCCAGTAGAACAACAAAGGAAAAATCTAAATATTTCAGCCCTCTGAAGGGGGCCTGAAACTTACCAAAAGAAAGTACAGTAAAATTCCTTTATAATGAAGTGCTTGGGACAAGGACAAAAGTTCGTTATAAACGAATTTCATAGTAACTAAATAAGACAATGTACAGCTTTTTTCCTACACCCATGGTCCCCTATGATATCCTCCCTCCCCCTGCTGCCGACCACAGGGGCTGGGTGGCCGTTAAAGAAGTCCTGTTACACGGTCTAACACCCCTCTGATGTCCCCCCAGACCCCTGCTGCCGACCACAGGGGCTGGGTGGCCGTTAGAGAAGCCCTGTTACACGGACTAACACCCCTCTGATGCCCCCCCCCCCCAACACACACACACACAACTTGAGAACAGGCTAAAAGCTGTGCCCCCGAATCCCCCTTTTCTTTGAATTTAAATGCAAACTAGTATAGTCTATACTCCAAAAGGATGAATTAACTAACAATCTAGCATTCATTGAGACAAAGTCTGGTATCCTTGGTAACGTGCCGACGTCGGCACACCGGATGCCGGGGACAAAGTGGTGCTTGGCGCTCCCCGCTGTTTACACAGGAGCCCTGCGTAAATTTTGATTGCATATTACGACAATTTAGGCTGCAGAAAACTTTTATTTTTACTGGGATATGAATTGTCTGTGCAATTAAATTCTATCCTGTAGATAAGAAGGCTGTTAGTGCAAGATTTTTTGAGGATTCAGACTTTGAATGGTGCTCGTAGCACTGAGGCATAAAAATCTGTCCCCCGGGGAAAATGGCGCTACCCGTGTGCACATGACACGTTTCCCTGGAGACTTGCTACGTACCATAGTTACCGTCCACACGAATCTGGCTCAAGTACCGACCGATAAAGCACAATCTATCCAGAGATTTTCTCAGTACCTGACTTACTGTTCCATCTTTTACTATTTCATCTGCGAGGATCTCCACATTTGTTTACAAATGACATAAAGTCGTGACATGCTTCTTTTTTTTTTTTTTTTGTGTGTTTTTTTTCAAATCCTGATTTTCTTTTTCCGTTTAGGTGGACGTCATGAAGATATCTCTCACTGATCATGCATCACTTCAATGATATCCACATTGCAATCATGTGATTATATCTTTTTACAGCCATCACGGGCAAATTGGCAGATTCTTTTCTGGATTTCAAGTGCAATCTATGCTTTCGGCATGGTCTTCTATATTTTAGTTCGGGTCAGGAGAGCTTCAATCCTGGGCCAGGCCTGAATTTGCAGAACTCAAACGCGAGAAACAGAAATTGAAGAGTCAAAAGAAACAAGTACAGATCTCTGAACCTTATAATGTTGCAGATACCTATTAAATCTAATCTGTCTGGTCTAATCCAGTATCCACCTACCGTGACAACCCAAATTAGAAGTCCACTGTGGCTTATATGATTCCTGTACTGGCGTTTTATCGGGCACATTTTAAAAAAAATCTTTGGGTTACGGGCACCGAAATCAAAATCTCGGTTGAGAACAGACCCGGGAGAACAGAGTGACAAAAGAATAATTATATAGGGTATGTATGAATTGAATTAAAAGTCACGACCTCAGATGCCAGTCTGGAAAACACCAAGGTGAAAAGTAAAAAATCAGCTGATTCGAGGCTCCCGAATCTGAAATATTTTGTTCAGTTAATTTCACAGGGATGTAAAGGGCTGCGTCCACTGCAACGGATGGACCATCCGTCTCCCTTTATCCGTCATTTTCTCCATAGAAATCAATGATAAATATGACGTATGAAACCGCCGGATGGTGCATCCGTCGGCAGTGGATGCGGCCCTTAAGTCAGGCATGGGCAAAAATCAGGAAGCCATACATTTACCATACTTGAAATCCTTCTATTTTCCAAACAGACCTCCTTCCCACTTATAAGGAAAATACATGTCACTCAAAATTTTCATTAATCAGGAAATTCTGATAAGGGAGCGTTCATTATTTATGGCACGGGGGACAAATTTCATATTATTGAAATAAAAATAAAAATCCGGAGACTGTAACAATTAAACATTGTTATGTAACGATTTGGGCTCATAACCCCCGTGCATTATCCAGCCATAACCCTACCCTGAGACCTTTTGTTCGTCTTCAAGAAGGTGCTGGTTTCAACCTGGACATGTTAATGAATTGGAGAAGTATACAAAGTCAACCTCACCATACATTTCCAGTTAAAACCGTTCAAGGTTCTATGGGGAATCGTTCCTCGGCCGCTGTGGCAAGAGACAGACTCGCTGTCCACTATACCAAGCCGAACAGTACTAGAAGCCAATGTATATGAAGGATTTGAATAAGTTGTTTGACATACCTGGGGCTTTGCACACTTTGTTTTCATAGTATCTAACGGTGCCATGTCGAGTTATTAACAGGGAAACATCCTTAGATATCCTAAATTCTCCATATTGTTAAGCTACTTATATGCGCGCATATAAGTGGTGATAAATGGGCAGTAGCAGTTCCCAATGTATTACTAGATGTCACCACTTCCATTCAGGTGTTATGTAACAGGTTTCTTCACTGGTGGCCCTTGTAGTCGGCCATATTGCCTAGCCCCAGGAAGGACCACCGGTTGCACATTGGAGATTTTTTTCTGAATGTACCAATCATCATGACTAAATGTGTGACCTGCGATACTTCTTACCACGGTAATGTGGCCAAGTGCCTGAATTGTGGGGTGGCCAACCCGGGGAAACGTTATTCTTCGGAGGATTCTGAATTATTAGCGGATTCAGCCGACCGTGACAAGTACCACGGAGACTAGGCAGAGCGACCGGCCGCCTCGGGGGAAGGACAGCCAACACGGTGAGCTTGAGGAGGACTCTACGGATTATTTGGGAGAAAACGCTGATTTGCTTTGCGAAATTGAAGCTGAAAAAACTAGAAAAACTGATATTCGTATTTCCCAACGTAGAGAATTAGAGCTAGAATTGGCAAGCATCAGAGCAGCAAATAAGAGATCATTGCGTGAGTTAGAGGACGGTGAAAGAGCATGGAGAGGGGCAATTTTTGCTCTTGATAGTACCACTAGTCCGGCAGGGTCTGTTAGACCCAATGCTGGACCTATGGGAAATGGGTCCAATGATCTATCTCTGGGCCACAATGCCACAGACTCCATGTTACAGGGGCCAAATGTCCGTTTTTATGCTATGACCGGCCAATCACAATCCAGCTCAATCCTTCACTGCATAGGCCAAAATGGCCGCCCTGGACTTCCGGAAAGCCGGTTTTCGGCCGCAAGCAATGTTTTAAGGCTTATTCCAGTGTTATTGGACCCTCCGCAGGCCTATCCGGCCTTGAAACCAGCTCAGGTATGTTTGATTTACCCAACTTGAGTAAAAAATTGCCTCCAGGAGACCGGAATACCCAAATTAACAAGTCGCTCACCCGCGAAAACAAGCCCCCTTCCCGGTACAATCACCCGGTCCCCCGGGAGAATCAACCGGACCATCCAGTGGGTGAAACACATTTCCAGGGTGAGTTAGACAAAGATTATCAGGAATTCTTACTGTGGAAACAATGGAGAAATGGTGGTATAGCTCCTAAAAGCAATACTTCAGGCATTTCTGGTGGTATTGATCCACAATATCATGCAACTGACAGTTCTACTAGTCCTAATGCTACTCAGGGTGTGTTTCCACTCCAACCCACTATGGAAAATGTTGTTCCTCAGTTGTTTTACAAAGATGGCACACCCTATTCCCCACCTGTCACACCTGTTAGTCAGACTGTCAATTGGCCTGGTGTGTGGGCTTCCCTAGCCCACTTAAAAGGGTCTATATCTCCTCTTTCCTATCCCCTCAGGATGTGTGTGGTGCACATATGCGCGGGCACTGACACATTCCTCTGTTAAATTATCAACCTGTGAAGTACGGGATAGCCACTTAGTACCGCTAAAGTGCTGTAAAACTCAAATCAATCAATCAATTGGCCTGGTGTGGGTCAATTTAGGGCACCAGATGGCAGGCTCAAGTTCCCACCTACACCTATGGTATATGGTGCCCCGACGTTGATAATGGTTGTAATGCCAAAGATTGCCCTCACCCACATGTATGTCGTTCTTGTGGGGGTAATCACACAAAACTAAAGTGCACTGTAAAAACATCAAATTATTGATATCAGGCCTTAGTGGATTCTGATTCAGGCTTTAGTGACTACAAAGAATCTGGCATAGATTGTGGAATTATAAATTCCTATGATTCTGACAATACCAATGAACTGGAATACAGTTTATTATGGGATGTCAACAAATTCGAAATTCCTTGTGGTTCAAATCATGTCACTTCTTCAGAGTGATTACCAGATACAGGAGACATTATATTAACTCCTACTATCTATACTTCCAGAATTGTCGATGGTGTTGAATGGTTTAGACCTTGTCCTTTGGATTGTGATGCTGTTCATGTCTTACATGGCATGTGCCTCCAACTCAACCCACATGCCTTCTTTGATGAATGCATGGGGTTTGAGGAAGTTGATTGTAATTATGCTTATATCCTAGACAGTGTTCGTAATGGCTTCAAAATCGTTGATGTGGATTATGATGGTTCTTATTTTCAAAAAAAAATTACCATTCCATAATCAAAGGTGTAAAATGCCAAATGGATGATCTGGTAAGAAAGGAGTTAATTGATGGTAAAGTCAAAAGGGTTCTTAATAGACCTCAGTGTGTACATTCACTGGGGGCTATTTTAAAGCCAGATGGCAGCTTAAGACCCATAACAGATTGCAGCCGTGGTGATCCCGATGATAATCTTAAAAGTATCAATGACTTTATGTACTCAACTTGCCAACCGTTTCATTATACTCAAGTAGATGATGTTACTAATGTCATACATGAGGGCTCGTTTTTATGTGTATTGGACATCCAATCTGCTTATCGTAGTGTGGCTGTTAATCCGGATGATCGTTCCAAACAAGGTTTTGTGTGGAGTCTGGATGGTGCGCCAGAATATTTTGAAGATCAAGCCTTATCGTTTGGTCTTAGATGTGCACCATTTATCTTTACTCAACTAACCGAGTTTGTCATCCGGTGTATGAATCGCAGACGTATATTCAATGTTTTCGGTTACCTTGATGACTTTGTCATTGTTGCTGACAGCTATGATGAGTGTGATAAATACGGGCAGATCACGGAGTGTTCGCTGTATGTGGTGGATAAGAGAATTATTTTGGTTATCAGTTGTACATAATTTTCATATTGTTGCTACTGGCGTTAAATCTAAAGATAATGTTGTTCCTGACTTTCTGTTGCGCTGCACGGATAAAAGGTGTGCAAAAGGATTGCCTTCATTTCTGATAAATGACTTCTGCTGCAGGGGATGTCTTGACTCACAAACTACGGAACTACCAGTCAAAGTGGATGGCTGGAGCCACAGAGCGTACTAGGAAGAGCCAATGGAACTCTTATATGGAATTTTGCATATTATATGGTGTGCTTGTTCCATTCCCTGCTATTATAGAAGTCATGTTGTTATATGTTAAACACTTGGCTGAAAGATTGCGCTACAGCTCTATTAGACAGTACCTAGGAGGACTTTGGGTGTTGCACAAGGTCCTAGGATATTCACATGTCAACCCTGATACATTTGAACTCTACATCACTATGAGAGGTATTCGAAGGACCCTAGGTGATCATGTAGACCAGGCGCGACCAGCGTCAGTGCAGGACTTAAAGTGTATTTATAAACTATTGGTTATGTCGTGTTCTGAGGACGTGGCATTTTGGATCGCTGTTATCATGTGCTTCAGGGGCTTATTACATAAGTCCAATGTTGTCGAACAAGGACTGGCAGTCTGCTTGTCAGACTTGACCTGGGAAGTCTGGGGTGTCTCCGTCAGACTTCGCTGTACAAAGACTATTTCATTTAAAGAGCGGGTCTTGTTCATACCTTTCACACTCATCAATGACTCACTCTTCTGCCTTCACTATTACCTGACCCTGCTGTTATCTATGGTGATCTACCCATCCAGTGACTCACAAGTAGTGTCATACATGAAAAATGGCCAATGGTGTCGTGGCAGTTACTCATGGTACTTGGGTAAATTGCAAAAGTTGTGTGCCAAGTCAGGCATCGATAAGTTGTCTTCACACTCGCTACGCAGAGGAGGTGCATTGGCTTTGGCAGATGCAGGTTTCAGTCTATTGGACATCAAGAACATTGGTGATTGGAAATCATTGAGTGTGTTGCATTATTTGACAAAATCCAAACAAGCTCGTATCCATCTTTATACCACGATTTCTGGGTTACACAGTGCTTTTTGGTGGCTATTCCCATCCACATATCTGTCGATATTGCACAGCATTAATGCTGTAGCATGACTCTTGGAAGGCGTGCGGTTATCCATGGATAACCCACACCCCGTGCGGTTATCCATGGCCTCTCATGTCCTTCCATGTCATATGTTACATGTTAAAACCCACAAAATCCTATGACCTGGGCAGGGCTTGAACCTCCAGTCTCAGATCGCTAATCCGACTCCCTATGCACTACGCCACAGGGACTGACGAGAAACGCTCGGTTCGAACCATGTCTGGATATGATACAAAGCCGTGTGCGCTGTCGCTGTCCGCTGCCGGGCGACAAGGTGTATTATACACAAACAAAACCGCGAGATGCATTGAATGGAGGAGACGCGGTGGTCTAGCAGTTAGCACGTTGCGCTCAGCCATGAGAGGTCCGCGGATCGAATCCCGGCCCGGACGCATATTTTTTTGCCGTGTGCGCTGTCGCTGTCCGCTGCCGGGCGACGAGGTGTATTCTACACAAACATAACAGCTGACGCATCTTTTTTTGCCGTGTGCGCTGTCACACTCCGCTGCCGGATGAGGAGGTGTATTCTACACAAACATAACAGCGAGACGCATCTCTTTTTCGCCGTGTGTGCTGTTGCTGTCCGCTGCCGGGCGAGGAGGTGTATGTACACTATTTTTCGCCGTGTGCCGCTGCCAAGGCTAGCCGAGACGGGTGCTGTCGCTGTCCGCTGCCGGGCGAGGAGGTGTATGTACCTGTGTACACACACTATGGCTGGCTTCGAGTCCCGGGGAGGGGGAATAATTTTTGTTTTCAACTTGAATTTATTGGTATTCTATTGATTATTTATTGGTTTTGTGGTATAAAATAAGTAGTCAATGGATAATTCATGATTCGTGTGTGTTAGCAAAGGCTAATAACACTCGGCCTACGGCCTCGTGTCATTATCCTTCACTAACACACACTCGTCATGAATTATCCATTGGTTACTTGTTCATGATCGGCATATGGTTAGCGCCTTATTCATGTAATATCTGGGTTTTTCTTTTCTTCTCCATTCTGTTTGGCGTGTTGGCCTGGTTATGTATGTTTATTGGCCAGGTCCAATAAAATATTCGCCCAAACTAGATTGGAGTTGTCATATGTCTATTTATAGTGAGTGAGTGAGTAATAGAGGTTTAACGCCATTTCGACAGCTAAGGTCATATTCATGGCGAGAACTACATTACACAATTTCACAGAGGAATGTGTCAGTGCCCGCGCATATGTGCACCACACACATCCTGAGGGGATAGGAAAGATGAGAAATAGACCCTTTTAAGTGGGCTAGGGAAGCCCGGTCTATTTATAAGCTACTTATGTGCGCGCATATAAGTGGTGATAAATGGGCAGTAGCAGTTCCCAATGTATTACTAGATGTCACCACTTCCATTTAGGAGTAAATGAGTAATAGATTATTTAACGCCATTTCGACAGCTAAGGTCATATTCATGGCAAGAACGACATTACAGAATTTCACTGAGGAATGTGTCAGTGCCCGCGCATATGTGCACCACACACATCCGAGGGGATAGGAAAGGAGAAATAGACCCTTTTAAGTGGGGTGTTATGTAACAGGTTCCTTCACTGGTGGCCCTTGTAGTCGGCCATATTGCCTAGCCCCAGGAAGGACCACCGGTTGCACATTGGAGATTTCTTTTTTCTTCTTCTTGTGTTACTTAGGCCTGGTTATGTATGTATATTGGCCAGGTCCAATAAAATATTCGCCCAAACTAGATTGGAGTTGCCGTATGTCTATTTATCGAAATAAATAAGAATCCAATGATTTTTCATCATAAGCAAGTCGCGCTCGGCCATTCCTTGCTTGATGCGTATTTTACCCAGTTCTTCAGCCGAAAGTATGTCAGGTTACAACCAGGCACCTCACCGCTTCGTCAACAAGAAGGAATGGCCGTGTGGCGATAGATCGCTATGTAATTTCATTGGATTATTATTTATTTGAAGAAAATGGAGACAAAATGTAGGCGAACTCCAACTAGAGATCGTATATTTGTTGGTGCTAGAAGTACAGGACTTGACATGCTTGGATTCTACCCGAAAAATGTGTGTAAAGGTGGAGGTATGTCGGGCAGAGTGACAACATGGCCACGGCAGCTTGGCAAAGCAAGCGGATCGATGCACTTTCAAAATGTCTTCTCCTGGATTTATTCTGAAGTTATAAGGTAAGATATTAATACAAAATGGAGGAATCTGTTAGATAAACGCACTTGTGGGTTTAGGGTTCTATATTCCACTCCCCGCTGCGTGGATCATAGAATATAGAACTCATAAACCCACTCGTGCTTTCAAATAACATCAATTAACCGCTACGTAATTGCTGTATATCTCTATAGGAATATTATGCACTCAATGTATTTAATCAATTATAGACGGAATGATCAGGCTTAAAAAAAGATATCAGTGCATATACTCCTATCAAATTTATATGAGGCAATCGTATTATTACAATTGTTTAACATATGAAAGGCATTGAGCAAGTCAATGAGTGTGTAATGTATGACCGTAGGTGGTTCGGAAAGGATCACGAATACAAGGATATCCGGTTTCAGAAGGCAACAAGTCTTTATTCAGTATCCTGAGTTACAGGGAGCTAAATAGATTCCGTATGGTAAAGGGACTGTTCGGAAAGCTCGGATTTATGACTACCAGGTAAGGCTTCGGAGTCAGTAAAGTTCAGATGGTATTCCTAGGGAATCCGGTAGGATTCTCCTCGTCCTAGGTTCCGACCCGACTATTATATAGCCACAGGGGTTGGGTGGCGACCTCTCGTGTTCAACCCCCGCAGCCCGGAGGGTGGTGCTGCCACCACCCGCCAAGCGTGCCAGGTTCTCAACCCGAAAGGCCGCTCCGCTCGGAACCTAGGCAACCCGTAAGCCATAAACACTACTACTAAACCGTGCCCCTACACTACCCCCACCAAGACTATAACAAGGTGTTACACAACGGGTAGAAACTAAGTTATAGTATTTACAACAAAATATATTATAAAGGGCGCACGGCTGGCTTACAGGTTGTCTGACTCTACATTAAAGTATAAACATGGAAATATGATGAGTATTGATATGGTTATGTGAACACATTTACACCATAGTATGTACGTTATAAGTGTAATAAATACATCTAATCAGATGTTTGTTTCAGTGTTGTCATTTACACAGTACATATAGTAGCACACAGTACATAAGGTGTTAGTCATCATAGTTTATACAGTAAGAAATGGAAGACTTAATACAGCTGCTTCCATATATACCATGTTAACCTGGAGTATTTATCTGGCTATCCGAACTAGGTTAATAAGTAGATACCATATTTTTAGTGTCAAACCCATACGGGATGGTATAAATAACATATATAACCCTTAGGTTCGGAATGGAAGGAATGTTTAGCTATGAACCTGATATTTATAATATCGATTCCAGTTAGGATACATGTATTATACGAATAACATAGGATACTTTGATAAGTATGATATGTGAATAATATTAATAACATTTTAAATAGTTTTATACATTTATAGCACCGGAAAAACACATATACGACCTTGAACACTTAGTGGTGATAACGATCTGGTCTTAACAATTGCCAGATATATGTAGTTTAATTAGATAGTAACCTACCAGTGTAGCAGGAAACTGTACAAACATATAGGATTAAATAGTAACATAGTTTTCATATCACCCTTGGAGTTTTTCGTACGTATGGCCGTCCCATCATCTCGATATAGCTGTGTATCGGTACTAGCTCAGGGCCTCTCGGGACCTTTCAGAGTCTGAGTACAGGGTCGTCCGTCTCCTAGATTCTGGAATGTCCATTCCGGTCGTATTCAACTGCTTACAGGTGAGTCCTATGTATTGTAATCGTCTGCTGCCAGCCCTCATATCCATTCCAGGTGTCAGCACTCATCATACCATTCAGATTTATGTCAGACCATATTAAAAAATTAGAAATATACAGATTAATCTTATCATACTTATTTGCTTCCGGAATCCTTGGGTTTTTCAGGTTCTAACCCATACAGAGCGATCTGTTCATCGATCATATCTTTGGCCTCACGGCGAGTGCCATCCCAATCCGATAGTCTCTTTCCGAAGGCTTCAAAGAATTTCTGATTCAGGAAGTCAACCTCACTCCTGGCCTTAGCTACTTCAACAGTCCAGAATTCGGATGCTTTCTTCTGACGTGCCTCCTGGGCTTCCAATACCTTCATTTTCTCCTTATGTTCTGCATCTCGTTCTGATTCGATCCGACTGATTTCCAGAGATTGGACTGATTCGGTCAGATGCATTACAGAACCCACAATGTTTTGCAGGTATTCTACGGACATGGCATGGTGGCGTTTCTGCCATTCCATCATAGAGTACTTCTGAATCTGGAAGCTTTCCGGAGTAATGTTCGCAATGTCATAGTTGACTGGGTCCTGAATATATGAGCACCGCATAGGCAGTGGCTCGCGTTCGGAATAGTCTGAGGATCCAGAGTGTTTCTGACGTCTGGGGTTCTCAGACAGGCTTCCGGATGCTACAGAGGAGGTTGCCACATCTCCCTGGGGGGTGGAGATCGTGACTCCCCTGCCATTTCCGACGGGTGGTGGGGTGGGCTTAGCCCAGTTTCCGACGGCAGTACAGGACTTGACATGCTTGGATTCTACCCGAAAAATGTGTGTAAAGGTGGAGGTATGTCGGGCAGAGTGACAACATGGCCACGGCAGCTTGGCAAAGCAAGCAGATTGATGCACTTTCAAAATGTCTTCTCCTGGATTTATTCTGAAGTTATAAGGTAAGATATTAATACAAAATGGAGGAATCTGTTAGATAAACGCACTTGTGGGTTTAGGGTTCTATATTCCACTCCCCGCTGCGTGGATCATAGAATATAGAACCCATAAACCCACTCGTGGTTTCAAATAACATCAATTAACCGCTACGTAATTGCTGTATATCTCTATAGGAATATTATGCACTCAATGTATTTAATCAATTATAGACGGAATGATCAGGCTTAAAAAAAGATATCAGTGCATATACTCCTATCAAATTTATATGAGGCAATCGTATTATTACAATTGTTTAACATATGAAAGGCATTGAGCAAGTCAATGAGTGTGTAATGTATGACCGTAGGTGGTTCGGAAAGGATCACGAATACAAGGATATCCGGTTTCAGAAGGCAACAAGTCTTTATTCAGTATCCTGAGTTACAGGGAGCTAAATAGATTCCGTATGGTAAAGGGACTGTTCGGAAATCTCGGATTTATGAGCTATAACAAGGTGTTACACAACGGGTAAAGAAGTGCCATCCCAATCCGATAGTCTCTTTCCGAAGGCTTCAAAGAATTTCTGATTCAGGAAGTCAACCTCACTCCTGGCCTTAGCTACTTCAACAGTCCAGAATTCGGATGCTTTCTTCTGACGTGCCTCCTGGGCTTCCAATACCTTCATTTTCTCCTATGTTCTGCATCTCGTTCTGATTCGATCCGACTGATTTCCAGAGATTGGACTGATTCGGTCAGATGCATTACAGAACCCACAATGTTTTGCAGGTATTCTACGGACATGGCATGGTGGCGTTTCTGCCATTCCATCATAGAGTACTTCTGAATCTGGAAGCTTTCCAGAGTAATGTTCGCAATGTCATAGTTGACTGGGTCCTGAATATACGAGCACCGCGTAGGCAGTGGCTCGCGTTCGGAATAATCTGAGGATCCAGAGTGTTTCCGACGTCTGGGGTTCTCAGACAGGCTTCCGGATGCTACAGAGGAGGTTGCCACATCTCCCTGGGGGGTGGAGATCGTGACTCCCCTGCCATTTCCGACGGGTGGTGGGGTGGGCTTAGCCCAGTTTCCGACGGCGCGGTTTCCGGACGATGCAGACTTGGGTGTTCCCCTTCCGATACCAGTGGGCCGTTCCCTACCCCGTTGGTTAAGGGTCTGGCTTTCAGGTCCGGATGGTCCCATCTCCGGAAGGTCCTTATCTTTATCCTCATTCACATCAAACACAGGTGGGGCAGCGCCTCTCAATGAAGACAGAGGAGACGATGCTTCCAGACTGCGATCCCTACGATCAAGTGCCGGGCGTTGGATCCCACGGAATGAGATCTTACCCGGCTGTGGCTTCATACGTTTTGCGGATGTGGCCTTATTGGAGTCCCGATAGGCGCTGTCGCCCCGGTACTCCCTCATCTCTCCGAATTGTTCATTGGTAATTCTTAACCTTCCCGGAGTGTAGTTCAGCTGAAACGCCGCCTCCAGTTTGGAGTTGACGTGCATTTCAACTTCGCACAATATTCTGACTTTCGAATTCAGACTCCGGAAGTTGGTTTTCTTCCAGGAGTCCCACTTATCAATCAGAAGTTTGTGCAGATCTAAGGCTGCCTTCAGAGCTGACTTCACACCGACCTGGTGTTCATCCTTCAGATGTCGGACTAGCTCACTCTTCCGGAATGTGGTTAATCCCGAGCAGATGGCACTATTCCTCCCCTTATTCATATAACACATATACACCGGGTGATGGTGCATATGTTCCTCAATAATGTGACGGATGAGTCTCATATGGGAGCTGAACTTTTTGGGTTCATCGCTTCCCCTAGCACAGATAATGAACGGACAGGTGGTGTTGTTTTCTTTATCCCAACTATCGATGGCCCACTTGATCTTACAGTAGGCATCGAAATCGTAATACTCCTTATTCCGGTTGTCGATAGTCTGCTCGACCCAATTTACATAAAAATAGTTCGGATTCCGGTCCTGACGAGTGTACCTCATCCACTCTTCATCATCCTGCTCCCCATCCATGTTAATGAACGGAGGGCAGCTATAATAGCGAGTGTTTCGCTTACACTCTTCCAGGGATTTGGGAATCATGTGCATGAATCCACTCCTGACATTGTTCCAGATCTTCTTCTCATCGAGGGTGGGTGCTCCCTCGTCATCATATAGCTTGGGATGGTCTATGTCCGTAGACCAATCCCATGTATCCGACTCCGTGGTGTCCTTTGGGACGGAAGCCACAGGTTTCGGAACGACAGTAGTCTTCGGGATAGCGCCAGTTGGCTTCGGACTTGTGGCTGCCGCAACCCGAGTTGCCTCGTTTCCGGCTTCCTCCTCCTCCGCCTTCTTACCCATCTTTTCCTGCTTCTTAAGCTTATCCCTCTCCTCTTTCTCCTTTTTCTTAATCAGGGCTTTCGCCTTTTTACTCAAACTCTGTTTCCAGCCTTCCTTTTCCTTAACAGTGCCCTTAGTAGTAACTCGGGCCTTTTTACTCAAACTCTGTTTCCAGCCTTCCTTTTCCTTAACAGTGCCCTTAGTAGTAACTCGGGCCTGCATCCGGGCTTTGGTCTCCTCTACGGAAGCACTTAGCCCGGTACTTATTTCACTTAACTGTTCTTTCTGTTTTCTTAACACTTCTTCCTGTTGTTCCAACTTCTCCTCGGCTTCTGACTGCATTCTTACAACTTCCTTCTCAATCCGGCTGTCTTCAGCTCGCAGCTCGGTTTCAGAAAGAGTGTCAGATGAGACGGAGGATTTCCTGCGGGTAGGCCTAGCAGTAGCCCCTCCCGCAGCTTCGCCTCCATCGTCAACATCCATATGGTCCAATCCCGAATCAATCTTAACAGGGCTCGGTGGATTCCGTGATCTCTGCATCCCGTACCAGAACAGGGATGCATGTTCCTCAACAGTGGCCTCCGGGTGATCCCGGCTCCACTTGTCCTTAACGTATGCCACCCTATGGTAGAACTCTTGGTTCACACTCATACCGGTAGCAAAATCCATATAGTTTAATAACCATATGTCCGGAATCGATAGATCTTCAGGGATTGCTTTCTTAATCAAGTTCCTCCACATCTCAGGAATCTTTTCTGGTTTAGATGTTTTCGGATTCCAGATGTAGTCTTTCTCGAGGAAGATCGTATCGCCATTCGGCCAAACGATGCTTCCCAACGAATAACCAATCTTACCATGACTTTCCGGGGGGTCCATCATGGGTTCGGTTGGTTCTGAATGTACAGATTTTGCTGGGGAGGGGGGTGGAGGCATCTCCGCAGTTCCCACTCCACTAGTGTTCAGATCCAGACATACCAGCGTGTTTGCTGCTTCCCTATCTTCCAGAGCCGCCTCCTCTTCGGGATGGATCGGACTCATTCCCGAACGGTCCTCCATGTCGACCTCCATACTCGATTCCGACAGCATCTTTTCCGCCATTTAGACGGAATTCCACAACCCAACTGAGCCCAGCAGTACTTCAACGTACTCCTTGACCTTATATTCTTAATTAGTGTTCGTATTTATCAGAGTATTGCGCTTACAGCAGGGAAAAGCTACCGAGCAAAATCAAGCACATTGAGTTTCCCCGGCGTAGAAGCTTGATTAAACAAGATGGCGTCAACTCACGCGAGAAACCCCAAACCCTGGGTCACACCCTCGTTCCGGGTAATTAGGTCACGCGGTGCCACGTGCTTTCCACGCATCCGTAAACAAAACGGTCTGTCAGAGTTCGTATTGTCTTCCCGGCTCGATATCATCTGAAGTACACATGGAGAATACGTATAGCATTATGCTGATACGTCGGATTAATCCGTCCATTACCCACTGGAACCTCGAGGAGCCGACAACAGAGCAGGTTAGAGCGGTTTCATTACAACCGGACGAGCATCCCGAAGGTGCTGTCAACATAGTTGACACCACTCTCTGTCATAACAAGTAACAAGACAAACATTTAAGGGTGTAAACATACACAAAAAACAGGACTATACATCGTTGTGTTTCAGGATTCAATACTTATAAGAACTTATTGTTGGGCTTATTTAGGTGACACCGCTTCTCTGAGCAATCCTAGCACTACGGCGAACGCCCTCCTTAACAGTTCTATTTTTAGCATTGGGGGACTCTGCTCCATTCCCGAGATCCAATCTAGCCTTTGGGTTCCTGGTCCGCTTCGCATTCCCTACTCCTGCCGAGACTTTTTTATTCTTAGCATCATTCTCATTTGATTCAGTTACATTCTTCTTGCGTTTTCTTTGCTTCCGGGTGCCAAGCATCGGCATCCTTTTTGGTTTCTTCTTATTTCTCTTTACTTCCTTTACAGGTTTTTCCGTATCTTCATTCCGATCCTCTACACCAGGAGATTCGCTTAGTTCAGGTAAGTCAATGACCTCTTGTAATTCCATAACGTTCGGGCCTATCCCGTACATTTCTTCAGCTAACTCCCTGCCTCTGTACGGCCTTAATACTTCGACATGACATCGTCGTACGTTCCCATACAGATCTCTTATAAAGCAGGTGGTTTCCGAAATTATCTGAGTTATAACATGTGGGCCATCCCAGCTAGACACTACTTTCAATCTATCAAGGGGTTTATAGAATCTAAGGACCCTATCTCCCACCCTAAAAAATCTAGGTTTCAGTCCAGTGTCATAGCCCACTTTCTGCCATTTTGCTGATTTTTCTAGTTGATTCCGAACTAGTTCATAAGCTTTCTTAAAGTTATCCCGTAAGGATTCTACAAACATAATTGAACACGGGGTTTCCGGACTTACTCCGATTACTCCAAACACTAAGTCTGCTGGAATTATGATGTCTTCACCATAAACCAACATGTTCGGAGTACAGTTAGTAGAGGCATGCACTGTGCTGTTATATGCATGCACCACAAAATCACATTGGATATCCCAATCATCCTGATATTTATTCACTAGGGGTTTCAGAACTTGTAGTAGGGTTCTGTTGAACCGTTCTACTAGGCCGTCCGACTGGGGCCGGTACGGATTAGTGCGCGTCTTGCAGATGGCTAAGTACTTGCACATTTCCTGAAACAATTCTGATTCAAATTCTCTCCCTTGATCACTGTGGAGCATCAGGGGGACCCCGTATTGCAACACCCAACCTCTCACGAATGCTTCCGCACAAGTGATGGCTTTGTGATCTTTCAGAGGGAATACCTTCGTATATTTCGTATAGTAATCGCAAACAACCATCATTGAAGTGTTACCCCTAGGGGTTGTATTAAACCCACTAATGATGTCAATTGCAATCCTGGCGAAGCGTACCCCGAATAATTCCTGAACTAATGGATTCTTTCCTAACCCTTCCCTGGGTTTATTCTTACAACATTCGGGACAAGTGGCGATCCACCTTAGCAATCTCCACTCATTCCTGGCCAGTAGTATCTCCGGGTAAGTCTTTCCAGAGATCTACTCTTCCCGAAATGACCACTTGTCATGTGGCCATGGCAGTAATACATAATATCCCGACGCATAGCGCTCGGAATAACAATCTGAAGAATCTTTTTAGTTGGACTAATCTTCCATCTACATAAGATTCCGTCTCTGACCTCTAGCTCGGCCCATTGGGCTAGGAGTCTTCTCATTTCCCTGTTCTCCATACTGATAGCAGGACGGACAGGTTTGATTCCTAACGGAACTGTTTCCAGGAGTTTCTTGATAATGGGGTCCTTACCTTGGAACTCGCGAATGGTTCCGGGTGACCATGCGATTAGAGTTCCCGGATAGTCCCGGAGTGGCATATGCGCGGCAGCAATTACTGCGTTATGCTGTCCGCAATCACCACAACTCTCTCGACCACATTTCCGGACTGGCTTCCTAGATAGGGCGTCCGCATTGGTGTGCTTCTTCCCCGACCTATGTTGGATCTGGCTTTGCTCCAACCCGAATTCCGAAAGGTGTGCCAACCATCTACCTATCATCCCCTCGGCATCCTTGAAGTTAAGGAGCCATCGGAGAGATGAATGGTCAGTTCTTAGTGTAAAATCAGATCCCCATAAAAAGTGTTTAAATTTCTTAGTATACACCACCACAGCCAGAAGTTCCCTCTTAGTGGTGCAATAATTCCATTGGGCCTTATTCAGAGCGTTGCTAGCAAATGCGATCGGTACTTCCACACCGTCCTGGACCTGGGACAGTGCGGCTCCAATGCTATCATTACTAGCATCCGTATCCAATATGAAGTGATCTGAAGGGGTTGGGTATTTCAATACCGGTGTATCCGTAAATAGGGCTTTTAGTTTCCTAAAAGACTCCTCCTGTTCATTCCCCCATGGGAATGGTTCCCGAACTCTCCCAGGCGTCCAATGGGCGATGCTCTGCATAGGAAAACTTACTCGAGAGTATCCCGGAATGAAGTCTCTGTAGTAACTACAGAACCCCAGGAAAGATCGTACCTGCTTAGCAGTTTTTGGTCTCTCCCAGTCCTGGACACTCTCTATTTTTTCCGGGTCAGCTTTAATCCCATCGGTGGATATAATCCTACCTAGGTAAGTGATTGATTTCTGAAATAATCTACATTTCTTAGGTTTTAGGCGTAATCCGTTGGATACTATCCTTTTGATCACCTCTTCCAAATTATCCAAACACCCACGGAATGTCTTTCCAAAGACAATTACATCATCCAGGTATACCAGACATTTCTTCCATAATAGATCACTCAGAAGAGTTTCCATCATGGCTTCGAAGGTAGCAGGTGCATTACATAACCCGAAGGGCATAACCGTATATTCGAACAGGCCTAAGTGATTGGAAAACGCGGTCTTTTCCATATCTTTAAGCTCCATTCCGATCTGCCAATACCCGGATTGGAGATCCAGAGTGCAGAACCAATTGTTCCCTCCCAGGGCATCTAAGGTTTCGTCAACCCTGGGTAAAGGATATGAGTTCTTCTTAGTCAGCCCATTTAGTTTCCTATAATCCACACAGAAGCGAATGCTTCCATCTTTCTTAGTAGTCATGACTACTGGACTAGACCAGGGGCTAGTGCTAGGCACAATTACCCCCTTTTCCAATTGGTCTATTATCTCATTCTCACAGATGATCTTCTTCTTAAGTGGCAATCGGCGGTACGGAATCTTGAAGGGCTCCGCCTCTCCAGTATTGATATGGTGCAATACCTTATCATTTCGGCCCAAAGGACCACCGGCGTAGCCAAAGGCATCCTCGTATTTCCGTACCAGATTCCGAACTTCCATCTTCTGATAGCTATTTTCCAGAGAGGATTCCTCTATTAGGTTATCCAGTTCCATATTCATTTTCTCTTTCCCTACCAGTTTACGTTCGGGTTCCCGAATGTCATCTCGTATCTCATTTACTAACGTCGTGGACCCAAGTTTGGATCCCTTCTGTAGGTAAATGGTTTTATCTCCTCGATTCATTACCGGTAGTACGCTCCAGAACGGGTTTCCTACCAGGGTATCTACTGATTCGAGTCCAATGCTGGCTAAATGAACCACATCTGGCTCAAATACACCTTCCTGATCTTTTAGTCTTCTATCCGAAGTGCAAAGAACATCACAGGAGACACCTGGAGGTATCTTTACTGTATCCACCACACTAGCTACTGCGCTTATCTGTCTTAGTACACACTTCACTTGGATATCATAGGGCTTCCGAATCCTCAACTTCCCCGTACACGGATTCAACTCGGCCTCGAATAGGCTCGCGAAGTCCAGTCCAAGTATCCCATCATCATTCATATTGGCTATAGTAGGAGAGAGCACAAACTCCTTCCCACCAATAGATGCCTTCATAAATGTCCTGCATACGGGTCCCATCGGCCGTACAAGCATTTATCCCCTTTATGAGGTTCTCACTCTTGTCTGGCAAGAGGCTGTAGAATTTATTGGAGATCATCGAGTGGCTAGCCCCCGTATCGACCAAAAATTCCCCAGTCCTACCCTGGGTCGTAACAGACACATACCATCTCCTACCTCCCAGGGGGGGAAGGGTTTCCGGTAAAGCTATCAAAATCTTCCGAAATGCCGAGATCCAATCCATGGTCTTTCAGGTGCTCCAGACATGGGTGGTTCGGGGGAAGGTGTGCCACACATACACGTGTGAATACCTCTATCCACCCTTCCTCTTCTCCAACACGCGTACTTTCCTTTCCTACTAATTCGGTGTTTTCACTTCCGTTGGAGTCCCCGGCCATAGGAGGGGCGAGGAGATCAATCTCGGATCCCTCCTCCCCAGGTGTAATCATTTCGGATTCATCAGACGGTCTATCAGGGACAGTACTCTGGCATACAACAAGTTTCCGGGTTGAGCAACTCGCCACATCCTCAACCCTCCTTAATTTCCCGAATTAGGTTCCACCTCCTCAACTGCCGACATATTCCGGGGAACTGGCTCAGCGGCCCAGCATTCATAGGCTACATGACCCATTTTCTGACAGCGATAACATCTGATCCTAGACTTATCATACCTTGGTCTACTATACCGGTGACTTTCAAGGTCCTCCCGGAAAGACTTCAGCATACTTTCCATCATACTCTTCATATCTAAGCTTCCAGCTGGCCTACTATCGTCCTTCTTAACTATAGTCTCTTTAGGTTCGGAAACACTCTTATCACGACTCTCGGGAACTCCCCGCCTTGGCTGAGTAGTCAAGGTCCTTCTGGGAATGAACTTCTTGGCATTCTTAGGGAACCTCAATGCTAAGATTGTTCCGTCTTCTTCCTCATATTCTACTGTCTCATATTCTATTTCAGTTTCCGAGACAGCAGCTGCTGCAGTAGGGACTACTGGTTTCAGATCAGGGAGTACCATACTGGCGGTTTCCCGAGGGACAAATCCGGAAAGAAAAGTTTTCTTCTTATTCAAATCGGCTATGGCATCACATAGCGTTTTCATAGTCGCACCCGGACCCCATGCTCGGTAAGCACAGTCCTGGTGGTCTTTTTCCCGTAGTCCTCGCACGAAATGTGAGATCAATTCATCACTCACATAATCATCATCCATCACCAGGTTAGGTCTAGCCTTCCGTAGTAATATCTGAAGTTCCAATCCGTAAACCTGGACCGACTCTCCCGGCTTCTGAATCCTTTTCCTATATTGGGTCATCGGATCCTCCGACACTATGTTTCCGAGATAGGAACTACATATCTCAACCAACTGAGTGTACGTTCCCCTATTCTTATACTGTTCTCTCCAGTGATCGACCGCAATCCTACCTGGTCCCTTTTTCAGGCATCTGACCAGTATAGGTAACGATTTGTCTTCATCATATCCATCTACCTCACGGTCGTCCGTGAAGTCCGAAAACTAATCTCTCCATGGTTCTGACCCATCGAAAGATTTAGTTTCGATCTGATTCTTCTTAGCTGAGATCTCCCTACTTTTCAACCTAGTGCATTGTTCCAGACTCCAATCTAACATTTTCTGATCCTTGGTTTTCTTACCACCCCCACCAGATCCATTAGATCCCGGACCACCGGATCCCGGATGGCTGTTGTTCGGACTATTCCAGAAGGTAAACCCATACCCTGTATTCATACCAGGCTGGGGTCCTATACTCCCAGGAGCCCGAGCACCGGTGTGGTAAGTCCCACTATTACACGGGGTATCGTTGTTATTCTGATCTGTACTACACGCCTGACTATCCACCCTATAGGTCTGATCGTTCGGAATAGACTGACTGCTGCCCTGCAGTTGGCTAGGTATGTCGCCTAGTTCCCCAGCGCCCCCTGGAGGAGCGTGGACGAAGTGACTCGGGGTCGGAGCTTGCCCCCTGGTGTCAATGTACTGGTATTCACCATCAGTGGTGAAGGTGGCATCCTTTTGGCCCACACTTAGCCGAACGTTCTTATCATTGCCGGGAACATACTTGTCCCCCACGACATTCCGGGTGGCCTGATTATTCACAAAGGGGTCATACCCCTTCTTCAGAATGGGCTTTGGGGTAGAGGTGATCGGTGGACCTTCCTCTCCGCCATCCCGTGGGATACAACTGATATTGGGATCCTCCAATGCTCCCTCATTCTCATCTGACTCCTCGAGATCCGGTTCTTCCTCATCGGAATCCTCGGACCCCTCCTGCATCATCCGCAGCTTAGTAATTTCATATATGAGATCATCTCTCTCCTGATACAACTCTCGATTGTTATCCTGAATGTCAGTGATCAATCGGTCGTTCTCCTGAATATGTTTTTCCCAAAGGGCCACATGTTCTTTTTGTTGTTTCTCTATGACCTTCCGGTTCTTTTCATAAATCTCATGTTGGGCCTCGATTTGGTCTTTCAAATCGGTAAGATGCTTACCAGCAACATCTAGCCCGGTTCGGTATTGTCCCATAGTCTCATCCTGCTCTGAAGTCTTGGCTTCCAGAGTGGATTTTTTGTTTGTTTGTTTAGTTTTACGTCCGGGGGCCATCGAGGAACCGTGGAGGTCGCCAGACTCAGTTGCAGTTCGACTTCCTCAACTTTCTTCCCGTACCTTTCATATTCGGCTTTCTTACCCTGGATCATGGCCTCGATCTCTCGGAGTCGAGTGCGGTGGACATCCACCTCTTGTTCCAAGGTTTCCAATTCTTTTACCTTATTCTGCTTCAGCTCAGTCTCTTTCTTCTGATATTCCAGCAGCTTTTCACCCCTGGATTTTTCCTGATTGCTCATCCGCTTCCATTCCGCATGAGCTGTCCTTTCTGATTCATACTTATTCCTTTCCTCCCGGTATCTATCCACGTGTACCCCACCCACAGGGGCCGGTTGACTGGATCCCCCGGGATTGAAAACGGAGTCAGAAAGGGATGCCGAATTCAGGTGGTTCAAAAAAACTCCTTGACCTGCCAAGGACACAAGGTGGATTGGATCCCTCCCCCGTCCTCGTGGCTCAGTACCAGGGACTGGGGCCAAGGTGATGGGACTACTAAAATCCCCATCTCTCAATAAATCCGATGATCTTATATTGGGCGCGGTTTGGTTAGCCGGCGCGATCAGATGGTCGTCAGCTGTAGCGTCCAACCCTACCGTAGACACTTCACTCCCGGAATCCAATGTCTCGGCCTCATTCCGAGATGGATCCCTATATTCCTGATAGGCTAGGCCCGGGGCATCATGGCTTCCCGGGAACCCACCTTCCGGACACTGATTCTCGTCTTGTTCAGACAGGGCTGCGCACTTCCGAAAACCGAATCCTGGTCATGGCACCAGTGTAATGTATGACCGTAGGTGTTTCGGAAAGGATCACGAATACAAGGATATCCGGTTTCAGAAGGCAACAAGTCTTTATTCAGTATCCTGAGTTACAGGGAGCTAAATAGATTCCGTATGGTAAAGGGACTGTTCGGAAAGCTCGGATTTATGACTACCAGGTAAGGCTTCGGAGTCAGTGAAGTTCAGATGGTATTCCTAGGGAATCCGGTAGGATTCTCCTCGTCCTAGGTTCCGACCCGACTATTATATAGCCACAGGGGTTGGGTGGCGACCTCTCGTGTTCAACCCCCGCAGCCCGGAGGGTGGTGCTGCCACCACCCGCCAAGCGTGCCAGGTTCTCAACCCAAAAGGCCGCTCCGCTCGGAACCTAGGCAACCCGTAAGCCATAAACACTACTACTAAACCGTGCCCCTACAAGTGAATAGAACTTAGAAAAAGAATCGTTGTCTTATTACAACAGATATTAATTTTCTAAGTTAATATATATATATATATATATATATATATATATATATATATATATATATATATATATATTTTCTATAGCATCATTAGTGAATTGATGAACATCATAAACGCATTTTTTTTTTATCAAAGAATTTGTTTATGATGTTTTTTTAATTTTCTCTTAAATGAATCTTTGTTCTCTGACAACCTAATAGTTGATGGAATTAAATTCATAATTAACCCTTCATCCAGCAAGATCAAGTTTAACATCTTTGAACAAGTGGTGTGAGTTTAGGATTACCCTACATAATCTCGTATGTATCATCATGTCTGTGCATCTGGGGAGACTGCATTATACTATATGTAACAAGTATCATCAAAACGACAAATACTGCTACATTAAGACATTATGCTGTGTGAGTAACATGATTATCCAATTTGTCTTCCTTTCTTTAATTGAGTGTAATGTATAAGTAAATCATCATCTATCTAAAGTATAAATTTGCGAAATTGTTGAAACAAAGTACATGTACATACTTTGAAGTGGCAATGTTGCAAAGGTTATATTGAGACAGGAATACTATATACCCTAAAGCCCCTGTCATAAGTCAACCTTTTTTTTTTGGCTATTTTTGATCGAAATCGGCTTTTTGGCAGTCTACCCTGGCTTATGACTGGGGTTTTATTACTACTATATCTCCCGCGTACAAGGCACATCTTGCATATAAGAAAAACCTGAGTTATAGAATATGGTAAAAAGAATGGAAAAATCATAACTTTTGTTCTACTGAATGGATTTTCAAAATTCAACAAGAAAAATGTGGCAAGGTCCACGGATAGGAGTTGCCACTCCTATCCGTGGTCCAAGCCACATTTTTCATTAGCTCGGGGGGGGACATTTTCACTGAAAATATGTAGGCATAAAACAATTATTCCCTTTTCCCCAGTGGTAAATTAAAATTTTAGCTATCACTACAGGAAAAAAAGGAATGGTCTCATAGTTTACTTTTAAGCCTACAATTGCCCTGCTCTATGGCATTTATGGCACTGAGTACCCACAACCCAGCCAGCAACAACCACGGTACAGAGTGCGGGAACTGCGCTAATTGCGGGGCTAGTTGGCAGTGCCCCTGAACAGCGTCCTCCTTATGTCATGTACAGTACTAACTATTCTTCATGTGACTTGGCACACTGTGAGAACTTAGGGAGTGGCTTTGTTTTAACAACAGGGGAGGGGTAGTGGGCGTATGTGCATGTCGAAATTCTTGCTCCCCTCCCCCTTTTGTTTTTATTCTTCATTCCCTCTGTAACAACGACGTCGGTAACAATACACGAATAGTTGCCATGCATCATCCACGGCGCCAGTAATGTCACAAGTGCAGTGAAGCTACTCTCCCAGCAGATTCTTGGTCAGCAGATCATAGGTTGAACTTACCTTGTAAAAAGTGATTGAAGAATGTGAAAATGATACACAAAATGGCCGACTGCTGTTATCAAGATAGTTGTGCAGCGATCACTGATAAAATTATTCAAGGAAACTGAGTATTTATTGATAAGACTCAGTGTTTATGTTTGTATATCATGCCGGTCATTTTTGAAGGAGTTTCATTAGCAAATATCAAACACTTCTGTTGAAAAAGGGATGGAGGGAGTCCTGACTCAGTTGCTGCAAATTGCCTCATGCTGGACCATTCCTAATAAAAAAGAGAAAAATTCTGCCCCCCACTGATCAGAGGGGCAATTAAAAGTGGCCACTTTTCAAACCCACGACCCCCTGCCGAATGAAAGAAAGGCCAGCTTCCCTCGACATCGTGCCATGGTCTATGGAAGCTGTGGTTAAACGCGTAGACCAGAGCCCTCCCAGCCAAAGTCGCCACAGAGATATCACCATGGTGACGTGAACTGGGTGACGGAAATGATGGACGTCGGAGATAGTGATGTTGCTATGCACAATCGCTTGCTGCCGCGTATGTCATGTTAGCCCCATGACGTCACAGATGGCGTCACATGGCCATTGTGATGTCACTCACGTAATAACGGAAACCGAAAACATGATAGGAGTTGCCCAGCGATGTTGCTATGCAACACCGCTGGACGCTTCGTGGCCTGGCAACTTATGACTAAGGGGAAGTGAAACATATCAAAAGAAAGATCTTGGTGGATCCAGAGAACTAAACCCCATGTATAAGACACGCTTCATTACGGTATAGATTATAGAGAAACCTGTTAAGATTTCACTGAAATTGGCTCTCAATAGTCTCCCAAACTCTACCCCCGGGTTATGAGTAGTAGTATAATTGGTAGAAGACCTGTATTTTAAGATATCCAGAAAAGACCAATTATTTGGATTATCCAGAGAAGACCTGTATTTTAAGATATCCACAGAAGACCTTATATTAGGAATATCTAGAAAAGACTTTTATTTTTTGATATATATGGGATTATATACACCCGTGTATATATATATAATTAATATGTACAGCGGTTGGAACTACTTTCTCCTCCAGGGCGCGCATTAATATGTATGACGTCATGGTAAACAATAGCGCCTATATAAGCTTCGAGATCCAAATTAACCGTCAGTTGGCGGATATCCTTCGAGCGGCACACACCACGCTGGGTGGTGCTGGAAAATTTTAACGGTTTTATCCGTTTTTCCAAATTAATACGGTGTTAAACCTATCATTATGGGTAGGAAAGGAACAACTAGCGGCACACAAAGGTCCAAGACCAAGAAGTCGCCTAAAAAACCAAGGAATATAGCCAACTCTAGGATTTCGAACGGTGCAGACTCCAATGGGGGTGGTCAAGGATCATCTTCCCCAACTGCTACTGGGGGTTCATTGGATTTGCCTGTTGACCAGCCGTATATCGGGGAGCTGGAGGAACGAACTACTCGTATGGAGCAGCAACTTGAAAGTATCCGGTCCTTATTGGAGAACCAGGCGGTTAAACGGACATGTGCTTCGGCAGCGACGGGCGAGACGGAGACGGGTCGTACACGTGGTGGTGTTGATAAACATTCCACAGACAGCATGGTAACCAGGCAACGGGGGCGTGGCCGGCAGCGCTCGCCTGACTACCGGGGTCTCCACGGCGACAAGAAGGGACGTCGCCATCTTGGATCTTCGAGTAGATCGTCTTCATACCGTAGTATTTCGACGGATTCATCGGATTCTATTAGGACTAATGCCTCATGGAACAGTCGTCGACATGCTACAAAGTCTAGAGGTATGTTTGATCAGAGAAATCTCTTGAAGAAAGGTGAAAAAGTGGATAGTATCGAGAAACTGCTGCTCGGTAACATCAGGACGATAAAACAGTTGATAGAGGAGGGTGAGGATGTTTTCGAGGTGGTTAAGCATATTGAAGTTCTAGTGGAAAAATCCTCTACCAGAATATATACTTTGAAAGCTCTGGTAGCTTACGATTCATCAGTGAAAAACAGAGCTAATGTTGAAGGTATTGAGTCGTTTGGCGATGTTAAAAGTGAGGATATTCTTAGGCACCTGTCTTATGACGGAACGGTGCAAGCTCAGAAGGCGGGTGGGGCTAAACCTAAGTCGTTCAAGTCTAAACAATCCAACCGGACCTGTTATGCTTTCAACAGGGCTGAAGGCTGCAGGGAAGACCCTTGCAGGTATCGTCACATTTGTGAGATTTGTAGCATGTCAAACCATGGCAAAGACAAGTGTCAGAAGAACAAAAAAGACTAGGAAATTTCACTTAGGCAAGGTCCTACATTAGATTCTGATATTTTGATGCCTGATTTTAGTGTAGTACGTATGGTAGATCTTCCTGAGCCCCCCGTTCAAATCATTTCGGGTGAAAATAATGAAAATGATGTTAATATCTCTTGTAATGTTAGCAAGAATATTTTTATGTCTTATAGTGGCCCAGTACAGGGCGAGTTTAAACCACTGTTTACGGTGGAGTGTGTTAATAGGCCTAGCATCAGGGTCTATGATAGTTGCATCAATGGTGTATGTGAGTGTGAGCATTTCATTTATGGTAGGAAAGCTCAGATTTTACCTTGTAGGCTGGCTAGTTTTTTGAGACAGTCAGATATTATTAATATAAATCAGGCAGAATCTGATTTTCTCTGGTGTGGTTTTACTGAAGGTTTCAAAATAGTTGACCCAGGTTGTGATACAACATATGATTGTAAAAATTATAAGTCTATTTTAGAGGATAGATTTTATAACGAGATGTGTAGTATTATTGAGGAGGAGTTAACCCAGGGCTTGGTTACGAGGTCATATGTCAAACCCAGGTGTATCCATTCATTAGGCGGTGTGGAGAAGTCTAATGGTAAATTAAGACCTATCACTGACTGTAGTATGCCAGCGGATATTTCTATTAATAATTTTATGAGCACAACGTCCAAAAGCTTCTCGTATAACTCTATTAACACTGTTACTTGCCAACTTGATAAAATATGTGTGGTAGATTTGAAATCTGCCTATAGAAGTATTAATGTTTATGGTCCACATGTGGGCTATCAAGGTTTCAGGTGGAATTTTGGTAATGGAGATGAGTTTTTTGAGAGTAACCGTTTGACATTTGGTCTAAAGTGTGCTCCATATATATTTAGTAGAATATCTGATTTTTTTACTATTATTGCTAAATTTTATGGTGTAGATAGGATAGTAAACTACCTGGATGATTTTATTATCATAGCTCAGACTGAAGAGGATTGTTTACGTAAGAGGAACATCCTAATTGAGTGTATGGAATATTTAGGGTTTGTTGTGTCGAAAGAGAAGGTGACTGAACCCAGCCGGGTGTGTACTTTTCTAGGTATAACCATTGATTCTACGTGTATGGAGTTGTCGCTGCCACAGAAGAAGCTAGATAAAATGAGCCTAGCTATAGACGAGTGTTTGGGTAAAAAATTTGTATCTAAAAAGACTTTACAGAAGATTGGTGGTTTGATGTCTTTCTGTTCCCAAGTAGTACGTGGTGGTAGAACCTTCAGCAGGAGATTGTTCGATCTTTGTGCAAAAGCCAGGAATAAGGGTGTTATTAAACTTAATGAGGAAACCCAAAATGACCTGCTGTGGTGGAGGGATTTTTGTAGAATTTTTAATTGTAAAAATATCATTTTGAATGATAATGAATGTACTCCTATGTATTCCGATTCCTCTGTACAGGGCTTTGGGGCCTGGTTTGATAAAGACTATTTTTATGGTACTTGGGATGACTCTAATCCTATGGTAGGCTGTGTGGGTCATTTTGTTCAGGCCCCGAAGCTTGATAATCTCAAAATTCACCACAGGAATATAAATGTGTACGAGCTTTATCCAGTAATGGTAGGCCTTAAGCGCTGGGTAAAAAAGTTTTCTAATACTAGAGTTCATTGCATTACGGACAACATGCAAGTCTTGGCTATGTTAAATACCGGTAGATCCAAGAATAAGTTGTGTATGTCCTGGTTCAGAGAAACTTTTTGGCTATGTTTTATACATAACATTGAAATATATTCAATATATATTAGGTCGGAGGAAAACATTTTAGCTGACCATTGTCTAGGCTGAATTACAGGGGTGTCCCACAGAAATGTAAAAATGTTTTAACTGAATATAACATGTGCTGTTATGATTCCAGATCTGAGGGAGTTGGAGCGGAGAAGGAGAAGGTTTTTGTATAGGGGCGTGGCTGAGTCCACACGTAAAGTTCGCAAACAGCAATTTAGTAGGTACAAAAAATTTTGTAAAAAATTTAACTTCAACCCCCTACCTTGTTCTCCTTCTCAAGCTTCTTTGTATAGTGTATATTTATCAGATAAAATGAAACCTGTATCTGTTAGGAACTATTTGTCCGCAGTATGGTATTATCAGAAATTAAAAGGTTATTCTGATTATAGTAGTAGTTTTATTGTAAAAAAAGACACTGGATGGTATTGAACGTAATTATAAATGTTCTTCTATTAAAACAAATCCATTAACTCCCAGTGATATGTTAAAGATCAAATCTAATTTGAATTTGTCTGTATATGAGGATGTAGTCTTCTGGTCAGCTATCTTATTGTGTTACCGAGGTGTGTTCAGGGTGGGTCATGTAGTGGATTCCCCTCATAACTTTAAATCTAAAAATGTGTCTTTGTCTGTTGACTGCATTCGCATTGATGTTAAATCTTCTAAAACTGACCAATATGGTAGGAAAGCTTACGTGGTATATTTAAAACGAAATGATTATTCTGGTCTTTGTCCAGCTAGGTACTTGAAAATTTGTAAGGAATCTAAAAGTAGACTATTGTTCACTATAGGTAACAAACCTTTGACTTACAACTATGTTAATACCAGGTTGAAGGCTATTTCTATAAAATGTGATATTCCCCACAGAGTTTCAACTCATTCACTCCGACATGGTGGAGCAACTCTGTTAAAAAATTCTGGTTTAAAGGTCGATGATATTAAAAAGAGAGCAAATTGGAATTCTAATATTGTATATAATTATTTACATGATTCCAAGCAGGACTTATTAGCCCTAGACGTAATGTTATAGTGTGGAATGGTGTATCCATTGTGTTTGGCGGTTATTTGGCATGTATAGAATTGATATTGACTACGTCAGTTCTCACCAAACCCATTGTCTCCTTCCTTATTCCACTTGTGATATTATTATAATATTTATTAATTATTATTATATTCCCCAGAGCGAACATAATTAACTTATGGGATTATATACACCCGTGTATATATATATAATTAATATGTACAGCAGTTGGAACTACTTTCTCCTCCAGGGCGCGCATTAATATGTATGACGTCATGGTAAACAATAGCGCCTATATAAGCTTCGGGATCCAAATTAACCGTCAGTTGGCGGATATCCTTCGAGCGGCACACACCACGCTGGGTGGTGCTGGAAAATTTTAACTTTTAAATCTATTGTTATATTGTATATATTGTATTATATTGTGTTATATTGTATTATTGTATTGTATTAAATTATTGTCTTATTAATAAAGGCATGTATAGAATTGATATTGACTATGTCAGTTCTCACCAAACCCATTGTCTCCTTCCTTATTCCACTTGTGATATTATTATAATATTTATTAATTATTATTATATTCCCCAGAGCGAACATAATTAACTTATATATATATAAATATATATATATATATATATATTGTAGCGACAGCGCTATGCTGTTGCGGGGATCGGCGGGGATCGGCGGGGATCGGCGGGGAAGGCTGGTACGTCCCCGCACCACTAGGGGGCGCGCCGTCCGCAGCGCCTATATATTGCGCTGCGGGGGCGGCCGGAGTCAGTCTATCTCTGTGTCTGGTCGAGTGCAGACTGCCAGCCCTCCCCGCAGAGCCGGACTGAAGGAACGACGAAGGGTTATTGCATCACATATAAGCTCTTGGCCTCAGGTGCCCTGGTTGTACTGTTGGTTTCATAATATACGGGTTATTCCCACAACCATACGTGGCTAGTCTCTGCCTCTTACTTCCCCGGGTTCGCTCTAACGTTACAGTGGTGACAGCGGTGACTAGAGAACCAGCCCCGCGAAGGTAGGGGGAAAGTAATAGGGCGAGAATAGCTGCACAGTAAAGATGAGCTCTCGAGCAAGCACAGCGGAGTTGTCTCCAGAGGAAAGGCAAGAGATGATGGCAGGGGTGCGGGGGACATTGGTGGAGGCAGAGGAGGAGGTCTTCTTGCGGGTCAGGCCAGGAGACACTGGGTTCCCCGCAATCCCCGCATTCCCCGCCGACCCCGCAATACCCGCAGTACCCGCCGACCCCGCAATACCCGCAGTACCCGCCGACCCCGCAATACCCGCAGTACCCGCAGTCCCCGCAGGATCGCTAGCCGGGGCAGCGGCAGCAGCGGGGGAAGGGGGGGAGGCACAGGAGGGCCGTCCTCACAGGGTGCCTGGGAGGGCACATGATCTGGTACCCCCTGCTCGTTGGAGCAGGGAGGGTGGATCACCTGAGAGCGGACGGAGACCCATCCTCGGGACACCTCAGAGTGTTCCAGCGATGACGATGACGGCCGCGCCCCCTGCACCCTCGGCCTTGCGGGACTACAATCAAGTCAGGGGATCGCTCCTGGAGGACCCCGGTTATATGGGAAGAAAGAGTGACGCTGCGATCCAGCTACCTCCGGGACCACCCCCTGGGCTCCAGGGCAGGGGGGCAGGAGAGTCGGTCACTGCTTTCCCGGGCTCGTCCTGGTCCGCCTCCCCATGGGGACAGCTGGTACCTAGCGTGGGGTTACAGGCTTCGCCCACCCCCTCTCTCCCGGTCCCCACGGATGGGGTTCGGACCCCCCACGTGGACTGGTCACAGAGATGGGAAGAGAGGGAGCCTTGTCACAGGTCCCCCCAGCAGGAAGGGAGGGCAGAGGCCAATGGCCATATAGGGGCGGGGCAAGCTCCGCGTGCGACCCCTCCCCCTTCATGGCCACTGCCCCCACCGGAGAGGCGGGCATGCCCACTTCCCCGGGAGTATAATCCCCTGCCGGAGGAGAGGCTCGCTACAGCTCGGGCAGAAGAAGGTTACCCGGTTCAGACCATTCACCCCTTAGAGACAGGAGGAGGGGACCTTCCGTGCATCAGGGCAGCAGAAGAGCGGGGCCCGGCTCCCGCCCCTGGGGTGCAGGCACGAGCCCCCTCTAGGTCGGAAGGCGACGTCTCAGGAGTAGGGAGCGGTACCCCGATACTCCTGGACAGGGCGAGGGGCGGCATGGCTGGATCCCCGGCGCCGTCAACCCCGCTCCCGGGAGGGGGAGCAGGGGACTCGAGGCAGGAGTGGGCCCCCAGGGAGAAGATGGCGAAACCAATCTTCATGCCAGGCAAATACGATGGCACGGGTCATTTGCCAGAATATCTCTCTCATTTCGACCTGTGCAGGAGGGCGAACGGGTGGTCCAGCCAGGAAGCCGGTGTTTTCCTCGGCTTAAGCCTCACAGGCCTTGCGCGGAGGCTGTTGACCGGCATTGACCCGGGAGCGCATACGGGGTACGAGAACCTCCGCGCGGCGCTCATGAACCGATTCTTGCCACCCAACCAGAGTGCGGTTTACAAGGCCAAGCTGCGTGGCATGGTGCGGGCCCAGGGCGCCTGTCTTCAGGCTCACGCGGAAGACATCCAGCGCTACATGCGATTGGCGTACCCCCGAGCGGACCCAGCTACAGTGGACGTAATGTCACGTGATCACTTCATAGAGAGTCTCACCGACGAAACGGTCCGTAACTGGGCGTATCAGGCCGACCCCGATAAGCTGCAGGATGCCGTCCAAGTGGCCCTCCACGCGGAGGCTTGCCTGAAGTCGGGGACAGCTCACAAACCGGCTGCCGTGGCCCGGGCCACTGCTTCGACAGTGGCGGAGGAAGTGGCCTCCTTGCGGCAATCCATGGAGGAGAGGATGGCACGCACAGATGCCCGCCTGCAGAAGATGGGCGCCTCGGCTACGCAGAGAGGGGGGCGTTCACGTAATCAACAGGGTTCGGGATGCTATCACTGCGGTAGGGAGGGCCACTTCAAGCGGGAGTGCCCGGACCTAAAAGGAAAGCCGTCTTCCGGGGAGTCTCAGACCTCTGCACCGGAACCGTCGGGAAACTAAAACCGGTCCTGCCTACCTCCCCAGACAGGACCGGGAATAAGATGGAAGAGAGGGACAAGGAAATCCGAGGAAGACTAGAGCTAGGCGGGGCGGGTCTACTAGTGGAGGGAAGTATAGAGGGCCGGGCGGCGCAGTGTTTGGTGGACACGGGCGCGACGGTCAACCTACTGTCCCTGGCCTGGTGGCGCCGCTGTGGGGGGGAGAGGGAGCTCCCCCCCTCCCAGGAGCGGGTCTTCTCGGTGGAAGGACGTCCTCTCCAACTTAGTGGTCGGTTGGATACGGCACTGGTCTTCGGCGAGGAGGCGTGGCCAGTCGTATTCCAGATAGCAGACATCCCGTCTGAGGCTATCATAGGGTCCACCTTTTTAAGGGAGGCCAAACTAATGGTGGACCTCGCGGGGGAGCGCCTATTGGTACGGAGGGGGGTTGGGACTCCCTCCATGGCCAGTGTCTCCTGCCGTATAGTGAGCAGCAGGACCGCTGTGCTCGCCCCCGGGACAGAAGCTGTAGTCGAGGGGTACGTGGTCGGTCGCTGGGAGAGTGATCGTCTTGGACTAGTGGAGGGCATTCGAGAGAAGGAGAAGAAGAGAGGCGTCCTAGTCGGGAGGGGGTTAATAGACCCTACGAAGGGCCATGCTCCTCTACGAGTGTTTAACCCGGGGCAGGACCCTGTTATCCTCTACCGAGACATGGAGCTGGCCACGGTAGAAGAGGTGGGGGATCCCCCTGACGACGGGGCCGCGGTCGGACTTGGCCAGGATCAAAGATGCCGTGTCGTCAGCCCGGCAGATCCCAGAGTGGACGCGGTGGTGGAGAGCCTCACCGTGGAAGCAAAGGGGGAGGAGAAGGAACAACTGGCTGCCCTCATCCGCCGGCACGCGGAGGCTTTCCAGCTAGAGCCGGGGGATATCGGCCGAGCCACCTGGGTGGAGCACCGGATACGGACAGACGATCATCCTCCCATCAAGCAACCCCCCCGTCGCCTAGCGCCCCATCGTAGAGCGCTGGTGGACGAAGAAGTGGACAAAATGATAGCAACAGGGACAATAGAGCCGGCCGAGGGACCCTGGGCCTCGCCGGTGGTGCTGGTCCGCAAGAAGGATGGCACCATGAGGTTCTGCGTCGATTACCGTCGCCTTAACAAGGCGACGGTGAAAGACGCCTACCCCCTTCCGCGCATTGACGACAGTTTGGACACCCTGGCAGGGTCGGAGTGGTTCTCCACTATGGATTTGGTGAGCGGCTACTGGCAGGTAGCCATGGCCCCGGAGGATCGCGAGAAGACCGCCTTCACCACCCACAGGGGGCTGTATCAGTTCAGGGTGATGCCTTTTGGGCTGTGCAACGCCCCCGGAACCTTCGAGCGGCTGATGGAGGTAGCCTTGCGGGGGCTCCAGTGGAGTTCCTGCTTGGTATACCTCGACGACATCGTGGTATTCTCGCGTTCTTTTGGGGACCACCTGGCCCGGCTGGGGGAGGTGCTAACGCGTCTGGAAGGTGCGGGACTTAAGGTGAAGCCCTCCAAATGCCGGCTGGCCCGCCGGAAGGTCGCCTTTCTGGGCCATGTGGTCAGCAAGGAGGGTATCGCCACCGACCCGGCTAAGGTAGAATCAGTCCGCCAGTGGCCCACACCCGCCTCCCTCACAGAGGTGCGGAGTTTCCTCGGGTTGGCAGGATACTACCGGTCCTTTCTGCCCGACTTTGCAACAATTGCCAAACCATTGTCCACCATGGCCGACAAGGGCAAACGCTTCCACTGGGGGGAGGATTGTCAGAAATCCTTCTACGAGATAAAACGGCTTCTCACACAGTCCCCTATTCTGGGTTACCCCCGGGAGGAGGGACGCATCGTTTTGGACACAGACGCCTCAGACACGGGACTGGGGGCCGTCCTCTCCCAAGTCCAAGAGGAAAGAGAGGTAGTCCTCTCCTACGGGAGCCGCACCTTAACCAAACCGGAACGCAATTATTGCGTCACGCGGCGGGAACTTCTGGCTGTGGTCTTCGGACTCAAGAAATTCCGCCATTACCTCTTGGGGCGGCACGTCCTGATAAGGACCGACCACGCCGCTCTCAAGTGGGTGATGGCTTTCCGGGAGCCTGAGGGACAAATCGCCAGGTGGTTACAGATAATGGATACCTTCGATTTCTCGGTGGAACACCGACCGGGTGTGCGACATGGCAATGCGGACGGTCTCTCTCGGATTCCATGCCGGCAATGTGGCAGAGGGAATGAGGGGTCCCCCCCAGAGTCGGAAGCGGATGCTTCGGTTGCAGGGGCCTCCACCTCTTATGCGTGCGCTCTCACGCGAAGAGCGTCCGCCGACCCGGACATAGTGGAGGAGGTCCGCAAGGAGTGGCAGAAGGATCAGAAGGAAGACCCCCTGCTGAGCCGGGTATACCAGTGGGTGGAGGAGAAAGCGCCTCCCTCTCCGGAGGAATTGAGGGGGGAATCCTACCCGCTACGTACACTGGTATCCCAGCTCCCACGGTTGGAGATAAAGGAGGGCCTCCTGGGACGGTGGTGGTTTACGCCCGGCACCACCCGTCACTTTCAAATCCTGGTTCCGGAAAAGAGGCGTCGGGAGGTATGGGAGTCGTCTCATGGGGGCGGTGTCATAGGCCACTTTGGAGTCACCCGCACCATAAGGAAATGTGCCGAGCGATGGTACTGGCCGGAGCACCGACGCGACCTGACATACTGGGTGGCCACATGCCCGGAGTGCCTGGCTAGGAAGCCCCCGCCTGCCCCACATCGCGCGCGGATGGGGCACATCCCGGTCTCTCTCCCCTTAGAGAGAATGGCCATTGACGTAATGGGTCCCTTGCCCCCCACAGCACGTCTCCACAAGTACATCGTGGTCATGGTAGATTATATGACAAAATGGGCGGAGGCGGTAGCTATCCCAGACCAGGAAGCAGCCACGGTGGCAAGGGCCTTCGTAGAGACAGTGGTTTGCCGGCTGGGCCCGCCAGCCTCTCTTCATTCAGACCAGGGCCGGAACTTCCAGAGCCGGCTTTTCCGGGAAGTGGTGGCGCTGATGGGGATCCGCCAGACCAGGACATGTGCCTTCAACCCCAAGTCGGATGGGTTGGTGGAGAGGGCCAACCGTACCATCGAGGCGCTGCTGGCCGCAACGGTGGCCCAAGACCAGTCTGACTGGGACCTGCAGCTACCCTTTGCCTTGGCAGCATACCGGGCCTCGGTGCACTCCTCCACCGGTGTCTCCCCCAACATGATGATGTTAGGGAGGGAGACCATGACTCCACTTACTATTCTCTACCCGGAGGGGGAGGGACAGGTCGGGGAGGGGGTGGCAGGTTATGTGGCGGGCCTGCGGCGCTCTATGGAGCGCGCGCATATGTTGGCTCTGGACACCATCGGCACCTCTGTGGCTAGACAGCAGAGAAACTACAATCTACATGCCCAGGAGAGGAAGATAGAGGTAGGGGACACCGTTTACTACCTCCACCCGATCCGCCATAAAGGGGTATCACCGAAGATGCAGAGCCTGTGGACGGGTCCATGGGAGGTGACTACCCATGTGGCAGGTTCGGTGTTTGAGATAAGAAGGGGGCGCAGCAAAAAGATAGTCCATAGTGACTCCTTGAAGGTAGTCCCTCCCCCTCCCCCTGCCGTGAACCCCCTCCCCCCAGCAGCCGAGCTCCAGGTCCCTCCGGTCCTGGAAGCCGGGGAGGGGGAGGGGGGCGGGGGGGAAGCTATGGTCAGGATTGTTTCCAAAACCCGTCCTCGGTTGCCCGCCTTCACCTCCATTGTTCCCCGCCAGAAGGGGACACCCGCTTTCGCGGCTGTTTCCCCTCCCCAGGGAGAAACCTCCTTCGCTGGGTCCCCGGCGGGGAACCTGCCTGGGGGCGGGAAATGCGGGAAATGCGGGAAATGCGGGAAATGCGGGAAATGCGGGGAAGGCGGTAACGGAACACTCACGTCACAGCGTCTGCAGCGTTGTCTGCAGCCGACAATGTCTGTCTGGCAGAGGTTAGGGGAGCCACAGGGAGAAGAGAAGATGTTTGGAAAAAGACCTCCTCCAAGATCTTATGTCATTCCTAAGGTCGGCTACCAGGCAACTGGACAGGGAACCCCCCAGGCTGGAAGAGGGACTAGAAAAAGAGGTAGGAAGGGGAGAGGCCGGGGAAGGGGGAGGGGGCAAAGGCAACAGCCACCTTTTCTCCAGCCGGGGCCAAGGGCAGGAAGGGGAAGGACGATTGACCTTCGGGGACAGAGCCCAAGGAGGCCGGGGACCTTCTCCCCGGAGAGGGGGAGGGGGTCCTCCAAGAAGGGGGGAAGCCTTTCACCACGAAGAGGCCGGTCCCGCAGTCCCCAGGGTGCAACACGTAGCCTTTCACCAGAACGTCCAGGTCCAAGGAGCGACTGCTGGGCCGGCTCCAGCGGGGCAAAAGGGAAGGGCTCCCCTCACCCCGCCCCAGTCTCCTCTCTAGCCAGAAGGCTAAAGGAGGCTCAGGGAAGGGGGGGGAATCGCAGAAGGAAGGTGAGGCATTCTTCTTCCAACAGTGACAGTGAAAAGGAGGAGGAAACATCTCCTGGGGGTCGTGCCCGCAGAGCAGCCCGCTCCCCGCCACGAGGCAAAGAAAATCCACGTTCTCGTTCCCCGCCACGCGGTAAACAAGGACATTCTCCGCCGCGGAGCTGCAGCGGGGAGGAAAACAGAAGAGCCCGCACCCCGCCGAGCGGAAAACGAAAACATTCTCCGCCGCGGGGCCGCAGCAGGGAGGAAAACAGAACAGCCAGCTCCCCGCCGAGCGGAAAACAAAGACATTCTCCGCCGCGGAGCAGCAGGGAGGAAAACGGAACAGCCCGCGCCCCGCCTAGCGGAAAACAAAAACATTCTCCGCCGCGGAGCAGCACATGGCGGCGCAGGGGGGAGGAAAACAGAACAGCCAGCTCCCCGCCGAGCGGAAAACAAAGACATTCTCCGCCGCGGAGCAGCGGGGAGGAAAACAGAAGAGCCCGCACCCCGCCGAGCGGAAAACGAAAACATTCTCCGCCGCGGGGCCGCAGCAGGGAGGAAAACAGAGCAGCCAGCTCCCCGCCTAGCGGAAAACAAAGACATTCTCCGCCGCGGAGCAGCAGGGAGGAAAACGGAACAGCCCGCGCCCCGCCGAGCGGCAGGCGAAAACATTCTCCGCCGCGGCGCGAGGGGGAGGAAAACAGAACAGCCAAATCCCCGCCGAGCGGAAAACAAAGACATTCTCCGCCGCGGAGCAGCAGGGAGGAAAACGGAACAGCCCGCGCCCCGCCGAGCGGCAGGCGAAAACATTCTCCGCCGCGGCGCGAGGGGGAGGAAAACAGAACAGCCAAATCCCCGCCGAGCGGAAAACAAAGACATTCTCCGCCGCGGAGCAGCGGGGAGGAAAACAGAAGAGCCCGCACCCCGCCGAGCGGAAAACGAAAACATTCTCCGCCGCGGGGCCGCAGCAGGGAGGAAAACAGAGCAGCCAGCTCCCCGCCTAGCGGAAAACAAAGACATTCTCCGCCGCGGAGCAGCAGGGAGGAAAACGGAACAGCCCGCGCCCCGCCGAGCGGCAGGCGAAAACATTCTCCGCCGCGGCGCGAGGGGGAGGAGAACAGAACAGCCAACTCCCCGCCGAGCGGCAAACGAAGACATTCTCCGCCGCGGGGCCGCAGCAGGGAGGAAAACAGAGCAGCCAGCTCCCCGCCGAGCGGCAGGCGAAAACATTCTCCGCCGCGGCGCGAGGGGGAGGAAAACAGAACAGCCAACTCCCCGCCGAGCGGCAAACGAAGACATTCTCCGCCGCGGGGCCGCAGCAGGGAGGAAAACAGAGCAGCCAGCTCCCCGCCGAGCGGCAGGCGAAAACATTCTCCGCCGCGGCGCGAGGGGGAGGAAAACGGAACAGCCCCTTCCCCGCTTTCCCGACGCCATCTTGAACGATCGGAAGAGAAACAGCGGGGAATACTCTCTCACGGCGGGGTAGGACATTCTGCACCCAATACAACAGCAGAGGAAGGAGACAGGGAAGACAGGTGCCCATCCCCACAGGCAGATAAGTGGGACAGAGGGCGTTCATCTTCAACGTCCTCTATCTCCTCTATTTCCCCGCAGTCTTCCCCGCTGCCAGGACAGGTGTCATCGCCCTCCCTGCAGCCTTCCCCGCTGCCACAGAGAAGGAGGTTAAGGCTGCATTCAGACAGCAGCCCATCTCAGCTAGCCATAAGGACCTGTGTGCATGGGGTGATGGCCGACTCCCGGGTGCCATGTGGCCAGTGCGCCCAGACTTTTGCGAAGAAAGGGGGCCTCACCCGACACATGGCTCGGGCCCACAGTACGGGTCCCCGCATGGGTTGGGTGTGCCCCATACTAGAGTGCGACCATGATAGTGACAGGGCGGAGGACTTGCGGCGCCACCTGCGCACCATACACCGGGCGGAAGGGGGAGACTGCCACCCCTGGGTCCGCAATCCCAAGAAGATGCCGAGGGCAGGGCAGCTGAGGGAGAGGAGCGGGTCAGCCAGACCTGGACCTACCTCCTCTCGCGCCTCCTCCTCCTCGGGGGGTCCTTCCCCCCAGCTGGAGATGGATGCCAACCGAGGGAGCCGGGCGACATCCCCCACCCTTCCCTTCAGCTCTTCTAGTTCAGGGGATGACGACGTCCCCCTGTCTACCCCTCGCAGGAGGCCCCCTCCCCCCGGGAGAAAGGTCACCGGGCACCAGTCCCCTGCGGCAGGGCCCGGTAGTACTGACCGTGCCGATAGGAAGGCGGCCGGGGATCAGTCTTCGGGGACACCCGTAGACCTTGGGTCCTCACCCAGCATCGTCCTGGAGGTACCTACCACCCGCCGGTCAAGGGACCGCGTAAAGCGGAAGAGGGATGTCCTCAGTAAATCCCCCGGGCCCAGAACTCAACAAGGAGGCCCCTCCTCGACGGATAAGAAGGTGCGCCGTCATTCGCCGGAGGATGGTGTCAAGGCCAGGGTGCACCCCCCAGAGGCCAGGGCTGGGACCCCGGCCCGGTTGTCCTTCGCCAAGGTTGAGTCCCATGCACTGCCATCGGGTCCCCGTCACGCCGGCCAGTCTGGGACCCTCTCCGCTACCACTCAGGGCGGGGAGACAGTCCCCGCAACCACCATGGGGTCCACTCCCATGCTGGTGGCTTGGGGTCCGGACCCAGCCAGGACAGGGAAGCCGGAGCCTCTCACACGGGAAACCATGGGGTCTTTTATGGCCTCCTACATCTCTCAGGGAGGGAGCCGGGAGGAGATGGCCGCTGCTGCGCAGGAACTGGTCTCCATGCTCGGCGCGGACGAGGGGCAGGAGGTGGGAGACAAAAGAGTCAGCGTGGGGCCAACTACTGTGGCTGCCCGTACTACTCTCTCCCAGCCTGCCGGCACCACCCCGGTTCCGGTAGAGCATACCCCAGTGCTCTGTAGCTTGGAGGAGGAGGCGCAGGAGGGAGGTCTTGCGGAGGGGCCTACTACGCAGGCAGCGCTCGCTACTTCCCCCCCGGCCTCAGGGATTTCCTCTGGTACCCCCGCGGCCGACTCGCAGGAGCTCACCGTCCCGGGGGAGGCAGGGGAGTCCCCGCCTGTCAGCACCTCCACCGCCCCGGTTCCGGTGGAATATACCCCAGTGCTCTGTAGCTCGGAAGAGGAGGCGCAGGAGGGAGGTCTGGAGGAGGGGCCTACTACGCAGGCAGCGCTCGCGACCCCCCCCTCCGCCTCGGAGATTTCCTCTGGTACCCCCGCGGCCGACCGGCGAAGGCTCACCGACCCGGGGGAGGCAGGGGAGTCCCCGTCTGTCAGCGTCACCTTTAGCTCGCCACAGGGGTCGGAGAGGGTCAACCAGGGGCCCCATACTGGGGTGACGCCTGCCCCCCATCCCTCTCGGCAGAGTGACCTGGCAGGGGACGAAGTGGGTGCGGTGACACGGAACACTCCCACTGGCACACGGCAGCTTCCTCAGCCCGGTGGAAGTCAGGTCTCCTTGCCAGTAGGTCCTCGGGCTGAATGTGTAATACAGCTGCATCCTCCTCCCACGGTGCCCCCACCCAACGCCTTCCTTCTCGGCGGCCCGGAGGTCATTCCCGTACCGGCCCCTGAGTCGGAATCAGAGTCGGAGGAGAGGGGGGGTGAAGGTGTAGCGGATAGAGATAGTGACTCTGTGGTTAGGAATGAGGAGGAGGAGGGGTACACCAGACCCGGTGAGGGGGAAGGCCGCCCAGAGGCAGCGGAACAGACAAGTGAAGGCACCAGGGAGCATACCCGGGACCTAGATGGGGAGGCCGCGCAGGCAGTGGAGGGCCTGCTGGCGGCACAGATGGTAGGGGATCCGGGCGCGCAGACCTCGGACAGCATCGAGGCCATCAGCATCCCCGCGGAGGAGATGAGGCTGCTGAACTCAGTATGGGATCAGGTCAGCCCTATTACACTGTTCAGGCCCAGGGAGGTGACGGAGACGCTCCCCCCAGTCCCGCGGGGAGCCACCTGCCGTCCTTGGCCTGGGGGACCTGTCCTGCCGGCCGAAAGGGAGGCCCTGGAGGCGGTAGGGGACAGCACCCCTGCAAATGTCCTCTGTGTGTCCGACGAGGAGGGGGGGCCGCCCCTGCCGGATGAGTGGCAGTCCCCAGTCAGGCCACCACGCCAGCGCCCACACGGGCGACAGCCTTCAAGGGCACCTCAGGAAGCTGCCAACAGTGGACCGCTCGCGGGGCAGCAGAGGGAGAGCGCCCCCCAACCCCGGGTGGCCCCTTCAGCGGCGGCAGGGTCGTCAAGAGACACCGCTGCCCACCGACCAGGAACCTCCCGACCCGCCCCGGCTGTGCCCCGTGCGACAGCGGGCTCGGCAATCTCTGGGGTGGGCCACCAAACTGCAACCGCACCGCAGCAGGCGCAGTGGTCCTCCTATCACCGGACCCCCCCCAGCAGTCGCCGCCGGAGGAGGGCCCCCGTTCCCCCCCGGCCGGCGGCACCCTCGGATCAGCGGCCACCAACATTTCCCCCCTACCTGGCCATGCCCTGGTGGCATGTGCAGGGTCGGGCCCCCGATCCACTAGAGCGGTTCTCTGCGTACCTGGTGCCGCCACGGGACCTGGGCCCTCACTACGGGGCGGTGGCGCCTTCTTACATCTCCACAAACATGCGGGTTATCTCAGAAGATACCTATGAGATAGCGCATACCGTCACCACCACTTGGCGCCGTCTCCCCCAGGCCCCGCCACCGCACGTCGCCCAGGACCAGCCGCCGCAGGAGGATCCTCCAGCTCCGGTGAGTGTTCCCTCCCTACCACATTGTTAATCTCCCCCATGCTAAGGGTTTGAGAAGCACGGATATCCGCATACCAGAATCAAGTACAGCCGAGCTGCGTAATTCTTCTAGAGTGTCCATAGAGTACCGGGAAGGACCGGGAAGGACCTTAAGTGCCTCCCGGGGGGACGGGAGCGGGTGGAGGGAACCTCTCCAGGGGGGCTAATGCTTCAGGGCTAACATAATGTCGTGTTGTCATTGCAGGCACCGCATGGCCACGGGGGTGGTCAGTAAGTCGCGGCTGGAGTGGGATCCTCCGGGGGCTGTGCACGGAGCCAGCCGGGAGGGCGCGGAGCCCGGGCAGGCGGTGAGCCTGGTAGGGGGGGGGTCGAGGCCGAGCCTCCCTCCCCCCAGGAGTTGGGGCCGTGTGCCCCCGTTACTGTTGCTGTTCTTCTTGGACCCCGTGGTCCCCCTTTGTGCCGTCAACTAGGACTAAGACTGGATGCAGCTGATCCCATAGGATCATGGACTCTCATTATTCATGTTACATATCAGTATTCTACGTAGCCCCTGATCTAGGTAGTTGGGCACGAAAAGGGGGTGCCATTTACTAACTGTTATCTCTGTCATTATTACCCTAGAGAGTCTGGTTACTCGTTACTGTAAATACGTCAGGGTACACTCCCTCTTAACATTTATGTATAAGGTTAAATTGAGGAGGGGAAAGTGTAGCGACAGCGCTATGCTGTTGCGGGGATCGGCGGGGATCGGCGGGGAAGGCTGGTACGTCCCCGCACCACTAGGGGGCGCGCCGTCCGCAGCGCCTATATATTGCGCTGCGGGGGCGGCCGGAGTCAGTCTATCTCTGTGTCTGGTCGAGTGCAGACTGCCAGCCCTCCCCGCAGAGCCGGACTGAAGGAACGACGAAGGGTTATTGCATCACATATAAGCTCTTGGCCTCAGGTGCCCTGGTTGTACTGTTGGTTTCATAATATACGGGTTATTCCCACAACCATACGTGGCTAGTCTCTGCCTCTTACTTCCCCGGGTTCGCTCTAACGTTACAATATATATATATATATATATGAGGAGAGTTTGAGTTGCTTTTATAAATGAACAGCTCCTTGCGCTATTGATTAGTTCTTATAAATGCCTCCAGATGGGAGGGCACGCAGGCAATGGTTTACGGACTATTTATGCTGTCACAGTGAGCAACTAATACAGAGTTTTAGTTGCTCACTATAAAGCCTACAGTGAGCAGCTTATACAGAGTTTTAGTTGCTCACTGTAAAAGGCTAGTTATAGCGAGCTGTTTGCTGTTTATGTATAGTCACAGTGAGCAGCTCATACAGAGTTTGAGCTGCTCTCTGTAATAGGCTAGCTATAGTAAGCTATTTAATTTTTAATCAAAAGTAGGTTTTTTGTTATATATTTACACATATTTAGTATGTATAAATATATATCCATCAGTCACCACTTGGATGTAGACCTACATGACTGACTCAATTTTGTAAAAAGGCCTAAACGAAAACTTTGGAACAAAAACAATGTTTCCTATTTCTCTATGAGCTAAGTAGATATATAAATATATTTGGATGGCTTATATTGTATATTTCATTTTACCTAACCTATGTTGAATAAAATGAAGATATTGAAAGCCTTATTTTAGCTTTTGTTTTCACCCGATCTAGATCAAGTGATAACATGAAGCCTAGTTATTTAAGTAGCAGATTTTTACCCAGATCTGGATCAAACATAAAAATACAGCTTTCTTATTTGTATATATACCTACATGCTTCATATGCAGAAACAGGCAAGTACATTGCTTTTGTAGACATTTCAATGAAGATGGAGAAGGCTCTTATTTCAAATGAAGTTGGAGAAGGTTCTCATTTTCTATGGTGTTTCTGATGATCTGAAAGAAGGAAAAATTCTTGATTGTGTAGAGGCATTGTATTATAACCATAGTTATGGGTACCGTCTGGCGTGGCGGGTGAGTCCAGTCGTTGGGTGTTCCTCAGGTTCCGGATAGGTGGCAGCACTGATCCGGGCCTGTGGGGACATCTGACGACGAACACCAAGGTCCGTATATAAAGACCAGGGCTCAGTCGCTACATCAGAGGCCCTCCTGGCCTCTGACCATGTAAGATCTTTGATTAACATTAGCTGCCCCTTCATCATCTTCCGGGTAGCCGTTAAGTGTCTTAAGCAATAAAACATCCGTTGGCATACACTTGAATTACCGCCTTACTCCTTCTTTCCTGATCTGTAAGGCCCGAACCACCGAAATAGTAATACAAACCATTACATTGGTGCCGTGATCAGTTAATTCTGGTGTATAGCCTGGACGTTATAACGTCCGAACAGCTAGTACATGGGTTAGACAGCCTCGCGGAAGCTAACCCTGAAGGGCAACTTATTGCCCAGGAGAATGGCAATGGGTCATTAATGATCCATACCCATTCGAACTCACAGGATGTAGATACTGCATCCTGGAGGGATCCCGGACCTCACTACAAAATGGATAGTGAAGAAAATATACCGGACTCTGTACGGAGAGAACAATCCATACAGAGAAAGAGTACTTTGCTGGGTCAACAATCACTTGTTGACAAATTAAGTAATTCGATGTTCGAAGTTGGTGGTAGCACTAATCCAGAAAATCCGGCACCGATGCCAAAAAGGGTTACGTTTGGAAAACTACCATACAGTATACCCAGACCCGGACTACCGATTCTAGACTACAGCGCCATAGACGGCGATGTAACATATGCGGTACAGGAAGGTGAGGAACTTAAACAGCCGGATGTCCTGTTGTTAAACGAAACCTATGTAACTTTGAACGAGAATTTAAATACCTTGGTCAAAGCGAAAGATGAAGTAATCAATGAAAAACTGCATCTGGAAGAAGACTTGATTGGTATGCGAAGTGAATTCGAAACCAGAAAGAGGGAGTACATGAAAGATTTAGAAACTGAAGAAATAAAACTTCAGGAGATGAGAAAGTCATTTAATAAAGAATATGACAATAGACATGCTCGTATCCAAACATACACAGATACGAATGATCAACTATGCTTAGTTAAGGCCAATTATGAATCTGACATAAGCCTATATCAAAGCGAATTGGAGAAATTGAAACTTCAGTGTAATAAGCAAGCTGAAGACAATGAAACTATCTGGACGGGCATTATTGCTTATAATAAACAACTGGAGGAAGATAGACAGAAACTCACCAATGAGCTTCAGGATCTGCAAAATACTGCAATGACTCTAGATAAATACGTAGAAGCCGCACAATTGACTATAGGTAATATAGATCCGAATGTGGTATCTACAATGTTGGCAAATACAGCCCAAGATGTAACGCCCATCAGATACAACCCATTTGTAACTGATGGGGCAGACAAAAATGTAGATTCCGGAATTGATAAAAAACCGGATCGTTCCGCATCCAGCGGAGAAGGTGTTCCGAACAGTACCTCTATACAGGTCGGAACAAATCAGGGACCCTGACCCACAAGTAGTGCACCTACACCTCAAGTCCCTAAACTTGATACGGTTGTAGGTCCGGCACCGCCGATACCAGATCTGAGTCATGAAATTAATCTGACTCAAGTTAATATAGCAAGTGGAACAAACACTACTCCAGTGGCCCAACCACGTGCACCGGGACCAATAAGAAATTTACTTATGCCACCTTCGTATTTTTCTCAACCCGGACATAGCACTCCAGCAGGTGCAAGATTGCCTAACCCGAACTCAGGTCAAAGCAATGTACCTAATAGTGGACGATTTCCAATGCCAAACCCGCCACAACCCAATGTGGTAGGGGGTACGTATTTACCTAGAACAACTCCTCACGGATATGGTAATAACTATAATCCCGCAGGAGAAGGTAACTTCTATTCAGGAAGTACATACAACCAGGGAGGGAATCAGAATAATTCCTACCCCGGGTTTGCGCCTTCCGGAACAACTGGAAATACTGGCTATAGAGGGTGGTACCCTAACGGTCCTTCCAGGAATTATCCCAATAACGGACCCCCAGGAGGTAATCCCCCAGGTGGTCCCGGTGGATCTGGATCCGGAGGATCAGGATCGGGAAGAGATGGCAGGAAACCAAATAGGAGGACATCCATGCCAGCAGGGATGCAAAAGATCTTTGATAGAAGCCAATGTATCCAAAATTTGGGCATTGACTGCTACTGGAAGGGCGCAGATGGCATGGAAGTTATGAACTGGAGCATGCGAGAACCAGACAGACTACGAGGATGTAATAATCCGGCTCGTAGACAGGCAAGGATTCCCCCTCCCTATGATTCGAATGATCCATGGAAGGATAGGTATCAGGCTTTTGTCGATGAAGTCAACTGTAGTGGTTGGACAAAAGAAGAAGCTCTGCCTTACCTAATCTGTTGGTTAAACAAGGGCGGAAAAGTAGCCCTCAACCAGTGGAGAGCAGCGTATGGATTATACGGCACCTACGATCAATTAGTCGAATGTGCCGTGTACCTATTTGGTTCGATCGTAAGAGAAGATCCATGGGTAAGCTTTAAGAAAAGGACCCAGAAACCCAAGGAATCTCATAAAGTCTTTGGGTTGGAGCTACAGGATCTGCTATCAAAGGCACGTCCGAATTGGGCTCATGATGATGATTGCATCTGCAAGAGTTATTTACACAATTCTACAGTGGATTGCGGGATCCGGATCACAAACAAGTAGTTTGGGATTCTTGGAAGGATGAAACATCTTTCAGTGACCTCTTCATAGCCATCGATGGCTATGATATGAAGAAAAGGCTAGTGGGTCTAGGACCTAACCCGCTACGAGCTGCTCCATTACAATACGGAGCTGCACCAGCTCAAGTATATGAGACCTCCCAATTGGCCCCGTTGACTTACAGGAAGCTAATCAGGAAGACGAATATGTCTCCGATGAAAACGGAGAATATATTGGTTCAGTCCAGGTAGCTGGAAAGTATTACTGTCAGAAACAGTACAGAAAAGTATATCCGAAAGCAAAAGGAGGATCCATTGCTAATAAACCAGCTCCTGGATCGATTCAAGCTAGTAACATGACAACTACAGTTGTTCCTACCGTAGCAGCAGCTGCTGCTCCTACAGATCTGGTAGAGACACTAGTAGCTTGATTGACAGATGCTCTGAGTAGACCCCGAGTGGATAAATCCCAGAGGAGATGCTTCAGGTGCCAGAAATTAGGGCACTATGCATCTGAATGTACAGCTGATAAGCCTGTCCCTCGTAGACAGGAAAGTATCTCTGGATTAACAACAGAGGAAAACTGAGAAAGGATCCCCCTATGGGCAGAGAAGGGGATCCCGATGACAAATCTTGCCATGATATCACCATCCATGACGATAGTTTGCATGTAGTAACAAATTTGCCTAGCACCGGAGTGGTTGTAGACACCCGTAAGGTTAGGGAGGCCGATATAACAGGTGCCCAGGGAGCACAGGGGAAACCCAATATCGGTAACGAGGTAGGCGGTTATTTTTTAGCCAGGGTTGGTAGTGCCCACCTACCCCCGGGTCATCCTTGTCTGGAATTCCTGAAAGGATGTGGATTGACTCCAGGTGTGAACAATGATGTCCCAATCGTCACGGACACGCCCTCGGTTCTGAACAGAAGGCGGTGGTATCTTTGCCTCACTGTTAACGGAAGATCTGCTGAATTTCTCATGGATACGGGTGCTAAACACTCCTGTATTTCCAAGAGGTTCTATGATCTTATACCGAATGAACACGATACTCTCATATCGGGAGGAAATGCTCAGATGGCCGATGGCAGTACCATGCAAACGTATGGAAGAACTTGTGTGAAGTTGCAATTGGACAGAATACATGACTATGTCATGAGTGCCACCGTTGCAGATATAGCAGATGAGGGGATACTGGGGTTGGATTTCGCATCCCTGTACGGGGTGGTTTTAGGACCACAATCAGGAGTGTTGAGTGTGAAATACCCGTATCCTGTAAAGGTTAGGTGCGTACTAAGACAAGTAAGCAGTATGGCTAGTGTCGCACACACTGTGCGAATTCCCGCAGGTGTAGCCCGTGATGTGCTCTTGAGGAGCGATCCTGCAATGCGCAATAAGCCTGCAGTGATAGAACCGGATGTAATTACTTTGTCAAGTATCAGATTAACATCCGTAGACACTATAGTAGCGAATGCATCCTGGTCGGTAGTACCTGTTTCCAACACTGGAAACGCTACTATCTACCTAAAGAAAGGACAAGGTTTTCGGTAATGTGACCCTTTCAGAAACGGTAACGGATAGTAAGTTGAATTTACCCAAGGTAACAGATAACGATGAAATTTCGGATGACTTGTTAAAGTTGTATGAAGAAACTTCATTAGAAAATCTGGAACATCAGAAAGAGTTTCATGATTTGCTCCGTCAGTATAAAACTGCCTTTGCCAAACCCAGTGAAAAATTGGGTACGACAACTAAGGTAGTACATAAAATAGATACTGGAGAAGCGGAACCCTTTAAAATACAGTATAGACGGTTACCTTTAGCAAAGAAAAGAGTAGCTGAAGAAGAAATAAACAAGATGTTGGAACAAGACGTAATAGTCCCATCCAATAGTCCATGGAGTAGTCCTGTATGTATGGTAACAAAGAAAGATGGTACTATACGCTTCTGCATAGACTACAGGAAGTTGAATGGAGTGACGAAAAAGAACTCGTATCCATTACCAAGAAAAGACGAAACCATTGACTCCTTAGGAGGAAACAGTTGGTTTTGTACCCTAGATTTGCAATCAGGGTATTGGCAAGTGGGAATGAACCCATCGGATATGGAAAAAACAGCATTTTCGAGTCATATTGGATTATTCCAATATAACGTAATGCCTTTCGGCTTGTGCAATGCACCAGCTACATTTGAAGCAATGATGGAAACTCTATTGAGTGACCTATTGTGGAAAAGATGCTTAGTATATCTTGACGACGTAATAGTCTTCGGAAAAAACATTCGAAGAATGTTCTAACAATCTCAAATTGGTATTAGAACGTATTATTTGTAATGGTCTCAAATTGAAACCTAAGAAATGTCACATGTTTAGAAAGTCCATAAATTATTTGGGTCGTATCATCTCAGATGAAGGAATAAAAGCTGATCCCGATAAAATCGAATCAGTTACGAATTGGAGTAGACCTAACTCACCTAAAGAAGTGAGATCATTTTTAGGCTTCTGTTCCTATTACAGGGAATTTATTCCGAATTATTCTAGAGTCAGTAACCCATTACAAGTAATAGCTAACTGGACTCCAGGATGTACCAGGGAAAAATTTCCTTGGAATCTGCTCTTCAAAAGCTAAAAGATCTGTTCACGAGTACTCCCGTATTGCAATATCCGAATGAGATGGATCATTTCATACTGGATACGGATGCTAGTAATGACAGCATTGGTGCTGCCCTTTCGCAAGTCCAAAATGGGAGAGAGGTACCAATTGCTTTTGCTAGCAATACACTGAGAAACTCAACGCAATTACTGCACGACTAAACGTGAGCTGTTAGCAGTAGTTGTATATACAAAGAAGTTCAAACACTTCTTATGGGGGACCAACTTTACTTTACGTACGGATCATTCCTCTTTAAGATGGTTATTGAACTTCCGAGATGCTGAAGGTATGTTGGGTCGATGGCTAGCCCATCTATCCGAATACGGGCTTGAACATCGCCAAATTCAGCATAGACCCGGAGTGAAGCATTTAAATGCTGATGCCTTGTCTCGAATACCAATTCGGAAATGTGATAATCCGGATTGTACTGATTGTGGAGCTCACAGAGCAGTTTTAGCAGGGATTCGAAGACCCTTCGAACCCCTAGTTGCCAGTGTACTGGAATGGTCTATGGATCACATAAGACAGTTCCAGGAAGCTGACTCGATAACTGCACAGCTACTGCACTTGGTACCTAAGGGTATACGTCCAGTCAGACCAGAGGTCTCCCTGGAGAATCGAGAAATGAGAAGGTTTCTTGCTCAATGGACTGAGTCCGGAAAGGCGTGTTATACCGTTGGAAGCCATGTAATAATGGTGAGAAACTCATACAAGTGGTTATACCACATGCAATGAGGCATGACATTATGTATTTTTGTCATGGACATCGGACCAGTGGTCATTTTGGAAGGAAACGCTCATTAGCACGCCTTTCTAAAAAATACTATTGGCCCGGCATGTCACGAGACTTGCAAAGATGGGTAACCACCTGTCCGGATTGTTGTAAAAACAAACCCGGACCCGGGATGGGCAGACTTCCCCTATCTCAGGAACTTTTTGGAGTTAGATTCCTGAGAATCGGAGTAGATATCATTAGTGGATTCAATACAACCACTAATGATAATACTTGTATGATGGTAGTGTGTGATTACTATATGAAATACACCTAAGTATTTCCACTACCGGATCACAAAGCAGTCACTTGTTCCGACGCCTTTGTAAAAGGTTGGGTACTGACTTTCGGTGTACCACTTATGCTACACAGTGACCAAGGTAGAGAATTCGAATCGAATCTCTGGCAAGGAATGTGCGAATACTTAGCTATTTGCAAAACTAGAACCAATCCGTATAGGCCACAGAGTGACGGATTGGTCGAAAGGTTCAATAGAACCCTTATTCAGGTCCTAAAGTCACTTGTGAATGAAAACATGGATGATTGGGACGAGCAATGTCATTTTGTAACACATGCTTACAACAGTACGGTACATTCAAGTACAAACTGTATTCTGAATCTTCTAGTTTTCGGAGAGGATTTAATAATGCCTGCAGACTTGGTATTTGGAGTCGTAGGTATGGACACGGAGCTACCTTGTCACATAGTTTTCGTCGAATGTTTAAGGGACAGATTCAAAAAAGCATATGAGTCTGTCCGAATTGATTTAGAGAAAAGTGCCAAATGGCAGAAAGTTGGATATGATACCGATCTAAAGCATCGGAAATTCAAATCCGGAGAGAGAGTGCTAAGACTGCACGAACCACTTAGACATGTAAAATTAGCGTCTAATTGGGACGGTCCTTTTACAATAACCCAGGTTATTAGTGATTGTACCATAATCATCAAATCAGACCTCGGACGGCTTTATTAGTCGAATGTGGCTAGACTGAGAAAATGGTCTGGGAGAGAGACCTCCACAGAAATGTATGGTGAAGGATTCGAAAAGATTTTGAATCTAAATCGGATAGTAGACCAGGTAAAGAACCCAATATCGAAGAGAGGCCAAGGTAGGCCTAGAAAGATATCTGAATCAGTGCCACCAACGCCAACACAGATTAAGCATGGGGGGGTAAAAAAGTCTCGGCAGGTGAAGACAAAAAGAAGAGGAAAGGTGTTTCGAAGGCCAAGAAACACCCAGAGAAAGCTATTCGAACTTTCAGGTCCGAAAAGGAACTATCCAAGAAAGGGACAGACGTCCGCCGCAGCCCTCGACTTGCCCAGAGAACTGCAGTGAAGAGATTACTAGGATGTGAAACACCTTTTTAGACAAGAGGTACGGCACCAGTAGTAGGGGGTCTGCAACCATGTTCTGCCAAACTGAAGGCACCTTTTCAAGACCAATGAACTCAATTCCAATGCCAGTGCAGTTACCGTTATTACTGTAAGGTACTTTTTTTTTTGTTAGCCTATTCATTGTTTTATTATTGACATGATATTTTCTCAGGATTTTGAAACCTAATTATTATTGTACAAGGAACTAACAGGCAGTTTGCAATGTTTATTATATATCTTCTATGATTACTTTACACTTATTCAGGTGCATGGGACCAAAACTGAAAAAATTTAACGTGTGATATATATCACATATGGCCCAGGATCTACTACCCCCCCCTCAATATAAAAATTGGGCGTTGTGCATTGAAGCATAGAAGGCTCAGGGTAGGTACCATAAAACCCTCTATCAACCCTGTAGGGTCACAGGAATCAGCACTTGCGAAATATTGACTAATTACTTACAAATAGAGACTATTATCTATACATGTACTGACACCAATCTGGCATAATCTTCTCTTACTAAACCCCTTGGACCGCTGGCCCCCTGGACACTTGGCCCCCTCGCTGTTGTCTGGGTCAACAGAGTAAAGGCTACCTCCATGGGGTCTTATTGAGGTACCTGTTACATTGTCGACCTACATGCAGTTAGGCAACAGTGTATTACCCTATCATAGCCCTGCCCTTGTACTTTTATCACAATACCGGGGAACAAATAAAATCTTGACCTGCGATAACTTTAGTCACTAAACTTGCAGACATTGGTGTTATTACGACAGGAGCCTTATTGTATCCGAAGTTAATTGTGGGACTAAGCATTTATAAAGAACTATTATTAAAGGGAGAAATTGGAATCAGAACTGCAGTGAAGAGATTACTAGGATGTGAAACACCTTTTTAGACAAGAGGTACGGCACCAGTAGTAGGGGGTCTGCAACCATGTTCTGCCAAACTGAAGGCACCTTTTCAAGACCAATGAACTCAATTCCAATGCCAGTGCAGTTACCGTTATTACTGTTAGGTACTTTTTTTTTTGTTAGCCTATTCATTGTTTTTTTTTATTGACATGATATTTTCTCAGGATTTTGAAACCTAATTTTTATTGTACAAGGAACTAACAGGCAGTTTGCAATGTATATTATATATCTTCTATGATTACTTTACACTAATTCAGGTGCATGGGACAGAAACTGAAAAAATTTAACGTGTGATATATATCACATATGGCCCAGGGTCTACTACCCCCCCCCAATATAAAAATTGGGCGTTGTGCATTGAAGCACAGAAGGCTCAGGGTAGGTACCATAAAACCCTCTATCAACCCTGTAGGGTCACAGGAATCAGCACTTGCGAAATATTGACTAATTACTTACAAATAGAGACTATTATCTATACATGTACTGACACCAGTCTGGCATAATCTTCTCTTACTAAACCCCTTGGACCGCTGGCCCCCTCGCTGTTGTCTGGGTCAACAGAGTAAAGGCTACCTCCATGGGGTCTTATTGAGGTACCTGTTACATTGTCGACCTACATGCAGTTAGGCAACAGTGTATTACCCTATCATAGCCCTGCCCTTGTACTTTTATCACAATACCGGGGAACAAATAAAATCTTGAACTGCGATAACTTTAGTCACTAAACTTGCAGACATTGGTGTTATTATGACAGGAGCCTTATTGTATCCGAAGTTAATTGTGGGACTAAGCATTTATCAAGAACTATTATTAAAGGGAGAAATTGGAATCAGAACTGCAGTGAAGAGATTACTAGGATGTGAAACACCTTTTTAGACAAGAGGTACGGCACCAGTAGTAGGGGGTCTGCAACCATGTTCTGCCAAACTGAAGGCACCTTTTCAAGACCAATGAACTCAAGTTTATCGCTCAGTCCCCAATGTGTTATGTGTATAGCTTGGACACTGTAAACATTGCCTGCTGAAAAAAAGTGTCTCACTTGGTGATTACCCATAGGACTCCATGTGCTAATTTCATCGCCAAAATCTATCTGACCCATAGACCCAATGGTTAAAGAAGTAGTAGTCAGTATAGCTCCCAAAAACATGACGGAAGTACAGCAGCTTTTTTTGTAGAGAAAGACATCACTCACCATAAAGGTCAAAATGTTGTCTGATAGATGAGATTTAAAACTTTCCTTTGGCTTTTGAAAAATGTGTAAACTAACAGTATATCACTGAATGATTACACCCTAAAGTTGGAGTTTACAAATTTGTGGATCTGGCTGAAAACCTGGCTCCAATAGCCCAGGGGATACCCTGGGTCAACAATTTTAATTGTATTAACAGAATGTATTGACGAGCACCTAGAGAAGGATTCATGTGTGATAACACAAAAGATATCCTGTGAACATAGTTTTGAGACTTGCAGTATTGGATGCCATATACATTAATATACATGTATGTTTGATAATATATAAAAGATAAAAAAAAAACCAAAAAACTTGCTGTTTCTCTTCACATTTTATTCTCCTTACATCATGTAGTATAAAAATAGAGATCAATAAATAGACTGACAAGAGCAGCAGTGAAACATTTTACCTGTGCTAAATTCATAATGCGTTAATCCATAGTACAATGCACCAGACAAATTGAACACATGAGGGCAAACAAATACTGTACATCCATGAGTTATCAAGGTGAACACAAACATGTTGGGGAATGTGTGTATTCCCCACCAGGTCTAACTGGTAAGCTGATCTGTACATGCAGGCGTTACTTCTAGTTTCACTTGCAGAGGTTCTCTCAGGACAATTCCTGTTTCTGATGGTCAATATTGACACTTGAAGATCAAACTGCATATCCAAATCAGTTAATCGGGTAGATACTGTGGGTTGTGCACAGGTGTCCCCAGCGATATTACAATTGCAAATTAAAACTGAAAACAAAGGTTAACAAATTACATGGCTGAAAGATAAGGGGAATTTGTGATCTGTATGTGAAAGTGAAATGAAGTTTATAGTAGAACATAGATGGTTGATCTCCACGGAGTTCTCCACTCACTGCTTGCAGAGATACATTCTTCATGTACACCTGCATCAACCAACATTGCAATCGGGAACTATCTGTATACTGTTGACACACACCATCTCTGTACTCCATCCAAACAAAATTGCGAAATTCTCTGTGTGCATCATATTTATTTATAATTTAAAAAAAAAAGAGTTAACACTCTCTAAATAGCACCTTATAAATCTAAATTGAATATGAGGATTTTCATAATCAGATCCGATAGCAGAAATCTTTTTTTTCTCAAAGCTTCTTGTATATGACACAAGTTGGTATAGATCACAGTAATAACATATTCAGTGATATCCTTTTTGAAAAGGGCACCTGGACACTGAGGTAGATTCTATGGATTGACTACAAATACAAAACCACACATTCTTTGTCAGAGTCTTTGCAGATTCCTTTTGCTCTTTTTGCTGCCAATTTTCGTATCAGTCCGTGACTTTTTACACCTAACACCTGAGTTGGATTTAATCACAGAAGGACATTGTTTGGAACCATGGTATGTTCCAAGGCACTTCAGACAGAAGTCATTCTCACACTTCGCATTACTACATTGCGCACGCTCCTGTATGATATGTACCCTAGCTGGATGTTGACACTGTGGACATTTTCGTAGGCTTTCCTCATTGGTTAGTTTTGCTGCCTCCTCAACAAATCTGGCGTAGCTGCCATGATCAGTAGATGACAGGGTGTCTGTGCAGTGTCCTATGAACTGGGTCTCAGCAAGCGCTCCTTTGTCTTTTCGCTTTAAGACACCACGATCTGCCTTTAACTTAGCAAAACGATTTTCCTGAAGAAAAAGAGGTTACAGTAAGAATGTGTGTAAATCCCAAATATACAGAAGAGGTGAAGAATGAAGGAGATGTGGTGAATGAGATTTGGTGAGTAATGGTTGTCCAACGCCATTTAAATACCTAGGGTCATATTCATGGCAAGAAAGCTACATATGGATTGATGGATGTGTTGGTATCCATGCTTAGCCTAAGGTGCACCAGACACAGATGAGGGAGAAAAGATGAGGATTCACTGAGTGAGACCCTTTTAAGATGGGATAGGGAAGTCCTGAATAAATGGGATTAATGATGTGAAACACGATACTGAGGATATTTTCAATCTGACACAGGAGAAATGTTAACAGGGTATCTAACTATCTATATACATTATATGCTGACGTGAAATCATATCGCTACAGAAAGGGGCAGTTCAATTACTTCCTCAACATGGGTGCCGAGAAAAAGGGCCTTGTCGGATTTTAGCGAACTGCTGTGTCACGTCCATTTTTATCTAACAGCGTCAGTACTACAATCTGCTCTCTCTCCCTGTGTCTGTCGAATCTGAAAAGTGCCGTGTCCGGCGTGTTGGATTTTAACACCCCCTGTGTTGCGCGTGTCTAATTTAACCCATGTATAGGCCCTTTAATGTCTTATTCTAGATCATGAAATATTCACCTGACAAGGTACTACGATAACCTACCTTTTCTGTAAATTGCAACACTTTTTGATGTCGTACATATTGTTGCCATTTCATTTTTGCTTGTGAATCAGCCATCATTGATTCCCTCCACGCTCGGCTCACACAACTTACACTGGAATTCAAAATGAAAGTTATAGGCGGGTATTTGGTACTACAGAAAAGTACTAAACATACAATGTTCAAGCCCTCCAAATTGAGGGGTGTGGCTTATATGTATATGCAGCTGGGATTATGAGGATTATCTTAAGGTAATATGTCTTGAGTCGCTGTGTACAGTAATTTAAAAGTGGAATATATTTCTTTGGAAATCCATTTTTACCTGATGAGATCAGCAGCAGAAAGGTTACTGAAGATAATGTTCAATGGTGTCCCCATGTTTCTGGCATGAAGTTCTCCAAGAACATTGACTGTGACAAGTCCCATCTTCCGCCCTATCAGGCGGTCACTGATAGACGTCGAAAACATGGGTAGAGCCTTCTCCAGTTTCACACACACCATCTCAATGACCGAGACTTGAGAATCCCGCGAAGACTCAGACTCTGATGACATCACAGCAGTATCATTCGCTACAAAATCAAGGTCTTGTTGGGAGCAATAGCGAGAGGAGTCAATTGAGCTATAGCCACTTGAGTTGAGATCAAGGGCTTGGAAGACCATGTCCATTGCTTGGGAGTCACAACTAGAAGCTGGAGAGGCAAAAATGATATCAGGCAGGACCTGACTGTCGATTGAAGAAAGTGAGGAAGTTTCATATGCAGAGTCAGCTTCCAGCTCACAATCCTGACATTCATCATCCTCTTGCAGGACATCTCTGTCCATGCTTCGCCGGTTACGGTGATGTCTCACTGAAGGGATAGGAATAAATCCACATTGTGGAATACTGCAGTCAGTTGAGGGGATAGTCAATGAGCTGGGGGTTGAAATCATGCTCATCTCCGCATCATAACCAGAATCATCACTGATGTCACTGAGCTGTAACATTGTTGTAGGAGACTTACACATTGTAAGTCTGGGTACAAATGGTGTGCTTGTGTTCTCTGTCCGATGTTCCAGTTGCTTGAAGTCCACATCTATACTGGACATGCTCAACCGCTGAGATTTCTCAGATGGCAGGAGCGAGAGAATATCCTCTTCTTCTGCCCATGAAATGTCTAGCTCCATTGGCAAGAACGCAGAAGATTTGATTTCACTCTCAGCCATGATTCTGCTTCTGAAATAAAAAAGTAGAATCTGGTAAGGTCTAATAAAGTTGTACATTGAGCAAAAGCAGTCCTTTCAAAACCTGTCCAATTGAACTGTCCTGTTGAACGGCATTGTTGAGTCTAGTGAGGGTGAGGATTTCTGTAGGCTACACTGTAAGAGGGTAGCCTGTGGGGATTATTTCTGTAGGAGGGTAGGGATTTTTTTTTTTAATTCCGTTCCCACGTAAAGCCCCTCAAGGTAAATATAGAAGCTAATCTAGTTTATATCACACATATGATGTATTGCATTGATTAGCAGGCCTATTGATTATTCCTCTATCGACTATTGAGTATTGTGACAAGCTTCGTCCTTGATATCAGTAGATTTATATGAAAGGAGTGGTAAATTTTTGATAAATCATGATGCTATAGCTCCCCCACCTCAAAAATCAGGCCGGTTGATCCAAATTAAAAATAGGAATAACACCCCTGCACCCACTCCTGCGAGTCCCTATCTGTCACTATAGTAAATCAATCAATATGATTTTCTATTTTAGGGCTCTTTTCCACTGTCAACATTAACTATTTTCATGTTCCAACGGTAAAAATAACCAAGGAATCAGAATTTGTGGGTCATTTTACTCTAGATCCAGTCATTGATTTAATATCTTATCAGTTCCCAAGGGGTATTGGTGTGCGCAGACTGTAATTTCTATAAAACCTTGAAATATAAAATGCTGATATTTTTGTTAATTATTGGTCAATTTTTACATTTGAGACCTCTATTGAAAGTTTAAGACATTATCAGTTACCATAGAGGGAGAAAGAATAAAATATCTGGATAGATTGTATATATTTCAGAAGAGTTTTGACTTAAACCCGAAAATATCAAAACTATATTTGTGTAACTTTTTTAAACTTATATGAGATAACCACAAAAGTGTGTAGTTTTAGGATCTTTAATCAGCTATTTATTATCTATTAGCCCAAAGCTAAAGTGTAGGAGAGTTGAGCAAAAAATCCAAGAATTTCAGGTCCGCTTATCACACTGCCATTTAGAAAATTTTGACATTCCAACATGATCTATAATGTTTATCTTACTTCCTTTTGATGCAAAATATAGCCCATTAATCCCCAAATTGTTGTGCTTACAGTGATGTAATTGGTTACCCTCTATGATCATTCAATCAAATTTAATTTGAGATTAAGTAAAGCAAGGTCTGAAATGTGCGAGAACCAGTGCAGCCTGTGCACAGTGGGCAGGGACTGATATAGACCCACACTGGCTGGAACATTGATAACCCAGAGAATACTGGCAAGTGTAGAATTTTCAAGATGTGTAAAGATGATCTCAATGACATTTATGAAGAGCGTGAATACCTTACGCATACAGAATCACCTAAAATTAGAACCATTATTGCTAAACTCCGGACTAACAATAACTGTACACTTGACAGCCTGTCAAGAAGATATAGAGGAAAGAAACCTGTCAATTCTAAGTGCACATTCTGTAATGCTGTGCAAGATGTCAATCATGTCTTCTTACATTGTAACATGCCCGGGATGAGAAACGCACGGTCAGTGTTTGAAACAAAATAACTCAAGTTCGTTGATTACTATAAAAGACATGATGACACTAGGAAACTTTCTCAAATACTAGCAGTGGCCCCATATTGCAAATCATCTAAAAGGCCAGGAGCTGTAAACTGTATATACTCATATATAAAATCTGTCTACAACATTGTAAATGAAAACCTGGTGCTGACATAAGTGTACATGTACATTAGTCAATAAAGCCATCTTGAATCTTTGATTGAATCTTGGAAATCCACTGACAGAAAATATTATAGAAATTCCACAGTCAATCCCTCATAACTAGGTACATCACACAATGCCTGCACCACTCCTCTGGGAGTGTCCATCATTTGTGACGCATTTTTTGTGACCCAACAAATTGCTGCACTGGAAATTAAACTGCACTGAAATTGGCATATTCTTACAGAACAAAGAATAAATGAACACATATAAGAAATTATCTTGGTATTTTATGGCTTATTTTACCTATATGAAAATTTTTCGGGGAAATTGGTGCATTTCTAGACATTTTTGTAGATTTCTGAAGTGGATGACTGAAAAGGTCATCTAAATCAAGTTGTCCAAAATGAAAAAGTAGAATGAAACTAAAAGAAAGTAATAGTATGTTTCATGGCGTTTCATATAAGGTCTAGTTTGTGCATGTGGACTGAATAGTACAGCTGGTGACTGCAAAAGAAATTCGAAAAATCACATTTTCCTGTGTGAAGGTGCGAAATGGTGATTTGGCAGTTTTAAAACCATCACTGCATGACCCATGTACATCATACAGGTGTGACACTTACAATACCTGCTAAGATAAACTTGTTTCACAGGCTCCCCGACTTTGGGAGCAATTAACTGATTTTTTACGATTTCCTAACCATGTGAACTTGCTACCACACAGGAAAAAATTATTTGATCATGTCATCAAAATCTAGGTCATGAGCTTATGTTGGTCAAACATATAGGGTGGCCTGAAACTAGGTCAATAGGAAACCCATTAGATATTAATATTAGGGTCAAATACCAGTGGTTAGGTTATCAGAATGTCTACTTCTTCATATTTTACAGCGTCTGTTCCTATATATTTGATATCAGAATCTAGGTCAGAAATAATGTAGGTCAGATATATAGGTCACAGGAAAATAAGGTCAAGGTAAAATTTCGTACAGGTAAACATCCGGGTCAGATAGCTTTTTATTTCATGCTGATATTGTGGTTCATTCCAATTGAATTGACATTTTACTAACTTACCTCCCTTTCATTTCTTCATTTATTATGGCTAATTGGTCCATTATTGGGATCCAGAAGGTCACAACAAATTGGCTGAATACTTAGGACAAAAATGTCAGATTTCTAGATACTAATTCTGCGATTCTGTGAGAACAAATTGAGATATCAACATGATTCCAAAAGATTTGAAATCCTTGCACTCTCCTGCACAACTAAGACACAGGGGTTTAGCTCTAACTCCTTATCTTAATTTTCATGTGATGTACCTATCATAACATAATATAAAGACAATTTAAACACCATTAAATTACTCAAGTTGCCAGCTTCTTGGTGATGTAAAATTATCCGGGTAAATCCAAAATAAAAGTTTGGCATGTTTTCCCTATTAAAGAGATGAATAGATAAATTGAGAGGACGCGGCAAAACTAAAAGGCTGGCCCTAGGCTCGGCAGCGGGCGGGCTTACTCCCGCCTCCCTGCCGGGCGGGAAGCCACCTCGCCTCGCTCTCACACCCCGCCGTGCGACAAAAGCACATTTCTTGGTGCCATTTCTTGTCTAAGGTGGCATCTAAGCCATGGTCTCACCGACTACATACAGTACATATCATGTGTATGTAACTTGAGTTCCTTAAAAGTGTCATTAACTTTATATTCACAAAGCCTCAAGGACATGCAATGTATTGTTAATGCCATTTTCTTTGAACATTGACTGAGGGATGTTGAAGGGGGTGCGGTCCCGCCCATTTTCAAGCCACGATATCGGATACACACGATGAAGTTTTTTAACATATAAATATGTTGGGGACTGCATTACACCGATCTAAAGATATTTAGAAAATGTTTCAAAAACGTGTTATGCGTGTTATGACAATGTGAGAAGCAGTTGAAAGAAAATGAGATATTCAAAATTTTCAAAGTTGAGTCCGTCTTGTGGCCAAAAAGACTGACGGGACATTTAAATATCTCCGACGTACAGACATAGACATTTTTCTGTGAATCTCTTACAAATACGCCATAACTTACCATGAAAGATGGCTGAAATCTTCAATTAATATCTTGCGTATCCGCCAGACACCAAATTATTCTCGATTCTTCAATAGGTGGTCTACTTGCACAAACTTTTTGACTGCAAGTTGAGCTTCGTGCGATCCTTCTCTTCACAAAGCTGATGTAAATCTGCGCCACAACATTCGAATTCCGCGTCTCCCTCAATCGTTGGCCAATCAGCGTGCAGTCCACCCTCTGCCACTGGACTTCAGCGCGGCGTCTTTTTCCCCTTAAGTCATATACAGAGCGGAGCGCAGAGAGCACAAAGAACCAGGGAGGGATCCAGCCAATCAGTGACGTGGGAGCCGCACGAGATCTCGCGAGATTTTGCCTGAAGCTGGTTATGGGCGGACTAAAACTCTTTGCATTGTATTTTAGATATTCGGATTAGGCACCAGCAAACTGGAGGAAAAGCACGCACGCAAAGCACGGGCAGCTAGACAAATTAAGACAAAACGCAGGTAAATACAGTCATAAATTGTCGAAAGGGAGAGGCTAATTATTTTAGAGTGGGCTGCTCGTTTTTTTTTGTAGTCTGCAGGCCTGTTCTGTGTGGCCCCGGGCCGGGTAGTCTTTAGACTGAGTTTCGTCTGTGTGTGTGTCCGCAAATCGTGATTCTCAGAAAGGCCTCGTAGTGCAGACTCGCGAGCGTCACTGTCAGAGCAAATAGCCTTGATCCAATTTTTATAAACTAATAGTTTTGGCAAAAGTAGTTCTACGGCGTAGGGACAGTATCCTTAGCCCTTTAATTGTTTCTAGTTCTATTATAGTTTAGAGTATGTAATCATGGTTTGTACCGCCTTACTTATCTGGATCGAGATTAATGCTAGATCACGTGACTAGATAAGCTGTACCACGTGACTACGTGGGCTTTCTGAGATCGCACGCTAGCCGTGTGTGTCACGGGTTGGCCGTTCTGGTACCGGGACCCATGGCCCTAGAGACCGATGGCCCCAAGTGGGACCGATGGCCCTAGAAAATGAGACTGATGGCCCCAACTTTTAAACCAGGGTCCACAAAAAAAAAAAAAAAAAAAAAAAAATCAGATGTGATTCCTATATTGAATCCATACATAGATCTAAGGGAGTGGTCATTATTTATCAACAGGGGGGGGGGTGGTGGGTTTGAGGGGGGGCGTAAAATTTTCAGACCCCTCCCGAGGGGGGGGCTAAAAAAACTTTGACCCCTCTTGAGGGGGGGGCTAAAAAAATTCACCCTCTATTTAGCAAAAAAGCCCGCACGCTACTATAGATCAAAGAGGGGCGTGAAAACTCTCCGCGCCTCTGGCGCGGGGGGGCGCAAAAAATTTTGACTGCCATCAAGGGGGGGGGCGTAAAAAATTTTCGCGCATCCGCGCGAAAACCCACCACCCCCCCCCCCCGTTGATAAATAATGACCACTCCCTAAACACAATTAAATCACATGTCTCACATATGTTTTAACCATATATTCTATGATTTATTTGCCATTACTTTATGCGACCCATGTCCCCTGCTTTACACCAGTAACAAGGAAGGATTGAATTGTGATAATATTTATTATATTTGGAGTTAAATAATATTAAGTACATACATGTGGATAAGAACAATTGATGATGAAAAAAATTGATATGACTTATGATTAAGTAAGAGGGTATGTACTTAATAAATGTAAGAACAATATAATGTATTAACCAGAGATGTTGTATCACAGGATTTTGAGATAATGTAAATACGGTATGAACACTAAAATACAGGCCAAACCCAAAAGTGCATGAGAGGTGTTGTTATGACTGCTGTAGAGCCCGAACCAGCGTCAAGTTCACCTTGCGCCTGTCGGCCCGGGTGATATAGGTCTTGTACGACCCAGAGGTCCAGCCTCCAAAGTGCTGGACTTCGAGTTCGGTACACCCATTGTTGTAAGCTGTGATGGATGTAGTCTTACGGATAGAATGAAGAGAATATGTCTTGACCGGGATACCAAGCTTCCGAAGAGTATTGTCCCATAGTGTAGTCACCTCGGACAGCGGGATAGGCACTGAGGTGCCTGGGTGTGTAAACATTGCCTGCTGTGGGTGAATAGTGGGTGACAACGTCAGTACTTTCTTAAGAGTGGCCACTGGACAGAAAATGGGGTTCGAGGCCGGGTGGAGTGTAATGTGTTTGTACTGCCCCACCTTCTGCATATTCTTGGCATGCTTGATATACACCTGGACCGTGTCCGATACGCTCACATCGGCCCTGGTGAGATGATGAGCCGGAGTAAACTGTCTGATGGAGTGCGGGGCGACCTCCGACGGTCGAAGGCCAGCGAAGAAGATTGTGAGTAATATCGCTCTCATTGTCACTCCCATGGGGTCTCGGGGCAGGTTTGAGAGCACTTGCTTCAGAATCGGTAGAGGTATCTCCGGTTTTGGTCTTGGGATGTATGTTTTGTCTCTGTCGATCGAGTCTAGTGCCCGACGTACTCGGGGGTGGTTGATTCCTGTAGACTGGCCCTCTGCCAGTTTCAGGAACTGGCGCACATGTGACAATTTGTTGGCCATGGTGCCCGAAGCCAGGTTGTTGAGCATTTCGTTTTCGATGTACATGCAGACGTCCACCACGGTGGGAGAGAGGATGCAGATCCCCATGTCTAGGCAGAATTCCACGTATGCTCGGATAGTACTGTTGTGATTCTTGATGGTGGCTTTTGCTCTGGCACCCTCCTGCCGTTTCTCGGCCAGTGCCGCGAGGGCATTCCATCTGCCGTCTGTAAGTAAATGATGGTTGGATTTCAGACAGGAAGTACAGGCAAGGGGTGATTTCAGTGAGATTATGTTTTATAATGAGGTCGTCGGTCATGCGGCGGTTACAACGTGACATGTGCGATCTGCTGAGCGCGTCGGCGATGTTATTGTCTTTGGTGTTAATGTATTCGAACGAGAGATGAACTTGTAGTTTCGCCTGTATTGCCCAGACGGCCCTGGATGACTGATTCAGAACCTCATTACGAGCCCGGCCCATGGTGAGGGCGGCGACCACGCCCGTGTTATCGCAGTGGACTCTGACATGTGAGCCCGGGGAGGCCGACTGCAGAAGGGAATGCAGTGCGACTACCACGTTTGCCGACTCGAGTTCAGTTATGATGAATAGAGAGCCTGTTGGGGGGCGGATTTCTTGGCGATATGCATAGTCGATTTGCCGCGTCAATGCCCGTAAGGGAGGCGTCGACCCAGATCTCGTTGTTGGGTGTGGGGGGAGGGATAAAACCCACACCATTCCAGCCTTCGCACAGTTCATAGAGCACATGTAGGTCGGCCGCCATGTTGTGATCGATGGGGGTAGATTCCCCGTGCATTAGTCTGAGTGCTTGAAGCAGCGAGTGGAGGAAGGGGCGGGCCGGCCCAATACACTTAGCAATGTGAAGTAGTTTACCCAAGAGGGATTGCAGGTCCTTCTTTGAAATTACATTAAGCGACAAGGACTCCGAGATAGATTTCTGAATGTCATGTAATTTGTCGTAGGGGACGGAGATGGTCATGTCGTCGATATTAATGATGACCCCTAGCCACCTGATGACCCTGGACGGCGGCTGGGCCTTGTCAAGTGCCTGCAGGAGGCCTAATTCTGCGAGGAGGGATTTTACACGTGAATATTGAAAACTGGCGGCCTCCCGATTCGGGGCCACGACCACCAGGTCATCGAGGTACATTATCGCGTGGATGCCTTCCTCCTTCAGGATACCTACTATTGCCTCGGCAACCCGCTGCATGTGAGCCGAGCTGCAGCGAGCGCCGAAGGGCATTGCCACTTCTACGTATGCCGAACCCTTCCATTTAAGGGCCAGGAGGGGCCAGTCCAATGGATCAGATTTGAAGTTCTTATAGGCGTTGGACAGGTCCAATGAGAACATATGTGTATGGGGGCCGGCGTGTGTGACATAGTTAATGAGGTGGTCAATGGTGGGGAGACCATGCTCCCTTACTTCGCCCATAGATGTGTTTTTAATGATGTATGCATTAATGGACTCAGATGAGGGGAAAGTCAAATAGGTAATGATTCTTCGGTCCCCCGGGTCCGACTTCGGGCGGGACATGAGTGGGGTGTATGGGCCCACTCCAGAAAGGGGGAGGACGAGAACGGCCAACAATGGCCCAGATACCGAGTTCTTTACGTAGGAACTTGTGGATTTGTTCCGGGTACCGTGAGCCACTCGGGTGATTATCCACGTAGGGGTTATGGGAAACTGGCCCCAGATAACCCATGGGGAAGCCGAAGTGGAGGTAGTCAAGGAGGCGGTGATGCGCAGAGTTGCCCCCCAGGTACTTCCGCCAAGCCGGGAGGTTGAGATGCGTAGGTAGGACTTCCCGTGCTGCCAGGCAATTGGGCAGGCCTGACTCCCTGACCTTCTCATATATCCGTACCATGTCAGAGGCATGGCGACCCAATGCACGCCATTCTGGACAAGGAGTCGGCCAATTGTCTATGCGGTGTCTGGCAAAGGCGGCAGGAGATATATCAACATTGTCCAATAAGAAATCGAACTCGCACATATGGCGAATGGATTCAAAGTCTGGGTACAAATGTGGTGATTTGTCAACTAGACCCGGTTTAATATCTGTGGCCGGAGGGCCACTTGGGAGGAGAGGGGGGATGTTGGCCGCGTTGTGCTCCCCCCATGATCCCTTACCGAGAGCAGTTGGAATGAGATGGTCGGGTGGAGGGGGGACCGCGTCATACTTATCATGATCATGTACATGTATTTCAATAGGCGCTGTACAATGGTCAGAATCACTATATACAGAGTTAACGGATTCTGAGACCACACTGAGTGACTGCATGCCGCCATCCACACATGAGACACTCACCCCTATTTTTTTGTAGGGAAGAATGGTGGTGCCTGTTGCCTGAGCTGTGGCCCCTGCTGTGAAGTGTGGGGGAAGGTGTTGCTGTTGGATTGTGGCTGCATGCCGAATGTCTGTTGTGGCGGTGCCCACTGTGAGTACATAGGCTGGTGCGTGATGTGTTGTTGTTGGAGTGGGGGGGCCATGTAGGTGGTCGGTGTGTGATGCATGTTGGGGGTAGGTCCTCCCTTTGCCCTGCAGGTGGGGAGGGCATGGTGAGAGTACTTTTTCCACCCGCCCTGTGAGCTGTGGCAATGCGAGCAAAAGTGGAGTAGCCTGAGATTTCCGGAGTAATGATGTTTGTTATGAGAACACCCTTTAGCCGAATTAAAGTCATTGCAATTTACCTCCCGTATGTCGCTGTGTTGTGAATTGTGGTTGTTTTGTGGGGTGGGTTTGGGTTTTCCCCGGATAGCAGCCCTCAGTCGGTCGTTTTGAAACCGACCCTGGTAGTGGTCCCATCCCAGGTTCTCAGATTCCATTGTATCAAACAGACCCTGGGACCAACCCTGCGCCACCTCGGGGTCTACCATTGCATCTTCAAGGATGTGCTCCAAATGGAGCAGGTACTCGGGCCAGAGCGGCTCGAGGCCTGCCCTGGGGTCTCGGACCATGCGCACATAACATGTCAAGTACTCTATAAAGTTCATGCTGTCTCGGAGTTCAAGTTTTTTCTTTATATTGTGGGCTCCGGGGCGACGGATGTACATATAGGGCTTTACCAATGCCTCATTAATGAGAGGGTCAGCTAGTATGTCATCCTTACTGGAGGTCCTATGAATGGTGAGGCGTTCGGCTCTCAGGGAGCTCTCCAGGGCCTGCTCCCGACTGACCGGACTGCGGCCCAGCCTGTGTGTAGTGTTGGGAATATGATGATCCGGCACCTGTGGGTGTGTAGGGCTAATATGCCGAGGGCGCTGTATGTTGGCAGCAGTGTGAGGGTGGGCGGCCCGAGAGGTATCCTCCTTGGTGGGCGGTCTCCCGGACCCCTCCTCATGCCGCCGATGGCCGTCTGTAGCAGCGCTAGCTGTAGACGGGAAGTTGTTGTCAGCAGCTGAGTGAGTGCCCGCTGTGCAGGACGTATGGGACTACGGGCGTTGAGCAGGGCTGATGGGTTGGCTGTCGGAGTACGCCAGATCCTGGAAAGGGACCGGCATAAAGTCCCGTGACTGGTCATCGCCGTCTTGTGTGTCGTCGGGCGCCTGAGTGCCACGTAATGCAGGTACGCCATCTTTGGGCCTGGCGCCGCCGTATTTCACCGTAGCCTGGTTGGGGCCATTTTGAGGGGGCAGGGCGCCATCTTGGACTGTGTGGCGGGAGTGGCCATTTTTTCCGATACGGTCCGTTTTTAATACCTGCAGAACCTCCTCAAAACGCTCTGCCATCCGTTCAACGGTAAGCTCCAATGCTTGTAAACGAACATTTTCAGTCCTTTGGGAGTTATCAGAGGTTTTACCTTTGCCCTTTTTTGCAGAGTAAGAGGCGGTGTAGCGCTGAGCCCAGGGTGACTTGTCCATGTTGTCAAACCGGCCGTCGTCGGAGCCGGGTGAAGTGTCCCTAGAGCGGGAATGTCCAAGGTATTGTGCCATATTGTCCATTGTAACATTCACTTAAATGGCCATGAAAAGTTCTCCGTTAAGAGTAGCACGCTCCGTGAAAATTGGAATTAATTGGAGAGTGATACAAAGCAAATTGAATGACGACGAAGAGAATGTTTTGATTAGTGTGGTGGGGTGCCGTGGGTGGCGCCACCAGCCTGGTGTTTCCGCCGGGTAATTGTGCCGTGCGCAATGACCCGCCATCCCTGTTGAGGGATGACGAAACCATTTTAATAAAATAATAGAATTCAGGTGTGTTTTTTTTATCAATTTCTATTTAATTTCCTTTATTTATTTTTTTTTTTTTCAATTTCTTGTGTATTCAAAGCAGGTGTGAAAGTAGTAGCTTCCTAGTTGTGAAGAATGTGATTTTTTTTGTGTGTATTCCATTTTTTTTTTTCAATTTCTATTTAATTTCCTTTATTTTTAATTTTTTTTTCTTATCAATTTCTTGTGTATTCAAAGCAGGTATGAAAGTAGTAGCTTCCTAGTTGTGAAGAATATGATTTTTTTGTGTGTATTCCATTTTTTTTTTCAATTTAGTTTTTTTTTTCAATTTCTAACTAAATTCCTTTATTTTTAATTTGTTTGTTTTTTTAATTTCATTTTTTATTAATCCATTTCTCTTTGATTTCTCTTAGTCACTATGTAGTCACTACAGTGTGCCCAGTCAGGGCTGCAAGCTGAAAGGTGTCATAGCTAATCCCCAGGCACCCACCCCACAGGGCTACACACTGCCTCAGTGGGTAGGCATTGGTTATTGTGGCTCTAACACCTCCAAACTTGTGCTAAAATACACCAAACATGCTCCATAAGCAGTCAACATCATGTAAACATTCATTCTATAACAAATATATGTGAATTATTTGATCATATTATACACAAGGGCATCAAATTTGAAAGTGGGGCCATCAGTCCCAAAAGTGGGCCCATCAGTCTCATTTTCTGGGGCCATCAGTCCCGGGCCAACTGTCCCTAGGGCCATCGGTCCCACATTCGGCCGTTCTACTTTGGTAGGCACTTAGGGAGTGATCATTTTTTAACAACAGGGGGGGGCTGGTGGGTTTGCGCGTGGACGCGCGAAAAAAATTTCGACCCCCCCCTCTCGAGGGGGTAAAATTTTTTCGATCCCCCCCCATAAGGGACAAAAATCGTGCGCGAACGTCCCCTTTTAGCCTATAGTAACGCGCGGGGTTTTCCACTGAAAACAGGTGAAATTATTTTGACCCCCCCCCCCATCAGAAGTGTTGAAAAAATTCTGACCCCCCTGGTCAAGGGGTTGAAAAAATTCTGACCCCCCCTCAAACCCACCAGCCCCCCCCCCCCTGTTGTAAAAAAATGATCACTCCCTTAGGGAGTGGTCATTATTTATCAACAGGGGGGGTGGTGGGTTTTCACGCGGACGCGCGGAAATTTTTTACGCCCCCCCTCGACGATAGTCAAAATTTTTTTAGCACCCCCCGCGCCGGAGGCGCGGAGAGTTTTCACGCCCCTCTTTGATCTATAGTAGCGCGTGGGCTTTTTTGCTAAAAAGAGGGTGAATTTTTTAAGCCCCCCTCAAGAGGGGTCAAAATTTTTTTAGCCCCCCCTCGGGAGGGGTCTGAAAATTTTACGCCCCCCCCCTCAAACCCACCACCCCCCCTGTTGATAAATAATGACCACTCCCTTACCTAGTTTTTTAAGACTTTATCCCATTAAATCCAGAATCAATGGAGAGATCTTGAGAAAAGAAGTGTATTTGCTTTTTAAATAAAGTCTCTATGTCAATTTAAAGTGGAATTATGACCAGTCAAAGGTACCAAATCAGACCCAGAATTCTGCCATAGTTAAGAGTTTAATTTGGATCCAATTTTGTGATCAAGCAAGATGAATCCAAGGTAGACTAGTTCACTAAAATGATTATTTTGTGCAATTTTCTTTTCAGATAAGCAAGATATACCCCCAAGAATGTGAATAATGATACATTTTATTATAAACAAACAATGTAAAAGCAAATTTTCGATGTCATCTTTTCCCTTGATCTGTGTGCTGTGACAGAACCACAGCAGAATAGCGTCTTTGACTCAGGATGTTTGAATGATCATAACTTCCAATTGAATTGTCATAAAAACTTCATTCAAAAAGCAAAAGCACTTATTTTTATCACAGCTATCAATTTCTCACCATATAAAATGCATACAATAAGGTCTTAATTGATAGGTAAGTGCCCAACATGGGGGAGGTTGGGACAAGTGTCCAGAGATAATCTTGCCCAAAAAGTTTGCAGGGTCTGTCAAACATACTGCAGCCTCTTAGAAAAAGAAAAGCTAGACATTTACTAGATGATTTTTATCCATAGAACAGGTGGGAACCATTTATTTTTAGGTGCTCAGTGATCTCATCATAAAATGGTTCTAAACTTTTGGTTGAACTTCAATGGGGTCAGAGGCAAAATTCCCTGCATTCAACCTTCTACAAAAAATTATAAAGGTCTAGCCAAGCCTGTTAAAATGAGCCCTTGTTTGTAAAGATCCACCAGTAAATAGCTTCAGAATAAGCTTGCAAAGAAAGGAGAGTTTAACACTACCCAGTTTCAGCTTTATCACAGTTTCACACTTCTACTGCAGCAGACTCACACACTGGAGGTATTTCAGTGCCTAACTTTGGGTAGATTACTAGGCGCTGGGATTGTGGAACATGTATCTTTTTAATAAACTGGATTTTTTAATCTGCTGAGCGGGGGAGAGTAAAACAATTTTTGATAAACCCTGTGACCTGGCCACCCTCCACCAACCCTGCGTGTGACCCTTGCACCTTCTGTCAACCCTGCGTGTGAGGCAGGCAACCTCTGCCAACTGCGGGTTTGACCCTCTAATCCTCCGCCAAGCCTGCATGTAACCCATGCACCCTCTGCCCATCCTGGCACCCTCCGCCAACCCTGTGTGTAACCCATACACCTTCCAACAACCCTGCATGTAACCCATGCACCATACTATGGCAAGCCGTTTAGGAAACCCGCATGTAACCCGCGCACCCTCCGCCAACCTGCATGTAACCTTCGCACCCTCCGCCAACCCGCATGTAACCTGCACACCTCCGCCAACCCCGCTTGTAAGGGACCATCCATAAATGACACACGCCAAGGGGGAGGGGGGTCCATGCGTCCTATACATTTCTATAGTAAAAGTGTGATGAAAGGGGGAGGGGGAGGGTAAATGGTAAAAAAAAGTGTGACATCATTTATGGATGGCCCTTAACCTGTGCACCCTCCACTGACCCCTCATGTAACCCGTGCACCTTCCACCAATCCAGAATGTAACCCACACACCCTCCACCAATCCTGAATGTAACCCACACACCGTCTGCCTACCCCGCATGTAACCTGCACACCCTCCCCCAACCCGACATGAAACCTTTGCACCCTCCCCAACCCCGCACGTAACCTGCGCACCCTCTCGCATATGTGTAGCTGCGCACCCTCCCCTGACCCCGCATGTAACCTGTGCACCCTCCCCTGACCCCACATGTAACCTGTGCACCCTCCCCTGACCCTGCAAATTTTTTAACAACGGGAGGGGTGGTGGATTTTCAAGTGGGCGCATCAAAGTTCTTTTGGCCCCCTTTGTGCTATATAGCAGAGATGTCAGACCTTCAGAGGTCTGTCTATTTTCAGATGTTCAAACTTTCCTAAGGATCAGACATCTCAGAGACATCTTCCAAATTGTGGTCATGATTTGGATAGAGAGAATTACATTAATCATAGATACCCTTACAAAATCTCCTTTCTAATTCTAGGGAGCCTAAGGCTGAGCATAGTTTAGGCTTCAGCAGGTGGAATTAAGCATGCTTTGTGCTGCCCTCTAGCCTTTTCTAGACAAACCACCTTTCAGAGATCAGAGGACCTCTGAAATCTCATTTCAGAGGACATGAATCTAAGCTGGCTGCTTATTGGCTGAAATTCTGATGCAGTGTTTTTATGACCATCCATTCTATAGATGGTTTTAATGGTTTTGAGTGAGGGGAACAGGTTGAAAGGAAGTCAAGAAGGGTGCTTTTAACATAACACATTGGGGGGGGGGGGGAATGGGTGCTTTGTTAACACCCTAAGATTTTCAGAGGTTGAGCCAATACCCAACTGACACCTCTGATATAGCAATGCGCAGGTTATTTCACTAAGAAAGGGTGAAATTTGTTTCCCCCTCCCCCCATGAAATGTTTTGCCACTCTCCAAAAAACCACCACCCCTCCCCTGTTGTCAAAAGAATTAGGCCTATCTCTCCCTATTTTAACCGTAATAGGCAAACCTGGCCATAGAACGGGAAATTTTGAGTGGGACTGTCACTCTGACAGTGACAATATCAGTGGGGCTGACAATTTGATTGTCCGTGACACTGTAGTGGTCACTCTGACAGTGACAGGGGGCATATCAGTGACATGGACAGCGATCAAAATTTTTAAGTGGGACTGACAAATCAATCTTCACTAACTTATTCTGGACAGATCATTCAGTGTGACTGACAATTCGATCGTCACTGACACTGTAGTGACAGGGGACACATCAGTGACACTGACTGTGTTCAATATTTTTTTAGTGGACCTGACAAATCACACTGACTTATTCTTTAAAGTGAAAAGGCAAAACAAAAACGTCAACAAATTTGGCCGAAAAACGTCAGCAAACTCGGCCGAAAAACATCAACAAATACAGCCAAAAAACATCAACAAAAATGCCAGACTGATAGCTCTTAGAAACTGCTATGTTTTCTATGGCATGAGACTGAACAAACCGTGTCCCCAGCTTGAACAACAGGGCCGCCAAGGCTGTGAATACACATTCGAAAAAGCTCATGTGGCACCACCGACGGCAGGCCAAAGCGTTGCAACTCACTGGTTTAACTCCTTTGTCAGCATACAACTTGTACTGTTTTCAACAGCCGCGCTTTTAAGGTAAATCAAAGACCGACGGATGAAGGTTGGTGTAAGTAAGACGGAGCAGTCCTACTGCCTGCCATAGGTTTAACGTTGTGACAGGGTTCTCGGCACGCCAAGGTATCCAGTGTGCCGTGAGGGTGTAGCAGCGCGAGGCTCCCATAGAGCATAATGTTAAACAACACATTTTGAAAAGTTATTTAAAAATACTAATCCTTGGAATATTGAAATAATTCGACCACTGGGTGAAAGGGCAGGACTCAATGATGCTTATCCTTAGGTTTAGATATGGTTTATGTGAACTGTCTTGTCGTGGGGACCTTGGATAGCCCACGTAACTTGTCAATTTTGGGCATTTTCTACCGAAACACGTGAAAACAACCCATGTTCTCCCTATCAAAACAATTATTTGTATTCCTTCCACAACTCCCATATCATAGTATATGACAAAGAAAGACCTAAATATGAATCATACCTAGTTTGATTAGTGTTATATTGTCTAGTTTAGACACATGGACAGTGGAAAGTGAAGTTACGAATCCACGCACTTTGCTCATTGCGGGAGGAGAGGTGGTGCATGGAGGGGTCAAACAGTCAAACCTTTCTGTCATTCGGGGAGTTCTCACAGTCACACATCTGATTTTTTATCAAAATGAAGTAGATAATGGGCTTTTTTAAGTCAATATCTTCCTGTACATATTTGGTTCATCCTAGAATTCCAAGGATTATTATTCCAAAATCGCTTGTAAATTTGGGTTGTTTAACACTGCACTCTATGGGAGCCATCGCGAGTACACCCTGGTGCAAGCTGACCCCTCTCCTACCAGTAACGCGCTTCCGAGACTCAATCTCTCGTCACCCAATATGGCGGAGTGGGATCTCTTATACTGGATTCTACCTCTTTGGGTAAATGACGGGGGACCAGTCCCAAAAGCAGGTCATGAACAGTGCGTTCGGTACCACTGAAAATCTAACACATAATAATAATGCAAACTGTATCTTGATCATGATCATTTATAATCCTGTATTCAATAGGAATGGTTCCTAGAAGTGCCACCAGATGGAGCCAGTATACCATTTATATACACTTGCTATGTGTTTGACTTAAGAATAGATGTTCAAACTATGTTTAGATAATGTTTTGATCTAAATTCATTCCCTAACATGCTACAGCATTGATAGAATGCATGAATGTAGGAAAAGAAATCAAAAGAACTGATGATACAATGTTAGAGACAAGTTCTACTTCTGGTCACACCTCATTTGTGGCATTAAAAAAAAATATATGATCAGCATCATACCCAACCTGATGAGCCGGGAGGGGTGGCGCAGTCGGTAGCGCGTCCGCTCACAGGCCGTAAGGTCGTGGGTTCGGTTCCCGGCCCGGCTGGGGCACAATGGTGGTTCCAAACGTCGCCGTAAGGTGTCGGTTGAGTTCCTCCCTGCTCTGGCTAGGCTGTGCTGGAAAGTCTCTCGGCGGTCATGGCAGACAAATGACTTAAAACAGGCCTGTCCATCTCTCACTATGCCTATGTAGTGACGGATGTTAAAGAACCATTGCCTCGGTAAATGTGTAGGGGCGTGCTTTCTATCTTCCCATAGATGCGGTCACCATCATCCCCCCTCCCCAATAGACTAGGGTCCGGGCAAGCAACGCCACAAGGGTAATCTCACTTCGGTGTGGATACAACCCGCGGGACCTCTCACCCTTGAGTGTCGGCCGCAAGGAAGGCACAAGGTGACATAAAATTCGAGCCAGAGACAGAGAGCAACCTGATGCTAACCCTAACTAAGGCTATCCTCAACTACATCCTGAGTTGGAGGTGCGCCTTATACGCGGGTTTTTCAAAATACCCATTCAGGGGAGATAGGTGAACCTTCTACGTGAACCAGCCTTCCCTGAGTTTGGGGTGCGTCTTCTACGCGGGCTGCGCCTTCTACGCGAGAGATTACGGTACCGTAATATCGGGCGTAGAAGACGCGCTGCGCGTATAGGACGCACCCCCTTCTTGAGAGAAGCATTTTTGCGTATAAGACGCACCTCTTAGGGCTCAATTTTGCAAATTTAGTACATTTCTATAGAAAAATTACCCCTCGTATAAGACGCACCCCAACTTGAAAAAATCCTATAAGACGCACCAGGGATTTGTTTGGCGTAGAGGATGCGTCTTATAGGCGGGAGTTTACGGTAGTTGCCATGGTAATGGAATCAACAAAATCAGGGGTGCTGGCAGCCAGGGTCTCCCGCGACAGGGTGACTCGTGTCAGGGGTGCCCTGTACCCTAATGCCATCCCAGAGTCCCCCTGTCCACAGCCAGGTGACGCTGGGTACAAGTGTGCGTCATCATACACACAGAAAACCTTTCTAATTTGTACAACACGGCGTCAGGACTGCCATTTAGTTGTATTTAGGTCCTTCTTCCCATTCCCTAAGGGCCTTTTTTCGAATTTTAGGCCCTGCTTGTGCACAAGGACTTTGGCAGTGAATGCCATGAAAATATGGGTACTAAAAATGTCTCTTTCTTCCATGCCAGATCCAACATAGGCTCACCAAGGAACAACGGGAGTCCAGCAGTGCCATTTCTTTTTTTCACCTTTGCATGTTTTATGTCTAAATTCATCTCATATCTGTTCCCGGTAATGCTTTCCCTCAGCCCACAAGGCGTCAGGAAATTTCAAGCTTTTTTTTCTAGACTTCACTGTCATCCCTGATAATAGTATGATGAAAATGGACATAGGAGTCAATTATCTGACATCATTTTCCACTATATTTTCAGTCAAATCCATTCCCTATAGACTTCTACTCATAGAGAGCCAACACAAAACTGTTCATAGAGTGAAATTAGACATTTTCGTTCATGATAGCTTCAGGACACTTTTAATCAGACTTTCAAATTAATGGGTCATATGTCACAGTGGGCACATTAAGGTTATGGCTTGGGGAATAGCTTAAGATGTTCAGGGATAAAAGTCTTCAGGGAATTCCCTGATTTCAGGGATTTTGAAGTTCCAGGGCCCTTAACTTTCATATAGAAACCCAGGTTTTTGGGGCGATTATTGGACCATTTCAGGGATTTTCGTGCTATGTGACTTTCATCCCTGGATTTTATTCTACAGCCCTGATTCATATTTTAATTTTTTTTCATGATCCTCTGCTGTTTAGAAATGGACACTCCGAGCAGAGATAAAGATGGGGCTCCTACAAAACAGCAGATCATGATATATATTTGTGGTGGTAAGTTAGCTTCACTTCTTTTAATTTAAATACTTCGAACTAATGATACCATGTCATGGGGTAACATTGAATTTATTACTGATGTTTTAAGCGACGACTTGATATTGAAGGCGTTCGACTAAGACAGACAAAATTCTTTTCTCTATATATTGGAGGAAACATCTTTCAATAAGTTGGGTATAGATAAAAATTGATTACTTATCTTATGTTCCAGATTGCCATCATGAAAATGAGATAAAGGCACGTGACCCAATCCGATGCCGTGAATGTGGCTACAGAATCATGTACAAGAAGAGGACAAAGCGGAGTATCCTTGACCTTTTGATATACACCTCTTTAGGAACCAAGTATGATGCATTATCAACCTATCAGATGAGTCCCTCTATTAGCTGCTGATATTTTTGGGTACATTATGTAACAATTGGTTCCCATCATGCTGGCGGTTACCAGTGCTCATCTCGCCAGGTGCCAGATCAAGCAATGACGGATTACAGGGCATCTATACTCATACCTGCAAGCTCCTCAGTGTTTTCAGTTTTTCCATAATCTGTCAGGGTCTCTCTTGGAGATTTGTCCAGATCCACTTTAATACCATTTTACCATTTAAGCCACACCAAGTTAAGAAGTTGGTCTATGGATTTTCATTTTGATAAAATGGAGAGGATTTTTTTAATTTTTTTTTTGTCAACGGATTCTGCACATCACAGATGTGGAGAGGGCGATTTTTGTATTTTTTTTTTATAACCAAAGATTTCCCAGGAAAGGAGTTGAGAGGAGTTGGCCAATTTTTAAAGCTAGTATCTGCCATTGTTCAAAAATTATGGCCCCAAAAAAAAAAAATCAGATTTTTGCAGAAAATGGTGCGGGCGCAATCCAGACAAAACAATTATAAAAAAAAATGTTGGGGGGGAGGGGGGTCTTAGAAAAATTTGTATCTCAAAAAGCACCAATATTTGGCTTCGCAATATTCAAAATTTTCCTGGGGGGAAATATCTTAAATTTTAACATCTCAATTTTTGTTTCTCTTCCGGAGTTTGCACGTACAAGTATGTATACTATGGCCTAAGTTCCATTGCTTGATCTGGTACCTTGTGAGCACTTATAATAACCAGTTGTTACGTAATGCACCCTTGAAAGTGCACTGAATAAAGGAATCGTCTCATTGGTCAATTATGTGTTCTGCTAGGTCGGCATCCACACTAAGGCTTATAGGGCTTTAAAGATGTAATTTTGATTAACATTTTTTACTGTCAGGCATCTTTTAAGTTTCTTAAACTTGATGGTTAACCTGTAGAACCTGACTCAAGCCATGAAGGAGAGAAGGACACGGGGTATAAAAACATCTCGCAGATATCTGAATCTATCCGTTATATTTTTTGTGTGCACGCATAAGTTCCTTAACCTGCTCCCAGTGGTAGTGTTTGATGGCAGATAGCAAGTTCAACTCTCAATGTGTTCAAACATCGCTCACCCACAGGTCATACGTCATCGTGCCAACACCTAATGGATATGTCATCTTCCCAACATCGCCATCCAACCATTTTACATTATAGCATGTAATTCAACATTGTACTACTTGTTCCTAATTAGAAATAAATCGCATTTACCATTCATCTAAAAAGGTGTTTTGTCCGCAGTTTTACAAATTACGGTTCTGGTTTTCATTAAGCCAAGCTGAAGGTTTTAACAAATATGGCATAGCTTGCACTTTGTTTAAAAGAACTCAGGAGGACGGTGTCTGTACCTCCGCACCTCTTCACTACCTTGATGCTACTGGCATGGTTGCCATGCTCGCCTCACCTTATCAACTTCCGTTGTTAAGGCTGGTCTCCAGGGCATTTGGTGTTACTATCCACAAAAATGCATTGTCACCTTGACACCAGTGCTGGTAACTGGTGACTCCAGGGGCTGGTGAGTGACACTCTCCAGGCCTTAGACATACTTCCAATGTTTGTTTAGAGAATAATGATACATTGAACACTATGGGTGACTATCAAGGTTTCGACCTATGTTGGTCTCATCAGGTGAAATAGAGGTTGATCAAGGCATGTAATCATTGTTACTTTTGCATCCCAGGGTAATATTTTAAAACAAAGGGGAATTAAATAATCCATAAATTGAGGTAACTTTCCCGCAAAATTAGAATTATTTTTTATATTAAATATCATAAGGAGACTTGATATAATTTGTAGTGAAGTTTCTTCAGTTTATTATATCTGTCAGGGTTTATAGCTAATTCATACTGGAATAGTTCTTAATCATTCACCATTTTGTGAATTAGCTATAATGGCATTCATTGAGTGCCCGTGGTCGAGCTCCATCCGGTATTTAAAATAATTTTTGAACAGAGCCTAGGGATGGGTCCCATTTTTCGACAGTGTAATAATGATCTAAAAGTTTGGTGCATCAATTAGATTCACGCCATGAGGTACCTGGGTATGTAGTTTTAGTATCCAATTCCTCTCCAATTTGTTACGTAGTTTTTCAGCGTAATCAGAGTGTGGATTCTTATTAATGAATTCCACAATGTGGACTTCCACATCTTTGAGGCCTTGGTGTCCATCAGTGTTAAAGTGAGATCCCATGTCGGTATTCAACTTTTTGTCCCGGATGTTACCAATGTGTGGGTAGAAACGCTGCATCAGCGTTTGTTTCGTCTGACCCACATACTGTTTTTTTGCATTTTTTGCATGTTGTGCAATAAATTACATTGCTGCATTTACAGGTGATGTTCACTTTGGATGTATGCGTTTGTTTTGTGACACCAGATGCTATCTGGCCACTTTTGTTCAACAAAGGGCGCAATTGGCATTTCTCATTGTCACATTCTTTAGATGCCTTACCACTTTGGGCGGCCCTGTGTTAAGTACCCCTTTTAGGGTGGTAATTGATCCATTATTTCACTAAACTATTTCTCAGTGACGGTGGTTTGCGGAGTCATACGACCACACGTGTTTGGTGTAGATGTCTGGTGTGTGCTGAGGTTCCCAGCATCTCCCAATTTGTCTTCACGATTTTTTGTTAGTCATTGAAGCAAGGGTGGAAGGTGGTTACTAGAATGCACACGTCCGTGGCATTGACAGGGCCCTCACAAGGGCTTCAGCTACCAACTGTTTCGGATAGCCTCTGCTGATGAAATGCGCAGCTTTAATCAAACCTTATCTGATGTAGTCATCGGTCAATGTGCAGATTCTTTGAATTCTTAGAAACTGTCCATACGGGATCCCTTTCTTGCAGTGCATCAGGTGGACTGAGTTGTAGTGTAGGTAATTGTGTGCATCGGTTGATTTGTTATGTAATTTACATATCAGTGATGAGGCAATTACCTACTTTCTTCACATACGTGTCCAGGAATGGAATTTCACTGTTGGATATTTCGTGGGTGAATTTAATAGAGTCATGTACCTCATTGAGGTATTTGATGAAATTTATCAATTTCTCCTCACTGTGGTCCCACAGTAGGAAGATATTATTGATAAATCGTACCCACATTGTGGGTTGGAATGGGAATTCATATACAAACCTTTCTTCGAAGTCTGCCATGAAAAGATTTGCAAAAGTAGGGGCTACCCATGTCCCCATGGCTGTGCCCCCTACTTGTAGATATTGGTCTCCATTGAAGTCAAAGTTGTTGAATTCAAGTACCATTTTGAGCATACTGAGGATCCTGGAATTGCTGGGTTCTCCTGGTAGTATGCTCTTGTCTGGGCGATATTTTATCAACCAACGTACTACTGCTCTACGTCCCTCCTCATTTGGGATATTGGTGTAAAGGGCACTTACATCTAGGGTACAGAGAAGGGTGTTGGGTCCTACTCTGTCCTTGGCTTCTTCTAATTTCTGAAGAAAATGACTTGTATCTTTGATAAATGATCTGGTTTTCGGGACTATCAGTCTTAATATTATGTCTATTAAGGCAGATATCCTTTCTGTGGCACAGCCATTGGCTGAGACTATTGGGCGACCTGGAGGGTTCCTCCCTGGTTCATGGATTTTAGGTAAAAGATAGAAATTCGGTGTTTAGAATTAGGTTGTTAATACCTTATTTAGTATTTGCCGATTTAGCTCATTCTTTTGGTGAAGATTATTAAGGAAGAGGTTAACTTTGATAGTGTGTTCTTCAGTAAGATCATTTTCAACCCTTTTATAGAACTTTGTATCGCTCAATTGTCTCATACCTTCAGCAATATAGTCATTGGTTGCCATGACTACTACTGCACCCCCTTTGTCTGCAGGTTTGATGATAATTGACTGATCCTCTGCTAGGGTGTCAATGGCCATCTTTTCCTGCACACTCAGGTTGTGGCTCTATGGTCTGACTGTTTTTACCTTGGAGATGTCTATTTCGTTCATGGTTATGAGGGTCTCTAACCTTGATCCTTGTTTAAAAAGAGTATAAAAAGCAAGAAGTTACAGAAAATCGAGGTTCAATGCGTTTATTTGGGCATTAACATGTATCTATATATGAAATGTAATATACTTCTAGGATATCTTAATCAGAGATGCCACTTTTCCTAACTTTTTAGGAATTTTAGAATTTATTTCCTGTAGGCATTTCCTATTGGCAGTCCAGAAAATTAGGATGATTTCCGAATTTTCAATGATCAGCGAGTGGCATCCGTGCTTAATTCAACACTGAACTTATTTAAAGCTTAGTGTATATTTACGGTTGAATTGTGATCTATACGAGTA